>CM072516.1:45570336-45787836 GCA_036898135.1 Oncomelania hupensis
AGATAAAAACACAAAGATTCTCTAGACATGCATTGTGCTACAACGCTCCGTCAGAAGCCAACCGAGGTCTATCTAAAAACCTCGCCGACCGGACATAATTAAATGTGGGCAAAACGGATCTTCTATGATAACTGTTTGTTCAACCTCCATAAAATAACATTGCATTATTCACTGCCAATTGCAACATACACTATAGACCTCAAAGGGTTGGTAGTTGTAACACTGTGGATGGAAAAAAAAAAAAGCATAATATAACTGACGTTTCTTCCAAAGAGTTTGTATCACTATTTGGACACGTGCTGTTTTCTATATATAGCTGTGCGCAGGTAGTGAAGTGGCAAGTCTCTCACAACTCACACCCTCAAGATCCTAACACCCCCTTTTACCCCCTTCTCTTCCCATCCACTACGCCCACTCCCCTGCCTGCGTGGGTTTTTCCTAATAATTCCCCACAGCTGACTCTCGGCAGTTACTGAAATTGACGCCCACATCACAAGTACAGTACCGACATCTATGGGATATCTACCTCCAGTTTGAACATTGTGTCATTCCAACAGCAAGGACAACATGGAACCATCAGTTTTACCCTGCGCTTTGACCCTTTAAACTCAACAGTCATTCAGGGTAGATGAGACTGACTGAGTACCTATCGCAAGACTATTAGACTAGTCACAGCTGCGCAGTGTCCATAAAAGGATTACAAAACTCCGTTGGAAAACTGGAAGTCCTGGAGGCTGATGGCAAGGGGAGAGACTTGCTAATTTCTTGTACAAAGGAGCTCATCAATGAGGGAAATGACCATATAAATGTCCTCATAGTAAGCAAATATAGCAGCACCTAAAACAATGTACTGATCGTGGCTGCTGTCACAATAGGCTATTTAGAAGCACTACGGCTTCACGCCTTAAATAGTTCAGCTTGCTTTAGTCTTTGTAAATTAAAATCGCTGCCTAGGAGAAGACACAAGTCAGTTGTGTGCAAAGCATGTGTAAGCTATCTCGCTCAGGTAGGCAGTGACCTCATCCTGCTGACGTATATCCACCCCCGATCACTAAGGGCTGTTTATGCCATCAGTGAGACGCTCTGCACAACCTTTGTATACAAGAAACTCGTCTTATGTTTTGCAGACGAGCAGGCTTGTTGGTCCTATGCAGGAAATAGACCACTAAGAATCAGCCCTGACATTCCGCCTGCAGGGGAACATCGAGCACTGAGCTCCGATCGCCCAATAGTCAACACCAAAGGAAGAAACACCATCACCACACCTCAACGAATCAGCTAAGTGCACGAAGAAACGCACTGATCTAGAAGGACTGTGCGGTAGCCCACTCTCCTGAAAACAAACATTAGACCAACCAGAACAAATAGGCCAATGATGAGGCAGTAGCATATATCAAGAATAGTAGCAGCATAGACCCATCAAGGAGCGAACTATTCGAAGTGACTTTGGACATTTAAGTTAATAGAGTGTTTAGAGAATTATGTATAGATAGAGGAAATAAATGTGTGATATTTACTGTTAACAAGTGGCTGGACTACCTATGTTTCATAGCCGTGTGAGAGCTAGTGTGTCAGTGAAGCATTTACCATTTTCTCCCTATCTCTATAACCCTATCCGCACACAGACCGGGCTAAACATATAAATGTATTAAGATTATTTCACAGGGTGATTACACTAGCCGATCCCCGCAGACGATAGACGAGTGGGTAATAGCAGTCTATTGTGCAGAGCCCAGCAACAACAGACCCACCGTCACAGCTGTTCGATCGAAGAAGATTTCCTATGGTCAAAGTTAACAGTTATACTGCCTTGTACTTTGATGGGAAATGTTCCTTTCCACATGATCATCCACTGTTCTCTCTCTCCTCCCCCCTCTCTCTCTCTCTCTCTCTCTCTCTCTCTCTCTCTCTCTTATTTCCTATTTAGGAGTTCTTAAATAGCGCCTTTCCAGCTCAAGAGCGACCCAAGGCGCTGGTTAGACTACTTTAAAAATGTGACTGACGTTAACGGTAGAACATGACATCTACGAGCTACCTGCGCCTGATGAGCTCTAAGATGGTGGTGAACATTCAACAGCAGGGACCACAATAATAGTGGTGGTGGTAGATAGATTAAAGTTCCACGTCACATATAGCGAATAGGGGACTGGGAAAGGCGGGGGGGGGGTGGGGGGGGGGAAAGGGGGCAATTGTATATTGTCCTCACTTCTGTCTCTTTTAAACTGAGGTTCACAAAGTAGATTGGAGGGAAGGGGGAGGGGAGAGAGAAAGAATGTAACGAGACTGGGAATAAGCTTTGTGGTTTAGTGTTGAGTGATATTTGGTGTCTAATGGATTAAGGTGCTAGACGTGCAGCCTATGACGTAGGAGGGGAGGAGGGAAGGAAGAACAGGGCAAAGCACACCGCGTAGTTGACTCTGGTAGAGGCTCACCTGAGGCAAACGTATCAGTCTCAGTTATACCGCGACGCTCTTCAGGAAGGACCACATCAGACCACAGTCGTGAGAAAACAGGACCCTGTCATCGAGTAGCGAGCAATAATTATAGGTTAGATATAATTGCAGAGCCTTGAGCACCTATTGATTTGGAAAAGCGCTATGTAAGAATGCTAGAATAAATAACTAAATAAATAATTAGGCTCTTCATCTCAACGAAAGTTGCAGCTCATTGGGATTGTGCGGACAAATCATAACCTATGGCTGCGCCAAAAGTGCCATGCACATGCAAGTCAGATTAGAGGGCGATTAGAATAACCCCTCGTAGCGTCCTCGTTCGTTTTATTTCTTTTAATTTAAAGGTTAACTTCTCCTCATTTCGACCTAGACAACAGCGTGATGGGGGAACCACGATTTCTTTGCCTTGATGTCATGGGAAAGTAAAAGACACACACACACACACACACACACACACACACACACACACAAACACACACAAGACAGTGCGCACAAAAGCAGCAAGTTGGCGCTCTGTCGACTTGGGTTAGAACTTGTTTTTGTCCAGAGCTCTTTGAGCTGGTAAGAAAGCAATACATTCATTACAACACAAAAATCCTTCAAGATGGATGTCTAGTTCTTGACGTCGTTTCTAGTAATTTCTAGTAAACTCTCTCTCTCTCTCTCTCTCTCTCTCTCTCTCTCTCTCTCTCTCTCTCTCTCTCTCTCTCTCTCTCTCTCTCTCTCTCTCTCTCTCTCTCTCTCTTAAAATATTCATACTCCTGGTCTTTGACCAAAGAAGCAAGCAAATTTTTTTCCAGTTCCAGAGCTATTTATATTTTGGGGGTTTGAAATGAAAGAGCCTGTAATTTGTATGTTTGAATTCTCTTCCCGTTTTCCATATGTTCTGTCTCTTCATCTTTTCATACAACTCTTTTCTTCTTGGGGTTGGTTACAGCTTGAGTGATGAATGTGTATTTGTTGTGCACGTAAGAGTGCGACATACGAGTATAATTAAACGTTGGTTACAGATCGCCGCGTTGTGTCTGACTTCAGAGAAAAGCTCGTATTTAAAGTTGAATCTGAGGACTAGACCAAACTTGGCAACAACAAAAAAGTATAATTCCCGCGAAGAGTTCATAATTTGGTAATATACATTTCTGATGTTTTGTATGTGTCCGACTCATTATTATTATGGGTGTGCCAAGCGAGACAGGGTGACCTCGTGGCGCAGTGGATAAGTCGCCGGTTTCCTATGCCGAAGGTCGCGGGTTCGTTTCCCGCAAGGGGCGAACGTTTGTGACTTAGGTACGAGACTATTGAGGTCACCGAGGGTTTTCTCCGGGCACTCCGGTTTCCTCCCTCCCTTCAATAATGGTACAGGACGCAGTCAATATAAAAATTTCAAAAATAAAAAATTCGATTTTCCTTCCGTCTTCTAATAGCGATCTCCCTGCCTTTACACCACCTGTGAGTGAGTGATGGATGTGTGTTTGGTGTATGTGAGGGTGAATAAGACAGGTGAGCGTGTATGTTGGTATAGATCGCCGCGCTTTGAGCCTGAATGACTTGGGGAAAGGCGCGTATAGCATCCTGTATTATTATTATTATTATTATTATTATTTAGCACACAAGCTTAGGGTCTGGACTCTCTTCATCTTCTTTAAGTCTCATCGGATTTTCTCCTCCATCTCTTTCCTACTGGCCATGATGGTAAAGCGTGACAACAGGGTCTGCAGCCCAATCATAACTTGTGTAGTCAGCTTGCAAGCAATTAGGGGGAAAAAAAGCCGGACCCTATTGTCTTCTTTCATTCAATTCATCTTCTGTCACTTTTTTTTTCCCATTCTATGACGATTTACCCTTTCAGGCATCTGGACTATGCTAATGGAAGACTGCAGCACAATCACGATTACATTTTTATTTATTTTATTTTAATTTAATTTTACTTCATTTCATGTTGTGTTAGTTTGTGGGGTAGTAAGGTGAGGCGAGGGGGGGGGGGAAGGGAGAGAGAGTGGGTATAGTGTGTATTTATCTAATCGTTCTTGCAGAGCGCTACTGGCAAGCAATCCACTAATTCTATACTAAAGTCCATTTAATTTCTTGCCGATTTCTGGCATTTGGATTCAATTGTCTCCAGCAAAAGTGTCCTTGGTAAATCATGCGTGACAATAGTTTGATTTTTTTCCACAACAGAATCAGAAATTGGTTTCTGCAAATATTAAAGTTAAAGAGGAGTCTTGCAATACTATAAATAGTATCTGTACATCTTCGTTTTCTTATTCTTCATCTTTCCCTTACAGTCGTTCCATACTCTTCATCTTTCTCTTACAGTCGTTCAACTTACCTTCTCTTTATTAAAAAAACACAACAATAACAACAACAAAACAAAAAGAACAACAACAACACCACGTCCACTTCTTAGCCTTGGTCACAGCTTGTTTGTTTGTATGCTATGTAATGCAAGACAGCTAACAAGATAGCTAAATAAAAACAGGTTCATCGTTACGGTCTTCACCCTGGCCCTCCTTATTAACCTCTGTTCATCTTCTCTAACGCTTATTTCCATCTCCTTCTCTGTTTTTTTTTTCACTTTTAAAAAAAAACAACAACCAAACAACAACAACAACATACAACTCTACATATTCTTGGGCACACTGGCCTTGACACAACAGCGTGACAAATAACAGCTGAAATAAAATAAAATAAAAATAGTTTTAAAACTGCACGCTTCGCTGATTGTGGTCACCCGTAGGAACAGACTGCGTTGCGCTTCGAAACGGAGCATTTTGCCTGTATAAGACTACACCCAATACAAGGTCTGGAGACCAAATCCGGGCTAATATACTCTGCGTGACAGACTTGTTTGGCCTCCAATACTGTGGACTAGACTGACAGCTTGCATCGTATTGTGTTGTTGTTTGTCGTCGTTATTGCTTCCTCATGTCCTGTCAAGATGATGCATGGACGTGTACAGAAAGAGATACAATTTCTGTTCTTTTCTTAGACCCCCAACCTTTCCCCTTTTGAAATTGTAATTGATGCATTCCACTTGTATAGTGCGCGTGTGTTTGTGTGTGTGTGTTTGTATTTGTGTCTGTGAATGAGTGAGTGTTGTGTATTTGTGCACGTTTATATATGAAGATACTTTCTCAATTTCCGATTTGTACGCGAGCGCGTATGAATGTGCATGCTTGTGCACGCATGGGTGTGTGTGTGTGGACGCGCGCGCGTTTGTGTGCGTGCGTGTGTTCGCGCGTGTGCGCGATTGAGTCGGTGCTCGACGGCTTGTGTCTTCAGTTGTGAAGGCTCCAGCTGTTCCGCTAGGTCGTAGAGTTTTGTATCATTTCTCCCACCTTCCCATATGGCCTACAAAGACAAAACTGATGACAGGACGACCTGAGAGGACACTGACATCATTTTTTTAACGTGTGCTTTGAGATTCCAAAGGTAACTTCTTATGATCCATGTTTGACCTGCCAGTAGATTCATGAACATCAACTAACAGATTCCCTTCCCCTTGAATTACCTAGCCCCTGGCCTCGTCACTTATTCTCAGAATGTGTAATGAGGATAGTTCTGTCCGCCTAGTCAACGTAGGAATTGGAAAGCAACCCAGGCAACGGCTCCTAGTACTAGTATTCTGCACATGCTAGAAGGTTTGTCAGGGTAAATGACAGATTAGACGAGTCTCCTTGGAATAATTCCGACTCGGTCTAATCTCTTACCCCAAGTTATATTGAACTTTCGCTTTCATATCGTATTTGTTTTCCCGTACTCTCCTTATGCGCAACTAGGATGCATCGGAATGGATACATGCGCATTAGAAGTGGACATCATCATCATCATCATCATCATCATCATCATCATCATCATCATCATCATCATCATCATCATCATCATCATCATCGTCATCATCATCATCGTCATCATCATCAATCATCAATCATCATCATCGTCATCATCATCATCATCATCATCATCATCATCATCATCATCATCATCATCATCATCATCATCATCATGTGCTGGTGGTCGTTCGTAGCCAAAGCAAAAACGACCTCAATGCAGCACCAGCAGGATAAAGTCCAGGGCTGGCGTGCATGAACGAACTTAAAAGCCGACTTAGACTTAACGCTTCACTGAAACATGCTACTTAAGTCTAAGTCGGCTTTTAAGTTCGTTCATGCACGCCAGCCCTGTCTTAACTTGAAGGTTCTGGGAAGGTTCGAGGAAGGTTGGGGGCTGTTCAAAACCTTTTCTCGAGGTTCTCAGATCCCGATCCTAGGTTCTTGAACTTATTTTTGGTCCAAAAGATTCAGCAACCTAGGTTGGGGAACTGAGAACCTCGAAAAAAAAGTTTCTGGACCTCCCCGAAACTTCCAATGAAGACAGGCCATAAAGGCGACCATAACCTGATAACCAACTTCATCAATGTTTACACTATACCTACCTACAAGGCATCAATAAACAATATTGTTATATAGCGCAGTATTCCACTCCAAGAGTAGCTCGAGGCGTTTAGCAACTCACCCCATAAGGGTAGGGGTGACGCGGTCTTAGGCGTTACCCAGCGCACAAACTTGCAGCAAACGTGTGCACGGGGTGACGAGATGTCTGCACGTTCGATCCTAACTTAGCAAACAGGGTTGTGCATGCACGGAGAAACATGTGCAGTAGACTTTACAAAGTTTAAAGGCCAAACCCCATATCCCGAACATAAGACCGGACAAACGAACGCGATCGACCCGTTGAACTTGGTTATGCACTGCACCAACTGTGTGTGCGTGTATATGTGAATTGTGTGTGTGTGTGTGTGTTGTGTGTGGGTGTGATAATGCAGGCATGCGTGCGTACGTGACAAACCAGGACATAACAGAAAATATATTGCCATTTCAACCTGTAGGTTATATGACACAATCCTGAACCTGGTTATGCAACGCTCCAAGTGTGCGCATGTGTGTGTGTGTGTGTGTGTGTGTGTGTGTGTGGGTGTGTGATTTAACCGCGGCGGTAACTCTGAACACCAAGGCTACTCTGAAGTGCATGAGAGGTGAGCACGGTGACACAGTCCTTTCTCCTAACCGGGTCAGGGGGAGAGAGGTGGTGGTGAAAGGTGCGTAGGGGTGTGAGAGAAGGAGATCTGAGTAAATGCGGAGAGGGAGAGGAAGGGGAGTGAGGATACGTTTGAAAGAAAGCTGTGACCTTAAACGCCGACACTAACAAACATCTAAACATTTTTTTATTTCAAATCTTCGTTTCTTGACAAAGCATTGCCATAAACAGAACGTTAAAAGTACAGACCCAGTGTATAAAATCACATGCTGCTGCTTCAAGCCACTTGTTCCTCCTGTTGCCGTTCCTCCCACGAGTGTGTCACGGTACTCCTCGCCACTTCTCTGTCCTCAAGGTTTGTCCTCGAACAGTCCAACTCTGAACGTTAACCCCCAGCTCAACGTCGTGGAAGTGTCAAGATCAAACCCCCGTTACATCAAAAATGCATGAATCTGTCATAACGCAAACAAACAAGGAAAGGCTGCGCGTGCAACTGTTGGAAAAATCGAAGTCAAGAGCTGCTGTACAACATTTTAATGTGTGTTTAACTCGTTGTTGCAGAAGATGACGATGAATACGTGTTTATCTAAGTTTCTCATAATAATAATAATAATAATAATAATAATAATAATAATAATAATAATAATAATAATAATAATAATAATAATAAAAGTCCTTTAAAAAATCTTAACTTTCTAAATGACCTAAAAGTTGTATGATCCACGCAGCCAATGCAAACAAACAACAAATCAGAATTATTCAGACCGCCCTCATCTCCCCATCTCTAAAGTCACAAGTATTCACATAATATGCTGCTGTCGAAAATTAATGAAAACCTTTCCAAAACAACAAAGGTTTTTCTTGAATTTTTTCCCCCCAGTTTACACATTGTTTTTCTTATTTAAACATAAGTCACTACTCACAAACGCACACACATACACACACACACACGCGCGCGCGCGCACGCACGCACAAACATAAACAGAACAAGCGAACAAACAACCCCGTAAAACTGATTTTTAAAGCACCCCCACTTTGCATAGTTTTTTGTGCTTCAAAACGGCCGCTGTTGGTAATAACAAAAGACAGACATATATATTGGGAAAAGAAAAAAAAACACGTTACCTTATACAATAAAGTTAAAATTGTGCATAAATTGCATATATTTCAGCTGCCGAGCCGTTGTTGGGCTAAACCAAATACCGGGGCAACGAGACCGATAAAAAAAAAAGCGCACATTTCCGCATACATTTATGCATCTGAACATTTCCCACCAGCTGTTGTAGCGGACATCAACTGAAGGCTCGAAGTAAACCTAGGTAAGCTTATCATCGCACACAGCGTAGCTGAGAGTTTGCATGACACTACTTTCTAAGCGTAAGCCTCGGCAAGTCTCAGCTACGCTATGCAGTATCGTCGCAATGATAAGCGGCGAACAGCCTCGCCACTGGTGATAGGTGTAAGGTGGATCGTTTGACAAATGTGTCTACTAGCGATAATGATGAAGGCCTTTACTAAAGCGTTGAACGTGGAGTTCTTGTGTTTCGTCCCTTTCCCATTGCAAAGCGTGCAAGACCCAACGTTGAAAAGTCAGCCGTCTCTGAGACCCGACGTACGTCCCCGGACGCAAACTTGTTTTTTCCAACCTAGTTCCAGTCATTCGCCCAAAAAGGCAATCACCGAAGTCGAACGAAGCTCTCCGATGTGTTACGAAATGATGCTTGCATGACTACGACTAGTTGACATTAAAACTGATCGCTGTTGCTTCTAGTTCTGTTCGATTTACACAGATTAGCATTTCGCAACGGTATACTTTGTTATTATCGACCATATTTAATAGTTGCGTTCCTTGATTTGCATTTTGTTAGTTCTCAGCAGAATAGCATTCCCCATGTCCTGCCTAGAACCAAGTAGACACTGTTATACAGTATACATAGGCTTAATCTACATTATATATTATAAGTCAGTCTTCGCGCAGCGAAGAAGCTCACTAGCTGAATATAATTATTAGAAGTCAGTCTTCGCGCAGCGAAGAAGCTCACTAGCTGAATATAATTATTAGACATGTATTGTTTGTTTTATACGTAAATAAATGTATAAACTCTATATATTCTAATTAATAATATTTAGGCCCATTCTTAATATTTGAATCTTTAAATTTCCGGAGAAGGACGAGTAGGCTAAGCGAATTTTTTTTTATAACTCGAGATCAGAGTTAAATTAATAGTTAGTTAGTTATCCATTGCTTACAGTGTCCAGCGGACTGCAAAGAGCCGAATCAGGACCACAAATTCAAGACAACTCGAGATCAGAGTTAAATTATTAGCTAATTAGTTATTCATTGCTTACAGGGTCCAGCGGATTGCAAAGAGCCGAATCAGGACCACAAAATCAAGACCACAACTTCGCTAGTAGTAGTAGTAGTAGTAGTAGTAGTAGTAGTAGTAGTAGTAGTAGTAGTAGTAGTAGTAGTACTAGTATAGTTATTTAGTTAAATCTTTAATTTATTTATTTGTTTTGTTTGTTATTATTATTAATATTATTATTAATATTATTATTATTATTATTATTATTATTATTATTATTATTATTATTATTATTAGTTTGTTATTATTATTACTATTACTATTATTATTATTATTATTATTATTATTATTATTATTATTATTATTATTATTATTTTTATTATTATTCCTACTTTTTAAAAAAAAAAGAAAAGAATAGTGCGCTGCTGTGCGTGCTCAATGGTGTAAATATGGTCAGTGACGTTTTGTTTGTTTTTGCTGAAGTTGGGTGTAGCCCGAAATATTCAGATGGTGTTACTGGTTATTTTTTCTTATAGATTTACCAAAGTTTTCAGATGATTTATGGAAATTTCCGCCTGCCACGCACCATTTTTTTTATACGTGTTTCTAATTAAAATACATATCATTGAAATACATATAACAAATTTACTGTATCAGTTAAAAAGAATAATATTAGTTAAATAAATAATTGCTTTGGTGCTTGCAATAAAGATGTCACTGTTTTTTGAGACCATTATAAACTTACTTTGCCTTGTGGTGCTGAAGGGACATCAACGTATCCATAGCACTTTGAAGTTTTGTCATGGTTTTATTGTTGATATAGATGTGAAATCGTTGTATGTGTATGTGTTATGTATTACTTTTACTCTTTATTACTAATTGTGTCAGTATATTAATCATCATAAAATAATAATAATACTAACTGCTTCAAAATGCGAATCTCGACTTGACTTACAGCTTGAAGCTGTGCAGATCGAAATAGAATTAGATCTAGAAGCAACAGCGGCTATTTTTATGCACGAATGTTTCACCACAGGCTCTGAAGTCTTTTCTTTCGTCTTTGTAAACTCGTGGGCCTCCTACATACGTACGTAGTATAGTATGTAATTGAGGCCTACGAAAGACGAGACTTCCCAGCCTGTGGTTTCACGTAGTCCAGCCAGCATTCGTTCGTAAAACATCGGATAGCTTCACTCGACTCGGAGAGCTTCGTTCGACTTCGGTAATTGTCTTTTTCGGCGAATGACTGAAACTAGGTTGGAAAAAACAAGTTCGCTCCCCGGACACAGAAGCGTATATGGGACTTCACGTAATCACTGCACCAATTCGCTATAATTATAATGAGCTGAGCGGTCAAAGGTCACGCTAACGAAAACTAGGCTAAGAGGACATACAACGGCGACTGCTGATGGTTGTGAGGATCGAGATATTTGATTTATGCCTTATTTTGAGCATCAGGAAGTGAAAGCTACATGATACGTGGTTCAAAGGGTAAAGGAGGGGGTGAGGGGGATGGAGGTGAGGGGGGGGGAGGAGCAAGGTGGCTACCAGTATCTCACAAAGGGATACGTACTTGCCATGAGAAATAAGTTTGAATGTAGCGTTTGACTCGCTCAGTCACAGACTGTTTTGCTTAAACTAGCATCACAAGAAATGTTATTTTTCCCCCAAGACGTCCGCTGGATCGAAAGCAATAATCATGTAATGTAATGTTCCCCAAGACGTAGACTACTCAACACTCTGAATTAGATTAAATTGTTTTACCAGCTGAATATTGCTTGCCATAGTTTGAATATTTTCAAGTTGAAGTCAAGAAAACTTGTGGCATCAAAAGACCTGCTGTAACCCGTTTTGGCCGCTATGTTTGAGTCGTTGTCGTTTTCAGTCTTTGCAAAAACAGGCCATGGGACGATCAATATCTATCCTAACCTATCCCGTAAATCGAGAGTCGTTGGGGCTCCACACGTACAAGGTGAAAATGATATTAATTCCATCATCATTTTGTTGGACAGCCGCCAAGTACTGTGGGTCAGAGAAAGGATGCCGGGTGACTACAGCATGCTACCGGTCGCACAGTAAAACAGATGCACCGCACAAAATGGAGGTAAGCAAAATGTACTATTACACGCCTAATTAATAAATTAGGCACATAACATTATATTGAGTAGATCGTCTCTTGACTCATAATTATGTGTACTTGTAGTTTCAGTAAGAAGTGTTACCGCATGAGCTTAGAAGTATTTAGCAGTACAAACGCAATTTGGTATGTCTACCAGTAGAATTAGAAACTGCCTGATTGGAGTCCGCTGGACCCTGGACCCTATAAATGTTGATTATCTAACTATCTATTGGACATTAATTTTTTTTTTTTAGAAGGTCTCCTCTCTGAAAATCCTTATTGGGAAGAGAGGGGACCATAAACTAATTAAACAAACAAACAAAATCTATTGGAATGAGTGGCAGGCGTGGACATGTCTGTGGCCTCTTGTATCAGCTTGCCCACTTCAAAATGATGAAAAGTGACACTGTTCCAGAGGTAAAGGTATTTCCCTTCCCCATCTCTCTCTCTCTCTCTCTCTCTCTCTCTCTCTCTCTCTCTCTCTCTCTCTCGCACATACACTAACCTACCTCACACACACATACACACACACTCTAAAGCTCCAGGGTGTTTATTTCTTGCCACTATTAATTAATAAGAGGCGTAATTATTAGAATATTGATTGCGCTACATGGAGAGATTGACGTTTGGCTAATCTGTTTTTGTTTCTGTTCCTTCCCCCAATTCCCACAAATGACATTATTTTACCTGTCACAATAGGCTATTTAGACCCTGCACTACAGCTTCATGCCTTAAATAGTTCAGCCTGCTGTAGCCTGTGTAAATTAAAATCGCTGCCTAGAAGACGACACAAGTCAGTTGTGTGCTAAGCATAGGTAGGCAGTGACCTCATCCTGCTGACGTATAGCCACCCCCGCTAGAGTGCGCCACAGGTATCGGACGAGATTTTCGCGGGCTTTGGCTGACCGCAAGGCTAGGTAGTCATTCTTTGTCAGAACCTCACAGGAGAAGCGTAGCTCTGAAAAATCTCTCTCAGAAAGACTAAGCAGGTGACGGGTGAAATTCATTCATCGCAGTATAGCCAAAGCCTGACATTGTCAAAAAGACGAGCAGGCTAGTTGGTCCGAGGCAGGGATAGACCACTAAGAGTCAACCCTGACATTCGGCCTGCAAAGGAACATCGAGCACTGAGCTCCGATAGCCCAATAGTCAACAACCAAAGGGGAAGACACCATCAACACACCTCAACGATCCAGCCACAGAAAACGTGCACACACAGTCACACTGATCTAGAAGAACTGTGCGGTAGTCCACTCTCCTGAAAACCAACATTAGGCCAACCAGAACAAATAGCCCAAAGACGAGATTTTAGCAAATACCAAGAACAGTAGCAGCATTGGCCCATCAAAGAACAAACTATTCGAAGTTAAGATGGAAGTATTTAAGTTAATAGAGTGTTAAGAGAATTATGTATAGAATAGAGGAAATAAATGTGTGATATTTACTGTTAACAAGTGGCTGGACTACCTATGTTTCATAGCCGTGTGAGAGCTAGTGTGTCAGTGAACTTTTACCACTTTCTCCCTATCTCTATAACCCTATCCGCAAACAGACCGAGCTAAACATATAAATATATTAAGATTATTCATAGGGTGATTATACTAGCCGATCTACGCAGACGAAAAGACGAGTGGGTAATAGCATTCCATTGTGCAGAGCCCAGTAACAATAGACCCACCGTCACAGTATCGAGGGCCAGGGAGTCTTAAGGGGCTCAAGGAAGTTTTGATCATTTTTCGCGACAAAGTTCACCTGGTTGCTAAAATAGACCACTAAGCTCTGAATGCTCAGCTTCTCTTCCTTGGTATCTAAACAAACAACTCTGCTATGCTAAACCCACATTCGTTGCGGTTCTATTTTCGAATCAACCGTGATAGGCATATAAATAAATGAATGTATCAATTTATGTAAAAACAGTACCTTTGAGAGAGAGAGAGAGAGAGAGAGAGAGAGAGAGAGAGAGAGAGAGAGAGAGAGAGAGAGAGAGAGAGAGAGAGAGAGAGAGAGAGAATATCGCCCCATGTGCCATATCTCTAGGTGTGTGTGTATGTGTGTGCGCGCGCGTTGAAGTGCGAGCGCGCGCGCCTGGGCGTGTTCTGATCTGTACACTACGTGCGCGTGCGTTTTTGCGTGTGACAGCATGTACGAGTATAATATGTATCCTACTTATCATAGGTGTCAAAACCTAGGTCGTGCATCTTAAAGCTATCTATACTCTGTCGGTCAAAACAAACCAAAATTGGCACGTGCTGTCAACAGGTGTCCAGACCAAAAAACAACCTCCCATCCCCAACCCTCCCAGGTAGGTCAGAAAATGGGGGAGAGGGTGTGGAGGTGTGAGCGAGGGAGGAGAAAGGGGAAGACTGTAGGTATGGAGGTAAATGCAGTTATTGTTGGATCCATTGTGTTAATGGAGGTACACAGCTCATTCACATAGGTGTATGCCAGTCCATGGAACACAGAGTACACAGCTCTCACTTCATAATTACATGATCAACTCACATTATTTCTGTAATCGTTCCTATATAGCATTTTTTAGCTCAAGAGCTGCTCAAGGCGCTGCCAGATACATGATCTAACCCAAGCCACCCGAGGCGCTAAGTTACTGTGCGTTGTATCTGAATACATTACTCGTACTTGTGAGATTTGCGATGCCGTCTCCAATTGGTTTTTCCTTTAGGCTACGGTTATAACGAAGATCAGGGTGGAGAACAACTGCATCAAGAAATCTCTGAAATCCGGCCGGGGCCCAAGGCCAAGCCCCGATATTTGCCCCCTGGAAGAAAATGAATTTAGGCAATTTTGAAAGTAATTTAGGGCCTCTCCTGAAAGCAAAAAGCACAAAGTAAACATCAATAGAAACAACAACAACAAAAAAAGAATGTTTTATGCACATGTCTTTCAAAAATGTTAAGAATCTTGATTTGTAGGCCTAACAAAGTTTGAGGTCCACCACTGTAACACACAAACTCCACATTTCCAATTTTACTGGGCAAATGTTTGTCTATTTTTTAGCTGTAAACAGGCAAGAATTTTTATAATTTTAGAGATATTTAGGGCTATGTTAGTAAAAACACCACATCTGAGGTATTAGTGACTAGTGTATAGATTTAAATGAAATAAAATGCAAAATGAACAGAAATAAATTCTCTTTTCATTATCTACTTTTTTATACTTCTCTTGTCATGTCTTGTTTTTATTACTCCATGCGTCCTATCCTATCCTATCTTATCATCATCATCACCACCACTACATCTTAACAAACACTACCACCACCATTGCGGTCAATTAGTGCAATCTTTTACGCTTCCCCTACTGAAGAAAACCCCTACAGAGGAAAACGAAGCTTAACGTAAGCGTAAGCGTTAAGGACAAATTACCACGTCGCCACCTTGATAACTAGGATGATTTTCATCATATCGAATAACCATCCTTCTCTATAGAGCAATGAAGGTACCTGTTATATATGCAGTGCCTGTAGTTGGAAGCCATCATTACATTTGGGAGGCCATGAAAACTATGTGCAGCCCTAGTGCAAAACTGGCAATCCGCTAATCGTAAACAAACGTCGGCCCGTCCAAGTACATAAATGAGGGGAGACCACACACCACTACCACCACCATGACAAATCACTAATGTCACCTCCCTGCTCCAACTTGTAATGGCCGTCGACAGTAAACAGTAAATAGAACAGCTCCTACAACAGTGCGCTTCCCACCTCAAACAGCTGATCTCAAGGCGCTGGCAGAAATCAAAGCTGACCAAACTGTCAACTTGCAGCATCCAGCGTACGGTCCAACGCCCCCTGACAACTGATGGACAACTTAATATTTGCGTGCGAGGACCTGTGTCCACAGGGAAAGAGAGGCCTATGGCATAATCACCGCCCATCGGGCTAATTCAATACCGGAAAAAAATAAACCTGTATGGTAAATAGCTACATGTACTCTGTCGTTCTTGTATCCATGACATTACTTTGACTTTCGTTCAAATGTGTTAGTGTAAAGTTGGTGGTGGTTGATGATGATGATAAAGAAGATGATGATGATGATGATGATAGTGATTATGAGGATGATGATGATGATTATAATAATGATGATGATGATGATGATGATGATGATGATGATGATGATGATGATGATGATGATGATGATGATGGCCACAAATCCATGATCAGGGGGCACACAGAATTTCGGGTGCACATGGAACTCATTGCCGAGACTGGAGCAGATGATTAGATGCGTTTTCCGAAGCCTTTTGATAACACATACTGGGCACTCCAAAATGTTGTTGTTGTTGTATCAAATTTTATTCATCAGATTAACATAAGTTGTACTGATGTAACAGAAACAAATTACGAAATCTACCATGCGCACATCATAGATATTTCAAAATGAGCGCATTATGTGTGCATGTTGTTTTTTGTGTGAAAGAGTGTATGTGAATGAGTGTGTGTGGGTGAGTGTGTGTAATTGTGTGTGTGTGTGTGTGAGTGAGTGTGTGTAATTGTGGGAGTGTGTGTGAGTGTGAAATAGAGAGAGAGAGGGAGAGAGAGCTCAATTGTTTTTCTTTCGCTTCACCCTTTATCGAGTGATGAGCCATCAGTTATTTGTTGCACATTTCCATCGCACCAACTTTAAAGATCTTGACGCTCATGTTCTCCTCGAAGGTTGAGTGTCGTATACACACCCAGCAAGCACCAGGCCCATACCCTACCCGCCCATCTCCAGGCGCCAAAGATTGAGTTCAGTTGGGAGCCTGGGAAGGTTTATCTAATCCTTATGAGCCAGCGCTCTGAGCAGCTCTACAGTTGGAAAAGCGATATAACCACCGATTACATAAATATATAACAACAAAGAAATTAATGAAAAGGAAATGGAGATTTTAAAACTTAAAGGCCACGCTCAGGTTAACATCCAGTGCAACAACAACAAAATGCCTGTTATAACTTGAGCCGTAAATTCCAAGGACATTTGTATTTTTCTCGACCCTAGTAAACCGTAACCATTCTCTCTCTCTCTCTCTCTCTCTCTCTCTCTCTCTCTCTCTCTCTCTCTCTCTCTCTCTCTCTCTCTCTCCCTCCCTCCCTCTCTCTCTCTCTCCTTGTATTTTTAAGAGGCCTAGAAGCATGGTTTAAAACAGTTACACATGAACACATAATGACCCACGCATTATAAGTTATAATGTCAACATCGGCTTCAGCTTTAACTCTTCTTATGGCTATTAATTCTTTTTTCCTAGAGCTTATCGTCTCATTGTTTTTTGTTTTGTTTTTATTATCCTCGTTTTATATATTTATTTTCTTCTTTTGTCCATTCTTGTCTTTCCCTTCACCGTTTTCTTTGTGAATTTTTCTTTTTTTAAATCTAAATTTTCGTTTTTGTTTTTTGTCTCTCTATTTTTGGGATGGGGGTTGGGGAACTTTTTTCATTCTATTTTTTTTCTTTTTTTTTATCTCGTTCATTCCTTTTCTTTGGTTTGTTTGTTTGTTTGTTTGTGTGTGTGTGTGTGTGTGTGTGTCTCTCTCTCTCTCTCTCTCACACACACAAGAGGCGAGTTTGGACAATGCAGTAAGGCTTCTCGCCTTAAACATGCATTCTTCTTTGCCTTTTGTAACTTAAAGTCACTGCCTAGCAGACGACAAAAGTAAGGATTGTTCTAAGCATATGTAGGGGAAATCTTTACTAGGTATAATCCAGCTGACCTATATTCGTCAGCCCCCGCGCTGGCGCTAAGAAATCTTGTGATATCGCGCGCGTTTGCTGACCACAGCGTTAAGAAACGTCAGTCTGTGTCTAAAACCACAACCGAGAGGACGCACACGCTGAAAGATCTCTCTCAGAAGACTACGCAGATGACGGGTGAAATTCGCGCGTGACATTGTCAAAAAGGTAAATGATCGATCTTTTGTTTCATCGCTATTTATTGATATTATTATTGGATTATGCTTGTGAAGCCTTGCCATGCCATGTTTTATAATTGTGAATGTTAGTAAAACTTTTGCTTGACCACGTGGCTGACACACGCGACCGGTTTCGACACCACGAGGTAGCCCCACTGACCAACTGTTGTTTCTCCTAGTTGTATTATTGCAGACTAGTGGCGGTATCGCAGAAGGTGTATATTATTAATTACTTCTCCCCGTGTTTATTTAAGCCATGATGTATATGTACATAGAGGAATTATGTTGGAGATTTCAGTGGACCACGGGCTTACAAGATTGTTTGTCTCTTTTCTGACCCCCGTTGGGGTGCCGGGGGTTTCAGTATAAATAGTATCCCCACTTTCTGGAAATTTAGTGCTTTAAATTCCCACTGTCGCTGTCTTTCTCATTTGCTTTTTCTCATTCCTGCTCTGTTCTATCAATCTGCTATACTATCGTCTTCTTCGCTAGCCCAGTCTCCTACCTTTTTTCTTGAAAACTCTTCCGGGACAAGACTCCTTGTTTGTGTATGAGGTCTGTTGGATCAGCTTGGGAATATTGGACGCTTTCTGCCAGGTGGTCACTAAGGCTTCCTATGATGTTATTATTTAGCAATGTAGGCATTTTATATGTATGTGTTTTGTTAATAATTTATAATGATGTTTGTATTCTATTTTGTTTTTGTAAACGGGGGTTCGATAAGTTGGGGTGAAGCCTCAGCCGTCCCCTGCGTGGGATGTTTTTATTGTAAAGTGACTGGCTGGTGGAGGGCATTCAGTTTTCCCACTAGGGTTGTTTCAGCAGATCTTTTATGCGGATTGGGGGTTGTCCGGTCCTGATTTGGCTCGGAAGAGTCCGCTGGACCTAAAGCAACAATTATGTAATGTAATGTAAGGTCTCTTTTCTGTATAAGTGGAGATGATCTTGCTGAGGGCTGTTTCGGCCAACAGTGAGACGTTCTGCACACCCTTTGTAAACAAGGCGTTGCAGAAACTCGTCTTATGTTTTGCAGACGAGCATGCTTGGTCCGCGGCAGGAGATAGACACCACAGAGAGTCATCACAGACACGCGGCTTGCAATTGAGCAGAGAGCACTGCGCTCCAATAGCTCAGTAGTAAACAAACAAGACGAGGAGACAACAGCACCGCACCACGAAGTTTAAGCTAAGTCCATAGAACACGTGCATGAACACTGATCTATAGGGACTGTGCGATAGTCCACTCTTCCTGAAAAAGAACATTAGGCAAAACCAGAACAAAGCCCAAGGATGACTCAGTAGCAAATATCGAGAACAGTAGCAGAATATATCCAGCAAAGATCTACCCATTCTCCGAACCACTCGAAGTGACTTTTGGACTCTTAAGTTAATCATAGTTATATTACGGTTTGGACATTTAATTTAGTGTAGTGATTAGAGAATTAGATGTAGAGTAGAGGAAATAAATGTGTGATATTTACTGTTAACAAGTGGCTGGACTACCTATTTTTCATAGCCGTGCGAGAGCTAGTGAGTCAGTGAATCTTTACACCTTTCTCCCTATCTCTGTAACCCCCTCCTTAAACAGACCGGGACAAACATATAAATGTATTAAGATTAGTCATAGGGCGATCTAACTAGCCGATCTCCGCAGATGAAAGGCGAGTGTGTAATAGCATTTCATTGTGCAGAGCCCAGCAACAATAGACACACCAGCACCATCACACACTCTCTCTGTCTGTGTTCTTTCCATTCTTTCCATTCTATCTTCCTGTCCTCAAATTTCTCTATAACTTTCTATCTCTTCCTTTAATTGTAATTCTCTCTGTCTCTGTTTCTCTTTGTCTCTGTCATAGTCTTATTCTTTATTAATCTTGCCTCAGCCGGGCCTATCTCTTTCCTCAAAGAAGAACCTAACATGAGGTAAAGGCATACCATTTTTGTGTTAAGGACAGAACATATCAGACAGCTAAGAGAAACAGCAAAAACAAGGTTCTTACATTGCGCAACTCGAAGAGCTGGTCAAGACACTGTCAGCAGAGGCTCACTATGCCCAATATAGTCTACGCTGTCCAAGGTACTTCATGCTGCAAGCACGAACTCCGTCTAACGCCACGGACCAATAAACCATCCCTATCTTAGATAACGGCCTGTGGTGAAGTTAAATCACCGATTTGAGATGACGACAATCTTATGTTACTAAACACCGATAATCTACGTCTACAAACTAACAAACCCATCGCGCACGTGCACACTTGCTTCAAGCCTTGGACTACTTGTGCCACTACGATCTTAAGTGTCAGCTTAAAACCTCTTTTACTCTTTAGTTCAGATTGACAATCTATACCTGTAAACAAACACACAAAGCAAGCCATATATATTTGGGCTGCCAAACGCACGCTTGTCGTAAGCTTGAGTACCGTCTAACATGGTCTAATGGACCATTACAGCACTCCGACCTTCGATAATTAACAATACCTGGTGCAACAACTCCGTTGTCGTCATTAATCGTACAAATTGTGCAAACAAATAAACATAGACACAGACACATCTAATACTTTAATGCAAATACTGTGCACATGACAGGAACGCAAACATCAGTTCAATTCAGTTCTTTTATTAAAAGTCTATTAATTTTTTCAATGATTTTAGACATTCACTAAATCACACACACATATTCACCTATTCAAACCAACACACAATATCTATCTATGTATCTATACATTTAACAAATGTTTCTTAAATCAGTTTTAATAATAATTCTGGCTATATTTCTTCTATTATTATCTTGTTGAACAATATATTATTAATATAATCAATGTTTTCTAACATTACATCCTTTTCTGTGTATACTGGTAACACATTTTATAATATGGTGTACACAATACTATGGCCGACAAATGCAAAAGGAAGGGGCGCGCGCGTGCACACACACACACAATATTGCCCAAACATCTCCATACACTTGTAGCCTCATTGCAATACAGAGGTACATACACACTCATACCTAAAATTCCACCATCATCATTATTTATGTGAATTGCGATAATGAATAACTCAGGGGAAAGTAACAGACTTCCGCGGTCATAGAAGTCACGAGTTTTCATAGTCCAACGGAAAAGTTCTCTTTTCAATGGGAAAATGTTACCTCAGCCAATGGAAATTTTGCATCCAAAACGTGCAGAGATTGCAGGAGGAAATTACAATATTACATAGGCTACTAGAGTGAAATAGACGGAAGGAGGAACTCGAAAAAAGAAGGAACGAACATGGCAATACTTATGTACTTCATCTTGCATAAAAAATAGTGCACCCAAGAAAACTAATACCATTAATACAAACATTAAACGCCATATAACCAGTCTACCAGGAAGGAAATAATCTTCACTGCAAGGTTAGCAATGGAGTAACTTTGGGGGAGAGCGGCTTATTATAGAAGTGATCATTATATTTAGTCTTCTCAGTCATCAATTTCATTCTTAATGCGACAAGACTAGGTCCTCGTTGCCATCAATTTCATTTTTAATGTAAAACGATTAGGTACTATGAGCCATCAATTTCAGTCTTAATGCAAAACGACTAGGTCCTCTTAGGCATAAATTTCATTTTTAATGCAAAACGACTGGCTCTTTTCAACCAATAAAATAAGACTGAACCTTCGCTGTCATGGCTTTATAAAAGGGACAGCGATCTTTTTAAAATACATATTACACTAGCGCTTTGAACCCCCCATTAATTGGGGAAATTGCGTTGTATTTTTTTTAAAGTCTTTCCGTATAATTGTCATTAGTGTAGCGAACGGCTGTTATTCTCTGCGTACAAACAAGGCAAGGCAAGACAGCTGTGTAATTCCAGGACCCTCGGAGTGGAAAGAGATTAAAAAAACACACTACAATGGACAAAGTGACAATAAATAGTACACGGAAAAGAGAACAAAAGTATCATCATCATCTCATCTCAGGATAACACAAAACACAGAGACAGAGAGAGAGAGAGACAGAGAGAGACAGAGATCTATTGTTTTATTTCTTTCGATTCACCCTTCATCACTTTTTGCCAGAGAGAGAATGGAGTACAAATTGTTTTACACGTGTGTAGCAAAAAATTATAGACCAATACGCAGCAACATCAACCTTAATTAAACGACAACAATGCATCTAGAACAAAAATAAATCAAAGATGAACAACTGATACACCCTAAACAAACAGTGAATAAAGGGATAGGAAGATACACAAAAACGACTAAAAATTACGTTCATTCCCGCGGTCTGCACTTGACTGCAAACAACGTTTATAAATGGTACTACATTTCCAAAACCTCTACGTATTAAGCTGCTAAATTATTTTTGTTTAAAAAAGGGAAAAAGAAAATAAAAACAACCGTTCTCCACATCTCGCTCTGGAACAAACAAACAATCAAACAATTTTGAGTGTGAACAACAGCCCAAAGACGCAGAAATAGAGTAAAGCTGGATAACAGGTCAAACACTGACAAACAATAAAAGAAGAAACCAATAAAAAATAAAAAGAAACAAAAAAACAACATGCACAGTAAAAAGAGATCAAATGAGTTAACCAATGACGAAAAATACAATGCGCACCCTCTCTTGATCTACAGTTCGCTGTAAATAACTGGAAACAATTCTACTGAATTTATAAGCACCTTTTTGTTTGCTGCGGAATAATATTTTGTATTTTACACTGTTAGGTTTCCTCCAGTGGTACAAGGTACGACGGGGAAAAAAAACAACGACCATCATCTTCAAAATATTGACACACAAACACATAATGATATTCACCAACGTCACTAGAATGACATTTAGTACAAACACGCAGAGACCTGGGGGAAGTATTGTAGCGTCCTTTGTGTACCGGTACATTTTTATTTAAAGTTATAAATAAAATCAAACAAGTGATCCTACGTAAGAATATCAATATATTTCCCATACGAAAATTGGTAATTGAACATTCGATAATTAAAATAGTGAATGTCCAGTTCGGCAAAAGATCGTTGAAGGTACTGATCACACCAACTAATTGTCTTTATCTGTCAACATCTTAACCCACTGAAGGAGTTGTCCGAAGGCCAGCTTTTATCCACCGTCATCGTTTTTAACACGATCACAGCCTCTTCAAGGTATTGCTTTGCTTGCTACTTCTCTCTACCTTTTCTAAACGCAAACGTCAATGGTAAGCATTCTTGTTGGCCAGACAGCAGCCCTAAACTTTCGAGAGTCGCTTTAACACTTTCCAAGATACAAGATTATTATTTTATTGTCCTCATTTACAGAAATGAAGTTGACATGTGGGTGAAATAAAACAAAACATGCATATGAAACACGAAACAGGACAATATATTCGTCAATAAAAGCATCAAATAAGACATTGCAATTCACTCCCGTAGAAATTCGTGGACAAAATCAAACACTTTTTTTAAAAAGAGAAAAAAAAGTGAGGTATTGAGTAGTAGTGAGGTTAGTCAACGCCAATGGCATCAACATGGTAATCAAAATCCAAGGCCAATCCCTCAACACGGCGAATAGCTTCAAATATTTAAGAGCCATTGTATCAGACAATGGGTCCCGACAGGAAGTCCTCTCCAGAATCGCACAAATTGCGGCCCTAGCAAGGTTGAAGCCCATTTGGAAAGACATGATCATCAGTCTACATTCCCAGGTAAGGCTGCTGCGCTCCCTTGTCATCTTCATCTTCCTATACGCTTGCGAAACATGGACCCTCACCTCAGATCTACAAGGAAGAATACAAAGCATGGAGATGAGGTGCTACAGAAGACATCTGGGCATTTCCTATACCTACCATATCATCAACAACGAAGTCCGACAGACCAACACACAAGCCATTGGACAACACGATGAAATGCTCATAGTGATGAAGAAACGGAATTCCGATGGTATGGCCACGTCACCGGAGCATCAGGCCTTGCAAAGACAAGGAAGAAGAAGAGGGAAACAGGAAAAGAGGTGGGAGGACA
This sequence comes from Oncomelania hupensis, assembly GCA_036898135.1. NCBI lineage: Eukaryota > Metazoa > Mollusca > Gastropoda > Littorinimorpha > Pomatiopsidae > Oncomelania > Oncomelania hupensis. Next base: position 45,594,145 of record CM072516.1, read on the forward strand.
ACATTCGAGAATGGACTGGTTTGACACTGAGCGAAGCCATGAGAGTTCGAGAATGGACTGGTTTGACACTGAGCGAAGCCATGAGAGTTGCTGAGGACAGAGAAAGACGGAGTACGCTGGTTAAACGATCATTTGTGGTGCCCCAACGACCTTGAGTTACGGGATAAGTTAGAATAGGAGGTAGTCAATATTATATTTTATTTATAGTAAATTGATTATAAGTAAGAAAACTAGTAATCAACACTTGCAAAGGAATATCAGTAGCGCTACCACCTGCATTTTGCACGGATATCGAAGGGATATTTATCTAAACTTTGCGCCAAAGTATCTGTCATAATTTTATTGATAATAATAATAATAATAATAATAATAATAATAATAATAATAATAATAATAATAATTAATAATATGTATAAGGTGCTCTTCATAGTAAGGAACAGTTCAAAGTGCTCTTGCACCTTTTCCCATTTGTCTTTTATTAAAAAAAATTCTTACCTTCCCCCTACCCTCAAGGTCTCATTGTATTACATACCTAACACTTGCGCTAAGTACCATTCATCACCTCATTCTTGTCCTTTCCCCCATTCTTCCTCATTTAAATTTCTCTCTCTCTCTCTCTCTCTCTCTCTCTCTCTCTCTCTCTCTCTCTCTCTCTCTCTCTCTCTCTCTCTCTCTCTCTCTCTCTCTCTCTCTCTCTCCCACTCGTCTCCTTCCCCTCATAATCTTATTGTGTTAAATACATAACACTGGCACTGAACTTCAAGTTTTGACCTCAAAGTCTGGCGCTCGGCCGAGTTTCCTTTGATGACCTGTTATACACAGTAGCCGGCCGGAAACAAATTAAAAAGAAAAACAGCAATCATAACTGTGTCCCGTCTTCGCATGATTAATAATAATAATAATAATAATAATAATAATAATAATAATAATATTAATAATAATAATAAATCAACAACAACCACAACAATCATAATATATCATAATAATAATAATAATAATAATAATAATAATAATAATAATAATAAATTAATAATTTAAAGAAATATATATTTATGCGCTTAATCTAGACTTAACTCTAGGCGCTTACATGAGTACAGAACAACTTTAACTATAAAACAAAATGAGGAAAACTCATTATTAACTATTAACAGTAACCTTATATATAATGACTCACACACACACACGCGAACTATGACTCTGTAGATCTGTTTCATCGATTTCAATCGGTGGGAAAAAAAATTTTTAAGATTTTTCCTTTTTTTTTTTTTTTTTGGGGGGGGGGGGGAGGGGAGTGTGGGCGGGTTAAAGTTGTATAATACATTATAAAAAGATACTGGTGATATGTCACCAAGCTCAGACAGTTAATTAAATTCCCTACTGAACAGAAAGAGTAGACCTGGTCCGTCTGAGCTACGCTGTAGGGTAAGTAGCCTAGTAAGCGGTAGTAGGTAAATAGCAACAGTGAAAGGTTGCTGTACAAGTGCATCTTGACACCTTCCCTAAGCCCTCCTTCCCCACACCCCTCCCCCGCCCCGCCAGCCTTCAACAGCCATGTTACCTAGTGCACAGGAAGTGTATATATCAACAGTCACTCGTCTACTTCATCGCCATTGGTTGGCTACAGGCCCACCCACTTGTCCCCCCGAACACATCCTCTCCTCTCCTTCCACTCCCACACTCCCCACATCCTTCTCTCCCTCTCTCGCCCACTCAGCCTCCTTCTCACGGGATTATCACAGACGGCTCAAATCTAGTCCTCAGTCGTTTCGTTATTCCATCATTTCAAGAGCACACTCAGCACTTGCGACTCTCTCTCGGCCCACTTTGAATACAGCACTTCTGCCTTCAAATAACAATAACCTACTCTGTACGCCATCTCTCAATGGGTATAATCATAATACCCAGTCCTCTTTGATCATCACCTTACTCATCACCACTCTCCCCCTCCCCCTCCTCAACCCCAAAATAATCACAAACTACCTGCTCTCTTTCATAACAAAACAAAAACCTATACATTTCATCTCCACCAATATTTATCTAGTACTTAATGTTATTACATTCAATAAATTCAGTTCAAGTTCACCATGCCCAACCTATTAGTTTTACTTACAGCTTCTGATACACTGCATCATCACTTAAACAGTTCAATGATAATGCTCATAATGCGGTAACAGTAATCCCACACTCTGTGATCTTGCTTTTTGTATGGACATTTTTATGCGCTTAATAAATTTTTATTCATTCGTTCTCGCGTTCCCTCGCAATACACTACGCACGCGTGCACACACACAAACACACACACACACATATATACACACACTACACGTTTTATCCGCTCTATATACGAAACACCCACCCCCTCCACTAAACTGTAATTCAAAGCGAAACATTTTAGCCCGCAAGCCGCAGTCTTAGGTCTGGCTTAACTACTTCTTATCCGCGTTGGAAACACTATCGTCTAATTGAGAAACGTGGGCACGCTCCATTCTTGCAGTACACAACACCTGTCCTTCACTGTTTAGGGTTTTCACATGTCCTTTAAAAGAACCCACTTTGACCAAGCCACCTCTACAACCTTTTAACATTCACAGTGAGTGTTGCCCCACTGAAAACAAAATAAGCATACAACAACAAATAACTCTTTCCAAAGTATAGTTATTTTTAAATGAATAAATGTCGTAGTTTTTGTGTCTATTAATAGCCACAGCTAGCCAACATTCTTGAACTAAAAATAGCATCTACCATAGCCGGTAAGAGACAAACCCCGTAAAATTACTCGGTACGTTTTTCGTTTTAGGTTGGGAAAATGGACCCTACTATACCCCTGGACATCAAAGACACACTCTTCAAGCCGCGTGGTTCATTCAGAAATAGGGGTAAAACGTCACACGGCTGGGAATTGACATACCGTTAAAACAGGGGGAAACTCCATGTTAGAACCGAAATGGAAAATTTAAACTTTAGCAGTTGGTTACCTCCAGGCACAGTGCAAGGAGGTAGAAGAAGAGGGAGACCGAAAAAGAGGTGGGAGGACAACATTCGAGAATGGACTGGTTTGACACTGAGCGAAGCCATCAGGGCTACTGAGGACAGAGAAAGATGGAGTATGCTGGTTAAACGATCATCTGTGGTGCCCCTACGACCTTCGGGTTATGGGACAGGATAGGATAGGATAGCAGTTGGTTTAAGCAACGAAAGCTCGCTTTATCACTGTTTAATGTAATAACAATAGTCTAAGAATTTTAGGGTAAACCTTTGTCGCAAAAAGTAAACAAAATCTTCGAATTGGGTCCTTTTAAAAGAATAATGTGAAGTTCAAATGTCAAAATCTTCGATCGTCGACCTTTGTCGCAATGACATTCATGCAATATAATCCTCTTCAACAGCCATGTTACCCTCTTCATGTTATTGTCCTCAATATGTAAGATAATATTTGAACTTAAACGCTAACGGAAACGTTAATATTTGGTACAAAAGTTTAACATTTAAACATCGCTCAAAGCAATACACGCAACTTGAAATGAGTCAACTTTCTTCCATATTCGTTTTCTACTCTTTCTCTCACGCCTCCAAATATAATCAACTCCTAAACACACATTTTACCAGATCATTTATTCGTCTTCATATAAATGGTACCGTACATTTAAAAAAAAAAATAAAAAAAACTTCAGTAGTCAAATGTCCTTCAAGTTGAAGTTTATGATTCGAAAGTTTTCGGTCGTCGACCTCTTAACGTTTTCTCCTCAATTCACTTTATATACATGCGACCCTTTTGTACATACATTTTAGCCTGTTCCATATTTTCCATTTAAACATTTCAATGTATTTCAACATAATTCAAAGCAAGACCTTTCAAAAAGACAACAACAAACGTTTTAAATTTTTTTTTAAACTCGTGAAACTGGTGGTACTGTTACGTTATCCCGTAGAGATGGACCTGGAATTCAAATAAGTCACGTTTTGTTTTATCCTGGTCTTCTACTGCTGACTCGCCGTGTACCTTGATACATGCGCGCAATATAAAATCATTGTAAAAATAATAATTGTTACGTATTATTGTGATCATAACGATGATGATGACGATGACGATGATGATTCCCCACCTCCCCCTCCTTCACAACTGCATACACAATCAAACAGCACTCTTCCTCTCCAGCATGCGACATCCAATCCGTCCTTCACCCCAACTTCTCAGCACACAAACCACTCTTCTTATTACACAATATGAGCATGACGCTTGGCTGGATACAGTTTCCTCTGTCTTCTGTAGTATACTGTCCTTGACCAAGTCTATAATTTCCATCACCTTGACAAACACCTTTACACCTTGGCGCAAAACGACCAAAATAGTAACCTCTTTCTTCTCTTCTTGGGAGGTGTGTGTATGGGTGGATGAAGGGGGTAGAGGTTGCATGGTTGGGAGCTATTGAAGAGTGGTGAATGGGTGGGTGGAGGTGGCCATTTATACCACAAACTCTACAGTGTAACTGAAATTATTTAATAATAATAATAATAATAATAATAATAATAATAATAATAATAATAATAATAATAATAATAATAATAATAATAAAAGATTTGTACAGCGCGGTCCCGTAGCTACCAGACTCGACCGATCATCCTGAGAGCTAAGCCTCCTCCCAGCTGCAACTGACGTCAAAACTACTCAGAACAATATTAGACCATCAACCACATAGATCTACTTAGCACATGATGAAGAAGTTTTGCTAAAGAACTGTCCCAGCACACTGGACAGTTTATAATTATTAAATACATTTAATTAAAGTCATGTTAGAATTGGGTTGAAGATATCAAAGTTGAAATCACATAAATACGACTGGTGTCATTCTATTTATAATGTTGTGTGTCCACTAGCTTTTCCTCTCTTGACACCAATTAAACTAGTCATTTGTCTAGCAAAAATCATTTCTTAAAGTGAGCCCATGAAACTTTGAAACTCGAGAACAAATATAAATTTTTATGTGACCTAGCACCGTGATTTAGTCTCTCACATCGCTTGGGAATCTTGGTAAAGAACGACTGATAGAGAGAGCTCAACCCCTCATCTATCTACAAATCATAATCCCCTTGTAAGATAATCGTATCTTCTCCAGGATATCATCACACTAGCGAACGTTGTAATTAATAGGCACAAAAACTACGGAATTTAATTGATTAAAACAAAAATCTTTGGAAAGATTTATTTTTTGTTGTACGCTTTTTTCAGTGGGGCAACACTCACTGCGAATTTTAAAAGGATCTGTGGGAAGGAGGGGGCGTGATCAAAACGGATCCCTTCAAGCCTCCAGTGCATAAAAGGCATCGTGACGACAAACTATAAATGTCAACTGTGGACCTGCAAATCCAAGTTCGCCTACAAATTTTAGTTGTTCTTCTTCCATTCACATACAACATTCAGCTATGGTGTCGAACCTTTCGGTTTCATGCAATATTTTACGACTCTATTCGTCTATCAATGTCATTTTAAAACAAAATTAAAGTGATGATGATGACGTTCAGGCTGGAGAATAACACTGAAATATGTACGGAGTCCAGCGGCCGCCAAGGTCCCAGTGGGGTGCAGGGGCAACGCTCTGCTCAAAAAATCTTGTTTTAAAGGCAAATTTGTACCCTCTCATGGCACAAGAGTGTTAAAATTGTTACCTCTTTCTTGGAAGTAAAAACAAAGAATAGAGTATGAAATTAGAGAGTTAAAAAAAATCATGCATAACCATACCTAATGTACCTACTGAACATGGTTTACTTTGTAAAAAAAAAATTCATCAAGGTCCTCTGTTTAACTTGACATCTGTGTTATGAGAAATGGTCCTGATGTGGCTCGGAAGAGTCCGCTGGACCTAAAGCAATAATCTTGTATTGTATTGTATTGTATTGTATTGTATTGTTATGAGAGTGGTGTTTAAATGACAGTTCCTATGCTGCATGAAGGTTGGATGTTCTATTTACTAGCGCTGTTTGACAGTGTTACACTGGCACAGCTATTAACACTTTCAGCATGCCTTGCTCTCTTAAAAACCTTGTCTGACTCAACAGTTTCAGCGATTCACCACTCTCGAAACACAAGACATTCTCTTTTTTCCCTTCACAAATTACATTCACGCTAAAATCGGATCGAGAAGGAACAGGAAGTCGCATTCAAACACACACGTTCCCGGAACAGGGGAAGCCGCTCCTACACGGTGTGGACATAGTCTCTCAGTGATACGAAAGTACACGATCACACGAAATTACACGGTCATCGGCAAATAACCGATTTTTTTCCCACTAATTTTTTTTCACCCACTGAACCTTGCCAGAAAAACGCTGATATCAGCGAATCCGCTGAGAGTTTTCCAGTCTGGACATTTGATGATGGTGGTGACAGTGTTGATGACGCTGCTGCTGATGAGATGAAGATTATAATGAGGAAGCGTCGGAAGAAGAAGAAGAAGAAAGAAGAAGAAGAAGAAGAAGAAGAAGAAGAAGAAGAAGAAGAAGAAGAAGAAGAAGAAGAAGAAGAAGAAGAAGAAGAAGAAGAAGAAGAAGAAGAAAAAGAAAGAAAGAAAGAAAGAAAAAAAGAAAGAAAGAAAGAAATGACATTAGGTGACTGTCAAGAACTTATGGAACATATTACTTGAAAAAAATATATGAGAAAAATAATGTGTAACAAAACCTATAAAATGACGAAGGACTAAGGTTTTATTAATAATAATGTACAGAATAGTGACCGTTAATGGATCGCTACAGGACACATCCAGTCACGTTGTCTGCGGTTTCACCTTGTGGAATGTACAGGAAATTACAACAACCAATCAAAGCAGGAGCGTGAAGTAGGCCTACGTCAGCCAGTCAATTTGGACTACATCTTGCTAGCTTCATGGCCCAGCACATCTGTCGGGTGTTTTATTTTGTAGTTGTATACCCACGTTGAGTAAAACGATCAATCAAACCATCCACATGAAACAGACACCCATTTGTGCAACACATCAATAACTTTTAACTAAATTGAAGCCACGTTGTTGTTTGTTTTGTATCGTTATGCGCTACAAGTTAACACGTGAAAAGATGTCACGTGTGAGCGGCCACAGTAATTCCATTAACTATGAAAATATACTAGTATCCGCTATGAATTAAAGTACTGGAGGTACAATAATTTTTAAAGCGAAAGTGGTGGCGGCAACTATGTTTATGTGAAAATGAGTCGTAAGCCGTCTATTTTACAGCGACACAATTTCACGGTGTAATTCGCAAACCGCAGATCTACAACGAAGAATACAAAGCATGGAGATGTGCTACAGAAAACTTCTGGGCATTTCGTTTACCCAGCACTTCACCAACGACGAAGTCCGACAGACCATCACACAAGCCATTGGACAACACGGTGGCCTGCTCACAGTGGTGAAGAAACGGAAACTCCGATGGTATGGCCACGTCACCAGATCATCAGGTCTTACAAAGACCATCCTGCAAGACACAGTGCAAGGAGGTAGAAGACGAGTGAGCCCGAAAAAGAGGTGGGAGGACAACATTCGAGAATGGACTGGTTCGGCACTGAGCGAAGCCATCATGGTTGCTGAGGACAGAGAAATATGGAGTACGGTAGTTTAACGATCATCTGTGGTGCCCCTACGACCTCCGAGTTACGGGATACTATCCGATAGGATAGGATAGGAATTCGCAAACTTGTTCTGCAATAGATTTTACTGGCTGCCACTGAAATTTTATGTACATTTTTTGTCGTGAAATGAGGTCGTGCTACTATTATCACAGAGACTATTTTTTTGGTGAGAATCGGGAGCAACGAATCTAGTTCACGGCGGTGCATAGTTCATACTAAATAAACATCATTCATGCACACTCAGAAGGCTACTAAAGTAAGATTAGACCTCAGTAATTAGCAGCTTAAACATAAAAGAAACGTGATGACATCAACTTATCAGGACCATAATAATTATGTTCACCTAAGCAGAGTGGGCTACACATTTATCAAACTAATTCCTACACGAGAAAACCATGATATGCTCTTGAACTTGACTAAAAGACACTAGAAAACTTGAATAGATTTGCACGTGTATTGCGCGAACGTTTGATTTCCGCCAATGTGTGTCCAACAGGCCAGTCTGCACTAAAAAGGCGACCCTGACGCTAGATTGGGGTCAGCGTCGCTTTCGGGTCGTCTGTCCGTATAACCTTAATTAAAAGTCTACTCACGATGCGAAGACAAAAGTGATTGTTTCTTTCCTTCTTTAATTTAATTCAGCTAAGGGATTTTAGACTTAGACAAAGGCGAGTTAATAGAATTAGCGACAATGTAAGACAAAGTGATGGGAAATCCAGTACATGCCAATAGAGGCACTGAATTGCGATGAACTGAAGAAAAGCGATTGGACAGAAGTCATAAGTCATAAGTCATAAGTCATAATCTTTAATAATCCATAAAATGGAAATTACAATGTCGTCAAGGAAATCTTTCACTCAGCACAATTATAAATATAATAAAAACATACATGTAATATGCAACATTAAGGACGGCATGCTAACAATCAGGCAAAAAAGAAACACCACATACACTTATCTTTAGGCATGCATTATACTTTTTTTATAGCAATGGGAGTCAAAAAGTATATAACACATAGTAAGCAAAAGTAAACTGCAATCATAAAAAGGGTATAAAAGACTATTATTTAAGAATTTATACACATAAAAACATAAAAGTGTATAGTTTAGCATTAGAAAGAGCATACTGCACGTTAATTCTATAGTGCAGTAGTGAGTCCCTCCCAGGTGGGAATGCAGCTAGTCAGTATGTTAGTTAGTCGTGTGTTTTGTGTTTGCCCTATCTAATTGCTCGTTGTACATCTGAATGGCTGTCGGAATAAATGAATGTTTGTGCCTCGTCGTTTTCGTCTTTACTGCCCTATATCTACCACTTCTCTCTATCAACCTACTGGCAAATTCCATGTACAGAGGATGATCGCTGTCGGCCAGAATTGCTGTCGTTTTCTTCACTACCTGTCTCTTGTGAATAGTCTGTATGTCGTCTTGCTTACTCCCGACCACCCCACCTGCTTTCTTGATGATTTTGTCCAGTCTGTCTTTGTCTCTCTTTGTCACATTACCACCCCAGCAAGACAGGCCAAAGGTCATGACACTGCTGACAACAGATGTGAAAAACATTTGCAGTATTTTATGTGATATTTCGAAAGATCTTAATTTGCGCAGGCAATAGATACGGCTGTGTGTTTTGTTGACAATATGATCTAAGTTGTCGTTCCATGTCAATTTTTCATCTAAAACTATTCCTAGGTATTTGTAACTTTTAACCCTTTCTACTGGTTGACCTTTAATCAAAATTTCATCAAAAACAACATTCTTGCGCCTAAAGTCAATTATAATTTCTTTGGTTTTTCCGACATTTAATTCAAGAAAATTGTTATCACAGAAAGAAACAAAACTGTCAATCTCTTGTCTGTATGTCGTGTCGTCGTCATCCGTAATCAGTCCTGTCATGCCAGTGTCGTCTGCAAATTTCACAATGGGGCATGTCACCTGAGTATGCCTACAATCGGAAGTATATAGACTAAAAAGAAAAGGTGATAATACTGTTCCTTGGGGAGCTCCTGTGTTTGTAGAGAGAACACTAGAATATATTGCACGAGAAAAAGAAGTTCTATTACATACAGAGGCAAGGCGCACAAATTGTGGTCTGTTAGTTAAATAATCTAAAATCCAGAAGCTAAGCAGGCCAGTTCAACAACGACCGATTTATAAGGGCAACGTCAAGTTTGAACTATCCATCTACAGATCGAGAGTTGAAGTTGAGGGGTGTATTGGTGCAAGCGCTAACACTTCGCTTCTTTACTTGAGTGCCAACGCATCGTTTCTACACTGTGGCGGGGACCTGTCACCCTGCTGATTCTGGCTTGTGGTCGTCCGGCGCCGCGCTGTTGAGAACTTCTTCTCTTCGATACTGCGTACCATTGGGGCACCCGATTGCTGTTATGCGCTTACAATGAGGCTGCGGCTCATTCTGCCATCTTCTTGTTGGTGACTATTCTGTCGTTTAGGTCCCCCAAACCCTAAGTTTTATAATTTTTTTAGCATTTTGTCGTCTTTTTGACCCAGTCCTGGACTTGGTCTTTTTTTTTGCTTTTTGATAGGATTTTTGTAGCTCCCTAAGAGAACTTTGATTTTGAGATTTGATTTTAACTTTTTATCTGCTTTATTTTTATTTATTTTTTAACTATGTAGTTTTATCCTGGCACTGTTCATTGCGCTGTCGTACTCGTATGGATCGGTCCGAGTCGAACGCTCCTTTTTGGAAGCGCTGCCCGGTTGGGGCGCCGCGGAAAGATTCTCCCGTGGTTAAATCTAAAATCGATTCGGCTTGCATTGATGATGAAGTCTTGGAACTTCATGTTGCGCCTGATCAGACCTCAGCAGCCCAGGTCGGCATGGGCCCGTCCACACCAAATCGTAAACGTTCTAGGAGAACGCTCTCTGAGTCTTCGTCGGCTTCCTCTGTTGGAATGGACGAGCAACCGATCGAGGTCACTGACTTACCGCGTCGGCCGGAGGCTGATTGTCTAGCTCAAGCGAATAGGGAGACTAGAGTAGAGCCTTCCGAATCCGCCTCTGGGCCGTCCGTATCGGCCCCTCCTGGGGATCAGGAGAAAAACTGGACGACCGTCTCCGGTAGACGGAGGAACAGAAATAGAGATGGGCTTCCATCAAACCCGCCGCCGGTAGTTAACCACAGTCTCTGCAGGTTCCCGGTGATAATCAAATACTCTGATGCTCCGGGCCCGGCGATTTCCAAATCGCGTGGCTGGAAGCTGGCTGAACAGTTGTCTGAGGTCGTGGGACCGATCGAAAGGGTGAGACAGTTGGGTGAGGGCTACTTGGTAGCCTGTAAAACTCGTGCCCAACAGTCGAAACTTGCCGGTTTATCTGAGCTGGGGAAGTTGTTGGTTGCCTGTGTGATACCGAAACCCACGGTCGAAGGGGTCATACAGGACATTCCCCCCACTGTCTCTGAAGAAGAGATTCTTGCTAAATGCGAGGGTGTGGTCGGCTCTGATGGTCGTGTTCACCCATGCACTATCCGCAGCTTACGTCGTTTGAGCTGTGCTGATGGATCACCGGCCGGTTCGGTTAAGGTCACTATTGAGGCACAGACCCTTCCCACGGTACTGCTAATCAATCGTAGGGACTACCCAGTGCGCCCCTATGTAGCAGCGGTCATCCGCTGCTACAAATGTCAGAAATTCGGTCACACGAAAAAATATTGTAATTCGATTCAGACGTGTTCGTCTTGTGGCGGGTCTGGGCACTCTGGAGCACATTGCAAGGCCACTAGGCGATCGTGTCCTAACTGTAAGGGCTGCCACTCCGCCGCTAATATAAATTGTCCTGCATTGAAAGAACGTATTCTTGCGAATAGCCTAAGGGCTACGAGTTACATGCCGCGAACCCAGGCCTTGTCCAAGGCCCGTTCACTAACTTTGGTGGACTCTGCTTCGGGTAAACCAGCGTGGGGGGTTGTCGGCACTCCTGTCGCCCCTGTGGTGGGGCCTAGTTCCTTGCGGGATTCGGCGCCTGAGCAGCAGACTAAATCAGTGTGGGGAAGAGCCGGGACTCTGGCTGCTTCATCTGCTCCGTTGGTTTCACCGTCCCAGCATCGAGTGGGCGGTGGAAGTTATCATACCGAGGTGCCGCCTGCGCCTGGTCTTGGCGGCGGCGACCCTTGGGTTGCTATCTCTAGGCTCGAAAACCTGGTGGAAAAATTGACCGTTACGGTTGCCAGGCTTGTGGATACCGTGGGACTTTTGGCCGTGCGCAGGCCGTCGGCGTCTAGTCAAGTTATGTCCGATATTGGCACCGTGTCTGACTCAGAGACCCCTGTCCCTAAGTCTGTGCTTATGTGTGATGCTTCGTCACAGTCGCTGCCGGTTCTTGACCATACGGAAACCGACACCGTGTCGCGTGCTACACAGATACGACGTGGTCTCATGGCCTCTGACTTTTTGATTCAGCTGAGGGATTTTCTAAAACGGATCGCACCCAAATTCACGGAGTTTTCATTTGATGAGGATGACCAAAAAGAGGTTCTGGAAGTATTGTCATGGGGGTTCAAGAATGTTTTGACCGATCATTCTGTGACCCAGTCAAGAGATTTTTCCGGTATACGTAAGACCTGAGGCGCGTACCCAATACCAAATAGTGAACACTGATCTCCGTTTTATACTTAGTAAATCGATTTTTAACGTTTTTATGTGGAATTCATTCCGCGCGGTTGCACCATCAACTCGGGTTGTGGTGCTTTTATTTAATTGTTGAGTCTAGTATTTTTGTGACTATGTTATTTAAAATTTTTTGTGGCGGAATTTAGTTTAATTTTGTTTGTTGTTTGTAGGTCGTTTTTGAAATTTTTATTACATTTTTGGCTTTATAGCTGCGTGGACTGATTGGTCCTGGCCCCTTGGCCGCTTTTAGCATTCTTGTTTTTGTTTTGTGGCCCTGAAGGATTTTTATTTTTAACTGGTTTTTATTATTTTTTTTTATTTAATCAGTTTATAGTCCCCTCTCTTCCCGGTAAGGATTTTCAGAGAGGAGACTGCTAACTGGTTTTATTTTTATTGTTGGCTTTTATATTCAGTAGCCCTGTCCCTGTTGCCTTTATAGCACAGACCTGGGCTGTTATCAACATAAAAGTCTTTTTTCAACCCTGTAATTTCCTATCTATTTTGCTCATAGCACCTCTAGTCTAGGCATGTATAAGCGCCCACTTAACCCTTTTGAGCATATAAGCGTCTACTCAGCCCTTTCGACGCCCACGCTTTGCCTGCGGCCCCTCAGCTTGTATTATTAGGTCAACCCTTCATCTTGTGACCAGTATGCGGTCTTAATCTTCGTCTACCCTCATCGGGAAATCTCCTGTCCCTTATATGCGAAAGTGTCTAGGGACGTTAATCTAATTAACGAACGAACGAACGAACTATCCCATTACTTTGAACTGTAGTCTTGATCGTGTCACTAAGTGTCTGCCATGTGTCTTCTTACATTAATTTTCTTCTGAACAATATCGAGTTGAAATTCAACGACAGGGTTATACAAGAACACTTAGATTTTAATTAAATTATCCGTTTGTGGATCAGTGCGTCTAGTATGTTTGTCTGCCTGTGTAACTGTAGACCAAACACACTACTGGTGAGGGCTTCTATCAGAACAGAAAATCCTAATTGCTGCCCACGGATTCCTTAACAGCGCGCCTTTGCTTTTTCGAGGGTTAAGACTAAAGAGATCGTTAAATACTTTTGCCAGCGGGTAGTTAGGATGGTGGAACACCCTCCCATCCACCCACCCACAAACACACACGCACTCTCTCTCTCTCTGTCTCTCTCTCTGTCTCTCTCTCTAAGATGATTGATTGTCTGGAACTGGTGAACGCCGCTCATTCTCGCGCGGAGCTACGTCATGGCATTCCTGACGTCACCCTGTGAAGGTGAAAAACATCGAAAGGATATGCTAGGCACTTGAATGATGTTCCTGCTCATTGGACAGTTTCTAGCGCAGCAGATTTCCAAAAATAAATCACAAAGAACCGAATTTGGACAACCCAGCCCGCACTGTGCTAAACTGAGCTTATTTGAAATAGATGGAATTTATGTGGAAATAAGTTGGAAACAGTTCTACTTTTGTATGGGGGCTGAAATTAAATTTTAAGAAATTGTTACCAGATGACATCTTGCGAGGATAACGGGGTTAATAGGGAAAAAAACATACCTCTTGAAACGCTTATTTTATAAACAACGCACTGCGACGTTCAAAGAGTTCTTCAAGGCTCTGTATGCATGCTAGAATCGAATTCAAGTCGCCCTAGACATAATAATAATAAATAATAATGGTATTTATATAGCGCTTTTTCTTAAGGAACAATATCAGTTCAAAGCGCAGTACTCATGCATTCATTCTAAATATCCGGCTTCATACAAAATAAAATCAGGCAAGACACTTGCTAACGAATAAAAGGCGAGGGAGAGAGGAAAGAGGGGAGAGCTAAGAAGGGATGATGGGGTGGGTGATGGGCCGTGGTCTGAATCAAAAAAGGCGGAATGACGACGATGATGATGGGAGGCAAGATCAAAAACATTTAAGGAAGAGATGAGTTTTCTAGTTGGATTTGAAAGTACTATGTTCGGAGAGCTGCGAATAGAGAGGGGAAAAGAGTTCCAAGCTGAAGGGCCAAGCACTGAGAAAGATCGACAGCCAGCGGAGGAGAGTTTGTAGTGGGATATGTGAAGCATGAGGGTGTCAGATGAAGAACGAAGATTTCTAGAGGGCTTTTAGAATTGAATGTTCCGGGTCAGGTAAGAAGGGGCTAAGCCATGGACGTACATGTTACGCACTTGTAACAGAAAATAAAGATTTTTAGATAATTATATGAGACACTGGAAGCCTGTGGAGTGAATGTAGGAGGGGTGTAATATGAACAGTTTTTTTTTTTTTTCATTTTGAGAACCAGACGTGCAGCTGAGTTCTGAACACGTTGGAGCAGATAAACAGAAGAAGAAGGAAGTCCAGCCAGGAGAGGGTTACAGTAGTCTAAGCGTGACAAAACAAGAGAGGAAATGAGTTTAACAGTAGCATCAGTGATCAGATGTTTGCGTCAACTGTAGGCTGATGCAGAGGCGGGCACGGAGTGGATCTCGGAAAAGACAGCGGCCGTGCTGGAGAGGCGCCATCTATGGAGGTCGGCAGCGGCGAAGCGCCACAGAAGTCAGGCAGCAGCGGCAGTGGAAGGGTGCCACCTATGCCAGGCGGCGGAAACAGCGACAACAGCGCCAAAGAAGTGTCCAGAAGTGTCTAGACGCCAACCTCCTGCACCCTGCCTAACGTCATTGACCACTAAGCCATAATACCGATCAATTCGTGTGGCCTTCCTGTCACCTGTAGTGTTTATTTGTCTACTTCAATCTCCATAGGACAAGAGGCAGAAAGAATCGGCTAATCAACCACGAAATGACTATACAATACTACATTATACAATACTATACTATACTATACTATACTATACTATACTATACTATACTATACTATACTATACTATACTATACTATACTATACTATACTATAGGTAAAGGTGTCCCCATAACCTTTTGGTCGTTGGGGTGGGGGTGGGGGGAAGCGTATGGAATATCCCTTTTCTGTAGGCCAGCTTAATGAGGGCTGAGCCTATCTCCTCTCCCTCGCTGCTTTACTATCCCCGGCTCTAAACAGATCCAGATACCTATTCACAGCTAGCTGTGTGGATTGGGGTGTGCCGCCAGCATGCTTTAATCTTTTTTGTGTGGTTTTGGTGGTTGCCTTTCAAGTATTGTCACCCATCCAAGTCCTAACCCTTACCGACGTTGCTTAAATGAAACATTGCTAGCGTGCTTAAACCAATGCACTTCTGCGTCACCTAATACTAGTATAGTATAGTATAGTATAGTATAGTATAGTATAGTATAGTATAGTATAGTATAGTATAGTATAGTATAGTATAGTAAAGTATAGTATACTATACTAAATCAGTCCTCGTTTAATTTAGTCAATGGTTGCGTTCTTTAATTAGTTGCCGTGTAATTCTCCTCTTCTTCTCATCCTCATTCTCGACCAACACGACTACCTACCTGTACCACAATCATCGTTATTGTCGTCAATTTAGCTCAGTGACAGACTAGGCTGAACTGCTTGGTTCGAGCAAGGTTTGGCTAGTTTTGCCGTGTGTAATTATTTAGTATGCTTCGCCAATACGGCATTTTCTCCGCATCAGCGTTCATTCACCAACGTTGTGACAGTTGGTAGTGGGAAATCTGGCCGATGTTTCTGACAAGTCAAGTTACACATCATCATGTACACGCACGATGCATTTTGACATACACAAGCACGCGCGCACGCACCCAAACGCACAAACTCAGTGACAGACACACAAGCACGTAACAGCGTACGCAACGTTTAACAGAGACAAACAGCAAAAAAAAAAAAAAAATACAAACATCTTAAAGGCATCAGCATATCAGAATGGCATTACAATATTTTCATAGAGAATCATCGTCGTAGGAACGTAAGATTAAACATTCCTGTTTGCCCCTGAAAATTGTTATGACAATAACTAGTACATTGTCAGCATCGCTTCACCACTTGCATTAGTGATGATGATGATGATGATGACGACGACGACGAAGATGTTAATGTTAATGACAGTGATAATGTGGATAGTGATGCCGATTAATTATTATTATACAAGATCAAGATGATGATTATGACACGTATGAAGAACTTTGACATGAATCCATGATGAAGGTGCTTTCTCCAGTCATTCTGTATTGAAAGTGTACCGTAGAAACAAAAAGAAAAAAAAATTACAATGACAATAACATGATGATGAAATGGTTTGAAACACGTTAGAGAGAGAGAGAGAGAGAGAGAGAGAGAGAGAGAGAGAGAGAGAGAGTCGGGAGGAGTGAGTGTGTGTGTGTGTGTGTTTGTGAGTGAGAGAGATAGAGAGAGAGATAGAGATAGAGTTGTACTGATATTTACCTGTAAATTGTTGTGTAGACGTCACAGCAAGCAGCACATGGAACACAATAAGAAACATAATGAATAGTTGTGGTCAGCTTCAAGAAAAACAGTTTTATTTTCTAAAATAACATATTACACTTAAGAAAATAAAAACATAACCGTATACATTACACATATATATATATAAACTTAGCTATGATGATAACGACAATTACGACGACGATGATGCGGTGTTCCCTTTATGTCTCCCATGCTTGCTTGTCTCGTTAAAAATAACATTTTGTTTAAACCAATGATAACGAGCATAATGGTGACGACGAAGAAGAAATAGATCAGCCGCGATCATGGTAACTAGGCCAGAGAATCACTCCAGAAGGATTGTCACGAGTTGGTTTTTTAGACCTGAAATAATAGGGTTTCTAACCCTGTTATAGAGGACGGAATGTGATGGAGAGAAAATAAATTAAAATGTATTGCTAAGTTTGCAAATAAGTGTAATTAGAACACATACATTGTATTGTTAATGTTGCTTCGTCATCCAAAATTGGTCAAGATTGCCGCTATATGGGTATGACGGCAGGTGTTTATTGTAGTTTTGCAGTGAGCGATGTCCGCACTAAATTAGAGAGTGCAAGCAATTTAAGCTGCTGTGCGGAGCTAACTTGGTTAGTCACAGGGAGGAACTATAACAGAGAAGTACTAAAGTGCCAGCAGAGTTTTAAAGGGGGGGGGGGGGGGGCCCCCATGTGTGCGGGCGTAATTTGTCTATTTGCCGCCCTATCTCAAGCGGTGTGTCGTCCTCCTGTGGCGGTCCTGTAAGGCAGCGTCCAGTCGTCCTGGAGCTGTCCTGAGTGAAGAAGAGGGCTGCATGCATATCTGTTTCCACTCGGACATGTATCCATACCTCTCAAGGGGTTTTCGGGTTGTGGTGTAGCAATTTAACAGAAAAACCATAGCAAATGGAGGTTTGGTGTAGCACTAATGTGAATCACGCGATTCGCAACAAAACTGGAAACTTCTGCATCCAATATAAACACACACATCCAATGTGTTTACAAATTTATTGTAAAATCTTGTTAATGCACAACACTTTAGCTATTACCATTATCATTATCATTATAAACATTTTCATGTACGTTTTTCAAAATAAAAGTGAAAATGCAAAAAAAAAAAAAAAAAAAAAAAAAAAAACATTCATAAGGTAGGCAATCATTAAAAAAAAAAAAAAAAAAAAAAAAAAACAAGGGAGACAATCACTGACACAGAAAAAGCAGATGAACTTTTTTCCCCCAAACAAATGTGCTTATTCACAAAACATGGTTTAAGGTGCCTTCCTCGTCGTTTGAGATTTTTAGGTGGAGGCTTTGCCATTTTCTTTGTTCAACTCCGGTTGTCTCTCCCTCACAAAGACTGATTGTAGACTGAAGTTCTGAACGAACACGTGTTGCGGAAGTGCGGTGCTTTTACTAAGTGTCTTTAAACCAGACTCGACCGGAATAGACTACTTTCCCGCGAAAACCCCCTTGGTTAAAAAATATTATCGTCACTTTTGAAAAATTGCGTAGCAGCTTTGTGATACGCCGTAGCAATGGGAAAATGTTTAAAATGCGTAGCGCTACGCAAAAATCCGTAGCACTTGACAGGTATGTGTATCGTTCTGTGTTGTGTCGTCTTGTCCATACCGGGGATTATCATCGGTAGCGCAAGTACCTGTAAGTTGTAAGGGTCAGAGCAGTACTCTGTCCATCTGTTCAAGACTTCTTGTTCTTCTGTAATATATATGCCAGACTTGCTTTGGATCGTGGAGACCTTGGGCTGTTTAACACTTGTCAGCCGCTTCACAGTCTGGTAGGCCATCTTGTTCTTCTAAATACTATACCTGTAATCTACGCTGGACTGATCTGATTATTATTATTGAAAAGATGTAGTTCTTTGCTATTGTTAGTAACGATTTTCTCTACTAACTTTTACTTCTTGACCAATCGCTTTCTAGTTACCATGTTTCCATATCTACCGTTAGTAGAGTTGGCCTCGAGAGTCGACCTGCTCTGTGATGCTTATTGGTTATACGCGTGAGATCATCCATACAGATGCTCATTGGTTAAACGCCTGAGATAAACTATCCAAGACTTCTTGTCCTTCTGTAAGGCATATGCCAGACTTGCTTTGGATCGTGGAGACCTTGGGCTATTTAACACTTGTCAGCCGCTTTACAGTCTGGTAGACCTTTTTGCTGTTATCCTTGTTTAGACTGTTCTATTTTCTTGGCATTGATCTTCTACCCAGTTCTCCTTTGCTGTGCGCATGCCTTTTCGGATGTTATTGTTGATTTTTCGGTAGGCATCAACTCCCGGTGAGGTGTTCTTTTTCGTTTTCATCTCTCTTCCTTTATCACACGGGTACAAACGTTCAGGGGTGATCCACGGTTTCTTCTTTGGGCGCTGCTTGCCAAGGATCTCGTTGCGGCATCTGTCACAGCTGAGTTGAAGGTGGTGGTCATGGTGTTGACATCTTCTTCACAAGCTCCCAAAATGAGCAGATGTGCAAATATCCCTCCAATTGTGGCTTGGAATATTTCTGCTACTTCCGGATCTTGCAGTTTGTCCAGGTCGAACTCGTGCACTTTGCTGTGTTTACTCTCTTCACGTGAAACCGGAAGGACATCATCACGAGATCGTGGTCACTTTCGATTTCTGCTCTTAAAAAAGTGCGTGTCCTGCCAATGTTGATGCTTGATCTGACGAGTTTCTTGGCCATGATGTAGTCAATCTGGTTGTGATGCTCCCCGCTGGGACTGTGCCATGTTCATCGTCAGTTGTTTTGTTTTTTGTTGTTTTGTTTTGTGTGTGTGTGGGTTTTTTTTGTTTTTTTTTTTTGTTTTTGTGAAGACCAAGCGTGTTTGCCAGTATTATATTGTTGTATCTGGCAAACTCTAAGAGTCTCAGCCTGTAATTTGTCTCGTTGTTGCAGTGGGGTCCACATGTGTTTCCCCAGTTATGGTGCGCATCTTGGCCAACCTTGGCATTCCAGTCGCCTTGCGCTATGACTATGTCCTCCTTCGGCACTTGGTCAAGGACAGTCTGTAGATGTTGATAGAAATCCTCGATTTGGCTGTCGTCATAGTGTGATGTTGGGGCACATGCCTGGGTGATGGTGGTGTTAAAAGGAGCTGCTATCAGAGAAAGACTCTAAAAAAAAAATCATTATCTTAATTACTGATTATTATTATTTGTTTACCAGTTGTATTTTCACTACAGTTAAGTGTAATTGTGGGTATACGGGCGGTGTTAGATAAAGAAATATATAGGGTAGTTAGGTTTTTGTGTGAATAAAAATATAACTCAACGTGTGTGTTAGTTATAGAAATATACAGGGTAGTTTGTTTTTTGGGTGAATAAAAATGTAACTGTTCCTTCTGGTGTTGTATTTGTTAGTTTTGGGGGGTGGTTGGTTGTATGATAAGCACACACTTATGTACCCACTGTTGAGGCAGTAGAAGTGATGATGATGATGATGATGATGATGATGATGATGATGATGATGATGATGATGATGATGATGATGATGATGATGATGATGATGATGAAAAGAACAAACGGACCGTATAACCTTGGTAACCAGACCAGGAAAAAACATTTTAGGAGTCCGATTACTAGTTTGTTGACTTCGTCCCTTACCAATCCCATGTGATGGCACACAATCAGCAATCAGGCTCAAAACGCGACCATCTGTACCATCATACACGCTAAAATGTTTCATACGCTCTCACATACACAACAAATGTATCACTCAAAACATGGGGTGTAACGGCAGAGAGATCGAAACAAAGAGGAAGCGTGCATGCTGCAGCAATAGATAGCTGTACCTCATCTGCACGTAACAACGCTGCTTGTGCATATAAGCGCTCACAAGACAAATAATAATAAATTCAGTTTATTGGACGCCAAAAATAGACAGTCGAGTGAGAAAGGCGCGTACTCGTCCATCGTAGTAAAAAAAAAAGGTTGAGGGGTTACGAAGTCCTTTTCTTTTGCTGTTGATGATGTTGTGGCTAGTAAAACATCCGTTTCTGGCACCCAGACTAATTTGCTGTTATTGCAGAAACACTGAGCGTGATGCTTCCTCTAGTGTTATCAACATTATCTTTAAAGACTCTCCCATAAAACAGCGTTTCTGAGACAACCTGAGTTTGCACAAGATATGACATACCAAATTCCCCAGAAGTGATGTATGAGAGGTAAACAGAACAAGTGAACGGCTCTGTCTCGGATCTTCTCTCTTCTACACTTACAGTCTCTCTCTCTCTCTCTCTCTCTCTCTCTCTCTCTCTCTCTCTCTCTCTCTCTCTCTCTCTCTCTCTCTCTCTCTCTCTCTCTCTCTCTCTCTCTATCTCTCGATCTCTTTCCCTCTCCGTCTCCCTCACTTTCTTTGAGAGTACAATATATACAAACATTCCAGCAAAATACTTAACACGACGTTAGTTATGTGATAAAACTCCGCTAGAAACAGCTTTAAAAAAATTGTTTTCTGCAGTTTTGGTGAATATTTGGAATTATGACATTGTTTCGATTACTATGGTTGTTTTGTGTTTGGCTAGCGAATTCATACTGAGCTGAGGTATCTCTACCCCGTTCCTTCCACCCATCGCTACCCAAATTCCAGACTTCCCCTGGAAGGGTGCATCACCACCAGTGTCAGTATCGAGAGCTTCAGCGGCAGGGTTATTTCTGCCTTTGCATGTGAGAAGGTGGAAAAGATAATCAGAACAGATTGTAACAAGTCCCTGAAACGCAAACACACACACACGCACACACACGCACACACACACACTCTCTCTCTCTCTCACTCAAATCCCCTCTCCACTCCTCTCGCAGATCTAGATTTAAAGGACTCGCATATTACTTTCTGTAGGGATGCTCCAATGATTACCAAGCTCATCAGCTGCTCCTCGATCCGTGTCGAGTATGATGAGCTTAACGAATGTAAGCAACGGTTACCATTTTAACGGACCCATTATTTATAGTCTGAAGATGTTCCAATTACCAAGTTCATCCTCTGCTGTTTCCTTTCTAGTGTGATTAAGGTAACATTGAAGCAATCCGTTGTGTTAAGCCTAGGACGACAGACTTATGACACTACTAAGTTTCAGGCAAATGCATGCGGTCACGTGGCAGAGCTGCGCAGACTGTGATACAGTATGCTCGACAGACTACCTTGAAGACCTGTCTCAAGTAACGTATCTATGTATGTGCACGCAGTTGTGTCAGTGTTACACTCCGTTCGATGTTGGTGTTTTTCTTTATCAGTATTTGATTCAGCCCCGATGCTGAAGTCCTGATAAGGTGTAACTCAGATTCGTTTATCCATGCAGCCTGCTCACTCAGCAACAAGACACGGAGTCGACGTATGAAGTTTTCCACTTTTATTCAGCACACATCAACAACTGCATACAATCGCTTTCCACTTTCAACTTTTACTTTCCAACTCACTATCAACAACAACTACTACAAACAGTGCGGCGCATAAAATATATAGCCTCTCTCTCTCTCTCTCTTCCCGAACAATTTAGAACACGGTAGACTAGACTGACGCACTACAGCCAATCAAATAAAAGATCGTCATCACTGACTTACGTCATACATCTCTCTACACATTCCCGGAACGTTCTCTTACTTCGACATTTATCGGAAAATTTCTATCGAGAGAAAACACGCAGATCTAGAGGATTCTCCAATAATATCGACTATCGAAAATTATCAACGTTATACAAAGCCTCTCCTAACAACAATGCAAACTCAAATCAAAGGTAAATAAACTCCATTATTGAATACTTTGCAAAACGAAACGATTAGATCTATCGTGCGCGTTTCAGACATACTACCATTCGCGTTTCAACGTAACAGTCAGACACAAACTGTGACGTTGTTAGGCAGAGCACGATGGGCGCCTTGTGCACGTACAATGTATATGGCACTTATCATCATTGCAGTGTGCGGTAGACACGGATGAGAGTATAAACCAAAGTCTAGTGTGTGCACGCACGCATTATACCCAGCAAGCACTAGGACCCTTCTCCCTATCGCCGTTCGCCCAGGATTGTGCTCAGTTGTCCGGGCATCAGAAAATGCGCCAAAGGGCTACAAATGGGCAGCTTGAGTTCGATCTTTCATCGGCCATCGCCTTAATAATAATAATAATAATAATAATAATAATAATAATAATAATAATAATAATAATAATAATAATAATAATAATAATAATACGAGAACATATCGCACTACAAGGCGCCTCAAGGCACACGCATACACATTCTTTCGCATTTACAATTCAAGCATACTGATATACACTTGAGCATAATTTACATGGTCTGTCGGACTTCGTCGTTGGTGATGTGTTGGGTATAGGAAATGCCCAGAAGTCTTCTGTAGCATCTCATCTCCATGCTTTGAATTCTTCGTTGGAGATCTGCTGTGAGGGTCCATGCTTCGCAAGCATATAGGAAGATGAGATGACAAGGGAGCGCAGCAGTCTTACTTTGGAATGTAGACTGATGGTCCTGTCTTTCCAAATGGGCTTCAACCTTGTCAGGGCAGCAGTTGTTTGTGCGATCCTGGAGGACTTCCTGTCGGGACCCATTGTCTGATACAATGGCTCCTAAATAATGGAAGTTATGCACTGTGTTGAGGCCTTGGACTTTGATGTCCGTGTTGATGCCATTGGTGTTGTTGGTCATCATTTTGGTCTTGTCTGCACTTATTTCCATTCCATAAGCTCTGGAGGTGGTGTCAAGCCTCTGTACCAGCTGTTCAAACTCTTGTTCCTCTCCAGCCAATCCATCAATGTCATCCGCAAAACGAAGATTGGAGATTGCTCTACCCCCTATGCTGACTGTGCCTTCGTGATCTGCAAGAGCATCTGACATGATGCGCTCTAGGAAGATGTTGAAGAGTGTTGGAGAGAGTAGGCATCCTTGACGCAGACCTATTGTTGTTCTGAACCAGTTCCCGATGACGCTGTTATGGAGGACTGCACTGGTAGCCTTGTCATACAGGCTTTTGATGACTTCAATAATTTTAGGGCTGATGTTGTACGCTTTCATTGTTGCCTATAGAGCTGCATGCCAGACTCGGTCAAACGCCTTCTTGAAGTCTATGAACATATGATATAGATGTTGTTGGTGCTGTAGGTATTTCTCACACATTATTCTGAGGTTGAAAATCTGTTCAGTGGTACTTTGCCCTGACCCGAATCCTGCTTGTTCTTCAGCTATGATTTGTTCAGCTTGGGGTTTCAACCTGTTGAGTATTATTTTTAGGAGGACCTTGCTGGGATGGCTGATGAGGCTGATGGTGCGGTAATTTTCACCTCCTGAAGGTTACATTTTTTGGGAAGAGTGATGACAAGCGACTGGGTCCATGGTGTAGGCCACTCCCCACTCTGCCAGATCTTGTTACAGAGAATGGTGAGGGCATCAATCATCGCTTCTCCTCCTGCTTGTAGCAGTTCCGCGGGTATGTTGTCCACTCCCACAAGCCATTGGACAACACGATGACCTGCTCACAGTGGTGAAGAAACGGAAACTCCGATGGTATGGCCACGTCACCAGATCATCAGGCCTTGCAAAGACCATTTTGCAAGGCACAGTGCAAGGAGGTAGAAGAGGAGGGAGACCGAAACAGAGGTGGGGGGACAACATTCGAGAATGGATTGGTTTGACACTGAGCGAAGCCATCAGGGCTGCTGAGGACAGAGAAAGATGGAGTATGCTGGTTAAACGATCTTCTGTGGTGCCCACACGACCTCCGGGTTACGGGACAGGATAGGATAGGATAGGATAATTTACGTGAAGATGACAAGGAAACAGCACAAACAGAGACACGGCACTCAAAAATAAGCAGGAGAAAATGTTACATGATCATTAAATACATGACCATTTACAGTTGAGCAGCTTTTGAGCTTGAACATGGTTATATAACACTCATTAAATAAATAAACTAGCGGAAAGGACTAAATTAAAGTGGAAGTGGCAGGTGGGGTGGTTGGTAAAGAAGAGATATTTTGTGGCCATGCAACGAACGTCGAGCCAGATCTCCTGTAGTTTATCTCCGAGCTGACGCAGGGCCCGATCTCTAGCAGTTTAGGTCCGTGCTGATCCCAATCATATTATGTCGAGTTCAGTAAGCAAACACCAATGTCAATGGCGTCGTTCCTTGCAGTCCTATAAATACGCGACCGCACCAGGAATCCGTATGCCTACCCCAAAACAGGTTAGTTGAAGATCGCAGAGGCACAAGTCCGCATATATTCAAATAAAGTTTATATTCAATCCCTTCCTGTACCAAGAGAAGACGCGGAAATCATTCATTCAAACACAATTTAAAAAAACAAAACAAACATATTTAAACTGTTGTTTGCCTTCGTGGTAAACACGGTATACATTCTAAGATCAAACATAATCATACAGGTCCCGTGTCCCGAGCTCCTTGAAATTATCGGATCCTCAAAGAGCTGCTCAAGGAGACTCAGTGCAACTTGCCGTATAACAATCCAACACACTTGAGCGATCCTAAAACGATCACTTGCTGCATGCAAGCTAGCGCCATTTACGCCTAATACATCTCAATGGTTTCCAGAAGATAAGCAATATATATCACTTCAGCTACTAACTAGGATGGATACAAATCGACCGAAGAGCATGCTCATGAACGAATCAGCGCCAAACAAGCACCCGGTTTACCACTTGTGATTGGGTGCTTGTTCTCATGAAAACCGAGCGAAGATGACGGGACGGACACCGCACTCAAAACAGCTGTCTTTAAGAAAAGGGAAGCTCCTAAAGCTTATCTCTCCTACGACCGAACGTTGCAGGGAAAACCTCGTTTTGTCTCAAATGAACAGTCCCCCCGTCACAGACAGAAGAAAATAGAAACAACTAATGCGGATGATTGTTTGAAGTGAGTTTATGATTATTTTTAAACCGCGCCTTTACAAAGGCAGGCTGGGCAACCATTTTGTGGAATTCCCCTTCGGAAGCTGCCAAGTGTGTTGCAGGGTGCAAACGGGTGCACATGTTTTACCAGTCTTCTGAGAAATTCTACTTACGATGATGACCATTCATTTTGCAAAGCGCCTGTCTACAACCATTGTCCAATGCTCAAGTGCGTGACAAATAACACGCACACACTCACTCAAACACATTCACTCACTCACTCACTCACATTCCCTCACACACCCTTACACAAGTCTGTATTCATTGCAAATTGGGGTTTTGGACAAAATGTAGGCATCGGAAGGTCTTTTTTTTTTTTTTAACGGAAAGAGCGCAAAATTTATCTTAAAATTTGATCAAAAAATGGCTTTTTTCGGTTAAAGGTTGACCTATATCGTCTTCTAACCCTAACCATTTTACAACAAATTTGTCCAGAAAACAGCTCGTCCCGAATAGAGCCTTTCCATGTACTTAGAACAGGTCCAAGCACCACAAGAACAATCCCATGCAATAAAAAAAGCACTCCCATGTACTTAGAAAAAAGTGAAGCGTGTCGTGCATATACAGTCAAGTTTAGCACCGCGTATATTCATGAACACATTCCCACGCACGCACAAACACGTGCGCACAAAAGACATGGAAATGAGGGGATGAACGTAAAAAATCTCGAAAACCAGAGCAGGTTAAAAAATTTTTAAAAAAATCTCACATTGAAGAAGTCACTGTCAGTGTAAAAAAGTTTGGTTTTTAAAATTTTTTATTTTCCACCTCTCTAAACATGACATAATCTACAATCTTGCAGGATTGAGACAACGCATTCCAATGTCTGGGAACGCATTTATGAAGTGTTGCCCTTATTCACACTTATACCAACACAGTTTAAGGTCTGCTCATCTGAAAGATTCAGCAACGATTTCAAAACTGCATTTTTGTTTCGTTCTTCAAAGGTTCTCGTGTCCGACAGTTTCGATGGAGATGGCTGATTTGTCCGGGCCGCTTTGAAAGCGCGCTTCATGAAGCAAGTTGGCCTATTTGACGCCTCGAGAATCAAGAACCAGCTCTGCTTCAAGAATCGGCGGCCATCTTCTCATACATCTCTTGTGACAATGTATACATGACGTAGGATAATGGCACTAATCGACGCTGCCACGAAATCTTCAACAGACTTGAGGGCATCGTTTATTTCTTAGTTGGTAAGCGTTTTTCTTGATGACATGTACTCCAAAAGAAAGTCCTCCGTTTAAAACAGAATCGTGCAGAATTGCAGCAATGGGGACATTCGGAGCATTGTTTTGTTTGGATGGCTCTCTTGCAGAATTTTGATTTCGCTTCCGCATTCCATTGCGCGTCATCATGCTTACGCCAGAAACTGCAGTGACGTCATCATTCTCTACCCTCCTTCCCCACCTCCCCCTTTTATTTCAGCTCTTTGTACAGTGTTTTTGTTGTTCAGCTTATCAGAAGCAGTCGTAGACTGACCAGGTTTCGTTTTAGCGAGGATATGATCAGTTGATATTGAGGCAGACACTTTTAACGGCATCCCCTTTACTCTTTTGGAAAGCATCGATTTTCGTCATGACTGCGCGATTTAGATTTGAGATAACTTCGGACTGCTCGCGCACGATGATCTCTAGCTAAGTTATTCATTGCTTACAGGGTCCATCGGACTGCAAAGAAACGAATCAGGACCATCACAAGTATATCAACTAACAAGTTAGCATCTCCCTTCTATGTCTCTGTCGACGTGCGCGTACAACCGGTTGCTTCCCTTTACATGCTTTGAGCTCCATAGAGCGTCATCGGCCTGAAATAATTTTTTAGAAACTTCAAAACCCAGGGGAATTATGGGTAGGGAAATCCTTTTCTGAAATGACGTCGGCAGGACTCTTCGCGATTGTCTTTCCTTGGTGCATGGCAAATGAGACACACCGAAAATGGGGATGTTTTAGGGGGGACTTCCGGTACATGGCTACTATAACAAGCTCTGAATTCTTGCTGGAGAGTTTTTAATTTCCTGTTAATGACACATAGCTATGACCATCAGCAGAAGTGGCAAGCGAAAACAACAGAATGCAAAGGGAATGGAGAATGACCTGCGAATCTGCTCCACTCCTCCTGAATTAGCGATGGCCTCTGTTCTGACGGACATCGAACCTGAGCCAAGCCAGAACGTTAGCGGTGCCGTTGAACAATCCACGATTATAGCCATGGCACCCGAAATCATGAGTGCTGTGTGCGAAACCCGTGAGATCGTGGCATCGCTATGCAGACGGATTGATTCTCTGGAAGAGATCATACGGAAGCAAGATCTGAAAATTAGCGAATTGCTGACAACCGCGAAGCAGACGACGCGAGAGACACCTAGCAACGCGCTTTCTGAGACATATGCACAAGTTGCTGCATCCTCCCCATCCAAATCATGCACAAAACAACAATCGAGGAACGGTCCGAGCATCAACTCCACGTCTCAGCTATCCAAAAAGGATAAATTAGATCTAAAGTCAGCGAGATCGAAAAGAGATAACGTCAAAGCGCCGGTTTCGTCACCAAGCGGCGCATTTTCTGCCGATGACGTCATCAGTAAAGAATGCGGAAATGCTGTCATTTTCCACGATTCGGTGCTGGCAGGCGTGAAGGAGAAGAGACTGGGTCAATCCTATGGTTTTGAGGCCAAGAAGGTGTTTGCACCTCTCATCAGTGACCTGGTTCCTGCCTTCTCGTCTGTCAAAGATCATCCACTGCCTGACGTGATCATCGTTCATTGCGGCATCAATAACTTGAAGAAACAAGATGCCAAATCAGCGAGTCAACAGTTTGTCGAGGCCATCAAGACGATCATTTCCAGCAGCCCGACATCCAAGATCGTCGTGAGCAAGGTCGCCCCGGTGCTGAACTTCAACCTTAACAGTAAGAAAGAGTTGTTCAACGCGATGTTGATGACCCAGCTGGCAGACCACAAGAACATCTCATTCGTCAACAACGACAACGTGCCCTTCTTTGCCATGCGCGATGGTGTCCATCCTACGAGGAGAGGCTCCAGTACTCTAGCGGGGAACATTGGCCGCCAAGTTGAGCGACTGTTGTGGAAGAAACCGCGGAATTCTGCCCGGCGCTTCAACCGGTCTGCAGATCCCTTTCCTGTTTTTTTTTTTATTGGAGAGGTAACTTTTTTCCACACAGCCATCTTCCATTCCCTGCCTGGCAGCGCTGAGGTCATCAGGACGATTAGTTGTGATAAGTCATAACATAGTAGTTCCTATATAAAGAGCTGAAAATATATTACTCTTTATTTGATGTTTCGGTTTCATAATCTTTAGTTTTTCTCAATCTGTTAATGAGATACGAAAAGTTTACTGTTTTTCAATGGAATTGTCGTTCTGTATCTACTAACTTACAATATTTGCAACAGCACCTGTCTGAGAAAGATTATCACGCCTTGGCTTTACAGTCTTTGAAGGTTAGCAACAGAAAATTGCCTAAACTAAAGGGTTTTTACTACCCACCTGTTATAAACACTGACACTAATAACGTTCAAGCTGCGGTGTATATCCGTCATGATTTGGAGTATAACATCCAATCAACGTCTTTTATTCAACATCAAGATGTTCATTCGGCAGCAATCAAAGTGAAACTTAACAAAGATAAATGTGTTAACGTTTTAAGTGTTTATTTTCCAAAAGGCACAAACAACACAAACACTGACTGGCTGAAAAGTTTTGACTCATCTGAGTCATGGTTTGTGTGTGGTGACTTTAACACACATTCTCCTTTATGGGACAAAGGCTGCAATTCATGTACAAATAATATTTTTTGTGACAACGTCATCGATTCTAATTTGTTGATTTTAAATGACGGTCGTATCACTAGGATTCCGGATGTATCAACACATCGGCCTTCCGCTATAGACTTAACTTTTACCACATTAGACCTTTATTCGGACTGTATGTGGGAAGTGGAATCTGACTCATTAGGCAGTGATCATTTGCCATTGATAATAATATGTGACAGCAGTGTTGAAATTGATATTGCAGAGGATCCAGTGCCAAAATATATTTATAGCCGCGCAAATTGGCAAGATTTTCAAAACGTTTTATTATCATATGACACAAACTTTGTTAATGATGATGATATACATGTTGCATATAACACATTTATAAACCATATTCATAATGCAGCTTCAAAATCTATACCCAAAAAACGTGCATACAATGAAAAGGTCCGAGCTAGTAATATATGGTGGAATATTTGCAAAAAAGCAGTAGATGAAAAAAAGGAGGCTTATAAAACGTGGTTAAAAAATCGAACATCACAATCCTTTACAGAGATGAAAAGAGCTAAAATTAATTGCAACAAAGTAATTGCCTCAGAGAAACAAGCTTTCTGGTCAAATTACTGCAATTCTGAAATAAGTAGTTGTAAGGATTCATCAAAAGTATGGAAAAAACTCTCTGAAATGCAAAATGGGTATAGACTTCCCCAATGTCCTTTGAAAATAGATAGCAATAATTTTCCCACACCCTAAAAAAAATCAGAAGCATTTGTGAAACATTTTGTTACGATAAGTCATTCATCAAGTCTACCTTCTAACATTAAAGAACAAAGAGAACAAGAAGAAAAGAGTACAAAGTATGAGCCGCCACTGCCTGATAACAATATGTACTTTAATTCTGAAATTACCTTAAAAGAATTACAAAATGTTTTGAGAAAAACGAATGTTCAAGGGACGCAACCAATGTTTTTCTATGTTGGTAAAATATAATGGAATATATTGTTGGATTAAGCAAAGCGATACTATAAAGTATTATGTTAAAGATTATAGAATGTTGAAGTTTAGTTGTTTAGTTTTTTTTTTCTGGAGGAACAAAATAAGATTGTTTTGTGAATTTTAAACCTTGTAGATAACGTGGATGCATTTTGATGTTTCTATTGCAGTGTGCTGACAATGGAAGGGAGATAATTCATTGTTTAATATGCAGTAGTTTTTATTTTCAAGTATGTAACGCGTAAACCGAGTTGTTTGCAGGTTGGGCTTTCTTTGGTTGTTCCGGTGCACTTTATGCACGCTTGCTTATGCGCCCGTTCTCCTGGCCTTGGGGAGGTGCAGTTCGGACTGAGGAGCAGCACTGACTCTCGGAGCTCCGTCCAACCCTCTCGGCAACTTGCAGCCAGCGTAACGCCGTAATTTAAGTTACGTTCTTTCCGTCGTTATTCTCAATTGAATAGACCTTCTTCAGGCTGTTTATAACTCTGCTGAAGGACTCAGATAGTTTTGACTTGAAACTAATGAACTGGGAAAAAGAAACTGAATCAAGTGACAATAATTTGCTGCAATGTTTGTGGTTGTTGAGAGGGGAGTCAGTTGCCTGCTGGTCTGAAGTGGAGACCAAATCTGAATGTTATTTGTGTTGTATGTTTGCATTGTGAAAGAGAGGGGAGGGGAAGATTAATTATTATTGCTTCGATTTTGTTTGTTTGTTCGTTTTTGTATGCGAGTTATTTCGAAATAATCATTTTATAAAAACTTTAGATCTCTTATGTTTGAATAGTTAGAGAGAGAGAGAGAGAGAAAATGGGGAAACATGAACCAAGCATGCATTTCCTGACATGCAAAGTCACATTATGGGAAATCTCTCGTGACACTGACCATGCTTTTGCACTGCACTGTCTTAATTGATATTTACTTACAACAAAAGAAAATATTGTTTACTACATTTGTAGATTATAAAAAGGGATTTGATAATGTACAGCGTAATAATTATGCTTTGGGAAAAATTAATCAACAATGGTATTTCTTGAAGAGTTTTGATAGGGATCAAAGATGTGTATCAAAAAGCTAAATCTTATGTTATAAGCCCTAATGGTATATCGCCTACTTTTTTTTTATATGTAATGCTGGAGTGCGGCAAGATGACAATTTATCACCTATTCTATTTTCATTGTTTCTGAACGATTTAAGGTCTTTCCTTGCCGAACATATTGATGGTTTATCGTTGCCACGGAATATTGGTAATGGGTTCAATTTCTCAGATGTTGACCAGTATTTTACATTTTTTCTGTTATTATATGCTGATGACACAGTAATTTTTTCAGAGTCAGCTGAAGACATGCAGAAAGCTCTAGATGTTCTTAATTTATATTGTGCGAAGTTTGGTCTGTGTATAAATATTGCAAAAACGAAAGTTATGATTTTCTCCCGCGGTAAAATCAAAGTTGCCTGTCTTCAAGTTTAATGATGTAACCCTTCAAATAGTTTGGGAATATAAATATTTAGGCACTCTTTTTCATTATAACAATAAATTTCAAAAGAACTTGAAGGCCCAGAGCGTTTCAGATGAACGTGCGATGTATATATATATGTTTCATCATGACATGTTCTGCCATACGTTTTTCATGCATTGGAGAAAAACAATTTTAAACATTTTCCAAACAAATAGAACTTTCACAACAAAGATAAACAGACAATTTTGAATTTCAGTTCATACTTTTATTTTTGTGTTTGTTGTTGTTGTACTCAAAGATGAAAAGCTATTACTATTGCTTTCAATTACAATTCAACATCTGTACTCAATATAAAATACTGACTGCTGCTACTCAGAACCTTCAAATTGCTTTTATGCAGAAGATATACCTATAGAATAGTCTTTCTTTTTCATTTAGCAAAAGTAGAATGTAGCATTGAAGCATACATTTTATACAACTCTGAAGCTGAGATGTGCATCACTTTGAATATGAACATGAATAAAGGCCCAAAATTAGCACATTAACATTATTTTCTTGTTATTTATTTTAACCTTTAGCCAGAACACTAATTACTTAGTTATTCAATGCTTATAGGGTCCAGCGGACTAGATGAACCTAATCAGGACCTCTCACAAACATTATGACACCCCATAGGCAGCGGAGCAGGAGGGAGGGGAGGGGAGGGGGGTTGCAGGGAGGCATGTACTATCACAAGTATCCCAAGTACTTTGCCTATCTGACCTGAAATTTAATTTTTTTATTGTCATGAACTTGCCATCACCCTCCCCCCCCCACGAATCCTCCGCACCCCCCCCCCCAATTATTTTTTGGTTCCGCCACCCCTGCACCCCACCACATCTAAGCTGCGCTGAGGGCGTCAGCTCTTCGCTTGATTTATCACCCCAAGTTTACTAAAATGAGTAATAAAATTTATCAGAAATAACTAATATTACTTAAAAACATACATAAAATAGCCAGATAGGCAAATAACACCAAGAGATCACAAGATCATCCCAGTGTGTACAGGTAACACTACCCAAGCCACCACAGACAGGCATTACATTACATTACATAATTGTTGCTTTAGGTCCAGCGGACTCTTCCGAGCCAAATCAGGACCGGACAACCCCCAATCCGCATAAAAGATCTGCTGAAACAACCCTAGTGGGAAAACTGAATGCCCTCCACCAGCCAGTCACTTTACAATAAAGACATCCCACGCAGGGGACGGCTGAGGCTTCACCCCAACTTATCGAACCCCCGTTTACAAAAAGAAAATAGAATACAAACATCATTATAAATTATCAACAAAACACATACATATAAAATGCCTACATTGCTAAATAATAACATCATAGGAAGCCCTAGTGACCACCTGGCAGAAAGCGTCCAATATTCCCAAGCTGATCCAACAGACCTCATACAGAAACAAGGAGTCTTGTCCCGGAAGAGTTTTCAAGAAAAAAGGTAAGAGAATGGTCTAGCGAAGAAGACGATAGTATAGCAGATTGATAGAACAGAGCAGGAATGAGAAAGAGCAAATGAGAAAGACAGCGACAGTGGGAATTTAAAGCACTAAATTTCCAGAAAGTGGGGATACTATTTATACTGAATCCCCCGGCACCCCAACGGGGGTCACAGACAGGCAAGATAATCAGAACATCATAACAGTGCAAAATGAGTTTGATGGGAAAAAAGCCAGGTGAATGGACCATATTGGCGGCTGGAAGAAAGTAGACGAAAGGAAAAGGAGGCAAAGATAGAAACACAGAGAGAAATTGGAAAGATGACATTTCAAGCATTACATTTCAAGAAAAAAGGGACACTATTTATATCACCCCCAGTCGACGCTGCCATTGTCATTATCATGGTTCAAGGCGGGGTGGTCTTTCGTAGTTTCCTAGCCTATTACTCTAAATTATGTAGCCTCCATCCTCAAGCACCGACGGCTCGTTTTGTTGGTCACAGTAAACAACTGGTCTCTCAAAGTTCCCCCCCCCCTTTTCCTCTTGCCAGCTGCCATCGTATCACGCTCTACATGTGCCGAAATGTACTCATTGACTCGAGCATGAACAATTTTCCTCGTCCATTCCGCAAAGAATATCTGTCGAAGGTGCTGGCTGTAGGTTGGGAAAACGTCGGCTCCCAGTTCATTTGCCATTTCCAAGATGTCTTTGTCAAACCCCACCAGCGGAGTGCACACCTAGTAGAAACAAGAAAATTGTGAGAATCAAGTCAATTTTAATATTGCATCACAGGTTCACCTAAATACCAATTTTTACTTTTTGGGGGTGGGGGTTGGGGGAGGAGAGGGGTGGGGGGTGTGGTGGTTGCCAACATGAACTCTGCACGTGATAAAATCCAAGGTAGATTTTGTATCAGGATGTACAATCTTTAGTGTATGGGCTTGTGAACACGAGATCTTTTCAACTTCCAACACGGATTTACCCTACAATGTTTGTACAAAATACAATGTTTCAGTTAAGATAAGATAATAGTAATACAACTTTATTATCTTTTACAAGAAAATTTTCTTTGCCAGTACCACTTATATTATAGAGTCAATAAACGATAGTCTTGAATGAAGTACAAACCAAAGAGCATGCATAATAAGAAGTGTGAGTTAAAAAGAATACGTAGGAGAAGTAACAAAAGTGGAATTATTATTTGGCGCACACCAAACGTTGGATTAGGCCCACAAAAAATTTCTGTTTACGACCGCCCCTAATGTTTTGGCTCGACCCAAAATTTGTGTTGGGTTCGTCTGGAAAAAAAAACTATAATGAGATATATACCTTTAACCGTACCTGCAAGACGTTCTTTCCATACTTCTTGAGCGTATCATCATTCACATGCTCCTCAGTCAGTGTCAACACCTTCTCGACAAAAGACTGCAGTGTGGGTTTAGGGAAAACCATTCCTCCATCCACATCACGCATGGCCAGGTCAGCAGGCAGGTCCTTTTCCTCACTGCTGCTCATCCGGGCAGCTAGTGTCATTTGGTCAAGTTCTGCCGCCTCATTCATTGCAGCAGTCCCTGAACAAAAATAAACATTTAGAACCAAAATGTACAGAAAACAATATAAATCATTGATCATAATAGTTTTTTGAGGATCCACATTCCCCGAACAATGAAAATAATAAACATCTTTAATAGAAAGTCGCTTGTAAACGTGTGTAATCCTCATCATGTCTCATCGTGTGTTGAAATCGAGACGTGCAGCGTCAAGGCTCTCTCTCTCTCTCTCTCTCTCTCTCTCTCTCTCTCTCTCTCTCTCTCTCTCTCTCTCTCTCTCTCTCTCTCTCTCTCACTCTCCACGCTACGACATGATCAATTTATTGACATCTTTGCAGGAAAAATAACTTTTACATGGATGTGGAGGGATAGGGCCCTAGGCTAGGGGGTACTTAATTTCTTCAATTTCCTTTTCTCCAAGTTGCCTTACCAATTTGTCGTTTCCCAGGAATTCTCCTCTGCTTGTATTTCTTCCACATCTCCCCCAAACATCCTCCGCCAAACGTGAGCACAGCTCGGTGACGACTCGTATGTCCTTCTTGTGTGACAATACTACTAGTAATACTTTTACTAGATTTATTGTGAGCTGAAACGTTGCTGTCCGTTTCTCTGTCTCCATCTTCAAGGACGCTGTGGATACGTTGGCCAACAGCAAAAACACAGCGAACTAGGAAAAACAGCACGGCACTACAGTCCTGAACATTGTTTACCTCTGTCTTTTTATGAAACAATGGCAATAGTTGTCCACAGTCGGAGTGAAACCGAAACTGAAAGCTTCCAAAAGCCAAATCCTTCTTCAGTTTCTTTGCTCGAGCAAAGGCAACCTCATAGTTGTGGAGCACTTCGTCCATCATAACTCCATCGCTGATAATACTGCTGACAAGTTTCTGCCTTTGTTCACTACCAGAAATATGCAGTTCCTCTCCCAACTTTCGTTTCATTTCAGCCAGCACATCTTCGCGAGACATGGCGTCCATGGCTTCAATCGTAGCTAGTTATCAGTTACTTCCCTTGAACAGATTTCCCAGAATTCTCTATTCTATTTTTAGGTTTGGGATACTCCCGTCTCAGCTAGTGGCTAAAACCAAGGGCAACGGGACCATCGCACGTCGACTGAGGGCAATACGAGATGCTAACTTGTTAGTTGATATACTTGTGGGACCATAAAATCAAGACCACAACTTCGCTGAAATAGGACTCACCTGTGATCCGCATAAAAAGTCTGCCGAAACAACCCTAGTGGTAACACTGAAGACACCAGCCAGTCACTTTACAATAAAGACATCCCACGCAGAGGACGCTGAGGCTATACTCTAATTTATCGAACCCCCGTTTACAAAAACAAAATAGAATACAAACATCATTATAAAATATCAATAAAACACATACATATAAATTGCCAAATAATAACATCATAGGAAGCCCCAGTGACCACCTGGCAGAAAGCGTCCAGTAGTCCCAAGCTGATCCAACAGACCTCACAGAGTTTTGTCCCAGAAGAGTTTTCAAGAAAAAAGGTAGGTGACTGGTCTAGCGAAGAAGAAGATAGCATAGTAGATTGATAGAACAGAGTAGGAATGAGAAAAAACAAAGGAGAAAGACAGCGACAGTGGGAATTTAAAGCACTAACTTTCTAGTTAGTTAGTTTTGTAGATTAACGTCCCCGGACACATAAGCGTATAGAAAGCGGGGATACTATTTATACTGAAACCTCCGGCACCTCCACGGGGGTGGGGGGATGGGGGTGGGGGGTGGTGATCTCTAACGATGTTATTTGGTCGCGAAGTTGGCAATCCATTGACTTAAGTTCAGAAAGTAAGACCTGATCTTGTCTCCTCTCCCCTCCCCACCCCACCCCCCCCCCAAAAAAAAAAAAGAAAAAAGAAAAAAAGAAAAAAAAAGAAAGTCTGTTTACAGTATCCTGCCCGACGATAATGTTTTGGCCCGACCCGAAACATTTTTTGGGGGATCGTCTGAAACAAAAAATGAAAACAGAAAAAATATCTCACCCAATGTGGAAAATGTTCAAACAAGAGGAAAAAAAAAAAAGGAAGTCAACTTACCAACCCTATTTTTTCTTCCTATCTTATCGCAAACAGATATTCTTAAAAAAAAAAAAAAAGCCTAAGAAGGTTGAGAATTTGTCTTGTCCAAGACAGTTATGTAAGATTATTAATAAACTAAAAGTAAATTCATGGAACACCAAGTTTTCAAAAAATATAGTTTGCACTTGTTTACATTCAATATCTGCTAAATACAGTATTGTGTATGAATATCCTACTTTAATTCCACTTTATAAAGAAAAGAACATCAATATTGAAGAATCCGTTGAAATGTTATTACATTACATTATTATTGCTTTAGGTCCAGCGGACTCTTCCGAGCCAAATCAGGACCGGACAACCCCCGATCCGCATAAAAGATCTGCTGAAACAACCCTAGTGGTAAAACCGAAAGCTCTCCACCAGCCAGTCACTTTACAATAAAGACATCCCACGCAGGGGACGGCTGAGGCTTCACCCCAACTTATCGAACCCCCGTTTACAAAAACAAAATAGAATACAAACATCATTATAAATTATCAACAAAACACATACATATAAAATGCCTACATTGCTAAATAATAACATCACATGAAGCCCTAGTGACCACCTGGCAGAAAGCGTCCAATATTCCCAAGCTGATCCAACAGACCTCATACACAAACAAGGAGTCTTGTCCCGGAAGGAGGAGGAACAACGAAGCTTAACGTCCTATTGCATCAGCGTTAAGGACGATCACCACGTCGCCACCCTGACAATAATGATTATCATCATCATATCAAAGATGAGATCCTACGGATCTGAGATGTTGTCCCGGAAGAGTTTTCAAGAAAAAAAGGTAGGAGACTGGTCTAGCGAAGAAGACGATAGTATAGCAGATTGATAGAACAGAGCAGGAATGAGAAAGAGCAAATGAGAAAGACAGCGACAGTGGGAATTTAAAGCACTAAATTTCCAGAAAGTGGGGATACTATTTATACTGAAACCCCCGGCACCTCAACGGGGGTGAAATGTTATTGCCTAGTCCCGCAATAATAGACAATGGCCGTATACTTTACATGTCCGCAGTTGGCAAACTTTTTCTAGTAATGTTATTTTTTATGATTATGGTTCAACTTTAAGTTCTTAGATTTACTTTTATGTTTGTTTGTCCATGAACAAGAGTGGTTTGAAGTCACATACATGTGAAAATACGTTAAAATAAATTAATGAACTGAATTGATATAAATGACTTTGATACCATCAGAGGATGGCTGACGAAACACTGGGAACAAATGGGATGAGATGGTTCAAACAAAAGAACCAGTCAGCTAAATTGATTATTTAAATAGCGGCAAAGCGAGACATTCATCTGAAATATAACTGCAGCTAAAAGTACTGTGAACACACCTTCAACAATATGATCTGACACGTACACTATCGAAGACCTCAAATTCGAAAGAATTCTGGCCGTAACATCAACAGTACTAACAATATCGAAAACAAATTTTCGCCACCCTAAAACTCATACTGACCGGAATTATTACAATGTTACACATACTTAACTTGAAACACAGTGTTACGAATACTAAAATGCCAGACATTGTTA
This sequence comes from Oncomelania hupensis, assembly GCA_036898135.1. Lineage (NCBI taxonomy): Eukaryota > Metazoa > Mollusca > Gastropoda > Littorinimorpha > Pomatiopsidae > Oncomelania > Oncomelania hupensis. Next base: position 45,632,586 of record CM072516.1, read on the forward strand.
CACATACTACAATTACACTGTTACATATATGCTAAAATTATAAATTCATACAATAATTTTACAACATAAGTAGAACGAAATTATTAGATTATATTACATTACATTGTTATCGTTTCATAAAATAATTTATTAAGGTCCTTGACGCGCCCAGTTCAGATCCGATTATGAATAAATAGTACTAAATATGGCATAGAGAATTATTACTACGTATGACAAAGAGACATTGATACGTAAAGTATTAGATTACTATATGACAATGCCTGTTGGAATGACAAGGAAACCACACTAAAAGCTTACACAAGGTAAAATGAAGGGCGATCATTCAGTGCTAAACTGAGATGCAAACGCTGCGACAACAAAAAGATTCAAGTCTAAACCTGGCACGAAACCATCGTTCACAACGGTTCTGAACCGGGACAACTGTAGGAATATTGTTTAGGACCACTACATCAATCCGATCTCTGGAGCCATGAAGTGAAAATTGTTAAAATGGCAAAACTAGATTTCGATAGTCTTAGCCTTTCAAAGGCAAAATCCATCAAAACGTAACCCAAATTAATCATATTCGTAGCGTGCGATTAAAAGTCAAACTATTTCAGTATATATGGATATTTTAAAAGAAAGCTTTAGAAAAAATAGATGTACGGCTATTTCAGCATCAACTAGCCTCGACGTTTTAACAAAATCTTTGAAAAGAAGTACGGCTAATTTCATCGACTAGCCTAGGTGCCAAGATAACTGGATCTAGCTTTAACGAAAATGATAAAGAATATTTTTTGCCAGTGTCATAACTATAGCTGTGGTAACTAGGGCTGTCTTGCTATTGTGCTCGTGCGTAATCCAATGACTGAAAACCACCAATTGCTAATGGACAATGGTCCACCTACATGTAGTACTGCTCATTGTCATGTGACAGATCCTCCAACCATAGACTGACCCTGCAGTTCTTTGTATCTGCAAGTCTCCGATACTCGGATTGCGTCTCAGTTTGACCTGAGGTCATGAGGTCAAATGTCAAACTGATTATGAATTCAACTTTCGAGGTTTGATCTGATTTCAATGAACATTAATGAACAGCGAATGTTGCTGCGTCATTCTCTTATCAATACGGACATAACTGTCACTGTGATCAGGTTACCAGAACCATGGCCTCTCTGTACTAGCGACAACTTTGTAGTAATTCGAGTATTTGTACTTGCCAATAAACCTATCGTATTTCTGCCTGCAAGACTTTGTACGGGGATAAGAATTACAGACGACAAAATAATCAGATGATGATGATGATGATGATGATGATGATGATGATGATGATGATGATAACTTGTTCTGTGCCAATGTCCACACAGTTTAGGCTTAAGATGATATAATAATGAAATAATGACGAGACGACATATTAACAGATAGATCTGTTTACTTGGGAAAGTCGGTTAGTCACGTTAGCATCCTCATGGTACAACACTAGGGATCACAACGCCGTAGCTTTGTGACCTCAGCGCCAACGAGGGCGTAGGCTTAGCGGTTGGTTGGGCGCGGCAAGTAGATGAGTGGGATGGAGAGTTTTTTTTTTTGTTTTTTTTTTGTTGGGGGGGGGGGGGGAGGGTTTGTTAGCAAGTAAGCGCCATAGTGCATGGAAAAGTACATTCAAACAAATTGGGATTTAGGATCGACTTTAACAAATCCTTTAGTACATTAAAACAGATACGTCTACCTTACTGCCAAGTAAAATATACAAAGCACAAGAAAATCTCTCTTCAAGTGGAGCCGGACAGACATCATCACGAGATCGTGGTCACTTCCGATGTCTGCTCCTGGAAAAGTGCGTGTCCTGCCAATGTTTGTGACGGTGGGTCTATTGTTACTGGGCTCTGCGCAATGGAATGCTAATACCCACTCGTCTTTGTCTGCGGAGATTGGCTAGTGTAATCACCCTATTACTAATCTTAATACATTTATAAGTTTAGCTCGGTCTGTGTGCGGATAGGGTTATAGAGATAGGGAGAAAATTTTAAAGATTCACTGACACACTAGATCTCGCACGGCTATGAAACATAGGTAGTTCAGCCACTTGTTAACAGTAAATATCACACATTTATTTCCTCTACTCTATACAAAATCTTCTAATCTCTACACTAACTTAAAAGTCCAAATTTCACGTCGAGTAGTTCGTTCCTTGATGGGTCTAAGCAGCTATTGTTCTCAATATTTGTTACTGTCTCATCATTGAGCTATGAGCTCTTTCTGTCCCATTATTCGTTTTTCTGGACGAGTAGACTACCGCAGATTCCTTTTAGAGTAGCGTTCGTGCATTTCTTCTGCGGACTTAACTGTATAGTCGAGGTGCGGTGTTGTTGTCTCTTTTTTTTGGTAGATGACTACGGAGCTAGTGGAGCCCAATGCTCTCACTGCTCAAGGTTGCAAAACAAGTGTAAGGGTTGCCTCCCTGTGGGGTTTCTTCCCTGCCGTGAACCACGATGTCCGCTCATCTTCTTGACAATGTCAGGCCCTGGCTATACTGCGATGAATGATTTTCACCCGTCACCTGCTGTAGTCTTTCTGAGAGAGATTTTACAACGTGCGTTCTGCTACCGTGCTGTTCAGGCGAAAACTAACTCTCCTCCCGCTGGGGCCTGCTATCGTGCGAGACTACGAGAACAGCAACGCCACCTAGTGGGGTTAGCGGTTGATTGGTCAGCTGGATGAGGTTACGGCTTATCTTGGTGAAACTGTAGCCTACACATTTTGAGCACCACCTAACTTCGGTCGTCTGCTAGTCAGCGACTTAACTTACATAGGTCAAATCAGGCTGAACGTTGGAGGCTTGAAGCCGTAGTGCACGGTCTAAGCAGCCTCGCGTGACAATGTTGATGCTTGATCTGAAGCGTTTCTTGACCATGATATAGTCGATCTGGTTGTGATGCTCCCCGCCGTACTGTGCCATGTCCATCGTTTGGATTTTTTGTGGAGACCAAGCGTGTTTGCCAGTTTCAGATTGTTGTCCCTGGCAAACTCCAAGTCTCGGACCCCTGTCATTTGTCTCGTTGTTGCAGTGGAGTCCACATGTGTGTGGTGCGCATCTTGGCCAACCTTGGCATTCCAGTCGCCTAGCACTATGACTATGTCCTTCTTCGACACATGGTCAAGGACAGCCTGTAGAATTTCAGAGAAATCCTCCACTTCGCTGTCGTCATAATCTGATGTTTGGGCATAGGTCTTAATGATGATTATGTTGAAAGGGGCTGCTCTCAGACAGATGATAATGAGACTACTGCAGACTGGGCGGCAACCCATGACAGTAGCTAGAATGTTCTTGTGGACCAAAAGAGAGATGCCTGTGTATTAGGTGTGGATGATCGATGTTTGTCAGTTTCAGCTGCTTTTAACCTTTGCAGATTCTAAGCGAGCCAAGTGCCAGATCATACTGGGTAGCAAAGGATTACTGGCGAAGCGTTACGTCGTCGTGGTGACTTGACTCAGTAACACCAAATGAAGTATTTTATACAAAGCCTGTACCAATAAATTATCACCTATTTTACGAGGACTGTCTGCTTTGAATGAACATTAAGGTTTAACGTCTACACCCACCATTGGCGATATGGCAGACGGGGATAACCATCCCAGGGAAAGAGGTGTAGGGACCTGAATCAACACTGAACCACCAAAGCAATCATACTGCTAAAATGGACAGTGAAAATGGCCACATTTTATATCGCCCATCACGGGATTCGAACCTGGGTCATCAGTATGCCAGGCGAACGCTCTACCTGCTTTCAACTACAAGGTAAACATACCCATTCACAGCTAGTTGACGGGACTACAGGGCCTGTTCTACGCTATTGCCTTGGTTATTGCTTAGCATGAGCTTGTGCCTGGGCCACTAAGCTGTCGCACCACCCTAAGCCTGTCTTCCACCTGTTCTTTAGATGTGTACCCTTAAGGTTGCTCGCGTCACCTAGGTCATCAGCCATGGACCAGTACTACTTAAAGAACCTTACAGTAAAAAAAAAGCATGAGGTTGGTGCAAACACGAATGTTTCGCTTTCTATTTAATATGTTTTTACAACTGCAGTTGTTATACATATAATTTGCACAGTTGTTTGCGTCACCTATGTCATCCGCCATCTCTGCTAAAGCAGTTCTTTTGTTTCTGGACTAATCCGTAACCTTACCAATCAGGCAGCTTCCTTGCTTTTACAATCCGACCTACCGGATTCAGCCGTCAATCCCAGATAATCTGCGGAGATTTCATTTTTTTAATGTTGTTCCTTGGTCGTATTTCAAAACGAGCAAACTGGAATTAAAACATGACAGCGACGCGAATATGCAACAAATATGTTTCAGAGAACATCCCAAGGTCTCCACGATCCAAAGCAAGTATGGCATATGCCTTACACAAGAACAAGAAGTCTTGGACAGATGGATAGAGTACTGCTCTGACCTTTACAACCACACACCAAATGGAGACCAGTCAGTTCTAGACTGTCCCGAGAACAGAGAAGAAAACGAAATCCTCACAATTCTCCGAGAGGAAGTTCAGGCAGCAGTGCAATCGCTGAGGAAAGGGAAGTCAGCGGGAGTGGACAACATACTCGCGGAACTGCTTCCAGCAGGGGGAGAATCGAGATTGACGCCTTCACCATTATCTGTAACAAAATCTGGCAGAGTGGGGATTGGCCTACACCATGGACCCAGTCACTTGTCATCACTCTTCCCAAAAAAGGTAAACTTCATGAGTGTGAAAATTACGGCATCATCATCCTCATCAGCCATCCCAGCAAGGTCCTACTCAAAATAATACTCATCAGGTTGAAACCCCAAGCTGAACAAATCATAGCTGAAGAACAAGCACGATTCAGGGCAGGGCGAAGTACCACTAACAGATTTTCAACCTCAGAATAATCTGGGAGAAATACCTATAGCACCAACAACATCATCATCATGTGTTTGTAGACTTCAAGAAGGCGTTTGATCGAGTCTGGCATGCAGCTCTGTGGGCAACCATGAGAGTGTACAACATCAGCCCTAAAATTATTGAAGTCATCAAAAGCCTGTATGACAAGGCTACCAGTGCAGTCCTCTACAACAGCGCTATCGGGAACTGGTTTAAAACAACAATCGGTGTGCGTCACTGATGCTTACTCTCTCCAACACTCTTAAACATCTTCCTAGTGCGCCTCATGTCAGATGCCTTTGCAGATCACGAAGGTACAGTCAGCATAGGGGGTAGGACAATCTCCATCCTCCGTTTTGCGGATGACATTGTTGGATTGGCTGGAGAGGAACAAGAACTTGAATAGCTGGTACAGAGGCTTGACACCACCTCCAGAGCCTGAAGGAATGGAAATAAGTGCAGAGAATACCAAAAATGATGACCAACAACACCAATGGCTTCAACATGGACATCAAAGTCCAAGGCCAATCCCTCAATACAGTGCATTGCTTCAAATATTTAGGACCCATTGGATCAGACAATGGATCCCGATAGGAAGTCCTCTCCAGGATAGCACAAACAACTTCGGCCCTGACAAGATTGATGCCCATTTGGAAAAAAACACGACCATTAGTCTACATTCCAAGGTTAGGTTGCTGCGAGCCCTTGTCATCTCCATATTTCTATACGCTTGCGAAACATGGACCCTCATAGCAGATCTACAACGAAGAATAAAAAGCATGGAGATAAGGTGCTACAGAAGACTTCTGGGCATTTCCTATACCCAGCACATTACTAACGACGAAGTCCGACAGAGCATCACACAAGCCATTGAACAACACGATGACATGCTCACAGTGGTGAAGAAACGACAACTCCGATGGTATGTCCAAGTCACCAGATCATCAGGCCTTGCAAAGACCATCCTTCAAGGCACGGTGCAAGGAGGCAGAAGAAGAGGGAGATAAAAAAAAAAGAGGTGGGAGGACAACATTCGAGAATGGACTGGCTTGACACTGAGCGAAGCCATGAGGGTTGCTGAGAACAGAGAAAGATAATGTACGCTGGTTAAACGATCATCTGTGGAGCCCAAACGACTTTTGAGTTACGGGATACGATAGGATATAGGATAGGACCAAGAAGCTGTTTGCACATACCGTCTTAAGACTATTCTGCCCTTGCTGTTTCCGTCGATTGCAGTCTGAACCCAATGTGCAGAATAACACATGCAGTTCGCGTGCCCGCTCCGGACAAACGAACTACATAGTTACATGCAAAGAACTTTGCCCCACCATGTCTTGTCCACGCACAGATAATCAATAGTTCACACATGTAATTTCATATTCAGGTCGGCTTCCTCCGATGAACATTTCCGTCTCCCTCCGCAACATCAGAACGGATTAGAAACCTATACAATTTGCATAAAATCCACACCAAAATATTGACATTTACAACATCTGTTTTGCAGATGACGGAAGCTGAACTTTGCTAACGAAAAGTGGGCGACAGACATTTGAGGTCGCATTTGCATACTAGAAGAATCCAACGATGGACCGATGTTGACTAAGGTCCTCTGAAACTAGTGTCTATATTGGGAGATACATAGACCAACAATTTAAAAGAATTATTAAAGAAGGCTGAAAATAGCACCACCGAAACCTTGCGTCTCAGCAAGAACAAACACGAGTGCAAACAAAGAAACGGAAATGAACTATGACAACGTGCAAGTATTGGCGGAAATAATTTTCAAATGGATAGACCGATTAACCAAACTCAAACGACTATTTGAGTGTGAAGAAAGTAGGGCCATTAGACCTCTAATGCCTTAACAAAAGACCAACACATGACACATAAATAAATCATGACATTAGGTCATTATTTGCAGAAACAATTTTCCTACGAATGACAAATGAAGAAATATTAATGTTGACCCCGCACAAAGAACCTATCAAGATCTCCTGGCGAGACACTATGATTGAAAGATTTCCACAATATATAATAGGGTTAATCAATGACGGAGCAGCAGAGAACGTGAGCACGAGGTGCAGCCGTGCTTATCGAAGCATCTCCTTCCGCCGATCTTAGTCTACGTCAGAGACAAAATGTCGTTACATCAAGGGTTAGTTAGATGCACGCACGCGCACACACAGAGGATGGGCACATGCAATCTGTCTGTCTGTCTGTCTCTCTCTCTCTCTCTCTCTCTCTGTCTCTCTCTCTCTCTCTCTCTCTCTCTCTCTCTCTCTCTCTCACACACAAACAATTTCCAAAATGAAGTAAACAGTGCATTCAAGCGTCCGAGGCAAAAACTGTGCACTCTTATCTTTCCCCATTTTTATTTAGGTGCCCTAAGGTTCATTAATTGCTCGATTGGGGTTTTATATAGTATAAATAAATAGCTATTTTATCATTGCATGGTTAGTCTTAAGTTTCTATCCCTTTTCCCCAACTCATGAAACTCACTACCATTGGTTTTGAGGGAGGTGCATATGTGTTACCATTAGCGAAACAACATCGATTCAATACAAACATGTGGACATTAATTCAACAGAGTTGCACCAATATCACTGCTTTCATTTGAAAAGAATAGTTAATGCGGACATCTTGATAGTAACTATTAAACATTTGTTTAGCTTTGCCAAACAGGACGAACGGAAATTCTTGGTCTATTTACAGTCTTTTGATCTAGCCAAACTCTTTGATACGAAATGTGCATTTGGGATAATTATGCAAAACTATCCCTCCAAATGGACTAAATGGCACTGGGTCACAGCGAACAAATGCAAACATGTATTAACTAAAATGATGAATCACACCTACCCACACACAAATGGGGGAAACACACAAACACACACACACACAACCACACACACACACACACACACACCTACCTAAGAAATAAAATTAAACGGCAAATGGTTTAATACAAATACAACCTGCTGAAGTCAATACAATACGTGCAATTTATTTCGGGAGTGGGGGGAGGGAGTGGAGGGGTGGATGGGGCAAAACTAAACCTTCCGCCACTCAATCCAGAAAATTAATATTAAATTTAAAAACAGAACTTTAAAAAAATATGGGAAATATGTTCCTGGATGGAAGTTAACAAGTCCAAAAATGAAGTTTTTGTCATCAGTTAGTCTCGACTACTCCCGTAGACCCAGAAGCATGTGGTCACATCAAGAACGGAGACAAGTAACCAACGATCCAAAGCTGGTCGGCCTTGCTGATGATTCATTTAATCTGGATGAAATGTAACGTTAAGAAACAAAAGATTTCAATGTCCGAGAAGGCGCTCTCGCCATTAAAACAAATTTTTTGGGGTGTTTTTTTTTTTGTGTGCCTCTTATAGGATCGGCTGTTTAGGATGATGACCACCGGCGACCTTTGACACCACTGTCCGTACTGATGTCATTCAGCACCTTTCTCACAGAACGAGTGCTGGTAATCATTTCAGACGGCAAAATGGATGTGCCGACCAGTAATCTTTGCCAATTTTTTTTTATGGCGGGGGATGGAGGTGGTTGGGGAGGAGCTGGAGGGATGGGAGGGGAGGGGGGGAGGGATGGGAGGGGAGGGGCTAAGGTAGCTGGTGCTTGTGCGAGTTAAGCTATTTGTTTATTTTTGTGTTTTCTTCCTCCCACCCTTTCGCTTTCCCCTCCCCCACCTACACCACCAATAAGTGCTGACGTCATCAAGACAAAGCAACCGGTTATGTACCGTTATTAAACAGAATCAGTCTGCGATGGTACTGGTGGTGTGTGGGGGTGTACAGCACCAATGAGTTGGTGTTGGAGTGTTGGTGTGCCTGTGGATGGTTGTCGTTTTATCCTTATATAAATGTCTTCACTAATGCATTATTTTTTTTGTACATGCCATTCTTTTAAACATATTGTACATTTTACATTCAATGTTTGTGCAGCCGAAAGACGATTTTGTAGGTAAATTTTATAGACGGATGGTATTATTATTAATAATTTTTTGGGGGGGGGTTGCAATTTATTATCCCTTTCTATCGGGAAACTCTGGGCCGCCTCCCCTGGCGTAGTCGCAGCCTGTGGCGCGCCCAAACCCTACCTACCTAACATTATTTGTGATTTTTGAAATTTTTTGCTGGGGGAGCAAACCGGAGTACCCGAAGAAAACCCCCGAGACGTTGCCCGAGTCGAAAGTAAATATTATTCGGAGAAACATAACGCCCAGATGCTGGATCGAACCCACACCTGTCAAGCGCCATTGGTTTCTGGCTTGTGGACAAGGCAAGTTAGTCCCGCCTTAGCCCACTTGGCCACAACGCTCGCTTATCTGATGGTATTGCTGGATGCATGGAAAGTCATATTCTTTCTTCTGCTTTAGAGTGCGTGTATGTATGGGCAAGTTTTAAAAGTGAGCGAGAGAGTGGTGGGTGTTGGCGGGCGGGGGTTACAATGCGAGAGACACTGTTGTTTGGTTTTAAATTTAAAAAAAAAAAGGTCTCTGTGTAAGCATTATAAGACACTGTTTTTGTTTTAAGACTGAAGTAAAATATGATTCTCAAAGAAATTCTAAGGTCCTCCGCCAGGGTTTCAAGGCAAGCAGCAGGCTTACTTGAAAGTAAGCAGACGGGAAGATAAGCAACCTGACTGGAAAAAATACGTTCTTTGAATTTAAGCAGATATTATCCAATTATCGCTACATATCTGGAATAATTCAAAAACTTTAAATTCTGTAACTGTCGGTATTTGGAAACATTCCGCGCTGTCTTCTTCAAGCCTATACAAGCCTACAGATTTAAAAAAAAAAAAAAAAACTCCCGTGAAGACGGTACTGCACCTAGACTTGACTCCTGAACAAACACTGGAGGCCCATGCAGAAAGAGGAATTACAAATCTTCATTGGGAGCACTTGAATTATACTTTCTTTCCCTCCTACTGTTGTACAAAACGAGTGCTGACAAACATTCAGACAAATTGAAGACGGCAGCAGCTATGCGACGGATGTTAAAAAGGCGAACGCTATCACGCTGGGCAAGTGAGAAAAACAATGTCATAAAAGATAAACCGCCGTCTCACAAGATGCACTCACTGGCTGCAATAGAAAAAGTGAAGGAAACAAAAAAAAGAGTTAGGTATTAACCTTTCTCCACATCTTAGCGCCAACAGGAATAGCTAGGATGAGTTAATTGAACAACAAAATAACAGCCATAACAGCAACGTTTCAAAGAAATCCATCCGTTAGTTAAGAGAAAAGCCAAAAACAATAGTTCGCCAGCTAGCACGCTGGAACTACTACCACTACAACTATTAATTAATGGATGCTATATCCCCAAAACATCTAGATCAAAGCGCGGCGATCTGCACCAACATACAGAATCATAAGTTTGTCATACTCTCAGATACAAAACAAACAGGGGAAAGCACTCCCTCTCAAAACCCAAACTTAAGCGGTTGGGGTTTGAGCAAATTTAGGCTAAACTCGTTTTCGCCAAAAGTAAACAAAGCCTTCGAATTGGGGCCTTTGAATTAATAATTAAGCACATATTCATTAGATATACAAGCAATAACATCTCTTGTCTTTCCTCCCATTTGATGCGACTCAAATTAATGCTGCGGACATGCTTATTAATAAACAGCCGTAATACATCACTACTACTTACCGTGTAAGGCATCTATATTACTGCAGAGGGAGAGAGAAAGAGAGAAAGAAAGAGAGAAGGAGAGAAAGAGAAAGAGAGAGCGAGAGAGAGACAGAGAGTTTCCGTGCAGAAATAAACTATGCAACGTGTAATATTCATTACTTCAAGTTATTCAACTTACTTAAGATGTAAACTGTCATACAATTAATTATGTATACTGGAGAAAAGATTTCCGCCATGAAACAAACGATGCCAGAGTGCATCTGTCATAAATCACAACTTCGTGAAGGTCACACACACACACACACACACACACCCACACACACACACACACACACACACACAGACAGACACACGCGCAAGCCGAAACACACACATAGAATAGAATATACATTCACTACCACCGATATAACCCACTTCTCCTCCCTCCCTACCCCCCAACACCCTTTCATTATTCCAGACTGTCTTAAGTGCAGTGTCTATGGATTGGGAGAATGGTATGTGGGTGAAACATGCCCAAGCACTTTTTCAATTGCCAGTGTAATCATGTGTGATTGTGGGCGCTTACGGGAACACAACACAAAACAAGACAAGGCAAGGCAAGACAATACACACACACACATGCACACACACACACACACACACACACACGCACAAGTACGAGCACATTTAAGCAAAATTTCGATGGAACGCCCGTGGGACGTTCTCATCAGCGACGACACGTAATTCAATTTATTCCAGAAGTTATTCAGGCTTTGAATTAGTTCAAGCGAACCTCTTTAATTATGCAGTATTTAGGCGGACACCGTTTGTTAAATCATGCCCAGGATTCCTAAAACCTAATTATAGCGGCGGAATTGGGTCAAAGGTCCATGGCGTAAACCTTCTGTATGCTGACCTAGATCTGTTCTTAATGGATTGTCCTCCCTTGAGCAGCTCTTTGGGTTAGAAGGCGACAAATAGCACACTCAAGTCTCCAAAACAGATTTTATTTATCCAACATAAATATATTTCCGCAAGTATTTGTGTACTCAATAAAAGATTTGAACAAGATCAAATATATTTTGTGCGCATTCCATGTTTCCTAGACAACCATCCATCAAATCAACCGCTTCATCAATCGACCCAATCTTTCATTTAAATTAACCAAGGCACTCAATCAAAAGATCTAAACCGCTCAATCAAGCCTAGTGCAAACTAAATCCAAAACAACTATCCGATTCTATTCGTCACTCAGATAAGCGTGTAGTCCATCCATCAACGCCGATGTACAATAAATATGGACCAAAACATTCTAAATGATTGTGCACAAATCCACGCACACTACAACCCCGCGCGCACATGCGCGCGCACGCACGCACACAGACACACAGTCACAAACGCGAGTAATGTAGGGAGAGGTGAGAGGTGGGGTTTTGGGGTGGAGTGTGGGCATTAAAAAAACTAGTTGGCCGCAGTTGCTTTTATATATTTCATACAAATCGCGGACAGCTGCTTGTGGCCTCAGTGGTTTTTTTTGTAAACATTGCTCTAGCCTTAGGGGTTGTAAAGACGAGAGGAATGTGGACAAAATGTAAAATTCTAAATAAAACGTACGCGTATTTAATATTAAAAAAAAGAAAAGAAGAAAAGCCAGCAGGAAACTACTGGACAATTCGTCAAACTACTGACAAATCACAACCGACGCCGGTGGCTTGCATGCCTGCTTTTCAAAACAAACACATCACTCACAATGTGTAAAAATCAGTTTTGCATAACTTTAGTTAACTCACTAGGAAATTATATGGCAAAATGCTCGTAGCGCCCTTTACTGCATTCGCTTGAAAATCGCGGAATATTAAATGTTAAAACGCACGAACTAAGGCGCTATTGGAGAATAATTTTGACAATGAAAGGAAGCAAACGAAGAGAGATGCAAAAGGGGAGAAAAAAAAACTCACAGGGAGCTGATGCATACCCAAAAAATCAACAATGCTATCCGAAAAAGCATGCGCACAGCAAAGGAAAATTGGATAGACGATCAACGGCATAAAATAGAGAACAGTCTGAACAAGAACAACAGCAAGAAGGCCTACCAGAAACAGCCCAAGGTCTCCACGATCCAAAGCAAGTCTGGCATCTGCCTTACAGAAAAACAAGAAGTCTTGGATAGATGGACTGACCTTTACAACCACGCACCAAACGGAGACCAATCAGTTCTAGAATGTCCACAGAACAGAGAAGAAGAAGAAATCCTCCCAATTCTCCGAGAAGAAGTTGAGGCAGAAGTATAATCCCTGAAGAAGGGAAGTCAGCAGGAGTGGACAACATACCGGCAGAGAAGGAGAAGCAACGATTGACGCACTAAACCATTATCTGTAACAAGATCTGGCAGAGTGAGGAGTGGCCTTCACCAAGGACCCAGTCGCTTGTCACCATTCTTCCCAAAAAGTGTAACCTTCAGGAGTGTGATAATTACCGCACCATCAGCCTCATCAGCCATCCCAGCAAGGTCTTCCTGAAAATAAATTTCAACAGGTGGAAACCCCAAGCTGAACAAATCATAGCTGAAGAGCAAGCACGATTCAGGGCAGAGCGAAGTACCACTGCACAAATTTGCAACCTCAGAATAATCTGCGAGAAATACCTGCAGCACCAACAACATCTATGTCATGTGTTTGTAGACTTCAACAACGCATTTGACCTAGTCTGGCATGCAGCTCTGTGGGCAAACATGAGAGTGTACAACATCAGTCCTAACATTATTGAAATCTTCAAAAGTTTATATGACAAGGCTACCAGTGCCGTCCTTCACAACAGCGCCATCGGGAACTGATTCAGAACAACAATCGGCGTGCGTCAAGGATGCCTACTCACTCCAACACTCTTCAACATCTTCGGAGCGCATCATGTTAGATGCTCTGGCAGATCACGTGGGCACAGTCAGCATGTGGGGAAGAGCAATCTCCAACCTCCGTTTTGCGGATGACATTGAATGTGAATAGCTGGTACAGAGGCTTGACACCACACCTCCAGAGCCTTTGGAATAAGTGCAGAGAAGCCCAAAATGATGGCCAACAACATCGATGGCATCAACACGGGCCAATCCCTAAACACAATGCATAGCTTCAAATATTTAGGAGCCATTTTATCAGACAATGGGTTCTGACAGGAAGCTCCAGGATCGCACAAATAACTGCTGCCCTGACAAGGTTGAAGCCCATTTGAAAAGACTACGTTCCAAGGTAAGGCTGCTGCGCTTCATTGTCATCTCCATCTTTCTATACGCTTGCTAAACATGGACTAACAAGAGGACCAATTTACCCCGCACAATTTGAGCTTTTGCTTGTTTAGTCAGTGTAGACTTAGAAGGTTACTGTTAGTCTATAGCAGACAGAAGTGATCATGCATAACACAGTTGTAGCTTGGCGCCCGCACATTTAGTGACATCATCGCCGCTGACGTAATAGAGCTTCGATTTTATAGCCAGTAAGATTTTTTCCAGCCAATGAGAACACAGCTAGCTTACGCAGAACCAGTTCTGGCTGATTCAAGCAGAGAGATAGAAGAGTCAGTCTACATTTAAACTGCCTAGAGTACACAGCTACGTCCTAGCAGAAATCTCTCCACTGATAGACCAGGGAAGCAGTACTTGTTGAATATTCGAATTCAATCAAGTTAGCCACGGCCTGACATTGTCAAAATGTAAATGAACATACTTCTGTTTCATCGTGATGTATTTATATTATTGTTGAATTATGGGTGTGAAATTTGCTATGCTTAGAAGTGAATTGTTAGTCCGATTTTGCGTGACCACGTGGAGAATCTTACCACGAGGCGAGCATGACCGGCCGACGCCATGTTGTATACCTGACAGAACCACTGTTGTTTAACCTATATGTATGCTTGCAGACCAGTGGCTGTACCAGCGAATGTTTATAATATTAATTCTTTCTCTATGTGTGTAGTTAGCCACGTTTTATATTTATATATGTATAGGAAATTAGAGTGGAGATTCCAGTGGACCACGGACTTAGCAGAATGTTCGTTGCTTATATATAGAGATCTGGAGCTAATCACTGAGGGCTACTTTGGCCTTCAGTGAGACGCTCGGCACAAACCTATTATACAGGGTTGTGCAGAATTTCGTATCATATGTTACAGACGATCAGGCATTATATCGTGAGCCCAACTCGGCGAACAACAAAAACGAGTCGTCGCTGAAAGTTGGCTGCCGAGGCATCTCCAGCATTGCGCGAAGATAGCCCACCAGTCTAACCACAGGGAGAAGACTCCACGACAACACAGCTTGTCACAGAATCCACCACAACGCAGCGCTTCAACCACTCAGTTGTGCCCCCTCGTAACAGTGCACTAAAACTGTAACAAAGGACCACAGTAGTCCACTCTTCAAGAACTCTGACCATTAGGGCAAAAAGTATCCAGTGCCCTATGATGAGAAAGTAGCTGCCTAGACCTATCAGCGAGCGAACCATTCACATTGACATTTGAACTTTTAAGTTAGTTTCGTACTTCGAAGATCATGTATAGAGTAGAGGAAATAAATGTGTGATTTTTACTGTTATCAAGTGGCTGGATTACATATGTTTCATAGCCTTGTGAAAGCTAGTGCGACAGTGATCTTTTACCATGTTTCTATCTATCTCTGTACCCCAGCCTAAACACAGACCGAGCTAAACAAATAAATGTATTAAGTGAAGTCAAAGAGAGATTACTAGCGATCCCCATAGACTAAGACGAGTGGGTAATAGCAGTCTATTGTGCAGAGCCTAGCAACAATAAAACCCCACGTCACATGGTCCCTCACAACAGACCTACAACGAAGAATACAAAGCATGGAGATGAGGTGCAACAGAAGACGTCTGGGCATTTCCTATACCCAGCACGTCACCAACGACGAAGTCCGACAGACCATCACATAAGCCATTGGACAACACGATGGCATGTTCACAGTGGTGAAGAAACGGAAACCCCGATGGTATGATCACTTCACCAGAGCATCAGGCCTTGCAAAGACAATCCTGCAAGCCACGGTGCAAGGAGTCAGAAGAAGAGGGAGGCAGAAAAGAGTTGGGAGGACAACATTCGTGAATGGACTGGCTTGACACTGAGCGAAGCCATGAGGGTTGCTGAGGACAGAGAAAGATGGAGTACGCTGGTTAAACGATCATCTGTGGTGCTCCAACGACCTCCTAGTTACGGTATAGGATAGGATAGGAAAGAAAGCAAATCCGGTATCATGAAACACAAAATAAAATTATGTGGTCTACATTCATAAACAACATCATTGTAATACGCAATAGTTAGGTTCTGAGACGAAATAATAGTTTTGGTTTTGGGGTCGTGTTTAGTCATGCCACCCCAGCAACAAATAAGAATAATAATAATAATAATAATAATAATAATAATAATAATAATAGTAGTAGTAGTAGTAGTAGTAGTAGTAGTAGTAGTAGTAGTAGTAGTAGTAGTAGTAGTAGTAGTAGTAATACATATTGTGCTAGTTGTGTGTGTGCGTTGGTGCGTGCGTGTGTGCGTATGTGCATGTAAGATTGTACTTAAAATATTAAATTGTTGGTTGTCTGTGGTGTGAGGGGGATCAAGGAGAGAAGAGACCAGAGAAAAGACCGAGTTCATGGTCGTAAACTAACGTCCAATGTAAACAAAGCCGTGCATCTGCTGTTTAGCAAAGGAGTACTTTACTACTGTCAGGGTGAAGCCAGTGAAAAATAATTCAAGAAAAATTGCGCAAAAATCTCTCTCTCTCTCTCTCTCTCTCTCTCTCTCTCTCTCTCTCCTCTCTCTCTCTCTCTCTCTCTCTCTCTCTCTCTCTCTCTCTCTCTCTCTCTCTCTCTCTCTCTCCTCTCTCTCTCTCTCTCTCTCTCTCTCTCTCTCTCTCTCTCTCTCTCTCTCTCTCTCTCTCTCTCTCTCTCTCTCTCTCTCTCTCTCTCTCTCTCTCTCTCTCTCTCTCTCTCTCTCTCTCTCTCTCTCTCTCTCTCTCTCTCTCTCTCTCTCTCTCTCTCTCTCTCTCTCTCTCTCTCTCTCTCTCTCTCTCTCTCTCTCTCTCTCTCTCTCTCTCTCTCTCTCTCTCTCTCTCTCCTCTCTCTCTCTCTCTCTCTCTCTCTCTCTCTCTCTCTCTCTCTCTCTCTCTCTCTCTCTCTGGTTGACTAGTTTATCAAGGACTAGCTGTAAGACCTAGGACATAGGACCTAATGCTATATTATCGTATGAAAGGCTTCGACTTCTCTCTCTCTCTCTCTCCCCCCTTTTACCTTTTCCTGCAGTTTTTCCCGCAATCTTGTACAACAAAACAAAGGAAACCATTCTCGACCAGATACGGTCATTTGGGATACGGAAACCTTGCAAAATTGTGTTTGTGACCTTGGCAACCAATGCGTAAACAAATTTCAAACGTTATCAAACGTTTCAAAATTTAATAAAAACCCGATGCGGAGAACACACACACACACACCTACGCACATCAAACTCATCTCCTGTGTGAAGAAGATATGCTTTCATTGTACTCTTTATAGTCTAGAAGTAAAACACATTATAACTCATCTCTGCTTACACTTTCTGTACCAAGCACACACTTCAGTGGATACCAGCGCTATTCAAGGCTTCATCCTCTGTATCCTCCTAATCACCCTCACCATTACCCTGTAATACACGTTTTGAACAATATTTCATTTATTTTTGTTCAAACCCCGAATTCCTGTTTCTTCATTAAGCAGACGATAGGTCCTTTCCAACAAATCTGTTCATGTCCACACAAAAACAACACCAAGATATTTTCCCAGTTTCTTGTTAAATTTAAATTTATTTGCCTCATTTGATTAAAGATGGTATAAACCGCGAAAAACGTCAACAACGTGTTGACATGAACGTTGCCATGGCAACATATATATGTCAGTGGAGATTTGCATCCCGCAATGCCGATGATGATGATGATGATGATGATGATGATGATGATGATGATGATGATGATGATGATGCGGTTCTTTTCGTTGCCGCAAATGAAGATGGGGCCGCTGTTTTATGATGCTGATCATTATTATGATTAACTCCAAACGACAAATTATGTGCTTGAAATGAAATGGATGAAACTAGCATGCATCCGATCTAAATACTTTCATTGCTTAACATCTTTAAAAAAATGCACTTTACAGTAAGATGTCCAGCACTAAAAGCTGTCATGAGAGAGAGAGAGAGAGAGAGAGAGAGAGAGAGAGAGAGAGAGAGAGAGAGAGAGAGAGAGAGAGAGAGAGAAATGGATGACTTCGCTGTACGTTGTACATGATAATGGATCACCGGAAACCGGAAGCCAACCGCGAGACTCACTTCCATTGCCCTTTCACTGTCGCACAATGATAAATCTGTTTAGAAGAAGAAAAAGAAGAAGAAGGAAGGAGAATGAGAAGAAGGAGGAAGAAAAGGAGATATAAGACATATTCATCCCCTTCTCATCCCACCCTCCACCCCCCAAAAAAAAGCAGCAGTTTGGAAACACTATATACTAATAACATGCTAACCAACTAAGAATTGTTTTGAAGAACACAATCATATTAAACCCATTATTGACTACATAGGCTTCACTAGGCTTCGCTCCAAACGCCAAGCACTGTCTAGGGAGTGAGTCGGTGGGTAAAGGGTAGTTTGGGAGGGGGTGAATGGGTTGTTGCGCGTTTTGTTTTTAAATTTTCTGAAAAGTACTGTCCGAGACATTTAATGAAATTATTTCTTATGCAATTAACCAGGCAGTTTGTGCGAAGTCTCCGCTTTAAAAAAGTGCTTCAAAAGAGCATTTTACAGAAAGTCAGGCATCACCCTTTCGCAAAGTCTACCCATAATTTGGAACGCAACATTAAGAATAACGTTTACCGATTAAACCGTAGAACTTGAGTAAAACTGGCATTATGAATAGGGCAAAGTCTGGCTGAAATTCAACAACTAAATTTAGTGAACAATCTACTTTATACTGAAGCATGCAATGTGTTTTTGTAAAGTGTGGCCATTAAGTCCATAAACCTTAGTTCTAAAGTGTGCTTATATCAAAACCAGCCGTCTGCGGCCGTCAAAAGAATAATGTTTTTTCTTAACCCGGTGAAGACAGTCATAATCTTGTGAGGCAACACTTAAAATCTGTTTTCAGCTGCCTTTTTGTTCTCTGCATTCTTCTGTCTACGCCTTGAGAATGAACTTACATACAATATTTATTATTATTGTTATCATATATGCAACTGAGGTTTTTTACATAGCTAATTTTTTACAATCCTCAAAACCCCAAAAGCGGCTAGTAAAAAAAAGAAAAGAAAAGAAAAAAAGGGATTAAATCTTGAGTCTTATGTTACATCATCATCATCATCATCATCATCATCATCATCATCATCATCATCATCATCATCATCATCATCATCATCATCACCACCACTATCATCACCATTCACCATAACGCAAGAAAAACTAGTTCAAAGTGTATTTTAGCGTAACGACGCATGCAACCTTTATAGTGTCCCAAAACATATCATAGGTCAACTTAGACGAGTTTAGGACAAGACACTTATTTTGAAGGTCAAGGCTAGTATGATAATATGCGAATGTATCAAAATTGTGACAATGATAACTCAACTGATATATAGGCTTAAGAACTGAGGAACTACGAAGAGAAGACTCTTGATGCTCCGACGCTCTTCAACTTCTAGCGACATTTTGATTCTCATTCTTGGTCAAGGTCACACTTGCTAATTTTCTGTATTTTTTTTTAATCTGTGTGTTATAGTACAGTATGTTATTTTATTTCATATTATATTATATAAGCTTCCAACGTCCGTTCGAGCCTATCAACATATGTCAAGATAGTTTCTCTTGGTCAGTTTTTTCTTTATTTAATTTCTCTTGTTTATTTATTTAGCTTTTTTTGTACTAGTTTCTTTTTTATTTGTTTAAGCTATCCACATGCTTTTGACTCGGTCCATATTTGTGAAAATCACCATACAAGTTATTTATCTATTTGATTCTGTTATTTTATTTATTTAACGGCTTCAGAAGCATACAAAACAACAACCACAAATTCTCAAATGTGCAATACAAAACTTCGCTATTAGTATCAAGCTACAGACGGTGACCAGTTTTATGATTATTATATTTATATTAAAATACGTCAAAGGGGGAGCGGCTGCAATACAGCATAACAATAACAACAAAAGCACTAAAACTGTGATGAAGATTAAGGGTCAGTTTTCATGACAAGAAAACTGCTGTGCTCGAATAATGGAGCAGCTGCAACATTATCATCATCATACATCATAAACAACCCCAACTTAACAGAGAGAGAGAGAGAGAGAGAGAGAGAGAGAGAGAGAGAGAGAGAGAGAGAGAGAGAGAGAGAGAGAGAGAGAGAGAGAGAGAGAGACACACACACACACACATACACACACAGTCATCAGTTTCGCTAATCGACCAATATCAATTCTATGTACTTGGTTTTGTGAAACATGTCAGGAGCAGGTGCATCGACAAGGCAGGATACAATCGCAGAAAACAGTTTCTCTGACTCTAGGTACATCCGTCAACTACCACGTCAACTCTATTCACTGCACTCGGGGAAGGAAACTTCGAGGGATACAAGCGACGATCTCGCGTTTTTGCTTTTTGTGAAACGTCACTGATGACGGCTGCCAGCGCTTTATAAGCCGCTCAGACGTCTTCTACACCATAGCCTAAGATCAGCGCTATTAAATATGCTACAGTGAGTCACTCCCCGTCTTTTAACGTCATTCGTAGCGAGCAGAGCGTAAAAGGTCGTTCAGACTAACAGAACCGCCAAGAGCTCAACGTGAAACTGACTCATGGTGGGGCGTTAGCGAGGGCATGGCGAGGCCATATCTTCTCGTCTTTTTAAAAATTCCTGTGTATTTTAAAGTCACTTAAACAAAACTGTCCAACCTTCACAGGAAGTGATGTCAGCCTCTGTAATCTACAACGAGGCATTTGAAGGGGCAATGGCACTGACCTTTCCCCGTAGCAGTATCCATTTGCTTCATTATAGCGAATAACGTCACTTTGTTACGTTTGCGACGCGCACGATAGTACATGTGAGACGCGCACGATAGATCCGATCGTTTTGTTTTGCAAAGCATTCAATAACAGAATGTATATGCCTTTGATTTGATTTTGCGTTGTTGTTAGAAGAAGCTTTGTATAACGTTGGTAATTTTAGTTGGTCGATGTTATTTGAGAATTTTCTAGAGTTGGTTGTTTACCATCGATCGAAGCGTATGGATAAATCTAGTGGTATCTACGAGACGCTGATTGATTGATTGATTTATTATTGCTTTAGGTCCAGCGGACTCTTCCGAGCCAAATCAGGACCGGACAACCCCCGATCCGCATAAAAGATCTGTTGAAACAACCCCAGTGGGAAAATTGAATGCCCTCCACCGGCCAGTCACTTTACAATAAAGACATCCCACGCGAGGGACGGCTGAGGGTTGACCTCAACTACGCGAACTCCCCGATTACAAAAACAAAATAGAATACAAACATCATTATAAATCATCAACAAAAAACATACATATAAAATGCCTATCGTGCTAAATAGTACATTCATAGGAAGCCCTAGTGACCACCCGGCAGAAAGCGTCCAACATTCCCAAGCTGATCCAACAGACCTCATACACAAACAAGGAGTCTTGTCCAGGAAGAGTTTTCAAGAAAAAAGGTAGGTCATTGATCTAGCGAAGAAGAAGATAGTATAGCAGGGTGGTAGGACAGATCGGGAATGGGAAAGAGCAAATGAGGAAGACAGCGACAGTGGGAATTTAAAGCACTAAATTTCCAGAAAGTGGGGATACTATTTATACTGAAACCCCCGGCACTCCAACGGGGGGGACTGTTGCCGCAGTTAATTGGTCATGCCTACAAAGGCAAGACAGGTTTTCAACTGGGGCTTTCACTGTACCCTTTATAGGTTAGAACAATCTACAGTGGCAAGATTGCTCATGACCCCAAGGGGTATCTACGAGACGCTTCCATCCTAAATAAGGCTATATGACGTAAGACAGTGATGACGAAGTTTATTCTGATTGGTTATAATTGTGTCACGCTCGAACATTCGGAAGTTATCTCGAGTATAGAGAGACTATATATATATATATATATATATATATATATATATATATATATATATATATATATATATATATATATATATATATACATATATATATATATGTATATATATATATGTATATATATGTACCACACTGTTTCAGTTGAGAGAGATAAGAAAGTGAAAAGCGATTGAGCGATTGTATGCAGTTGTTGATGTACGCTGAATAAAGTTGGAAAACTTCATACGACGACTTCTGCCTTGTTGCTGAGTGAACAGGTTGCGTGGATACACGAATCCGAGTTACACTTATCAGGACTTCAGCATTGGGGCTGAATCAACTACTGATAAAAACAAAACCAACAAGTGTAACACGCTTACGCTCCTTTTCCTTCTTCTTAAGTACAGAACGTCATCCATTTCCTCTTCAAATAAACGTCGGCTTCCAGTCAACCAAATTACTTAAAAACTGGCAAATTTATGGTCCACGACGCAGGATACGAGATGGTTGCAGCTTGCGGTGCAGAGTCGCTATCTTCAAATATGCAATAGGGGGCAAGTGAACAACAAAGGGAAGAAAAGGAATCAGAGTATAAACTGAGGTCTAGCACGCACGCATTCCATGGCATGGACTTTAAAGATCCTGACGGTCATGTTCTAGGTGGGAGAGTACTGAGTACACAAATACAACAAGCACGTACTAGGTCCCTTCTCCCCATACCCGATCGCTCAGGATTGTGCCCAGTCCTCCTCTGTGCGTCAGACTATGTACTCATATATACTTATACACTTATATACTTATACACTTATATACTTATACACTTATATACTTATACACTTGTATACTTATACACTTATATACTTATACACTTATATACTTATACACTTATATACTTATACACTTATATACTTATACTTATATACTTATACTGTTTTCCTTCCTGGGCCTAACCGGGCATATACATAGCTGTAAATAGGTTTTTGCTATTCTATTTTCTGTCTTTTTTGTCAATTGTGTACATAGTTGTAAATAGTATATCTTTGTCTTTTTTGTAATTTATGTACATAATTGTAAATAGTCTGTACCTTTACTGTCCCGTCTTTTGGTGTATTGTAGCAAAAGTAATGTTTCATCGAGTGCATGTATTTATAAGCCTATGTTATGACTATGTAAAGCGTGGTGAGTCTGGTCATAGGCTGGAGTACCCGCTATATAAAAATCCGTTATTATACCCAAAGGCAGCATGTGGGTTTGAGTTAGATCTGTATCGGCCAGCGTCTTGAGCAGCCCTTGAACTGGAAAATGCGCTCTATAACAACGATTCAATAAAAAAAGAAAGAAATGGAAAAAAAAACAACAGAAAGAAATAAAGGAAGGATGGAAGGAAGTCAGCAATTGTTTATAGGGTCCAGCGGACTGCAAGGAGCCGAATCAGGATCACAACTTGGTTGAAAGAGGGCTCACCCTTGATCCGTTTAAAAAGATCTGCTGAAATAATCCTAATGATAAACGCTGAGGCTGTAATCTATTTTATCAAACCCCCGTTTAAAAAAAAACACAAAATAGAATATAAGCATCATTATAAAATATTAACAACACATACATATTAAATGCCTCCATTGCTAAACAATGCCCACATTGCTAAATAATAATAATACGATAGAAAGCCATAGTGACCATTTGGCAGAAAGCGTCCAATACCCCCAGCTTACCAAACATCCCATACATAAGGAGTTTTGGGAGTTTTCAAGTAAAACGTTAGGTGACTGGTCTATGGAAGAAGATAGTAGATTGATGGAACAGATTAGGAACGAGAAAGAACAAATAAGAATAACAGAAACAATGGTAATTTAAAGCACTAAATTTCCACAAAGTGGGGATAGTATTTATACAGAGAACCCCGGCACCTCTACAGGGGAAGGAATGAAGGAAGAGAAAGAAGAAGAGTACATACATAGAAGAAGAAGAAGAAGAAAAAGAAGAAGAAGAAGAAGAAGAAGAAGAAGAAGAAGAAGAAGAAGAAGAAGAAGAAGAAGAAGAAGAAGAAGAAGAATATAAGCCTACATGTAAGTTAACTACTTATTATAACGTTTTGAGCTAGAGTGTGTAATTGTGTAAGCGGCCGACAGCTGTGCTTAGATCAGGCAGAAAAAAAATTCACACACACACACCTACACACACACACACACCTACACACCTACACACACACACACACATCACATCACATTATTATTGCTTTAGGTCCAGCGGACTCTTCCGAGCCTAATCAGGACCGGACAACCCCCGATCCGCATAAACGATCTGCTGAAACAACCCTAGTGGTAAAACCGAAAGCTCTCCACCAGCCAATCACTTTCGCAGGGGACGGCTGAGGCTTCACCCCAACTTATCGAACCCCCGTTTACAAAAACAAAATAGAATACAAACATCATTATAAATTATCAACAAAACACACATATATAAAATGCCTACATTGCTAAATAATAACATCATAGGAAGCCCTAGTGACCACCTGGCAGAAAGCGTCCAATATTCCCAAGCTGATCCAATAGACCTCATACACAAACAAGGAGTCTTGTCCCGGAAGAGTTTTCAAGAAAAAAGGTAGGAGACTGGTCTAGCGAAGAAGACGATAGTATAGCAGATTGATAGAACAGAGCAGGAATGAGAAAGAGCAAATGAGAAAGCGACAGTGGGAATTTAAAGCACTAAATTTCCAGAAAGTGGGGATACTATTTATACTGAAATTCCCGGCACCCCAACGGGGGTACACACATACACACAGACACACACACATTATAATAATAATATGAAAGATTACACAATTAGAGTAATAATGTCAAGGGCAGTTCGCACAAGGAATCTACAAATCAGTAAATAATTGACAGCACGAGTTATGAAACATGTTAACGCAGACGATCACGGCGTGCGCACAGCATTATGTCGTGTGGCACTAGCCTCCGCTGTGCGATCATGACCGACAATGGACAATAACAGGAGCAACTCCAGTTTTGCTGGGATAATATCATTTGTTAATTATGAAAGACCAAAAGGGAGGAAGGGGAGGATTAGGGTGGCATCCCTGCAAAATCTCGGCAGGGATTTGTAATTAAAATGGAAAGAATGAGATTTATGACGATTTTCTTGAAAATGACAACACCGTCAATGCAAATGAAATAGTTTAGCGAGGCCTGCTGCGTGCCAAGAATCCGTTGTTTCAGTCACAGATAATCAAGGGAAATAAGATAACACAAAAGAAACAAAGTAGCACATAAAAAGATCGCAGATAATAATATTTGAAAAATGGCCAAGATCGAGTTTTCTACAAAAAATTCAATCTCAAAGTACTGATTGAGTTTGAGGAAGAAAAAAACAACACTTCATCATATTATTCCATTAAAATGAAATCAATCAAAACTTTCAGCGACAAAGAGACGTTTCGTTCGTTAGTTAGTTAGATTTTAGTCCCTGGACACTTGCGCATATATGGGACATAACTATAATCACATGTTAAAATTCAGGACCAATGTAAAAAGGTAGAAGGTAAAATATCTTACAGACATCAGACATCCATCTAATTAAGACCACACGTACGATAAAAACAAATAGGATTAAAACGCGCTAATACAGCAATAGGGATTTGGAGCATGGGGGACACTAGTCCCACACCTTTAAGCCCAAACATACATAGTAATGCAAACTTATTAAAAATAGATCAAAACACGGGGAAAATAAGGCGCTCGTACCGCGCATACATATGGGCTTGGTGAGACAGAGGTCACAACCACAAGTAACCCAACATCACACCTAATAATGCCCAAAGCTAAGATCGAAGTAAACGATAAAACCAGTCATAGAGGAGAAACATACTGCAGGGGGTGGGACACACTTCACCACCCCACTGCCGGTCCCCTCCATTTTAATAATTTGGGACAATGTAAGAGCATCGTTGGACCCCACCTACAACAGTTAAAAGCCCGTACATACAACATGCGATCAGGATAATACAAGGAAATCATCTGAGGAACTCGTACCCAATATAATGAGATACAAAAACCCGTTTAAAAAACAAAACAAAAAAAAAAACAGAGAAAGACTCAAACTTTTGCAGTGTAAGCAAGTTAGCTGATGAAACCCCCAACACAACCTTTTTAATGGAATTAATGATTCGTACAAAACAAACATCAACAAACACAAAGAACAAAAAAATAATGTGATAAGACCGAAAAAATCAAGTGCTGGACCGGGTGCAGAGTTACCTCGCGTATTGTCTCTCCCTCCTCTCTCTCTCTCTCTCTCTCTCTCTCTCTCTCTCTCTCTCTCTCTCACACACACACACACACACACACACACACCCACACATACACTGTATTTCAGAATATTAAGGAGGACTAAAATGGAGAAGGATTTGGAGGAGAAGGAGGAAGAGGAGGATTATGAAGATACAATTCCAGAACTGTACAGATACTTACGCTAATGTTCGAGGGTGTGAAGCCCAGTTACAAAAATACAACAATTGAGGCGTTAGACGATGCGCCTAAAAATGCAAGCTGGGGCCTCGGACGGCGTGAGTAGATTAACGTCCCCGGACACAAAAAGCGTATAGGGGACAGGTTCCTCGAACGGCTTACATTACATTACATAATGATTGCTTTAGGTCCAGCGGACTCTTCCGAGCCAAATCAGGACCGGACAACCCCCGATCTGCATAAAAGATCTGCTGAAACAACCCTAGTGGTAAAACTGAACGCTTTCCACCAGCTAGTCACTTTACAATAAAGACATCCCACGCATGGGACGCTGAGGCTGTACTCTAATTTATCGAACCCCCGTTTACAAAAACAAAATAGAATACAAACATCATTATAAATTATCAACAAAACACATACATATAAAATGCATACATTGCTAAATAATAACATCAAAGGAAGCCCTAGTGACCACCTGGCAGAAAGCGTCCAATATTCCCAAGCTGATCAGACAGACCTCACACACAAATAAGGGGTCTTGTCCCGGAGGAGTTTTCAAGAAAAAATGTAGGTGACTGGTCTAGCGAAGAAGAAGATAGTATAGCAGATTGATAGAACAGAGCAGGAATGAGAAAGAACAAATGAGACAGACAGCGACAGTGGGAATTTAAAGCACTACATTTCCAGAAAGTGGGGATACTATTTATACTGAAACCCCCGGCACTCCAACGGGGGATCTCGGACGGCTTGAGTTAGATTCTGTATTATACACGCGAACATTAACACACATTAAACAAATATGTAAATGCAGTCATTAAACTGCAATAAATGAAGAAATGGGAGCAGATACCTCAAACCAACCTCATAGGGCTGCACTTTGGGAACTTTGAATCACGCACACCCACACGCACACTCTCACACACACACACCAAGCTTAAGCAATGCACTGCACGACTTTATGTGTATGTACTTTTGCAAAGATTAATATATGGATCCACTGCAATAAATTTCACATCATGCCACGACAGCTACACTGCATGTACTCTGCGAAATACCGAAGAATGCATTCACAGAGAAAGACATACAGTCAGAAAGACACACATCACCTCATGCACTGTACGAATCGAAGTGTTGAGGAACAAACGCACGCACGCAATCGCACAGCCAGAAATCATGTGTTAAAGAAGGGTTGAAATTAAACTGTGATTTATCGAAGCAGGGATTTAAAATATTCGTGTCTATAATTAAAACTCTTTGAAAAATGCACACACACGCGCACTCCCACCTTCGCCCCCTACACGCCGATTGTACCCTCTGAACTATTTAAAAAGCACGCGCACGCGAGCCCAACACACCCCCACACTCAAACAAAGAGGGAGACATACCCAATACAAATTTATGTATCGTTTTATGCAAGAGATGCAATCAAATGGAGATTTAGTTAATATCTCAAGACAATCCTAAACTCTATGAACGGTTTGAAATGTGACCGTCTCCACATAACCGCACTAACACACTTAGCCTCGCACTGTACCAATGTATGCGCGCTGATTTGCCCATAATCAATTGTTGCAATGAGTGTATTCATGCCGCAGGACTTTTGTACTCCATGAACTCCTGGAAAATGCACAAACTGATCATGCATGGCATACATAATGAGTTACAGTATCCGGGTCCTTCACCGAATTCAATATAGCTGGTCGATTTCGACACCAACTACGATTACGTCAAATCGGATTAAAATCAAATATAAATCCAAAATTATAGTGTCTGATTAATTTGAACTCTACTTTAAAATCTAATGACGTTAGACAAAAAAAACCCAACTAATTAACTTTAAAAAAAATAAATGAAGACACAATAAAAGTTAACCCCCACACCTCCTAAAGGTAACATTAGATAGAGATAAAATCAAGGGGAAAACCTCTAACATGTTAACACTGAATGACTTCAGATCCAAACAAAGCACAAACAACATTAAATAAAGCTAACAAAATTAAATCGACAAAGCAAAGCGGCACTAAGAAAGTTTGCAATCCAATCCAACTTTTTAATTTATTTTATAATCACGAATATGATTACCAATCTTTGTGTTAATTATTCTAAAATTATTGTTATTAGAAATTATGAATCATTCATGGTTCTTTAAATAATAATAGCCCAACGACAAGGGCGTGTTCTTTTTTTTTCCTGTAAGAGTATTTTTTCTTCTGAGAATCGACAAGTGACATGCAGCCGTGAGGATGCCTCTCTATGTTTACATATACAAGGTCGGAAATCAAAGCCAGCGCGCCTTTTGACAAACAGGAAGGACAAGATTGGCACTTTCAAAAAAGCAAAATCGGTTACAAATGACCTCAAATGTTGGAACGACCTTTGAAGACAACTTCATATAATTTTTTTTTTTGAAAAAGAAACACTTTGAATATAACTTTTAATTAAAGCTCATATTTTAAGAAGAAGAATGTCGACGCCGAAGTACATTAAAATCTATGAATTACGAATTACTATCTACAAGATCACTATACAGGCGACCCTAGAAGGGGTTCGCCGATGTGGCTTATAGAGAAGAACTAATTAGGAATGGACATCAATGCTCACGATGCTCACCAAGGTCATTGGCATTGCTCATTTGTCCCTCATTCCCCCCGACGACCTCGCTGATTGAGGGACTAGACAGTCTTGTCCCGATTTCAGTAAACAAGCTGGTTTTTGTTCTCTCTCATAAAAAGTATCCTCATCAGCATGAACTGTCTTATTTCAAGCCCAAAAAGGTTTAACACGTGGGAACGGACAAAAGTTCAACAATCTTCAAGATAACGCAACTTCAAAAACGCTCTTCTAAACAATTTCACATCTAAACAATCTACAAATTAATGTAACATACAAACAATTTGTTTTAACAATAAAATATGTGGAGTTTTTTTTTTAAATATCCGAGACAGCTTAGATAATCAGTTTATTCTCGAATATTCAATGTTTGTGGTGGAAAATAAAAAAACAACAATCCAAGCAATACATTTTCTCGGTATCTTAAAAGTTCAACAACACACGATGGACAGTTTGAAGTTTTCCCCATTCGTAATGAAACGTTGGCATCTTAACTTATTAGTATCAGTATCAGTACAACTTATGTTAATCTGATGAATAAAAATTGATACAACAACAACAAAACTTAGTACCTGCGCAAACTCCGTGGGGATGGGTCTGGAGGGGGGGGGGAGAGAGACCCAACAACATCGTAGAAATCTTAATCTAATTTCACAAGCATTTTCCCTACTGATCTTCTGGGATACGCTTTGTATTTTATATTGCTTCCTAATGGAGGTCGGGGAAGGATGGAAGGAGAAAAAAAAAGAAAGAACAACACATGTACGCACACACACTCACGCTCAAACACATCACCACCCAAAAAATAAACAAACGCATTTCAATTTCACTTGTCCTTGAATTTCAACAAACAAGAGATGTGTTATTAAAATCGATCGAGGAAGTTTTCTGGAAACTTGTAAAGTACATAACACTCTCGCCTGCAATGTACCCACTCTATCTTAAATTGCGAGTCCTCTCTCTCCCAATATTGTCTTACTAGTAATTAATACAGGTCATGCTTTACTTGTACATTTGAAATTGTGCGTGACTGCGTGAATGCCTGCGGTAATATACACTTGTGTAAGACCAATAACAATCACTATCAATGTCAGCGTAAATAATGCAAGCAGGGAAAGAGGGTAAGATCAACCTTGCCGCCTCAGATCTCCTATTATCATAATCTCTCTCTCCCTCTCTCTCTCTCTTCCGCCACTCTGTCTCTCCCTCTCTCTCAAACTTGTGCGGAGCCCATCACACTCAATTCTTTTTCACCCTCACTCATAAACCCACGCACATGCTCCTCTGTAGCTGTGTGTGTGTGGGGGGGGGGGGGAAAGGGGTGTAAAAGGAAGACATGCATGACGTCAAACAGCCTGGATGACAAATTCTCTAGCATTTAAATGTCACCTCTTTGATGCGACACGCTTCTGGGCTTCACGTGCCACCGGCAACATTTTCCTTGCGAGATCTGCTATCAAGACCTCCGTCGGTACGCCACATCTTGATCACTTTATTGGACAACACTTCACACAGTTTGGGAATGCCAACAGTGTTGTAAGGCCCTATCCGACGTACATAATCATCAACTCTTGAATTGACAAAGATAATGTCGAGAGTATTGCCAGGGCAAATTGTATAGAGCAGATGAGTAGTAGGTGGGTGGATGAATGGTTGGATGAATGTTTAGACGTATGTTTATATGTACACAATTCTATATCTTACATTATTTTTAAAAAAATCAATCTTACATAAAACAATTCCAGCTCACGAACTGCTCCAGCCAGGCTCTGATCGATACAGGATCTAACTCAAGCAGCCCACCTGCAACCTGTGGGCGCATAGTCTGACGCTCAGATAACTGAGCACAATCCCGGGTGACCAGGGATGGGGAAAAAGAACTTCCTGCGTTCTTGATGTATTTAGGTAGTCGGCACTCAACCGTTTAGGACATGAGCGTCAGTATTTTTAAAGTGCATGCGATGGAATTCGTACGTGCACAGACTAGACCCTGATTTAATACTGGGCTCTCTTAGATACTAGCCATCTCATTACGGAAGTGACGTTGCGTATCTAAAAATAAGCTTTCACCTCCACGTTTGCTTTGCTTAGTACCATCAACATGGCCGCTTTTCCGCCTTGTTTCTCGCTTGTAACCCTAACCCTAACCCTAACCCTTGATTTTTGTGTATCCAAGGGGTTTTCCGCGAAAATTTAGTCTTACATACGCAACGTTACTTCCGTAATGAGATGGCGAGTATCTAAGAGAGCCCGATTTTTTTATACTCTTATCGGAAGGAGTAAAAGCATACATAATGTAGGCCTCTGTTCCTGTACACAATTAATACACATTGTTATAATATAACTCTGTCAACCAGTTTAAAAATTATTTTAAAAAAACGTTATACAAACATGAAGTGATAAACAGGTTTTTAAAAGTTAATGAATTAAATAATAATTAATAATAAAATAATAATGGATGCTATATAATAATAATAATAAAAAAATTCTTTGCCTTTCGTTCTTCACTCCAACCCCCACCTTCACACCTTTTCCGCTCCCTTCCCTCCCCCACCCTATCCCATCCCCTCTGTATTTGTGGTTAAGCATGTCGCACTTGCTGTACATCCACATGAAGAGAAGTGAAAAATGAAGACTTCCCTTCAACGAGACGTTTCCTCTCGCACTCATCTGTTGTCATTGTAAATGTGAAACACATTCCAGCGACCCACGTGCCAGGCGTCTTAGGAGGTCGTTCACAGTGTGCTTCGCCTTCTCCTAGTCTCATTTATTGTCTTTTGCCAGCCTAATTATCGCAGATTTCAACGACAAAATTAGCAGACTTATGAATACGGAACTGAACTAATGGCGCTGAATGAACAGGCTCATTATAATTGTGAAAATTACACACCCACGCTCACCCATACGCACGAACCGCACTCACACCAGAGAGAGAGAGACAGAGAGAGAGAGAGAGAGAGAGAGAGAGAGAGAGAGAGAGAGAGAGAGAGAGAGAGAAAGAGAGAGAGAGAGAAAGAGAGATAGAAAGAAAGAGAGAGAGAGAAAGAGA
The DNA here is from genome assembly GCA_036898135.1 of Oncomelania hupensis. Lineage (NCBI taxonomy): Eukaryota > Metazoa > Mollusca > Gastropoda > Littorinimorpha > Pomatiopsidae > Oncomelania > Oncomelania hupensis. The sequence goes on from CM072516.1 coordinate 45,664,366, forward strand.
GATAGAAAGAAAGAGAGAGAGAGAGAAAGAGAGAGAGAGAAAGGCAGAGAGAGAGACACAGAGAGAGAGAGAGAGAGAGAGAGAGAGAGAGAGAGAGAGAGAGAGAAAGAAAAAGAGAGAAAGGGAGAGAGACAGAGAGAAAGGGAGAGAGAGAGAAAGGGAGAGAGAGAGAAAGGGGGAGAGAGAGAAAGGGGGAGAGAGAGAGAGAGAGAGAGAGAGAGAGAGAGAGAGAGAGAGAGAGAGAGGTTCTGCTGATACAGCACAGCTTCAAAATCGAACACCGCTCAAGACGCTGACAGCGAGATCCAGCTTATACAAAATAATAGTTCGCATAAATCTGGATGGAATCAGCTTCACCCAAGATGCATGCTCGCACCACAGACCACCGACGCACCCCTTTCAGACTTTAATAACAGCTTAGACCGTTTTGTTCTAGCTGTGGCCCGAAGTTGAAGGAGAAGGGTGTATGAATGTGTTAAAACAGTACTTGTTAGGTCACATTAAAAGCACTAGTTTCTCAAACGTACGTAGCCTAACCACGACACGAAAACGGCACTGAACACTTGGGAAAGAATCGTCTGAACCTCAGTAAATAATCAATATACTATATAACGAAAATATCAATGACAAAATTATATGCCTTCATAATTATACCACCTTACAGTCATCTCTTTTCTCTACTGGTGAAAGTGGCCAGCATGTGGCGTGACCGTGACCGTGAGACGTTAAAGCTAGGAAAAATAGTTTATATACTGCATTTTGACAATAATTAATGTTGGTAACTGTACATACCACTTTAAGCCTGACTTTTGAGACCTGACCACACAATGCATTACTAATGTTACGTACATTCAGGGATCTTGTTTCGCCTGTGTATAATAATGGTCAGTAATCACCCTGACCTTGACACATGAAAATTCGGGCCGTACAGGTTTGCCCAATTTGTACAAGTGTCCTATTTGAACAGCTACGCCCTAAATGTGCAGTACACCCCTATAGCTAACAATACCTGCCTCCGTTTTTAAAGTGCGCCTGAGATGGAAATAAAAACTGCGCAAAAACCTTTCTACAACCGCTTAGAGAGGGTTATTTGTTTATAGTTCTACATTTATTTTAGCGTCTAATATTTTAAATCTAAACTTTTGAGTCCGGCCATCCAAAAGAGTGTATGTTATAGACACTGGGTGACTTACCGCCCTTAGAATACGCATACAGGCGTGGAACACCTGGAGTAATATGAGCGTGACTGCCACCAATTACGCTAGCAGCGGTTTTGCGTCGGCTGTATACGACTTTGTTATCAGCCTGTTGTAGTGTTTGACGAGTAATGACTTCATAGTTTAAAAAAAACTTCGCGAGGTGAGGTCATAATAGGGACGGAATTTTCAGCTCAATACTGTGGTTTTATAAAGTCTTCTATGACTATCTATGTAAAATTGTGATAATAGTTATGACTTCAAGACTGGCCAATCAAGCGCAAAGACCAACTACAAGGCACACAATTATTAATTGTCTTCATTTGATGAATCATGTGGGTGGTAGTTCACGCACAAGCGACTCAAAACACGGGCACTCATAAACATACAGACAATCTCACCCTTCCAAAACGCGCCTAAACACGCATGCCTGGGTAGCATTATGCCTATTGAGTCAAACACAGGATAATATTTAACCAAAATACACCGCAAAATGTACTGGAAAGAGTAAGTATTAAAGAGTTATGAAAGAACGTTTCGCAACCGACGGACTGCATGTCCTCTTACAAAGTACAGTTCCTGATGTTTCTTGTTATTATTTATACACGGAAATGGGATGTTGTTGTTTGTAGATTATAGTCACACGACACTTTCGCATATAGGTGACTACTGGACCGATTTATACTGACACCAGCGGGCCAGTTGTTGGTAAAGGGGAAAATAATATGATCACACGTTGACCAATCCGGGATTCGAACCAGCGACCTTTCGGTTACTAGCAAGACGCTCTTACCAACTGAGCTACCCGGCCCCTGCAAGGAAATGGGATGCTGTCAACTTCAGCTTTATATTTAACCCCCAGACGTTATTATGCCCTTGCCACTAATTCCTTAACAGACAGAAATATGACACATGGAAGTAAACGGTTTAAATTTTTCCCCTGAACCCGCTATAGTTAGTTAGTTAGTTATTCGTTGCTTACAGGGTCCAGCGGACTGCAAAGAGCCGAATCAAGACAACAAAATCAAGACCACTGAAAGAGGAACCCGCTAAAGCTAGTCCCGTCAACACCAACATTTTAACAAGTGTGAAACCCGCTAAAGGTAGTCCCGTCAACACCAACATTTTAACAAGTGTAAACATAATTTTATTTTTTTTTAAATTAATCGCCTCGCTCTTGAAAATAAAGAGGGACACACAAACCAACGGCTGAGTTCAGAGTGTCACAAGCGTACGATTCAGCCCTGGCTCTGCTCGCGTCAAGTTTCCACCTACTTGCCCGCTGGCCAAGCGACCCAAGCCCCGCCCCTCGGGATAGCCCCTTGGAACCCCGGAACAGTTAGACCCAGGCATGAGTCCAATTCCGCTAGCCCGAGCAAACACACTGCTTGCCGAAGACACGTCTGCACCCACGTTGCGACCGCTGAGCTTCGCCAATATTCTTGTGTTTCTACCCGTTCCTTGGTCAAGAACGGGTCCTTATACCGGGCTACCACGAGACTCAGACCCGCTGCGTGCAACCCATATCCCCTGGTTGACACCGTGAAGCGTGAAAGAAGAAATACAGCCCAACCAGCCAGCACCGTAGACCGGTTGTACCACAACTCCGATTACTCAAGACCCTGACCCAGTGACCTGGACTGGACGACCGAAGCCACGCCGTGACCAATTACGCAACCGCCATCCAGACTCCTGAGGCAACCACCGCCTACATTACTAGCAGATAAGTGCGCACCCAGCGCACACCACAATTCTCGGAATATCTGGCTACCCACGCTAACGCAGCCAGATACCCCTTTGCCAAATGATGATATCAGTCCATATTCGCCCCAGTGACTCTCAAATAGCTAAACCAGAATAACTCCAAGATACCCTGGACGTTAACAGACTATTACTAGTGACTCAGTCGTAAGCCTACCCCCTACGTCTGACCTGCATCAATTTAATAAATTGTCTAATATTGTATTATAACACCCGACTTCCCCTTGTTCAATTTCTCCACTAGTTTAGTTTGTATTCTTCTCGTCTGCCCTTTTAACTTTCTATCATTCTTTAGTACTCCCAGCATTATTCCCTTGAACGTCACCGCACGTTGGCCTAGTCAAGGGAGGCAACACAGCGCGGGGGAATAATTGCTAATCCTCATCCCCCCAACCCCCTATATTCGTGACACAGAGCATAATCCCAATTGGTTCACTTCTACGTGGAAGAGGAGGAGGAGGAGGATTGGGGTGGAATAATCGAGGCGTCTTGGCAAAGCTTCCCGATACCGACTGTCAACTGCGGTTCCTGCAGGAATATACGGTTACACGTACAAGACAGCTTGGTTTGAAGGACGACGAGCAGGTATCCACGTAGATTTAAAACAAAGGGGCTAGTGCTGGAGAACAGCGAACACATCACTTCCGTTTACCAATGGTACGAAGAAAAGCGATAATGCTTGGTTTGCAGGACGACGAGCACGTATCCACGTAGATTTAAAACAAACAAAGGGACTAATGGTGAAGAACAGCGAACACACCACTTCCGTTTACCAATGGTAAGAAGAAAAGCGATAATGGGTGTCCTGATCCAAACCCAACCAGTCTGAACCTGGTCACACCAGTCTGAAAAAAGATGATGATGATGATGATGATGATGATGATGATGATGATGATGATGATGATGATGTTTATGATGTTTATGATGAAAGATCTTCTGGGAACAGAAGAGTAGAAGAAGAAGAGGAGGGAAAAACCGAAGTGGCAAAAGACAAATTGTACATGACATGCTTTTCGGACAGTCATTTCAGATGAGGCCATCAACGGACACCATATTTCTAGCTCTGCATCTTCATTCATTCTCCAAACATTTCCCTGACACTGACTTTGGAAATGGCCATTAAAACTTTTCGACAGACAAGTCTTGTTGTCCAGTCACTAGAATTACTTGGTTGACAGATTAAAAAACTGCACCACTGTCAGTGTGCCAGAGTGAGTTAATCAGTCATTCTTTATAGGGTCCAACGGACTGCAAAGAGCCTAATCAGGATCACAACTTGGCTGAAAACGGACCCACCCCTGACCCGTATGAAAAATCTGCTGAAACAACCTTAATGGTAACATTGAAGGCACTCCACCAGCCGGTCACTTTACAATAAAGGCATCCCATGCAGGGGACGCTGAGGCTTTACTCTAATTTATCGAACTAAGACCGAGTCCAAAGTATGGTTTCAATACGATCTATATAAGTGATTTTTGTTTCATAGCAATTTACTTGCTGCTTTGTTCCACTATGTAAGTGCGTTGTTTCATTGCAATTTACTTGCTGCTTTAGGTGCGGTCTGACGTGAAGTGAAACAGAAGCAAAGCGGTAAACAAAGCAAAGCATCTGCTTCTACAAGCTCAAGCAAGTGCGTTTATAATGCTTTGCTTTATGAACTGGTCACACGATGAGAAGTTTTGCATAAGCAGTCTTCGTGGAAGCAATGCGCAATAAGTTGTAAATCAGTTACCTCCCTTTACGCGTATGAGGCCTTTTTCAAGGTTTGGTTTCTGTAATTTTGACTTCTAACATTCCAAAATGCTTCGTGGCTTTGAATTAGATCGATGAGAATAAACGTATCGTCTTGTTTCAGATTTGCTAATCGCCCCGTAGCTTTTTATGCAGCCATGATCGCTGAAATGATAACCTCGTTTTCGTACGTCGGCTCTTCTGATTGGCTGGCAATCAAATGCTTCAGCGAAACAACCCAAAATTTTAGAGCACGCTCAAACACTGAAAGCATCGGCTTTGCTTCAACGTCCCTTATACGCTCAGGTGTCTGGGGACATTAATCTATTTAACCAACCAAACAACTTTGCTTCACTTCGGCGCTTTGCTGCTGTTATGCTTTATGTCTAGTCACACGATAAACATCGTCAAAACTACGATATTTCGTGTTTTACTGGCTGTTTTGCTTCTGTTTCACTTCCCGTCAGACCGAACCTTTTGTTCCACGATATAAGTGCGTTGTTTCATTCCAATTTACTTCCTCGCTTTGTTCCACTATATAGGTGCTTTGTTTCACTGCAATTTACTTGCTGCTTTATTCCACTATATAAGTACGTTGTTTCATTGCAATTTGCTTGCTGCTTTGTTCCACTATATAAGTGCTTTGTTTCATTGCAATTTACTTGCTGCTTTGTTGCACTATATAAGTGCTTTGTTTCATTGCAACTTTGTTGATTCACACAGACAATCGCAAACATGTAACGCTTATTTAGTTATTCATTGCTTCCAGGGTTCAGCGGACTGCAAAGAGCCGAATCAGGACCACAAAAATCAGGACCATAACTTAACTGAAAGAGGATTCACCCCTGTTTCGTATAAAAGATCTGCTGAAACAACCCTAGTGGTAACACTGAAGTCACTCCACCAACCGATCACTTTAAAACAAAGTCATCCCACGCAGGGGATGCTGATGCCATACTCTAACTTATCGAACCCCGGTCTACAAAAATAAAATAGAATACAAACATCATTATAAAATATTAACAAAATACATACATATAAAATGACCATATTGCTAACTAATAATAATAGGAAGCCCTAGTGACCATTTGGCAGAAAAAGTCCAATGTTCCCAAGCTGGCCCAACGGACCTCATACACAAATGAGAAGTTTTGGAAGAGTTTTCAAGAAAAGAGGTAGGTGACTGGTTTAGCGAAGATAGTACAGTAGATTGATAGAACAGAGTTACATTACATTACATTACTATGGTTATTGCTTTAGGTCCAGCGGACTCTTCCGAGCCAAATCAGGACCAGAGAAACGTTATTCTAAAAGTTCAAATCTTAAAAAACAAGCCTTACTCTTAAATATTCAAACAAGCTCTCACACGCAACCTCTAAAAAAATCTTCTTTAAATCTGATGTATTAAAAGTATGTTCTATTTCTTCAATGAAATCACTAAAATCAGTCTTTCCAATAAAATCCAACCAACAACACAAAACAAGGCGATAAGATTTATATGCGATAAAACAAACCAACATCATGTAAAAATTGGAACAGGTGTTGACCATTGCAGACTTTATAAATCTCTTTGAAAGGTATTGAACCAAAATATCTTTCTCTCTCATCAAGCAGATCAGCACAATCAGACATAAAATGGCGAACAGAAAAGGATTTATCACATGCAAAGCACCGTGGTGGTTATAGAACAGAGTAGAAATGAGAACATTACATTATATAATGATTGCTTTAGGTCCAGCGGACTCTTTCGAGCCAAATCAGGACAGGACAACCCCCGATCCGCATAAAAGATCTGCTGAAACAACCCTAGTGGTAAAACTGAAAGCTCTCCACCAGCCAGTCACTTTACAATAAAGACATCCCACGCAGGGGACGCTGAGGCTGTACTCTAATTTATCGAACCCCCGTTTACGAAAACAAAATAGAATACAAACATCATTATAAATTATAAACAAAACACATACATATAAAATGCATACATTGCCAAATAATAACATCATAGGAAGCCATAGTGACCACTTGGCAGAAAGCGTCCAATATTCCCAAGCTGATCCAACAGACCTCATACACAAATGAGTCTTGTCCCGGAAGAGTTTTCAAGAAAAAAGGTAGGTGACTGGTCTAGCGAAGAAGAAGATAGTATAGCAGATTGATAAAACAGAGCAGGAATGACAAAGAGCAAATGAGAAAGACAGCTACTGGGAATTTAAAGCACTAAATTTCCAGAAAGTGGGGATACTATTTACATTGAAACCCCCGGCACCCCAACGGGAGTAGTAGGAATGAGAAAGAACAAAGGAGACATACAGCGACAGTGGGAATTTAAAGCACTGAATTTCCAGAAAGTTTGGATACTATTTATACAGAAACCCCCGCACCCCAACCTCCGACTATCAACTAATGCTTAGCTTTTGGATAATGCTTTCAAGCTTGTCTCGCCTCAAAAAACGGCGTCTATACTAGAGAATGGTCCGAAATGACCACAACCGACGACCGAGCGCCATAAATGCCGACTCTTGTTCTTGTGGATAAAATAGTTACTAAAGAATGACTTGATGGACAGGCAAATACACACATTATTTGCAATTCCTGCACTGGATCAGACAGTGCACCACTGTTCGTCTGTCACACCACTAGACAAAAGAAAAAAAACCCATGATAAACCAGGAAACTAGGCTCCTTTAGAAGACCCCTGTTTTTAACTGTTAACTCTTTAAAAAACACAACAAAAATGACAAATTTTGTTAAACCAGCAACAATATATACACAGTATATAGTATACAGTACACCGGAACACGATAAGCCGTAAAGAATTACAACGAACAAACAAACGGTAATCATATTTTTCCCTCTCAAAATTTTAAGAAACTTGATTACACAACGCAACTCAACACGAAAACAGTTCTGTCAACGGTGCAAATGACTAATACTTATAAATTCACAACAGCTAAATGCAAACACCAACAACACGAAATTGGAACAAAAACGAAGAATGAAAATATTGACCCCGGTACGTGTGGCCCAGTCTCTCTGCCGCAATCTTTAACATGTCCATTGGTTCAAAGGCTGTACAAAACAGACGCATCATATTATCAACATATTGCGCCTTGAGCAAGACCTCGAATAGTTTGCTTCGTGTGCTTATTAATTATGCAATTGCTATTAGGAAGACGGGAAGAGAGCAGAAGGCCAAAGGAGATAAAACGCATCAGCTTTTCGCTACCCCTATACATGCAATGTCCACATGCAATGAATGTTGTCTTTTGGCTGAATAAATTCTGTATTCAAGGTTTTCTTTAAAAGCTTCTTCAGAAGTGAAAATGCTCTAAGTACGGCCCTGAAAACCAGGTCAACCTAATACAACTGTTCTTTGAATAACGCTACACAACAAACCTCATTTACTTCGGTATATAGGCCAATGAATGTGCTAACGCTTAAATCAATTCAAAGTCAACAAGATGCACTGAACTTTACTACCTTCGCCATCATAAACTACAGCTTTGTGCGTAACATTACACATGCTAAATCATCAAAACTATGCTTTAATTCTTCGCCATAATAAATCCGGAATTTATTTTATCTTGATATAGTCTTGCAGTAAGCATCGATTATAACGGAAAAATAAAATCAAAATAGTTAATTAGTTATTTATTGCAGGGCCCAGCGGACTGCAAAGAGCCAAATCAGGACCACAAAATCAGGACCCCAGCGTGATTGAAAGAGGACTCGCCCCTGACCGTATAAAAGATCTGCTGAAACAACCCTAGTGATAACATTGAAGGCACTCCACCAACCGGTCACTGCACAATAAAGACATCCCACGCAGGGGACGCTGAGGCCATACTCTAATTAATCGAACCCCTGTTTCAAAAACAAAATAGAATATAAACATCATTATAAAATATCAAGAAAACACGTACATATAAAATGCCTACATTGCTCAATAATAATATCATAGGAAGCCCTAGTGACCATTATTTTGGCAGAAAGCATCCAATATTCCCAAGCTAACCCCACAGACCTCATAAGAAATGAGGAGTTCTGGAAGAGCTTTTAAGAAAACAAGGTAAGTGACTTGTCTAGCGAAGAAGATAGTATAGTAGATTGATAGAACATATTAGGAATGAGAAAAAACAAAGGAGAAAGACAGCGACAGCTGGAATTTAACGGACTACATTTCCAGAAAGTGGGGATACTAATTATACAGAAATTCCCGGCACCTCCACGGGGTGAAAAAAAATCAAATGTAGTTAATGAAAACAAATTACCTTGATGCACCAAATCAAGGTCTTTTATTTGGGCAACGGATCTGTGATAAAGCAGAAATCTGTAAAAAAAATAACCTAACCGCAAACAACAAAAAAACTAAAACTTCAAAACAAAACTGGAAGTCAAATTCAACTTATTACAAATATACTTACACCAAACATTTATTGGGGGTCGAAATTAACCCATAATATAGCCAAACGGGAAAACAGGCGAATTCCCAAATGTCATTTTAAAAGTAGTGACACATCATCGCCCTCAATAAACGTTTTACTTTTCCAGCTCAAAAGCTGCTCAATGAGCTGGTCGCCCGAGTCGCCCACCTACAACCTTGGGGCGCACAGTGTGACGCCCAGACGACTGAGCACAATCCTGATCGACCGGGAGTGAGGAGAAGAGACCTAGTCCGTGCTGGCTTATTTATGTAGCCGGTAATCACCCGTCTAGGACATGAGTGTCAGGATCTTGAAAGTCCATGGGATGGAATGCGTGCGTGCAGATTAGACCTCGAATTATGCTCTCATCCGAAGGAACGTTTTCCAAATTCATCAATAATCCCCATGCACAGCAATGAGGTTCGACAGAAACCATGCGGCGCCTTCAAAAGGCGTGAAGTTCAGCAGACGTTCGCATAAAAATCAGAAACAACTGAATCAAGTTTACAGATCTTGGTTGAAAACGAGGTACCAAATGAAAGTAGACAAAATCAAACAACAACCAGATCAACGTCCAAAGCAAAGCAATTAAAAACAAAAGTCTCCAAAATGTGAGCATACAAACTTCTTGCCAACAAACCAACAATGGAAAATGGCCAACAGCTGAAATAACTAGAAGGCGAAACAGCAAAAAGAAAAATACTACAGTACAACGTACGTAGCTTTTCGTAGGGCTCGTGGTTTTTCATCACCTTGTGCTTGGGTTCTTTAGGTTTTTTCTTTTCGAACTCGAATTTGGCTCGTTTTTTCTTCTTCGTGGCCACGGCATCGACTTTTCCATCCTCTTCTTTCGTCTGGCCTTCTCCCTCTCGGGTGGTTTCGGGGGGTTTCTCGGGGTTGCTTTGACGTCGGGACTCTGGTGTTTCTCCCTCCACCGTCTGTTCTCCAGCAACTTTTGCCTCAACATCTTCAGCCACCTCTTCAGCAAATGAAGAATCATCTGGCGGCTGGAGCCTTGGCTCCTCCTCCATCGAAAGAGAAAGATCTTTGAAAGTGACTAGAGTCTGTGATGGCGATTTGTCGGAAGTGCCCTCGGTATTGTCCTCCCAATTGACGCTGCTCCCGGAGCTTTTCTTGGACGCCGTATTATCTTCCATTGTCGTCAACGCTGTGACTATCAAGCTAACATTGCGGGCCTTTTGGTGGAAATCGTCCGGAGATATTTTTAATGCGCTGAGGCGTTTCCCCTTTGTGACGTCCAAGTCGCTGCTGGTGGGAGAGAATCCCGGACTGGTCTTCCCGACATCTGAACACCCACATACATGCCCACACAATCTTCATCATTGTGGAGAATACCTACTTAAAAGTGGTCCAGACATCACCTATTGACAATGGCTTAAATTTCAACGCAATAAGAAATCCTTACGGAGCTATCGTAATATTAAACCCATTGACAGATTTTCATGGCACCACATATATACGGTACATGTACATTAAAACTAACTGGTGGGACGCCATGCTGGAAGTTTTTGTGATCTTGTCATCATGGTGTGTGGGTATGCATGTTCTTCTTCGTTTGTGAAAGGCTGTCATCAGCCAATTTATATTTTCTGAATGTAATACCGTAACATTAGCTCCAGCAAAGAATATCTTGAATTTCCTCACACAAGGTCGAAGATAAAGGAAAACATAACAGAATATTCAGAAGGAAATATCCAAAAGTACATCCTTAGCAGACAAACTGGAAAGAACACAAAGAACACAAATTTAAAAAAAAAAAGAAAAAAAAAGAAGAAGAAAAGAAAAGAAGACCCATACACAAAAAACAACAACAACAACAAACTTACAAACACACAAACAAAACATGAAAACAACTGTTATGAGAAAGGAACAAAGTCAAAGTATACTAGGACAACAGTGACTAAAACACTCAAAATCATTACAGTGTAACTTACCTAAATACGTGCTACATATGTACTCTGCTATCTGATTGCCCGATTTGCTGGACTCTGCAAAGTGGCTGAGCTCTCTGTTTAGCATTCTCTTGAACTGAAAGTACAAAATAATAATAATAATAATAATAATAATAATAATAATAATAATAATAATAATAATAATAATAATAATAATAATAATAATAATATTAATAATACATAAATAAATAAATTAATTAATTAACAAATAAATTTAAAAAAAACAGTTTCATAAATAAGAAAACATACTAAAATACCATCAACAACAACACACTTAAGTTTCATTTTCTTCCTTTTGATTCTTTAATTTTCTTCCTTTTGATTCTTAAATGAAATTTTTTTTATGTCACCTACAATGTATGATCTATATAAATACAATAAGCAAATTAGTCAAATCGAGGCCATCTTTCAGAAAGTAAACGGAGAGAGAGTAGAGAGAGTGAGAGTGAAAGAGAGAGAGAGAGAGAGAGAGAGAGGAAAGAGAGTGAGAGGAGAGAGATACAGACAAAGAGAGAGAGAGAAAGAGAGAGAGAGAAACAATGACAAAAGAAACCTATATTTGATCAAACAACACATGGAAAAGAAGCACACCTTGCTGGATGCCATGTCAGACACTGAGCGATGTGTCTGGATGGTTTCCAGCTGCTCCATGCACCAGTCCAGCTCTTCCAACGTGTCCATTGCCAGCTTCATGTATGCCTCGTCTGCACAAACATAACACATAATAATATGTATTAAATAGCTATCGAATGCACTGAACCTGTCAAATGTCTTTCCTATTTATACTCGTCCGTCTAACTATACAAAACATAACACTGGTAAAAAAAAAATTAACGGTAGAACAGCATAAATCAAGTAAAAGACAGAAATCGATATAATGTACTAAAAACAAGTTCATATAAACAAGTAAACTAAAATAAGAAGGAAACGGAGAAATTCTTACGAAAGTCAATTGTTAACTTGTAGAGAGGGAGGGAATGAGAGAGAGAGAGAGAGAGAGAGAGAGAGAGAGAGAGAGAGAGAGAGAGAGAGAGATTCCTTTTATCATGCTTTAGTTGTTCATTAAAAAATATCATACCACAGTATCCAACCCAAATAAACAAGTAGAAGCAGAGACAACAAGAAATAAAACTATTTCAAACTCATGAACAAGGAAATAACAGCATGATAATAATTTGAAAACAAACAGAAGTTTTCTGAGCAAACAAACTAATAATTATTAACTCAAGTAAAAGCAGTGTTATATAAATAAATAGTTAAGTAAATTAATAAACTAATAAAATATTTAACAAAAAGACGATGATGACTATTGATGATGATAATGATTGGGAAAGTCGAAGAAGAAGAAAAGAAGAATATTGTCACATGAATCAAAATAAGGCTATGATGCACCCACAGCGCTCGTGGTTAATTTGGTTTCTGGGCTCAGTTTAAAAGAAAAGGCCGGATACGAGCCAGACGAACGGAGCAGCGATGGTGTGTGAAATATTGATTATATTATTTCTGCAATTTTAGCATTCTTTTTTTCCCCCCCCTTTTTTTGGGGGGGGGGGGGGGGGTGTGGGCGGTGGGGGGTAGGGAGGGTGTTACCTAACAAGGGGCAGTCTGTAATATTTACGTCAAATTAGACGTAGACCTCGCGACTGAGGACGCGTTTTTTCCAGAATCGGAGGAGTCAGAATTGTGTATCGTCAAGTTGGGGCGTTCACAAAGTACTATGCAGATTTGTAAGCGGAACGAAGCTTCATCTGCATGTGCAATTATCTTTGGATAATCGCACGCCAATGTGAAAATGTGTATAAAAGAATATTCACAGGCCGGAAAGCAGGGATTTGAGTTTTTGTTTTTTTTTGTCTCTTATACTCTGTCTGCCAGTGATATTAAAAACGAGAATATGTCTATGTTCATTTTTGGCCAGAAATGTGTTAAAATTGTATGACAAGATTGTGTGAAGTATGTCAAAGTTTTGCGAAGTAAAAATAATATTTTACTGTTGATAATTTAGTAAAAGAAAGAAGGTTGATCTTTGTTTCACAATTCTATTTAAATTTGTTGTGCTCAATATTTTTGCTTTTGTTTTTAAAAAATTTTTTAAGGTAAGAAGGTAATAAATGAATGACCGTATTTGGGAAGAAATTGTAGTGCATTATGTTTAATTTGGTTTAGAATGGTAATCGAGATGCGAGTTGTCGCGCGGCGACAAGTGTGTTGTCTCAGATAGTTTGGATAAAGTACAGGCGAGAGGGTGGATGATATAGTGCAGGTGAAAGAAGGTTGGATGAAAGGTGGAAGTGAATAGAGATGGATGAAAGGAGGAAGGATAATTTCACGGAGTGCACGTATTTGTAGCGAAAGGTGAGCGAAGATAATAATTTCAGAGGGCAAAATAAGGTACATGTAGGACAAAATATCATAAGTTTTTGAATGCGCGCACTGCAGGCTATAGTTTCCAAGAGAAAGACTTTTTTTTTTAGTGTCTTGGATCTTCTTTTGATTTTGACTTCTCTAGAGGAAATTGAATAATTATGCTTTCGTGTTCTGCAAGGGCATCTGACATGATGCGCTCTATGAAGGTGTTAAAGAATTTTGGAGATAGTAGGCATCTTTGACGCACGCCAATTGTCGTTCTGAACCAGTTCCCGATGGCGCTGTTGTGGAGGACTGCACTGGTAGCCTTGTCATACAGGCTTTTGATGACTTTAATAATGTAAGGGCTTATGTTGTATACTCTCATGGTTGCCCACAGAGCTGCACGTGAGACTCGGTCAAACGCTTTCTTGAAGTCTACGAACACATGATATAGATGTTGGTGCTGTAGGTATTTATCGCAGGTTATTCTGAAGAATACAAAGCATGGACATGAGGTGCTGCAGAAGACTTCTGGGAATTTTCTATACCCAGCACATCACAAATAACGAAGTCCGACAGACCATCACACAAGCCATTGGACAACACGATGACATGCTCACAGTGTTTAAGAAACTGAGACTCCGATGGTATGGCCACGTCAACAGAGCATCGGGCCTTGCAAAGACAATCCTGCAAGGCATGGTGCAAGGAGGCAGAAGAAGAGGGAGACAGAAAAAGAGGCGACAGGACAACATTCGAGAATGGACTGGCTTGACGCTGGGCGATGCCATGAGGGTTGCCGAGGACAGAGAAATAGGAGTACGCTGGTTAAACGATCATCTGTGGTGCCCCAACGACCTTCGAGTAATGGGATAGGATAGGATAGAAGAAATTTATAGGGCTGAATAGGCAGTGACAGTGTATGTTCAGTGGCAGACATTTGGCACCGTTGTTAGAAGAGTAGGTTATCTTTGAGAATAACTTCGTTGGTCTGTGAAAATTGCAATTTTTTGGGATGAGCGGTAAAGCTAAAGAAAAGTAGCCTAGCTTTTCCAATGGGCGAGTTGAAAGTCTAGTTTGTGACTGTTGCCTTGTTGGCTTGTGAGTTCGTGTGACGTGACGTCACTTTTTCAAGAAGACCTATCCTATCCTATCCCGTAACTCGGAGGTAGTAGGGGCACCACAGATGATCGTTTAACCAGTGTACTCCATCTTTCCCTGTCCTCAGCAACCCTGATTGTTTCGCTCAGTATCAAACCAGTCCATTCTCGAATGTTGTCCTCCCACCTCTTTTTCGGTCTCCCTCTTCTTCTACCTCCTTGCACTGTGCCTTGCAGGATGGTCTTTGCAAGACCTGATGATGTGGTGACGTGGCCATACCATCGGAGTTTCCGTTTTTTCACCACTGTGAGCAGGTCATCGTGTTGTTGCAAGAGGACAGTTGGACTAGAAGTACTCACAGGATGGGTAGTGGGTGGTACATTAGTACTGTGTCAATCTCCAGAACCGGCTTGCTGGGCAACTCGGCGGTGGTTCCTGCTCTCTATAAGCCGTAGTGGGTATGTACAAATTTACATTTTATTTTGTCGGCGAATCTGTGTTGTACGCACATGTTTGCGTGAGGTTGCGCTATGCTGTGGCGTTGCGGTGGTAGCAAGCACGACTGGTGATGTGGCGTTGCGGTGGTAGCAAGCATGGTTGGTGATGAGTAGAGGCGTGAATGCATATGAATGTTCTTTAGTCATCCTTCATGCAGTACGTTATTCCCATCCATCTTCACGTATTCAATTTTCATCTTGTGTTTATAAATAATGTTCGGATATTATATTGATGTTAACTGAATATGTATCGTGATGATTTTTGTGAAATCTGTGTAGTTAACTAGTGCCATCACGAAGGACTATAGTTAGTGTTGCACAGAGCTAAAAGGAACAACTGAGTTAGATGGAGAGAAGGGGAGGAATAAGAGGGGGGGGGGAATGTGGGAACGTTGGATACATCCGGAATCGACTGTGACTATTTCGGATGCATTAACTATAGCAGGCTGGTCTTACCTTTCTTCACTCTTCCTACTTCACCTCTGCTCTTCATTGTGACGTGGTTTCTACGTGATCGCCTGTCCTCGCCCAAGTCATCGTCTACCTCTTTCTCGGTGACGACCAACCTGCGTGGGTCTTCTTTCCTGACCACCTGCGTAACATTTATTGTTACCGGAAGTGACAAGTTCCAGGCAAGCGGCAAGTTTCTATCTTACCACGTGGATCCGAATCGAACCTCATCTCTCCAAACAGGTGTTGTAGTTCCCATCAACTACCTATTCCATTTCCTTCTCCCTCCTCCTTGTGACCTTGATTTCCTCTTTGACTTTGGCTTCCTCTTTTCTTATGTTGATGCTATGGTGATTGGTTTTCATCCCATCACTTTTATTGAGTTTAGCTTCTGTCAGGGAATGTTAGTTGGTTTAGTTTTATGAATAAAGTGTGATTGGAATTGTGATAATAAATCTTTGTCATTTGTAGCATGTTGTACGTGTTTGTACGTCCTTTCTTTTCTCGTCTCAGCAACTGAAGGACGTCCGGCCGATCAGGAGCGCTTGTGTGAGTGTATGGTTATATGTGAGTGGCTGCACGTGTACTTGTGTCTGATCGGTTCGCGACACCAGTGTTGATATTTTTATTAAGATGAAGATTTTATTGTTGTTGGATAACACGATGTATAGATCCGTTTTTGTTCTGTTTACTCTTTGGAGTTGGAGCTTCCCGTTTATTCCTCTGAGTTGGACTTTTCTATTGATTGTTCAACGATGAATATCTTGCTGGTTCCCCTCTTCGTTCTTCTTGTTACTCGCCTTCATACTGTTGTGTCGTCGAATTGTGCCGGGTGTCCGTTTGGTTTCATGAGTGTGTCTTGGGCAGAAAAGACCTGGCGGTGCCCAATCCTCTCCAGGCTGTTGGCCACAGCCGAAATCCACAAATACAGTGTGGCTCGCCTTGGCCCTGAGCACGGGTCATTGAACCTGTAGTAACGTGAGGTTCCTCCGCCCTGGCCGGTGACCTCTGTGTAGAAGACTTTCGCCCAGTGATGCCGTGCTAACATCACCCCTGTTAGTCGCCTCTTATGACACGCTGGGAAACGTTGGGTCTATTCTATTTAGTGCCCGAACCCACAGTCTACATTCCAAAGTAAGACTGCTGCGCTCCCTTGTCGTCTCCATCTTCCTATATGCTTGCGAAGCATGGACCCTCACAGGAGATCTACAACGAAGAGAAAAAAAAGCATGGAGATGAGGTGCTACAGAAGACTTATCCCAACACATCAACACATCACCCAACACATCACCAACGACGAAGTCCGACAGACCATCACACAAGCCATTGGACAACACGATGACCTGCTCACAGTGGTGAAGAAACAAAAACTCCGATGGTATGGCCACGTCACCAGATCATCAGGCCTTGCAAAGACCATTCTGCAAGGCACAGTGCAATGAGGTAGAAGAAGAGGGAGACCGAAAAAGAGGTGGGAGGACAACATTCGAGAATGGACTGGTTTGACACTGAGCGAAGCCATCAGGGCTGCTGAGGACAGAGAAAGATGGAGTATGCTGGTTAAACGATCACCTGTGGTGCCCCTACGACCTCCGAGTTACGGCACAGGATAGGATAGGATAGGATAGGACAGGATATGCCCGTTTGGACTGTGTTCTGCTTCGTTTGGATTATTTCAGTTGATTTTTGATTTTTTTTTAAATTAGAAAAACATTTATCAAGTGACAAAACCGAGGGAACTACTTATATTGTTTTGTTTATGACTTTCTACAAATCTGTGAGGATTTGATTTTATTCTTTGTGACATTTTTAACCCTGTTGCTGAGGACATGGAAATTATGGAGTATGCTGGTTAAACAGTCATCTATGACCTCCGAGTTACGGGATAGGATAGGATAGGAAGGATAGGACATTTTTCAGCTAATTAGAAATTTTAAGCTGTGTTAAAAGGCTCCATTGGAGGTGCATATGTGTGCTATAACTGTGACAAAGTGCGTGTTAATAGCCACCCTAAGAAGTGCCCCTAAGCGAAATTTTAAAAATCTTTATTGTTGTGCGTTCAATTTTGAATATGTGGTGTTGTGTGGGATTTTTGGGAAAATGTAGGAATGTATTTTTATACTGTTCTTCAACCATTTTTTTAAATGAAATTTTGTGATTATTATGTTTGTTGCTTAATTTTCTTGTTGATTGATTTAAAATAAAAACCTGTCTTACAATTTTTAAACCTGTGTTAGTGTTAGACTACAGAGGAAGAGGGGTGTTTGAAAGGCACACACACGCAACAGCAAGCCGTTTTGACCAGCTAGTCACATACACGCTGCATACACACATATAATACACAACGACACAAAAAGTACGGTGACAACGATGATGATGATCTATGCAAAACTAACAATAATGCACACAGTAGCAAACAACTGAACTAAAACTTGGCTATGTCAACCATTGACTCACGATCGTCGCGTACGTCTTCATTGTTTAAGCTTACTAACTGAAGTAGATCCCTCGTACGATGACCGTCACTACCACGATGGTCTGAAACCATAATAATATGCTAGCTACAGATCTGCTTTATCATACATCAGGCTTAATAATGAAATGCGATCTGTATCCGATACACACGTTCAGGTGTTATTTACACTAGTACGCACATAATAATAATAATAATAATAATAATAATAATAATAATAATAATAATAATAATAATAATAATAATAATAATAATATTAATATTAATAATATTAATAATAATAAAACTAATAATATGGAATGCTATATCTACGGTTTTTCCCCGAAATGACCAACAAGGGCTCAAAACGAGGCGATTTGTACCGACATACACGCTCACATGTTCCTCTAACATACACAACAAACACATGTTTGGCATTGAAACATGGTGAACTCAAGGCAGGGAGATTGCTATTCGAAGACGGAAAGGAAATCGCCATTTTACTTTTGTAAGGGTAGACTGATTGAATCCAATACCGTTATTGAAAGGATGGAGGAATCCGGAGTACCCAGAGGAAGCGCACTCGGTGACCTGACCATTTAGACATGATTCAAGTTTTAGTCATTATTGCACTGAGTCATTTAAACTCAAACCGTTCATGTTTACTTGTAGATGATGGTGTATTGGTGACCGCTCTGGCCGAAAATAACACTCCCGCTCGCATGGACAAACCAGGTCTGCATTTGACATCTTAAAAGTAACGAATAACCAATACTATAGCAGGACTCTCATATAAACGGTATTTAAAAGGTACGCAACAACCCACCTTCGTTAAAAGTTGTTTCGTCGTAAGGAAAAGGAACTGCTCTAGACCGCCAAGGATACATGCGTTAGTGAACACAGGAAACAAAACATACACACTCATACACACACATCCACAATTCGATAACTTTATTACAACCAAAACCGTTAACTTTAACAACGTTAGCACACACTCACTCACTCACACACATAAACAACATACACACACACAATTACGCAAACATTATGTAGCAAATCCAAAGTTTTCGTTTCCACTGATTAATGTTGTTGACACCTTCTACAGCAAATAAACCAGAAGCCACATGCAGATCAGGTTAATCTTCTTAACACCAAAACAGAAGGTAAATAAGGAAACATCCAGATTTTTCCTTTTTTTTTTAACACTGTGATGACTATGTTGATGTTTTTTTTATTTAAAAGTGCGAACAGAGAAAAAGGCGATAGGCTGACTAAACACTTATCTATCTATCTATCTATCTATCTATCTATCTATCTATCTATCTATCTATCTATCTATCTATCTATCTATCTATCTATCTATCTATCTATCTATCTATCTATCTATCTATCTATCTATCTATCTATCTATCTATCTATCTATCTATCTATCTATCTATCTATCTATCTATCTATCTATCTATCTATCTATCTATCTATCTATCTATCTATCTATCTATCTATCTATCTATCTATCTATCTATCTATCTCTATCTATCTATCTATCTATCTATCTATCTATCTATCTATCTATCTATCTATGTGTGTGTGTGTGTGTGTAGGAGGGGGCGGGGAGATGGGTAGTTGGGAGGGTTGGAGAAGAGGGGTGAAGGGGGATTTTTAAAATGCCGCGGATTATTCACATGTCTCCAATATGCTCGGTGGACTAACCTAACAGCACCGAATAATTTCATCCAGTACATCCCCAAGCAGGATTACACAACGACGCTTACTGGTTTGGGGCTTAATAATACTTTACACAAATATAGCAACAAATTAGATTTAAAAAGACACTTGACGTGCCGAACCATAAAGAAACAGTTCAGGTAGGTTACATTGGTTGGTGAACAGTATTTGTTGCCTTCACCTTAAATGAGTTTAAAATATAAATAGCTACATATTAACAAAAGACAAAGGAATTAAGAAGAACAAAGGGAAACATTTTATTTGCAAAAAAAAAAAGACCGTGTGGTTGCGCACGCACGCAGGGGGAAAAAACATTATTTGATTGCGCGAGCATACACACACACACCCACACGCGCTCTCTCACATTTTTTAAAAGTTACCTAACGTTTGTCAGAAGCAGCACAACAGAAGTTTTAATTATTATATAGGTCGTAGGTCAACAGGAAACCTGCGCGAGGCCCAAGAACAATAAGTATTGTTATTTAAAATACTCATGGATTTGCTAGAGGTTGGAGTGAGAGGGGCCGAGTACGTAACGTGTCCTACGGGAAACCATGCTACATGCATTAAGCAGATATTTCAACACATAAATGTCAGCGTAAAAGCAATGCACTATACAATACAAACAAAACAAAACAACAATCTACAAAATCAATAAAAAAGAAAAGAAACCCTTTCAACAATGTCATTTTGCGTCTTACAGAAAGTTGAAGTTTGGATTGGGACCGTGGCATCACCACCTAATCTTCGGGCCCTCCACACTTCCCCACTCACCATAAAAAAAATTTTTTTTACAAGATAATCAATCAAAATTGAAACAAAATAATAAATAATACTCCCGCACACCCAACAGCCCCCACCATCCAAAAATAAATAAATAATAAATATTTATTGAAACTAATAATAAATTAAATTAGGCGCATGTTAAAAAAAAATTGCTAGAGTAATTGTTGGGATGTAAAAACAAAACATTAACACACAATTAAAATACATACTAGGTTTACGTACAGATCATAGGTTAAAAAGTTTATTATAAGAACTTTCATGCTGTATTTGTTAAATGCATATAAGATCACATCTACATCACACTACATCTTAAAACTGTTAACATCGTTTTTATTTTAGATCCCTATTCGCATCATTTAACTGTTTTTAACTTATTTTAAAATGATCCAAAATGTACGTTTACTGTTTCGACGACTCAAGTGCACTTAGGTATTTTACTGTTTTATTATCTATGCTATATCTGTTTGCCTGTTTAAACTGTAATGTTTAAACCGTAATGTCTAAAAGTTTTGTTTTATTATCTAAACTATATTTATCTGTGTGTTTATATTGTAAAGTCCTCTTAAACAATTTTGTGTGTGTTAAACGTGCGCACACAGTGTGTGTGTGTGTGGGTGTGTAGGTGTGCGTGTGTGTGTGTGAATGCGTGTGAGAGTTCAAAGCAAACAGTTAGTTTGAATTTGCGCTGTATAAAATAAATTATAATAAGTATTATTATTATTATTAATTATTATTATTATTATTATTATTATTATTATTCTTATTATTATTATTATTATTATTATTATTATTATTACATCAATCGATTCCAATCACAGAGATAACTGCACAAGCAAAGAGGGAAGACCCATATTTTAAAAACTGGTATAATAGTTAATATTGCACACATTAGTAAGCCTAATTATTGCACCCGCGACAAGTGATTAAAAGAAATAATATAAATAAGGGCACACACACCCACCCACACACCCACACACACACACACTATGCAATACGCAGATCGAGGTCGTGCGCATTTGTAACGTAAATTCGCCCTTGGCGAAGCGGAAACCATCAAATATAGAGTACTGACGGTAAACAAAAAGTCTGGAGGGATCAACATACTTCTTGTGCCAGACTCCGAGAGGAATACATCTCTCGTGACATCGTCCATTTGTTCTCACTCCATTAAATCAGGCCAGTACAGAAGCGGACGACGTAATGATGATGATGAGTATAAAGAAGAGGATGGTGATGATTATGATGGAAGTTTTGGTTATAGTGATGGCGGTGATGGTGATGATGGTGGTTGGAGGTAGTGGTAACGATGACAACGATAATGATGATTTAAAGATGAGACTTGTGGTGGTGGGGTAGTGGAGATGATGATGATGAAGATGATGATGGTGATAATGGATGTATGGATAATGAATGTAAATGGAATACAATGCATTTCGTGATGTGAATCTTGTTTTTTCTAGTACAAACCAGTGTGGCCCATAATTCGAGTATAACACCAGCACAGTGAGACAACAGAGATGATGATGACGATTAGGATGATTATGGTGACGATGACAATAATGACTGTGTTGCTGGTGACAATAATGTTGACGATATCTATGACGACGATGGTAATGATGATGTTGATGACCGGACGACAAAGATTATATTGATGACGACGACAACGGCGATAATAATGATGATGAATATACAAAAGACTAGAATACAACATGTCGTGTCATTGTCATTCATTCGTTCTTACTCGTCCAAACCAGTTTTATTTCCAAAATATATGTTTCCGTTGCAGTTCTTGCAAACTTACGAAATAAATATGTTAGCGTTGGCAAAGTTTTCTTTCCAAAATAAATATTAATTCCTGTTGCAAACACACAAAAGAGCAGGCTGGCAGGAAATGAGGCGGGGGAGGGGGGGGGAGGTAGGGGAGAAGGGGAGGGGAGTAGGTAGGGTGGCGGGGTTTGGCAGGGTGTGGTCGAAGAAGTGGAGGGGAATAGAGAGAGATATCCTTAGAAACCACTCGACAACTGTATTGAACAGACCAACAGTGATAATGAAGACGACGAAGCGATAGTGATGATGATGATGATGATGACAATGCTGCTACTGCAGCTGATGATGATGACGACGACGATGCTGATCATGCTGATTGCTGTGGTGGTAATTTAACATGATTGGACACGTCGAGGTAGTAATAAACAGATCAACGAAAAAGGAACAACGGAAAATGGATATCGAGTTACCATCATCGCCGTGTATCGCAAAACCAACATCATCGAAACTAAACATGTTTATGCGCAGTTTAAGTCCTTGGAACGTGAAAGATAACCTGACAGTGCCAACGTATTTGAAGCACCGGAAATGACGGTCATGTTTTTCTCCCCGTCCCTCCCGTACCCCCTTCATCTCTTGCAAGTTCCTACAAACCAGCGCCGAGGGCCTTGACTGGGTTATGACGAACGAAGAGTTTGCAATCTCCTGATTGAGCCGACGACACTGGTTCATAAACAGGATGAGATTATTTTCTAATGTTTTAATTCCTTTCTCTCCCAGTATGATTTTGTCAGCCTCAGGCCGTGTGAGGACAAATAACAGCAAGTCCCAGTGACGAAGGTTTAAACAAAATTGACACTGTGTGGTGACTTCCTTGTCGCCCTGTGCTTTGATGACTAAACTCGCAATGTGTCACATGAAATTCTTTTTCAGCAAGACCGAAAAACTCCATTGACTTACTGTTCTTTGTCATCACACGACAGACCGATAATCCCGATAATGGGCAACCTTATTTAACAATGGCTGTTATTAATTCATAATCAAACAGCAGGTGTCACATGAAATTCTTTTTTCAGGAAGACCGAAAAACTCCATTGACTTACTGTTCTCTGTCATCACACGACAGACCGATAATCCCGACAATGGGCAACCTTAACAATGGCTGTTATTAATTCATAATCAAACAGTATTCACAAAATGAAATCGTGAGTTGAAAATGAGAAAATGATCATAGTGCGAGACGATGATCGTGACGGAAAACTGAAATACCATATCGCAACACCATCACCGTCGGCCAAAAACATCATCATCAATAACCTCGAAAACATTATCAATCCACCCGGAATTTCCTGGCTGTTGTTATTGAAAGACCTGGATCAAGACTACAGATCCATCCGCGATTACAAAAAAAAAAAAAAAAAGAAAAAAAGAAAAAAAAAGACAATCCCCAAAATTACCAAGTCAGTTACAAGATCTACTTATCATAATACTGGCACAGACAATGGGTCCCGACAGGAAGTCCTTTCCGGGATCGCACAAATAACTGCTGCCCTGACAAGGTTGAAGCCCAGTTGGAAAGACAGGGCCATCAATTTACACTACAAGATAAGGCTGCTGCGCTCCATTGTCATCTCCACCTTCCTATACGCTTGCGAAACATGGACCCTCACAGCAGATCTACAATGAAGAATACAAAGCATGTAGATGAGGTGCTACAGAAGACTTCTGGGCATTTCCTATACCCAGCACATCACCAACGACGAAGTCCGACAGACCATCACACAAGCCATTGGACAACACATGGCATGCTCACAGTGGTGAAGAAAGAGAGACTCCGATGGCATGGCCACGTCAGCAGAGTATCAGACCTTGCAAAGACCATCCCGCAAAGCACGATGCAAGGAGGCGGAAGAAGAATGAGACAGAAAAAGTGATGAGAGGACAACATTCGAGAATGGACTGGCTTGACACCGTGCGAAGCCATGAGGATTGCTGAGGACAAAGAAAGATTAAGTATGCTGGTTAAACGATCATCTGTGGTGCCCCAATGACTTTCGAGTTTCGGTACTGGATAGGATAGGAATAATGGGATTACAAATTCAAGAAATTACATTACATTACATGATTATTGCTTTAGGTCCAGCGGACATTCAAGACATTACTGAAGCTAAAGACGGTTTGATGCTTGTGATTACAATGATGGTGGTCATAAAGTGAAGAACATGGTGATGGTGATAACGGTTCATAAGGTTAATTATGGCTGTTGTGGTGGTTGTAGTGGTGGTTGTGATGGTGATGATGATGATGTCATGGTGACGTCATAATTTGTTTTGTTTTTTTTATAATCCTATTTTCTCCCAAATTACTGGAGAGTTAATTATTTAGTTATTCATTGCTTATAGGGTCCAGCGGACTGCAAAGAGCCGAATCAGGACCACAAAATCAAGACCAAAACTTGGCTGAAAGAGGACTCACTCCTGATCTGCATAAAAGATCTGCCAAAACAACCCCAGCGGTAACACTGAATGCATTCCACCAGCCGGTCACGGTATAATAAAGGCATACCACGTGGGGGACGCTGAGGCTATACTCTAATTTATCGAAATCCCGGTTACAAATACAAAATAGAATACAAACTTCATTATAAAATATCAACAAAACACATAGGCCTACATATAAAATGCCTACATTGCTAAATATTAATATCATAGGTAGCCCTAGTGACCATTTGGCAGAATGCGTCCAATATTCCCAAGCTGACCCAACAGACCTCACACACAAATGAAGAGTTTTGTCCCAGAAGAGTTTTCAAGAAAAAAAAGATAGGTGACTGGTCTAGCGAAGAAGATAGAATAGTAGTAGATTGATAGAAAAGAGCAGGAATGAGAAAGAAGAAATGAGAAAGACAGCGACAGTGGGAATTTAAAGCACTGAACTTCCAGAAAGTGGGGATACTAATTTGACAGAAACCCACGGGGGGATTACTGGAGGGATTTAGTTCATGTTTGGTATATACTTAGACTTAAACCTAGGCAACGTAAAACCCAACATAATGCAAATCCAGTGATGTAAGCATGATGGAGTCACCTTTTATTTGATTTTATCCTTCTTATATAGAGCGGCTGAAGGCAAAGCCAGGTTGTATTCTTATTCACACCTCAATCATCGTATAAATGTAACTGGTACTCACACGCCTAGGACACGACCGTCAGTATCTTTAACATCCGAGAACATAATCCTCCTCTTCCTCATTCTCTTCCCACTCCTCCTTTTAATCCTTTTTTAATTGTCTGAAATACAGTGTGTGTGTGTGTGTGTGTGTGTGTGTGTGTGTGTGTGTGTGTGCGTGTGTGTGTGTGTGTGTGACAGCACGCGAGGGAACTGCACCTCTTACGGTCCCGCATTTGTTGTTGTTGTTGTTGTTGTTGTTGTTGTTATCCCCCTAACCTGATAATTGACCAGCTGGAAAAGTAACATTTTTCCTGGCCTGTTGTGTCCTATTTTAATCCAGAAATGTGCTGCTACAGTGAGAAGGTGATGCCAACCGTCTACAGAGACTACCTCTGTAGGCGAGAGAGTCAAAATCCTTTAGCAACAACAATGAAAACTAGCAAAACATATGACAACGGTGATGATGACGTCAATACCTCCATGATTAATACTTTTTTTTTTTTTAAAGAATACGGTATAAGGCGCACGTGTGTGTGTGTGTGTGTGTGTGTGTGTGTGTGTGTGTGTGTGTGTATGTGTATGTTGTGGTTTTGGAGGCGGAGGGTAGGGGGAAGGGATGGGAGAAAAGGGACGACGAGGAGCCAACACTTCAGATTTCCGAGCCAAAATATGGCACTTGGTTGACATTCGCTTGCTTACTTACGCAAATGTCAGAGGTAACTAATGCACGGGGGGAACTTTATTTATTAAACATTCAGGCTGAAACGGTCCGTTTGTCCGATGTTTTTACCTGTATGTGTCCGAGAGAGAGAAAGGTTGGGGAGGAGGAGGAAGGATGGGAAGAGAGGAGGAAGGGGGAAAGTGTGTGTGTTTGTACGTGCATGCGTGCACTATTCGTTGGCTAGAGTATGACCGAGAATGCTCTCAGAAGCATTCTTGTTATCCGAATGACTTTAAAAAAAAACAGAATATTTGTGAGGTCGTGCCTGTGTGTGTGTGTGTGTGTGTGTGTGTGTGTGTGTGTGTGTGTGTGTGTGTGTGTGTGTAGGTGGGCGCGGTTGTGTTGGGGTGGGGAAGGGGGCGCCTATAATTCAGTGTAGCCAATGTAAGCGTGCGAGCGCGTGCATTTGCACTATTAAAAAAAAGGCCACAATTGTAGCAAATTGTATTAATCAAACTGTAGAAACTAGGCCGCCGCATCTAAACAACTAGTAGTTAATTTGCCTTAGTTTAGCCTTGTCATAAGGCTCAAGAGACAATATTCATTTTTACATTGCAAAAGCGCAGTTACTATATTTATTCCGCGATGGAGCTGAAGATTAAAACTCATTATTTTCCTTCCACAAACTGAAATGAATGAAACAAATCTACAAAGTCATAGTTCCTCTGTGAGTGTGAATGAAAGACAGATCAATACATTCAGACAAAAAATGGCGGGCGGAAAATAATTTGTCACATGCAAAGCACCCAGGTGGTTCTTCTCCTTTCAAAAGGAAACTATGGGTGACATAAGTATGCCCAATATGAAGTCGCGCCAAAACAGTTTCTTCTTTTGCGGGTAGACGCAAAATTAGGCAAAGAAACAGACAAATCTGGAGGAATTTGAAATAATTTGTTGATTTGATTAGACCATTCGGTCTGCCAGAGCTGTTTAACGTCATACAACGCAGGTCAGCCGCTTTGTCCACTGCAATATTGCCGTGAATGCCCCTGTGACTAGGTACCCACATCAAAATTATCTTTTTACCCTCATAAACAAGTTGTGTGGAGATCAGGGATCTCTGCCAGAAAAGGTTGCGATATCTTTCTCGTAGAAAGAGTCTGAAGTGCTGACAATGAAGTGTGTGTGTGTGTGTGTGTGTACAGGCGCGTGCGTGCGTCAGAGAGAGAGAGAGAGAGAGAGAGAGAGAGAGAGAGAGAGAGAGAGAGACAGCACGCAAGGGAACACCCGTAGGGTCCAGCGCTTTTTTCAATTCATTTTGACATTTTGATGGCGTTTAACGCTAACCTCAGCAGCTTGAGATCTATAATCGACAAAAAATATATAAGATCTTTGAAGTTTACCAATAATTTTCAACGAAGGCAAGGAACATGGCTTGGAAACAAGCGGTTTCTGGTTAGACACAGAGTTGAAACTGTCCGATTTTCAACACTGAGGTCAATTGTGTGGAAGCAAAGCGTCGGGTAATCCACAAAGACCCCGATGATTAAAAAGTCACACGTCCAACATTAAATACAATCAAGTAACAACAGGCTTAAACAAAATAATAATTTGTAGAATGATTCATTGGGAAACGTGACCAGAGCTTAAGTCCGAGAAGACTCGCGACGAAGTTTATAAGAAGTCGTACACGCCAGAAGAATGCGACCCATTGCCTCACTGCCTACAAAAACAAACAAATCAGCATACTTCACACCGTAAACAACACGGATTCTCAACCTCCCTCTACCCCCTGCCCCTCCCCCAGTATTACACCTTTTTACCATTTCCCTACTTTTATATGACCTTTTTTAAATTTTATTTTTATAAATTAAAAAAAAAAGAAAAAAAGAAAAAAAAATTAAAAAAATATAAATGGTGGGGTGGGGGGATTACGTCCCCATGATGACGTCATCCAATACGCATCAGCTTGTGTCATTCTGCTAGGGAGTTTTGTGTTATAACTATATATACCAAGTTTCAAAGAAATTCGCTCATTTGTTTCAGAGAAAACTGGGTACATGGCATGGACGGAGCCAAAAAAAAAAAAAGTTCCTAGTTCCTTAGCCATCATAACAAAAAATAAAAAATAGTGGTATGTGTGTGTGTGTGATTGGGTGTGTGTTTGTGTGTGTGTGTTTGTATGATGTGTGTGTGTGGGTGTGGGTGTGGGTGACAAACAAAAAGACCGGCAAGCAATCAGGCAGAGAGTAGAAGGATGATGATAATGATGATGATGATGATGATGATTGTTACACGTTAATAGTCATTCAGCCCCGGTGGTTGAATCTTGATAAGTGTAACTCGAATTCGTTTATCCACGCAGCCTGTTCACTCAGCAACAAGGCAGAAGTCGTCGTATAAAGTTTTCCAACTTTATTCAGCAAACATTAACAACTGCATACAAGATCGCTTTCCAAAATCATTACAAAGATCATCCCTATTGTTTGTTAAGTAAATTAATGTCCCCGGACACCTAGGCATATACCCCTTGGGGTCATGAGCAATCTTGCCACTGTAGAATGTTCTAACCTATAAAGGGAAAAGTGAAAGCCCCAGTTGAAAACATGTCTTGCCTTTGTAGGAATGACTAATTCACTGCGGCAACAGTTCCCCCCTCCCCCCCCCCCCCCCCCCCCCCGTTGGAGTGCCGGGGGTTTCAGTATAAATAGTATCCCCACTTTCTGGAAATTTAGTGCTTTAAATTCCCACTGTCGCTGTCTTCCTCATTTGCTCTTTCCCATTCCTGATCTGTCCTATCACTCTGCTATACTATCTTCTTCTTCGCTAGATCAATGACCTACCTTTTTTCTTGAAAACTCTTCCTGGACAAGACTCCTTGTTTGTGTATGAGGTCTGTTGGATCAGCTTGGGAGTGTTGGACGCTTTCTGCCGGGTGGTCACTAGGGCTTCCTATGATTGTATTATTTAGCACTATAGGCATTTTATATGTATGTGTTTTGTTGATGATTTATAATGATGTTTGTATTCTATTTTGTTTTTGTAACCGGGGGTTCGAGTAGTTGGGGTAAAGCCTCAGCCGTCCCCTGCGTGGGATGTCTTTATTGTAAAGTGACTGGCCGGTGGAGGGCATTCAATTTTCCCACTAGGGTTGTTTCGGCAGATCTTTTATGCGGATTGGGGGTTGTCCGGTCCTGATTTGGCTCGGAAGAGTCCGCTGGACCTAAAGCAACAATCAATCAATCAATAAAAAACCTAGGCATATAGGGGACGTGCGATCATCCCTACAAACAGACAGTGCTATATATAGCCTCTCTGCAATCGAGACAAAATTCGAACAAAACTCTTCACCGGAACTACGCACTGTCTTACGTCATAGAACCTTCTTTAGGTTAGAAGAATAGCTTAGACCTATCTGGAAGCTTCGGTCGATATTAAACAATTTCAGAAAATTCAACAATATCGACCGACGAAAATAATCAACATTGTACCAAGGTTCTTCTAGGAACAGCGCCAAATCAAATCAAATGTAAATACACGCTATCAGTGCATGCATTGCAAACTAAAATGATGGGATCTATCGTGCGCGTCCCAATGATAACAATGATGAGGAGGAGGAAGAGGAGCATAAAGAACCGGAGGAGAAGGAGAAGGGGGAGGAAAATACCGCCGTTGTGACTGCCGCCGTTATCTTACAGACTAGAAAGCGTGCTACAGTACAGTACTGGCACTGGAATACCATACCAAAACTGCAGCTTATCTTCATTCTCCTAATTCAAAGCGCTCTATAAGATTGATTAAATAAATACGGACAGGTGCAACCCATCCGCTACCGAATCAGACTATTTCTATGTCAAATCGAACATTTTGTGTGTGCGTGTGTGTGTCAAATCAGACCATTTCTGGGTCAAAGAAGGCAAAAACTGGGTTAGCAGGACGCCAAGGTGGCAGGCGCTTATCCAGATGACAACGGAATGTTAACGCGGCTCGGTACACAAACAAAGGTGTTAAATCCCTGAGCTCCTGCGTGCAGGACAAGAACAGTAATTGATGTTTGTTTTGGCAAGGCTGACGCCGTTTTAACAAGAAATGTCTCGTAAACAAATCTTGCACTAGAGACGGAAAAAAAAGAAAAGAAAAAGTACTTTTAGTAACATAGACTTGGCAGAGAAGTAGTATAAAATTCGTTCGATCGCGAAATAAAGTTGCAGAGACCACATCATTTATATGTGAATTCTATCGCAAACAACCATAAAGCATGTTACATAATTATAGTTATGCGACCTCATTTCAAAATAGTGGCCTTATCCGTACGATTACTATTAGGCAAATTTCAAAAAATTCTTGCACTATTTGTCCCCCCGCCGTAGCTCAAGTGGTAGAGCGTTCGCCTGGCACACCGATGACCCAAGTTCGAATTCCGAGGTGGGCGAAATAAAAAGTGGCAATTTTTCACTGTCCATTTTAGCTCTGGTGGTTCAGTGTGGTTTTAGATCCTTACCCCTTGATCCATGGGATGGTTATCCCCGTCTGCCATATCGCCGATGTTGGGTGTAGTCGTTAAACCTCAATGTTTATATTACTTATGCGCAATTGCGCCATTATAAATGAAGTGGAAAAATAAGATCGCTTACGAAACATGAACAAAACAATGTTTGTTTGTTTGTTTGTTTATTTCATTTAACGTCTATTCACCGAAGTGATTTTAGACAAAATGAACAAAACAATCTTACTAATAAATGATTGCTTTCACGGCCTATCACATGTAAAATTTCTGCGCAATGATCGCTTATCTTCACTCAAATTCAAACCCTTCGTTTGAGGGGATTATTTCACAGTTGCGGGATCTATCATAACACAGTTTCATTGAACGGCAATATTGTACACCTCTGAGGGCACATCCATCATCAAAGTGGCCCTTGTGTTAGATGTTGTTTTCGGGAAGCGCCTTGCGTAGCTCTTTGAGCTGTTAAAGGGCTATATAAGGACACTCCATACGTCTTGCGACCATATTTTACGCACAGATTTATTATATGCCACAGGGACAAGCTGCAGACATTGCCGTTTCACTTTCTCTTGATGCGGTTCCAACAGCCTGACCCAAATACCGCGTGACAGACAGGTGAATCTGAAATCGTACCAGACGTATCTTGATCTTGCAATGACCTTGACCTCCTATTTCGGATACATTAATGCCTCTTCTTCTTCTTTAAAATTTCAATTCCCCCGTTTCTTCGTCTTTGTCAACCCACCTAAACAAAGTTTGATTATCGGAGATATTTCGGACATTATACTGACACTACTCTTTCATTTCCTTAACTCACGGCTACAACTTCTTCTTTTTCATAATTACATTCTTCTTCCAGATTATTCAATTAATCCAGGTATTTTAAGAAAACTTACACAAACACATCAGGTTCGAAAACATTTCGGAAAAAACTTTGTCCCTACCGTCTGGTCTGACGGATAACTAAGATCAATGTTAAACCCCAAACATGTAGTTTATTTACTCTTCTTCTTCTTCTTCTTCTTCTTCTTCTTCTTCTTCTTCTTCTTCTTCTTCTTCTTCTTCTTCTTCTTTTTATTCTTCTTCTCTTCCTTCTCCTCTCATTTGACTTCTTCTTTATCTTTTTCTTCTATATCCAACTGGAATACTGACGGTTCCATTATCAGATTTTTAGGGCAACAATCCACAACTTTATCCTAAAGTCACACATTTCATTCATTCAATATAGATAAATAAATAGAGGGGTGGGTGGATAGATGGATGGATGAATGGATGGACGGATAGAAAGATAGAGAGATAGATAGATAATAGCTAGCTAGCTAGCTAGCTAGATAGATAGCTAGCTAGATAGATAGATAGAACTGACTGGCACATTCACATACACAAGCAGACACACTCCAATCTCTCCCTCCATAAAGAACTATACCTAGAAGGGTAGAGCCTATATGACTCACATGCTCCTTATGAAATTTGCAATGTTTAAAACGAAAATGACTGCCAAGAAGAAAAAAATGAAACAGTGGCATTAAAATGCAAATACCGACTTTGATCTTTCTATGCTCTTGATCTTGAGATGACCTTGACCTCTGATTTCAGATGCACTAATGTAATATCAAATAAACTACAGCAAAAGTTGTTTTATGCCAAAAAACAAACAGTGACCTTGGGATAACATTGACCTTCAGTGACCTTGACCTTGGGATGACCTTGACCATGTGACTTCTCATCCTCATTTATGATCAAATAACTTAATGTTGTTGCATTCTATGTGTTAAATAAAGCCATTCCACTGTACGATGACCTTTTTTGTATATTTTTGCAAGGCCCAAAATGACCTTGACCTTGAAGATCAAAGCAAAAACAGACTATGTATGAGAGATCAATCTATTATCTCTAAATACAACAAGTTTGAACTTTATATATTTTACAGTTTAGAGTCAGGGTCATTTGAAAGTATCTATACTAACTAACTATGGACAGCTCCAGTGACCTTGACCTTGGAGTGAGTTTGATCAAATGTGCATAGTATGTGTCTCATTGATATATATCATGAAACAAAGAATCATAAGTTCAATATTTATAAAGTTTAAAAAAAGTGAAATTGTTTTTAAAAATTGCCTTTTTTAAAAAGTAACGTTTGTTGACCATGTGACCTTGACCTTGAAGTGAAGTCATTCATTCACTGATCATTTATGAGGTCTTATCTTCTTACCAAGTTTGGTTGTGATAGTTGGAATAGGTTCTCAGATATTAATCCACTTGAAAGATTTGCACGTCCAGGCAAATAAAATTATTATTATTATTATTATTATTATTATTATTACTACTAGTGGTTTTGTACCCTGGCTTGCCAGGGTACACAGGTTGCTGTTTAAAATGTAGACAGAGAGACAACTGTTGTCTGCGAGTTTCATTTGGACGATGATACCTCCCCATACCCCCCCCCCCTGATATCTCCCCGTCCCCCCTCCCATGACGCCTCACCATACCCCCTTGATACCTCCCCGAACCCACTTGATACCTCCCCATACCCCCTTGATACCTTCCGTACACCCCTTGTAACCTACCTGTACCCTCCTTGATACTTCCCCATTGATCGTTTCGCAGGTATGGATGAAAAGAATCGACCTTTCTTTCTTTCTTGGATAAACTAATGTCCCCGGACACATGAGCATATAGGGGACGCATCGACCATCACCATACCCCCTTATATATACCCGTATCCCCGTTATGCCTACCCATGCTCCTTTAAACCTACCCGTAGCCCCCTTTTACCTACACGTACCACCCCATCCCGATCCTTGGTAATAATAATAATAATAATAATAATAATAATAATAATAATAATAATAATATTGAATATAGAATAATACAAATAGAAATCATAAAAAACACCAAGGTTTTAAAAGAAATTTTGATATAATAATAATAATAATAATAATAATAATATTATTATTATTATTATTAGTTTATTATAATAATAATAATAATAATAATAATAATAATAATAATAATAATAATAATAATAATAATAATAATAATAAATTAAAGGTAAAAAGCCTAAATTAAAAAAAATATATCCATATTCTAGTGTAAAAAAAATAAAAATAAAAATATGGCCCGCTTGAGATTTGAACTTGGGTCGCCCTGCACGGTACGCGAATGTTTTACAACGTAAGCTACCAAGGCTTCGTTGAAAGACCGTCAATTTTTTGGTCTATATGGGAAAACATGCTGAAACCTCAATTTGATTTTTAATGGAAGCGCGCGGAATGAGGCTATTGCAGTTTGTGGACATTTTGCTTATTTATTTATCTATCTCAGAAACGGTTCAACGTTCGGTAAGGAAATGTCGGCTATAACGATTTCACTTGTTTTGAGCACACAGCAGGCCGATTCACAGTGCCCAGCACCTGCCCAGATCAGCGTCCATACCGGACAAACTTTATAGTAGATGCGAAGAAGGACTTCCGGCTAAGCAATTTATATATATAGATTATTATTATTATTATTATTATTATTATTATTATTATTATTATTATTATTATTATATGCCATTTTTGGACTATTTTAGAATTATCTTCCACAGATATGCCAAAATCTAGATTTTTTGTGGGGGCGAGGGGTTGGGGAATGGGGTGTATACACCGCTCAAAATTGGTGTGAGGGTGTGTGTGGTGAATACATTATTCAAATTGCTATACATGCGAGTTAGTGCATTGATCTTCTACGCAACCAAACCGGCCGCGCGTTTTCATTTAGTTATTTTCTATATGTCTTTTAGCGGGTCCCTAACCATAATCAATCTGATCATCAGAACATAGAGCAACTATTAGAGATTTATGAATGCTGGAACGAAATTATTTTCGCTGGGAGTTTCGGTTGTATATACATTCTTGACGGTCACGCCACTTCCTCCTTCACGCGATATGACATTCGTTCCAACAAAGGAAGCCACTTTCGTAAAAATCCAAGATTACACGAACACCTTTTCGTTAGTATTTTTTAAATGTTATCTGGGTCAATTAACAGCATCTTGACTTATGAAATAATTAGATTGATATTCGGACTATCGATTCGTACGTTTTAGGCCATTTAAAATGCTGTAATGAGATTGTAGGCAATTCTTGAGCGAAGCATGTGTTGAAAGCCTTGGAACTGAGAAATCCAAAGTGGCAACCAAGGGGAACCTATCGGTAGGCATTTTATTCCGGCTCGCTTGCTTCAAATTGACATCAAATTTACGTCTAAGTTGCTTTTACATGTAACTTACTGTTGTTTTTATTAATGGGCGAATTATATATATAGATATAGATATAGATATATATAGATATAGATATATACATAAATTTATTTTTTTAAGGGATACATTAGATGTTTCAAGTTATTCTACATTATCATTAATGTTGGCCTTGTAGAATATTGTTTGACAGAGTACATTAGGGGTAGTGTCCGTTGGAAAAACGATTGTTCTTGTTTCACTACACGAGGGTTACTTCAAGGGAATCGATAAACGAAAGATTGCGTCAAGTATTTCAGCAACGCGACCCCTCTTGCTCTAATGCTAAAGTTATACAAATGTGGTTGAGTTGGAACCGCTGCGCGCGCATGCTTCACGCAACAAGAGGGTAACGAAACGAAACTGTAATAAAGTGCGATCTACCAATCTCTATTACAGGGTCCAGCGGACTGCAAAGAGACAAATTAAGACCACAAAATCAAGACCACAACTGGGTTGAAAGAGGACTCACTTCTGATCCGTATAAAAGATCTGCTGAAACAACCCTAGTGATAACACTGAAGGCACTCCACCAGCCGGTCACTTTATAATAAAGGCATTCCACGCATGGAACGCCGAGTCTATACTCTAATTTATCGAACCCCCGTTTACAAAAACAAAATTGAATATAAACATCATTATAAAATATTAACAAAACATATACATATAAAATGCCTACATTGCTAAATAACATTACAATATGAAGCCCTAGTGACCATTTGGCAGGAAGCGTCCAATATTCCCAGGCTGATTCAACCGACCTCATACACAAATGAGGAGTTTTGGAAGAGTTTTCAAGAAAAAAGGTATGTGACTGGTCTAGCGAAAAAGATAGTACAGTAGACAGAACAGAGTAGGGATGAGAAAGAAAAAGGAGAAACAGCGACAGTGGGAATTTAACGCACTACATTTCCAGAAAGTGGGCTTACTATTTATATAGAAACCCCCGCAACCGCCAAGGTGGGTTTCTAGTATGACATGGAGAAACTCTAGAATCTACTGATCAAGGCAGAAGCACCGAGGCAGCCCTAGATTTTAACACTATTGTCTTGTCTTAAACCATATGATGGTTTTACCTACAGCATTGACCCAAATATCATTTCGCTCAGTGAAACCAGATAAATTTTCTTTTTTAATCGGTCAACATCCGTTTAGATTCATAAAACGTTCACCGGAAACTTAAACATTGCACACGCATTTTTAATGATAGAACCCCAACAAGGACGCCAGGACCAATGAATGACATACAACGGCCTTAACAAACTCACATAATGTATTCCAGATACCCAGTGAATTTTGTTTTCCATGCACTTTCGTACTCCTTTCCGCACTCTGCAAAACTAGCATTAATTTGGATCTTGGATTTTAGATTCTGGATTGGATTTTTTGCATTTTATTCGCCATCCACGCGGGACAAATTCGGATTACTTCTCAGCGAAAGAGCGGCAGCCTAAAAGCTGCAGGGCTAGCGGCAAACAGGACCACAGGCATTAAGACCCAGTACATTCTGCCTGGGTTTATTTATTTCTCACACGACGGTATTCACGTCTAGGACATGACAGAATCTTTAAAGTCCGTGCAATGTAATGCATGCGTGCCATGACATTTTTTTTCTCTCTCTCTCTCTCTCTCTCTCTCTCTCTCTCTCTCTCTCTCTCTCTCTCGTTGTTCACTTAGCTGCTACTGCTTTGCCCACTCGGCTATCGTGCCCACACGCACGACGTTGAACGACTTTTATCTCAAATACACGCGCATTACCAAGGCGGTTGCCATTTTATAAAAAGCAGTTGCCACTCCAGAGCTATTCACATTCATTAACACAGATCTTTACCCTGCATGTTGTTCTTTGTTTTAATGTCCTCATCTACTCCCTTTATTTATTGAGAGAGAGAGAGAGAGGAGAGAGAGAGAGAGAGAGAGAGAGAGAGAGAGAGAGAGAGAGAGATTATGTGTTGAGTGCATGCGTACGTGTTTACTGACTTTCTCTTTCTCTTACATTCACAGTGTGCTCTGCCGATGACCTTGCCCATCTTCAACGGTACAATTATTACCATAAAAACATGTTACAAGGATAATTATTTTAAGCTTACAGCTTATTCTTACAAACAATCCTTGTTTCAAGAACCCAGAGAGAGAGAGAGAGAGAGAGAGAGAGAGAGAGAGAGAGAGAGAGAGAGAGAGAGAGAGAGAGATTGTGTGTTCAGTGCGTGCGCACGTGTGTTAACTGACCTTTCTCTTTCTCTTGCATTGACAGTGTGTTCTAACGATGCCCTTGTCCGTCTCCAGCGCTACAAACTGTGCACTTTGTTTTCTAGCAACACTCAATACTTCCAATCAGACGAATGTCCTACAAACAGATATGTTGGAACCACCGCAATCACGCAACGCAAACATCACAAACAACTAGGTCAGTGATTACAGCGATTACCACCCTTTGACCTGGCACGACCAGTGATGTCTTTGTCTACAGTCTTCTCCCCACAGTCGCTACCTGTTCGCGCCAAACAACTACCTGTAATTCACAGTGCATTCATCTCAAAATCTCAGACGACCAACAGGGAGATACAGAAAGAAAGTGCCTGACCCAAATTTTGTGAAGACCAGTGACTCAAAAGACTATAATAAACAAGGTCAATCCGCGAGAAATAGGTACTCCGTGTCTATCTTTCATCGAGTCTCGAACCCACATTTCTACCTCTTTTTTATAGGCAGTAGCTTAGAATCGGTCTAAGTCTATTGTTCCAAACAGAACCCCGCGTCCCAACTAGTGTGGATCAAGAACAATAACCCAAAGGCTATATATAAACAAGATTAATGCGCGAAATTTAGGAAACCTTTTGCCTATTTCATCGAAATCCGGAATCCAAACTGCACTTTATAGGTAATGTAGAATAAATGTGGACCTAAACCCAATTCTGCATTCCAAATGTTGTGCAGGGAATAAAATACTGAACAAGATCAGGCCGCAAGATCTAGGCAACCTGCTCGTCTTTCACCAGGTGTCGAATTCAAACTGAATTGTATAATATAGACAGTGTGGAATCAATGCTGCAGTTCCAAGCTCTCTAGATCGAACTTAGCATCCCAAATATGGTGGAATTACTCTTCCCCACCCCCACCCCACCCCACCCAAAAAAAACCAAGCCAAAAAAAAAAAACACCAAAAAACAAACAAACAAACAAAAACCACCACCAACAACAAAAACTTAAAACACAAAACTATACAAACAAGATCACAGACAAATATAGGCCACCTGGACTCCTCTTTGTAATCAAGCCACGTGGCTATTTAAGGAGGAGTGCGGAATCAAGTGAAGTGGCATTTCACTGACCAGTGTGGCGTCAAGTCTTGAGGGCAAGCTCAATTAGTCTTCACTAATGTTCCCATCTTGTTTTTGTTTGGATTTTTTGTTAAATGACCGTACAATACTCTTAACTGTTTACAATAGGTCAGTACACCAATCTAGATCAATCAGGCTTACTTCTATACAGTCACCAATCCTCACGGTACAGAGAAATCAGTAGCAATATGGTCTATTGTTCTACGAACGTTTTCAGGCTGTGTATGATGCTCATTGTGGTCTCGGTAAAAGACACACTAATATTCCCAGCTATCTTCCACTTGCTCCTGCTGCTAGAAACCATGAAACACACACCTTAAATCACCAAGTCTCAAGCTGGCGGCACTGTCAAATGCCAGACCATGCCGTCTCTACTGTGCGTGCGTGCATTTGTGTGTGAGTTTGTGTGTGTGTGAGTTTGTGTGTGAGTTTGTGTGTGTGTGTGTGTGTGTGTGTGACATTGTTGGCCAAACGACAATTTTGGAAGCCGAGTGTTCATCGCACTATGAAGAAATAGTAAAAACAGGTCAGGTCTTTATTTAACAGAACAAAATAATACTTCCCCACAGAACTCCATGAAAATGGGCGCCTCGGGCAGCTGGAGTTAGATCCTGTATTAGCCAGCGCCTTGAGCGGCTCTTAAACAGGGAAAAGCGCTATATAAAAGTGATTACATAAACTAAAAAAATCAATAAAATAGTGACTATAGACTGTAGACGTTCGTTAATTTACATCATTTTCTTTCTTATTTAGTCAAGCAATACAATTACAATATACTGTGAGAGTACTGAAGACGAACTAACCGCAAAATTAAAATTAAATGCATTTTACCTAATTATGTTTGGAGAGTAAGCTTTGAACACTACATGTATGATATGAAATTTTAAAAGCATCCAGTCATCGTATTGTTCTTGACAAAAAAAACAGACAACTATGTATGACTAAGTATTCCCAATGAAGATAACGACCTTTTTCCTACCACGGAGTTATGAAATTGAACGATCGTCATAACAAAACTTTAAAATTATTCCCATCGCTCCTTTTCGCAACCGAATTAGGACGTAATTTTTCCTTGTATTGAGCTTGGTAATCATAAAATAAATAACTGTCTTATTGGGTCGAACACCGTGTTTCGAAAGCAATCTCAAAACAACACTTTCTATTAAATTTTTATTTGCAAAATAACATTAACAAGCCTGTTGTCAAGCAAAGCATTTTCTGATCAAAACGGTCTGACCAAGCGCTGATCATTCCTACCAAAACCACTAACTTGCTGCAGACCTGCGCACTGCGTAGCACCGCAGAATCCTGAGCCACCTAATTGGCCTCCAAGGATGCTTAAGGTGTTTATCTCACCCTTCCATGTGTTCGTTGACAGAAATACCTAATGTTATGGAAGATGCAGCAGAGGCCTGACCTGGATGAGATCTGAATGGGACACAAGAAGAGGGGTAATGGGACACCATTTAAAGAGTAATTACATTTTTGCAAAGAGGGTCGGGAGCCGATTCTGTTGAGAGAAAGTTAGCCGGTCACGTGCAGGGAATCGAACACGAGTCTCCTGGCGCACTGGTACTCCAGGAGGGAGTCAAAACCTCACCGCTTTGAAATGGTGAAATGATAAATGCAGGTTATGACGAATACGGGTTATGGAAAATATATGTTATGACAAATACAGGTTATAAAAAATACTTAGTGAATGATCATTAAGTCAGGTCACGATCATCTGCAATGCACTTTAAACTTAAATTTAGCTCCTGTTTGGTGTCCACGCACAAACAACCAAAGTGGATGTTTCAACGTAGAGAGCCTGACTTTTAGATGTAGAGAGGGCTGGGCTGCGGACTGTATAGCATCAATAAACACTACCAGGAAAAATACACTTGTTGTTCTGTCTTGCTAATTATGTTACTTCCAGTGGCAGTACAGCGTATAGATTTATGTACAGCACGAAGCACGCATCTTGCAACTGTCTGAAATGTCAATAAGTACCTCTAAAAATAGAACCACATGACTATTTTCGGCCCTCACGGCAATTTCTGGCATTGATGGCAATAAAATAGATCAATTCGCTAGTTGTGCACTGGCACGGGCGACCCTTGTCTCTTGTCTAAGTACGTAAGACATTAGATATAAACATCACAGATCGATAGGTACTCCACAAAAACAGTCAGTATTCCATGTACATCAATCCACCGACGAATTGATGGAAAGAGGGGGAGGGTCGGTGGAGGTGTACGATAGGGTACTACGAGCAAAAACACCCAATGGTGACAATAATTTAACATCAGAATGTCATTTGGCCAAATCCAAAATGCTAAGTGCTATTAAAAATCCGATTAATGTTTAGTAATTATGAATGATCATTGACGTAGGAGGTATCACACAAAGAAAGCACTAACGCACAAAACAACACGCACACCCTCCTACCCCCCACCCCCATCCTTCCCTCTTCCCTCACCCACCGTGGTTACACGGAGCAGTTCTTCACCACAAAAAAGGCAGAGTAACGGGGTCCATAATAGCAGCTCTCCATGTAAAATAAGTTCAAACCTAAAATAGGAATAAAGGCAGGCTTAAGAAGCAAGCAGGGTGCTACCAGGTAAATCGCAGTTATAGTGGTCATACAGAAAGACAGAGGCTCCCCCCAAAAAAAACAACAACAACAACAACAAACAACAACAACAAAAAAACTTTAAATCAGTGACAGACCTTCCAAAAAAAAGATGGAAGCCATAATAGCAGCATTCCAGTCCACTGACCCATCCTGCAGTTTGTGCATCAACATCATATAACGGTTTCTGCAGCAGGGGTACAAAAATAGTCTGTAACTGTGCTAATAAGCAAGACATTCGCGGTCAAACTAACGGTAAAAACTTAGATAATAAAATCATGGGCTGCGGCACTGTCACAAAATAAGTGTTCTAAAATATGATAGTTATTCCCAATTTGCCATTAATTTTGCAATAATTATAAAATTACTTCATTGGCTATATACTATAATATTATTATATCCTGATTGCTTGCGTGTTTAACCCCTTCGCGCTTTGCTTTGTAACGTATAAGACGATGATGAAGATTATGGTGATCATCCCGACGACGAGGACGACGATGATGAAGATGATGATGATAATGATAATGATGATTGATAATGATGATGATGAGGATGATGATAATGATGATTGATAATGATGATGATGAGGATGATGATGATGATGATTGATGATGATGATGATGATGATGATGATGATGATGATGACGATGATGATGATGATGATGATGATGATGATGATGATGATGATGATGATGATGATGATGATGATGATGAAACTATTCTTTCTTTTTTCTTTCGTTCCTTTCTGTTCTCAGGCGTGTATTCCACCAACAATAACAATGTCTCCTTTTTATGAGGACAATGAAGATTATGCTCCTGGTGGATTACACTATAATAATCTACAACGAACAACAACAACTTCAACAAACAACAGGTGCAACAATAACAACCGCAACAGAAGCAACAACAACAACAACAACAACAACAACAACAACAACAACAACGGTCGCAACAACAACCATTTCCTCAATAATAACTTTGAAGATCCCTCATTCTGTTTCCAGGTGTCAACTCCATCCCGATAAAACAAAGAGATTGACCAAAACAATACAGGAGGGAAAACCTAAAACCATTGAAACATTTGCTACGGAACTGATTATTAATGAGGATAAAGCCTCATTAAATAGTAGCCAGGGATAACAGGGGACAAAACCAACACAAGGTACGAAACTAATTAATGATTTGGGTCGTATGCACCACCGCCAACATCCGCGCTACTTTTAAACATGTACAGTGCGAATTCGACCAGTTAGGGATCCTATTAGGCGACTGAAAACAAATCACACACATACATTACGAAACTAATTCATCAGAGCGATTATTACGAAAACTAATTAATTAGACCCCGAAAACAAAAAAACTTTTAAACGGTGGCGAAAACAAATAAGACTTGATTCATTGTCATTCTCGGCAATTAGTCTCAAACGAGACACAGCGATACTAAAAGATAAAAATAGCTATAGAAGACTAGTGTGTGTTTAAAAAAGAAAAAAGAAAAAAAAAGGTGTTTGTGTTTAGTCTACACGAACGAGTGAGTACACACCCTGTGCGTGAGACTTTCCAAATAAGGACACACACACACACACACACACACACACACACAAACACACACACACACACACCCGTGTGAAACAACAGGAAAAGTACTTAGCAAAAACACGGCTACAGTGGCAACAGCATCCCGGACATGATCTTTCTCAGATGCAGTACTGCAAAGGTGAAAGTAGGGGAAGGGAGGGGGGTACGGGGATAGAAAAAATACCTGTCTTGTGGCCAGTACTAAGAGGTAATGACAACTGGGAGACCCACCACTGTAGCTCAGTTTTCCTAGCAAAATGAAGATCCAGGTTCAAATCCCTCCAATGGTGGGAAAGCTAAAAGTGGCCAGGTTTTACTGTCCATCTTTAGCAAGTAAGATTGTTCTGGTGGTTCCCTGTTGATTTAGGTCCATACCCATCTTCTCCGGGATGATAATCCCAGTCTGCCATATCGCCAATGGTAGGTGCCGACGTTAAAGTGCAATGCTCATGCTGATACATGAATTTGGGAATTGACCTTGTTAGATACAAGACTACAACGGTGAATGAGAGTTACAGGAAAGAAATAGTTTGAACTATTTCCCTACTTTTGCTACAACTGTATTAAAGTTTGAACTGGGAAATGAACTATTTCCCCAATCCTGCTACAACTGTATTGAAGTTTGAACTGGGAATAATACTTCTCAGGTGAAATACTACAAGGTTGAAATGAACGATAGTAAATATCTCTAAACTACTACAAGAATCAAAAGAAATTATAGGAAATGTTCTTAAATACTACAACGGTGAAATGAAGTGATAGGAAATATCTCGAAATACTACAACCGTGGAATGCAAAGATATGAAATATATCTAAATACTACAAAGGAGAAAGGGAATAATAGGAAATAATCTTCAAATTCTGCCACGGCGAAAGGAAGAAATTATTCCATGACACATCCGCGACAACAACAGAACAGAACAACATCAACATTATTGCGTGTCTGTCGCTAAAATTAGGCAATGATTTCAAATAACAACCTCAAAGCGCTTAAGTGAGGATTACTGTCAAACATGTTTTCACTGTCACAGTTAACAGTGGGGGATTTTTTTGTTACTTTTAAAACTCTTGTTCCCATGTTTCCTGGTCACCGCCATCAATCTTATTTAACAAAATCCGTAAACACAGCAATATTCCACACTATATATA
The DNA here is from genome assembly GCA_036898135.1 of Oncomelania hupensis. Classification (NCBI taxonomy): domain Eukaryota; kingdom Metazoa; phylum Mollusca; class Gastropoda; order Littorinimorpha; family Pomatiopsidae; genus Oncomelania; species Oncomelania hupensis. The sequence goes on from CM072516.1 coordinate 45,707,875, forward strand.
CAGTAAAATTCCCACACACAATAATAATAATCATTGCTATTAGTTAAAGAAAAAAAACAACAACAGAAATCATTGTTCGCCGTGGGAAAGGCTCTTAGGAATATTCCCAAAATAATACCCCCAAAAGTACATCACCAAACGCAAGCGTGCACTGTTTTCAACATGGGTTAGGTCAAATTAATGTGCAACTATCATGATTGGGACCAAATATCTTGCAGCAGTACCGCACACTATCATACCGTAAAAGTACAACAATGACAAAGGACATGTTCTCACTACAGACGTATGTTCAATATAACCTACAGTAAACGGAACCAAGTTTTTGAACTTGGATTTTCCCATTGTCCGTGACGAAGGTTTTCGAAAACCCCTTTATATGAATTGGCGGAACATTGCCTATTAGTATTAGGCGAACGATGCGATTACTAGTTAGTTCAGCCTGACCAAAGACGTAAAAAAACTTAATATAACAGCATATAAAATTTTTTGAACGCTAACCTTGACACTTGACCTGCACATCTCATAAGGGACCAAGTCCTGGATGACATTTCTACCGCAAATTGTTTTTTTTTCTAAGGGGAGACCATTTATGCCCGTGCTTCGCACACCTGTTGTCTCTTAATATTATGCAGTCCCTTCAACAACCTGACGATCTTTCAGTGTTTTGATAAAACCTCTGGATAACTTTTGATTTTGACAACAACCACAAAACAACAACAACCACAACCAGAAAACCAAAACAAACAAACAACCAACCCCAAAACAAACAAACAATCTCATCGTTTCATTGAACTGTGCTAACCTCTGAGAGATCGGTATACCTTATGTCAACTAATGTTAATCTGATGAATAAAAATTGATACAATAACAACGCCCAACCCTTTTACTCAACAGCAATGACCATATAGACGGGTGGCTTGAGTTAGATCCTGCATCGGCCAGCTGCCTTGAGCTGCTCTTGAGTTGGGAAAACGCTCTATAAGACAAACAAAAAAACAAACAAAAAAACACAAAAACCAATTAAAAAAAGTACGAAATTATACATCGTGTAGTGATAAAATGACTTTATACTCAGTATTTGATATGCACGTTTCTCGTATGTTAACTATCGAATCCATCGGAGATTAAGCTAGTTACAGCAAAAGTATTTAAACAGGACTCGATCGTTTATGCTCGATTAAAGAAAGCACCAATTTGATAAAAGAAATAGGTCAGGCAATGTGAAGACGTCCAGCAGAAAGGGGACCAACAAACCTTTTTTCTCACGCACGACATTGTACTGTGCGAAGTCTAACTTATCAGCAGATACACAATGACGAAATACACCAAAGAAGAAGAAGAATGAGACAAAAGAGAAGAAAGAGAAGAAGGCAATAATTATGCTGATGATGATGTAAAAGGATTTGATGCCGGTGTGTGCGTATATATGTATGTTTATGTGTGTGTGTGTATGTTTGTGTGTGTGAGTCCGCTGGACCTAAAGCAATAATCATGTAATGTAATGTAATGTAATGTGTGTGTGTGTGTGTGTGTAGGTGTTTGTGTGTGTGTGTGTGTGTGTGTGTGTGTGTGTGTGTGTGTGTGTGTGTGTGATGTTCAGACGGCGTTCTTGTGACAAATTTCACTTCTGTGTTATATAGTCTAGGAACTGACATCCTGCTTTTAAAACGCTTTATAGAAGAAATGTTGCCAAACGGTGTGCTACCGATCAATGTCAGAACAGACGTAATATTGTCCAAAAACTTATTGTGCTCCCTCCGCATGCTGGCATATAGCAGGAACCATGTGCCTAACCAATAAACATCAACAATACTGCTGTCAGCTTTTGATACTTCATCATTCTTTGAACGAGTATATAGCTGCACGAGTTCACAACGGACACGTTAAGAGTACATCAGTAGCTTATCAATGAAGAAAGAGTTTGTCAAGAAGGTTAAGGAAATGCACGCCCACGTCACCATTTAAAGGACGTCGCACTTTTACTACAGGCTATCCAGGCGCTTTCACAACTGTCTTGACTATCTATTGTGTACTGTTAGATCTACAGATAGTAAATACAACAGTACATAGAAAAGAAAACAACCGCGTAATAAGCAATGAAAATGAACAAAGCATTATTTAATTTTATTTGTTTTGATTTGATTGATTGATTTTATTCTATTCGATTCTATTTTATTTTATTTTACCTCACATTACAAGTGTAAAAAAATATTTTTATTTGTTTTGATTTAATTGACTGATTTTATTCTATTCGATTCTATTTTACTTTACTTCACTTTATAAATGATAAAAAATTATTTTTATTTCTATATTATTTTATTTTATTTTATTTATTTTGAAATATTCGATTCTGTTCTATATTACTCTAAAATACTCATCAGGCTGAGCCACGCAGGTGAAGAAAAGAAACACTATTTTCTGCCGCAACACACACGCCTTCAAAACCGCAACGTTCATAGTACCAATCTTCTCTTAGTGTGCACAAGTACATTGAAATGATGTCTCAACTGTTGTAACCATAGGGATAAGTTCGCTACCGTAACACTGGAAGAAAAAAAAGAAAAGAAAGGAATTATAACTCGATGCTCCGGATGAAGTTTTCTCGTCGAAATTGACAGTTTCACATCGCCAAATACCACCCCTGTTGGGGTGCCGGGGGTTTCAGTATCAATAGTATCCCCACTTTCTGGAAATTTAGTGCTTTAAATTCCCACTGTCGCTGTCTTTCTCATTTGTTCTTTCTCATTCCTGCTCTGTTCTATCAATCTGCTATATTATCTTCTTCTTCGCTATACCAGTCACCTACCTTTTTTCTTGAAACTCTTCCGGGACAAGACTCCTTATTTGTGTGTGAGGTCTGTTGGATCAGCTTGGGAATATTGGACGCTTTCTGCCAGGTGGTCACTAGGGCTTCCTATGATGTTATTATTTAGCAATGTAGGCATTTTATGTATGTGTTTTGTTGATAATTTATAATGATGTTTGTATTCTATTTTGTTTTTGTAAACGGGGGTTCGATAAATTAGAGTATAGCCTCAGCGTCCCCTGCGTGGGATGTCTTTATTATAAAGTGACTGGCTGGTGGAGAGTATTCAGTTTTACCACTAGGGTTGTTTCAGAAGATCTTTTATGCGGATCAGGGGTTGTCCGGTCCTGATTTGGCTCGGAAGAGTCTGCTGGATCTAAAGCAGTATTCATGTAATGTAATGTAATGTAATCGCCGAATACTTCCATGGTGAAGTGATTACCTTTCTGACATACTTTCTTCCACTTTGGGAAAACTCCTTGTTGGTTGAGAGCAAAGCGTGTGGCAGCTGTTTGGACTTTTATTAGGTCATCATGCGCCAGACATGCGCTGGGATACTGCCAAATGGGATGAGAAATCCTTATTGGAAACAGCGACATCTAGTTCCTTTCAGCTATTTCTTACTTAGGCTGGACGATGTAATAATCTAGTATGTAGTAGTAGTACCTAGTAATAATGACAGGGCAACTCTCAAGTATTAGTGGAAAACACTAGAATCAGATATCACACACACACACGCGCGCGCGCACACCCACTCACACAAAAACACACCTACACACACATACACACTCAAACACCATGGTCATCGTTAACCCGCCGATAGACTGTACTTTTGCTGAGACTGTTATGATGCCAACACAACCCTTTCTAAAACCACACACACACACTTAAGCCACTGCGACTCTCACAGTTGACTCTGTGTGGAATAGTGACGCCCTGGACTATCTGGTTCACCGTGGGTCAAGATCAGTAAAGAATGGGACAAGAACCCACCACATGCGTCATACAGTGGAAGACGCAGCCATTCACACACACAAGTTCAGATAACTAATCAATCCAGCCACAGTTCGATAAACTCAAGACGTTGTGACCGATAAACTAAAGATTCACTTGACCTTTTTTTTTTTAAAAACAAAACAAAAAATACCAAGACGACAACCTTAGATTTAGGATATAAAAATAACAAAACAACAACATAATATTATGGCTACTACTAATTCTGCTTGAAACTTCCAATTTTGCTGCTACCAGTAAATTTGTGGATCATTCCTCCGTATGAGTTGATGTTTGTCTAAGGTCACGATCAAAGTGCGGACAAAAACACACCCATAAAAAATGTTTAATTTACGCTAAAAGTTTACTATTTGCTTATATATTCACACATTTTTGTGTGTCTTGCATTTTGCGAACAATGACTCTAAACATCGTGCCTGTAGCAGAAGCTCTTTTGAAAGCGTAGCCTTGGTTACTTGCCTCTGATTTTACGTCCACAGGGCGATGTCTGTTATGATCGAAAGGCGCATCACTATCATTGTTTTTGCGCTCATGATAAATCTTTTTAATCAGCACGGTGCCTATCTTCAAATATTTAGGAGCCATTGTATCATACAATGGGTCCCGACAGGAAGTCTTCTCCACGATCGCACAATAAAACTGCTGCCCTGAGAAGGAAGCCCATTTGGAAAGACAGGACCATCAGTCTACATTCCAAGGTAAGGCTGCTGCGTTCCCTTGCCATCTTCCTATACGCTAGCGAAACATGGGCCCTCACAGCAGACCTACATCGAAGAATACAAAGCAGGGAGATGAGGTGCTACAGAAGACTTCTGGGCATTTCCTATGCCCAGCACATTACCAACGACGAAGTCCGACATACCATCATACAAGCCATTAGAAAACACGATGACATTCTCACAGTGGTGAAGAAACGGAAACTATGATGGTATGTCCACGTCACCAGAGCATCAGGCCTTGCAAAGACCATCCTGCAAGGCACGGGGCAAGGAGGCAGAAAAAGAGGTGGGAGGACAACATTCGAGAATGGACTGGCTTGTTGACACTGAGCTAAGCCATGAGGGTTGGTGCAGATAGGGAAAGATGGAGTACTCTGGTTAAACGATCATCTGTGGTGCCCCAACGACCTTCGAGTTACGGGATAGGATAGGATAGGAGAAATCTTTGGATTTCCTATACCCAGCACATAACCACCAACATCATCACACAAGCCATTGGACAAAACGATAACATGCTCACAGTGGTGAAGAAACTGACGGTATGACCACGTCACCGGAGCATCAGACCTTGCAAAGTCTAAGACAATCCCGCAAGGCACGGGGCAAGGAGGCAGAAGAAGAGGAAGACAGAAAAGAGGTGGGAGGACAACATTCGAGAATGGATTGGCTTAACACTGAGCGAAGGCATTATTAGGGTTGCTGAGGACAGAGAAAGATGGAGTACGCTGGTTAAACGATCATCTGTGGTGCCCCAGACTTTCGATTTGAATAGGATCGGATAGGAAAAATCTTTCACCACAATAATATGCATTATTATACAATTCTATAATCAAACAATTTAATGTAAAAGTATGAAATTTGACACACCTTAAAATTCCATAGGCGCTCTATTTCATACAGGGTTTGACAGTTGGAAGTGGTTCTTAACGCTGAAGCAATGTAAGGACGTTAAACCTTGTTCTTCACTCAGTTTTCATTAAAATAGCTCGTTGAACTGGTGAGCAAAAAATATAACGAAGTGGCTGTTAGGAAGCTACAGAAAAGCCAAACGATCACACGTAGCTGGCACATCTCTCTTGTTGGTGTTGTTGTCGCTGCTAGTTTGTCTTTGTTGGTTGTTGTTGCTGCTGCTGTTCTTGAACTTATTCTTCTTCGACCTCTTTTTGTGTTCTTCTTCTTTTCATTACTTCTTCTTCGACCTTTATTTGTGTGGCCTTTTTTTTTTTCTTCTTTTGAAAATCTATTCTGTCAGTTCAGTATGTCGCGTCCTGATACAAGGGAAGCAACTACTTCTATGTCATATTTGCAAATGACCACGGAGAAAGGGGAGACAATTTAACACCGCTAGCGTACTAACCGATAAAAAGAAAAAGTCTCTACAAAGTGTATTAAAGTTTGGTTCAATAATAATTACACTGTAGAACGGTATATCAAAGTAGAATATTAACAAGAACGAATTATAAACTATTACCAGAATTATAAACGTCATATGCATTATTAGCGCAAATTTACTAAACTGGGAAGATTTTGGTCGCTAACTTTCTTGTGAAATTGTAAGGTGTAAATGTTAATGCTTACTTCGGATTAAAGTGAAGCAAATGCTTCTGTGTTACACAGAAGGAATGGAACATAATTTAATGAAGAAAGCGTAGAATCACGGAACTAACATCGCAATAAAATAATTAGCATCGTTCTCGGTCGACAATTTCACTGATCTAAATACTTATAAGTACACTTAGTATTGATCATGTGAATGATAAGGAAAGAGGGAGAGAGGGGGAGATATGGGAACAGAAGGAAAAAAAAAAAAGAAGAAGAAGAAGAAGAAGAAGAAGAAGAAGAAGAAGAAGAAGAAGAAGAAGAAGAAGAAGAAGGATAGAGAGAGAGAGAAAGAGAGAGAGAGAGAGAGAGAGAGAGAGAGAGAGAGAGAGAGAGAGAGAGAGAGAGAGAGAGATGTATATACCGAACAGAAGGACTATCAAGATGAAATACTGACCTTGATGTTGGGTTCCTGGCACCGTGTCATGGGTATTATGTAGATTTTGGTGTGGTGTGGGAGATCCGGGGGCTTGAGCAGCATGAGCATGAGGACCTGACGACCCCCTCCGTTGTCTGTCACAACACGCAAAATCATATAGTCAATAATAATAATAATAATAATAATAATAATAATAATAATAATAATAATAATAATAATAATAATAATAGAGAAAAAAACACAAAATAAACTGAATTTATAAACATTTGAATGTAAAAAGCAAAACAATTCTATGATAATAAAAAAAAAAATCCGAAAATTGCAGCAAGTAAGTTTTAAAATTATGATTGCTTATGAACAATTAAAAACACAAGATACAGGCTAACAATATGATATATTATAAGTGAAAACAGCGCATAAAATACGATCGGACAGTGTGATAAACACATATGAACAAAATAAACAGATAACATTAACACAAATTATACACACACACGCACACACACACAAAGAAAGAGAAGTGCCTACACAAATAATAAACTATTATAATAGGCATAAACATTGATATAACAACAAACTCTGTGTTGAGAGAGAAAATAAACGGAGAGAGAGAGAGAGAGAGAGAGAGAGAGAGAGAGAGAGAGAGAGAGAGAGAGAGAGAGAGAGAGAGAGAGAGAGAGAGAGAGAGAGAGAGAGAGAGAGAGAGAGAGAGCGCAAGCATCGTGGTGCAAGGGATGAAACTCGTCTATCATCGTTACGTAAAAGGGAAGGAACTCGTTATAATCTTCTCGCGCTCTCAGAAGCAGAACGTCTCTCCGCGCACTTCGCTGTGGTCAGTCATTTCTTCAATCCACAAAATATCTGATAATCCGGTATCGCGGGAACAAATCATCCCCGTTTTACAAATCCTACTGGATTATACATGCTGTTTTGTTTTCTTTCTGTTACATACACTGTCTTCCTCCCGCTCTTTCTCAATCTTTCAATCGCTCAATTACATGTATACTCTCTCCCCACTCTCCATTCCAAAACCTGGACAAAAATCCTGTTTTAACATCCCGCCTTCGCTGCAGTCATTTGTTTTTGCCGTGCTTTTCGTCGGTCTGACTGTCTGTTTGCCTCTTCCTCCTCGTCACTTCTTGATCGAAGCCCTTTTTACTGCCAGGAATTCAACAATAACATTGATTTGCTCTACTCTCTCTCTCTCTCTCTCTCTCTCTCTCTCTCTCTCTCTCTCTCTCTCTCTCTCTCTCTCTCTCTCTCTCTCTCTCTCTCTCTCTTTCTCTCTCTCTGTCTCTCTCTCTCTCTCTCTCTCTCTCTCTCTCTCTCTCTCTCTCTCTCTCTCTCTCTCTCCCCTCTTTCTCTTCTTCACAAGATACTCAATGCATCCGTCACAAGGTTCAATCATAACCCCACTTAATCCGAATCACCCTATTTGCAACCAGTCTGCAGCAGCTCTGCTGATTTTGTGGGTGCTCTGGTATTGTTGCAGTGCAGTGTAGTGTAGTATGTGCACATGGGTGTGTTTGTGCGTATGCGTGGGTGTGTGCGTGCATTTATTATCTCCCTTCATCTGGCACTTTCTTCCATCCAACTTGCAACCATCCTTTCTCTCTAACTCTTGATCCAACCCTCTCTTCTTTGTAGCAAGCAAATACAATAACATTAAACATTGATTTGTTCTCTTTCAGCCCCTCGTTCAACCTCCTCCCTTCCTCCCTCCCTCCCTTCCTCCCTCCCTCCCTCCCTCTCTCCCTCTCTCTCTCTCTCTCTCTCTCTCTCTCTTACATGCTCTATTACCCTCTCTCAAACCGCCAACCTCACAAAGTCTTGATAAAAGGTCCCACCCATTCCCCTTCTTTTCCCCCTCTTTGCAGACAGCAATTAGAGCAACAGCATTTTTGTTACAATTCCAGCAGTCGATAAACGTGCACACTCAAGGCCGCAGCAGAAAGCACAGTCATTGATTGCCAAACTCTTTTGCTGATTTACCACATTGTGTCAATGAAGGAGGCAGGGAGGGAGGGAGAGGGAGAGGGAGAGCCAGAAAGAGAGAGAGAGAGAGAGAGGGAGGCAGGCAGATTGGCGAGGGGTGGGTGGGAAAGTGGCACAAAAGAAGACAAGTCTTGAAAGTGTGAAATGCTCGGGTGTTTTTTTAATTTTAAATTTACTATTTTGTGTGATGCAAGGATTTCACTGTCGCCATGCCACACCAAAATTCTTGTAACGGTTTTTTACTTGGTAAATAAATATTCTTATCTTATCTTATCTTATTTGCAGCAGGGACAGTGGGAACGATATGAAAGTAGTATAAAGACACTCCCCATAAATGTAAATGTTCTAAATTAATACTTTACAAATCACTCTCTCTCTCTCTCTCTCTCTCTATCTCTCTCTCTCTCTCTCTCTCTCTCTCTCTCTCTCTCTCTCTCTCTCTCTCTCTCTCTCTCCCCCCCCCCCACCCCTGTGTGTTCTTGAATATAATCGACCCCCTTTCCATGTCGGTATTTCGTTTACGTAGTTGAGAATTTCAAACGAAACGAAACGAAACGAAATTAAATTAAAGTCCCCTGACACAAAGCTTATAGAGGACGCTGTATATTGTCTGGCTGCAACAAGTGGACCGATCAGGCTAATAAATGTTAACAAATTAATTAAAAGCCTACAACACCCTAAAACCACACACATTTCAAACGATTTTTGGATGTTATTTTATATGTTAAATTGACCAATGGCCATTTTTCAATAAAACATCCTAATCTCTCTCTCTCTGTCTCTCAGTCTGTCTGTCTGTCTGTCTCTCTCTCGTCCTACAGCTGCCGTCTCGTGATTTACTCTATCCCGTTGCCTTTGACCCCGTATATCACTGAGTTCCATACTCTCATTGATGGATGTCCTAGGTGGATTATTCAGCGATGTATCGTATGGTCAAGATGCACAGTTGGTTGGGCGAGAGAGAGGAGAAAAGATAAGGGGAGAGAGAAGAGGACAGAAGGTAGAAAGAGCGATGGAGAGAGATGGAGTGGGAGATCGAGTGGAAGTCAGACGGAGTGGAGAGAAAGAGAGAGGGTGAGAGAGAGGGGGTGAGAGAGAGAAAGTGAGAGAGAGACATAGGGTGGGAGAGAGGGTGAGAGAGAGAGGGTGAGAGAGTGAGAGAGAGAAAAAAGAGAGACAGAGACAGACAGGCAGAGACAGAGACATAGACAGAGAGACATTCTCCTGAAGATGTTTGGAGACGAGGAAGCAGAAGTGGCTTGGAGGAGATGGAGTAAAAGAAGAAGGAGCAGCGGTCAATAGTAGCGGTCGTCAGCCTAGGCGCTAGGTGGACACTGCCCCATCGAAGCAATCGATGGAACAACAACAGGTCAAGTAGATTTGCATTGCGTCTGGAGACCTCAGTGGTTTTCAGCGCTCACACAGGGCACGTTTGTAGCAAGAGTGTGTCCAAGGCGACGTGAAATCGATCGTGACATCAATCAATTGGTGCATGATGAATATCGAGGATCGGCAGCCTAAGCAGCTCTTTGCGCCATATTGTATTATTTATACTATTCATTTCCCGGTAAATTAACTTACGGACTGAGCCAAAGTTTTCAGGAAAACACTCCAGACATTGTATCAACTAAATGGACACGGGAGAGATTGTTTAATCATTCCTACTTCAACACTCTTTAACATCACCGACAGTACCTGCCACAATTAAAAACAGAGTGAGAAAAAAAAGATAGAGAGAGAGGGAGGGAGGGGAGAGAGAGGGAGGGAGGGGGAGAGAGAGAGAGAGAGAGAGAGAGAGAGAGAGAGAGAGAGAGAGAGAGAGAGAGAGAGAGAGACCGAACAGATGCAGGAGCAATCAGAAGCATCATCTTCATGTGAAGATGACGGTGCATTATCGATTTACTCCATCAGCACTTTGTCAACTACACATTCGGAACTGAAGCGAGCGTCTCTCTGTAGCATAAGAGACATCCTATCGCTAAATAGAGTCGCAGCGATACATTGGCACGGAAAATTTCGTTCACAACCCCGACATCACCCAAGAATTCTTGTGAAGGTGATGATTTTATTACCAATCTACATCAGCAGCAGTCAAATACACAAATAAAAATGAAACAAGCGCCTCTGTAGGGTAACAGACATCCTATCGTGAAATGGAGTCGCGGTAAAACCTACATCAAATTTTGCCGCCCACTTCTACCACACCTGAAGAAATAAGAAGATGGCTGTTTAAAAACCATCTGTTAAATCAGCGCTGTCACATTTCAAACTGAAGTGATCTTTTCTATGTAGCATAAAGTCCCCGTCGTGAAATATAGTAGCGGCGATTAATCGCACGCGAAACTGTGTTAATGAATTTCATACTACTGTATTTTACAAGTTTTACAATTATTTCATAAGGCAGTGTCTCAAAATTCGTTATAGACACGAAAGCGACAATATCTGATAGGAGAAACACAACTAATCTGCAGGTAATTCTGCATTTAAAGTTCCGAAACCATTATTCTTAAAGTATGGTCATTTCGTTTGTTAATTTCTATCTGATCATATTGCCCAATTGGAAAGCGGAATCAAAGTTGGAAGTACAGTCGCCGAAACAGATTTTTTTTCCCGTGAAAGACTCTCACGGCGACGTTGTTTTATATCCTTGTTTCCTATTACAACTCTACCGAGGCGATGCACTCGTTTTGGTAAATTTCATCTAGGGATACCTTTTAGCAAGCAATATTATTCTATTAACACAGTACAATACAATACATCCTTATTACAATAGCGCTGTTTCATAATGAAAGCGAAAGTGGCGGATCGGTTGCGGCCTTTGGGTTCGGCTAGTTCCGGTTGAAGCAAGAAAGATGGAGGGTTATATAAATTATATTTCTCTTGTACGATCGTTCAAATTTTACTCAGGATGGCTGCTTGCCTAAACATTGATTGCTGATTTGTTTGTTCAGTAGGCCTAATTCGTTTGTCAGTGACCTACATTCACGAGAAATTCGAAGTCTCTTTCTTTTTCTTTGCTTTAATTTTTTAATTGAGAAATTTTAATTTTGCAGTTTATCTAGAAGATAACATTATTATACAGTAGAATAATTTTTGTTTTTAATTCAGTGAAGCAACTGCAATTATGTCTTATTATTTTCAGTCTTTCAGTTGTTATTGTTATTAGTTGTAGTAGTATTGTTATTATTATTATCATTATTACCATATATTAATTATTAGTTGTCTGTTGGTGCTGCTGTTGTATTATTATTATTAGTTGTAGTTGCATTGTTATTATTATTATTTTTATAATTATTAATTACTCTAATGATTACGATTATTATTAATATTATGATGATTATTTTGTATTATTACTCTTATTATTATAATGATTATTATTATTATTATTATTATTATTATTATGATCTAGAATGGATCTAAGGCATGGAAGAATGGGTGAGTGTTGTAGTTGTGTATACATATACTAATTATCTGTGTGTTAAATGTGTACGCATGGGTATGTGGCTGGTTATCTGTTTATGCATGTGTGTTAGTGTTTATAGATTTGTATTTTGGTATGGAAGTTGTTTTTTATAGTATATCAAATGTATCAATATTGTATGTCCATGTTTGTAATAATTTTGATGTTGTTATCTCCTTCCTTATTGCACTGCTAAACAAATATCCATGCCTTGTGTTTGGACAATAAAGAATCTTGAATCTTGAATCTTATTTTACATTGTTGTAATCTTTCCGAATCAGTCGCAAACGTTGTTCCCACAGTCGTTTCAGTGTTTTGTTAGCTGGTAATGTGTGTAACTTGACAATGCGCCCTTCAATTACTTTTCCTGCGAAATTAGGGCAGCAAACGCAATACTGTTTTTCTCCGCCACAAGTCTTCCGTCTACGTGCGGCCATGCTTAATACTCAACCGGAACTAGCCGGTGTCCTTGGCATAGGTGAAGGCAGGGCCGGATAACTCTATCTGCACTAGTTTTGCAACAGCGCTATAGGCACAGTATAACAGTTTCTCTCTCTCTCTTTCTCTCTCTCTCTTTCTCTCTCTCTCTCTCTCTCTCTCTCTCTCTCTCTCTCTCTCTCTCTCTCTCTCTCTCTTACAATATAGTATTCAGCAATATCTTCTTGTTGTATCAATTTTTATTCATCAGATAAGCATAAGTTATACTGATGTAACATAAACAATTTACAAAATCTGCCATGCGTACATCATAGACATTTCCCAAATTAATTCATTAATTTAATCAATTAATATAACCATATAGATAATCAGCCTACTGACATACACATACACTTTTAACAACATACATTCCCTTGTAACAACGACAATGAAGAAACAAACAAAAGAAAAACACAATTGAAGCTTTCAACTTCACCTGTGAAGAACGAAGTACTTATAAATGCCATTTTGCGTCTTACAGAAAGTTGAAGTTGGGCCACCAGGTCCCTACTCCCTTCACCTTTCCCCATCCCACATAAAAGAAATTAAAATAAAAATAACAAGATAATCAATGAAAATTAAAACAAAATAATAAATATTTTCACCCGCCCCCTCCCCCCTCTTCCATGCAAAAATAAATAAATAAATAAATAAGAACTATTTATTAAAACTAATCATACTTAATTCAATAAATTAGGTGCAAAGAATTTTTTACAAATTGCTAGACTAATTGTATAGAAGTTGAAACAAACACAAAAAATGTTTTTAGAAGAAATTGAATAATTCATGACTTAACTCTAACTAAATCTATGAGCATTAAGCTCAATGACCAATCAGAATGTTCTTCTGGAAATACAATACTTGAAATTAACATAGGTAGCTTTAATTTATTAATCTAATGAGTAAAGGCTGAAAATGGTTATAATTTTGTTGACATTCAAATATTAAGTGATTAACATTCAAAATGCTACCACAATTACAAATTACTGGAGGATTTATGAAACGAGCACGTCAAGCATTTAGCCTTATTCTGTGAAATAAACTGTTAATATAAAAAGATTTAAAAATAGATATAACACTTTTTGGTACTGGTGAATTATCCAAATAATGTTTCTCATTTCACTGATTCCAAGCACATCGTTTTATTTGATTATTAATTTCATTTGTTGTCAAGTTAATAATAATAATAATAATAATAATAATAATAATAATAATAATAATAATAATAATAATAATAATAAAAAATTGCATTTATACAGCTCATTTTTCATTAGAATAACAACTCAAAGCGCTTACACACATCATTCGTACGCACCATCACAACATTCGCACTACATCATGTCCAGCATCATTTAGAAAGTATTATTAATGTTCTTACTATTTACACAGAAAACGCCTTGCGGAACACGTGCGCTTTTAAGCAGCTCTTGAAGGAAACAAGGTCTGTACAATGTCTTAAACCGGCAGGCAGCGCATTCCAAACCTTGGGTGCTTGAAAACTAAAAATAAGTTGAAAAATAATTTAATTGATTCGTTTGAAGATGCAGCACTCTTTGCTATTTGGTCAACAATTATATTTCCTAATATATTTAAATGACTAGGTATCCAAATTAATTAAATATCCGATCTCCTGGTAATGATTTCATGCATGACAAAACATCTTTATTTCTGTTAGCAGTTCCTGTCTCTCTTTACTAACCCAAGATGACAAAGCCGATAATGCTGATTTTGAAGCAGAAAAGATTGTTATTTTTAAAGGAATACTAGGAAATCAGTTATGAAAGACAGACTCATCAATATTGCAATTAGTTCAGCTGTAAAAGCTGTACTACCTGTCTGTAAAAAAAAATTGTCGGGATATTTTAAAATCGGGAATATAAAATGCTGCTCCAATATTTCCGTTTTCTAAAACTGATCCATCAGATGCAACGGATTTTGAGAATACAAATCATAGTTGTTCAATTGTTGCCAATAATAAAGGATTTTCTTTCTTTCTTTCTTCCTTTTTAAAAAAAAATTAAATATTTCCATAATTCAAAATTATCTCCCGAGCTAAAAGAAGCCAAGGCGGATATGGACTGCATGGAATAACACATGGTGACGTTATATGAATTGGTAATGATTCTGTTAAAGGAAATATATACTAATTAATTGACATAAAAACACTTTCATTTTTAAATCCTTCGTTAATTTCAATATTTCACCTAGCTCAATTGTTGTAGAATTTATAATTGGCTTCGCCCGTGTAACATATTGTGCAGTTTTGGTCAAGAAATGGTAGTACCCCTGCTTCTTTTTATGTTTTTGACGTTGAAGACCACTGAGTATGCCAAGAACTATTTTTAAAGACATTGAATCAATGCTAGTCAACCTACTTAAAGCTGATTTTGATGCTGTAAAATATACTTCTTTTCCATAACTTAATATAGATATAATAGTAGCAATAGCCATATAGATTAAATATGAAGAGCTGTTTGCCCAAGGTTGTTTAGATAGCACTTTTAATAAACTTATTTTCTTTCTTGTTTTGTAAATTAAGTGTTTAATATGACAATTCCACAAAAGTTTATAATACAAAGCAATTCCAATAAATTTAACAGATTTACTTGGATAAACATTTGTATCGTTTACCTTCATTGATAAAAATGTATTACTATTAATATTATTAAATTTTTTTCACCCGATAAACAGAATCCATTTCACTAATATCAACCATGTATTGATACTCCTTTAATATAAATTTTGTTCTTTTATTTTGTTTATGAAACTTACATTAAACAGTTTTCCATAATGCAATATCGTCAGCAAAAAATGATATTATAAAATCTTTGAAATCAATATTTTCGATATCATTAATCATTACAGAAAATAAAATAGGAGCTATAACGCTTCCTTTTGGAACCCATATTTACTGTTTGTGACTCTGGTTAATTAGTTACTCATTGCTTAGACGGTTCAGAGGACTGCAAAGAGCCTAATCAGGACCACAAAATCAAAACAACAACTTGGTTGAAAGAGGACTCGCCTCTGATCCGCGTAAAAGATCTGCTGAAGCAACCCCAGCCGGTCACTGTACAATAAAGGGGACGCTGAGGCTATATTCTAATTTATGGAACCACCGTTTCCAAAAACAAAATAGAATACAAACATAATTATAAAATATCAACAAAACACATACATATAAAATTCCTACATTGCTAAATAATAATATCATATGAAGCCCTAGTGACCATTTGGCAGAAAGCGTCCAATATTACCAAGCTAGTACAAAATACCTCACACGCAAATGAGGAGTTTTGAACCGGAAGAGTTTTCAAGAAAAAAGGTAGGTGATTGATCTAGGGAAGAAGAAGATAATATAGTAGATTGATAGAACAGAGTAAGAATGATATGAGAAAGAACAAAGGAGAAAGACGGCGACAGTGGGAATTTAAAGCACTAAATCTCCAGAAAGTGGGGATATTATTTATACAGAAACCCCCGGCACCCCTACGGGGTTTGTTAGTTATTCATTGCTTACAGGGTCCAGCGGACTACAAAGAGCCGAATCAGGACCACAAAATGGGAAGCGCGGTGGCCGAGTGGTTAGAGCGTTGGCTTGTGGATCTGAAGGTCCCGAGTTCGAGCCCAGGCCGGGGCATTGTGTTGTGTCCTTGGGAAAGACACTTTACTCCCGTTTCCTACTCCTTCAGAGGAGAGTATAAACCGAGGTCTAGTCTGTGTCGCATGCATTCCATCATAACGGACTTTAAAGATCCTGATGCTCGTGTCGGTGACAAGAACACACCCAGCATGTACCTTGAGTAAAGCGCTTCACTTGGGGCTGCTGTACTTTCGAAAATGAAAGTGCCCGAATTTCACCTTGGTGATAATAAAGTTATTAAAATAATTTTTTTTAAAAATCAAGACCACAACTTGGCTGACAACTTGGCTGAAAGAGGACTCACCCCTGATTAGCATAAAAGGTCTGCTAAAACAATCCCAGTGGTAACACTGAATACACTCCACCAGCCGGTCACTATACAATAAAGGTATCCCACACAGGAGACGCTGAGGCTATACTCTAATTTATCGACACCCCCCCCCCCCCCCCCCCCCCCCCCGTTCCAAAATCAAAATAGAAAACACATACATATAAAATGCTTACATTGCTAAATAATAATATCATAGGAAGCCCTAGTGACCATTTGGCAAAAAACGTCCAATATTCCCCAGCTGATACAACAGACCTCACACACAAATGAGGAGTTTTGTCCCGAAAGAGTTTTCAAGAAAAAAGATAGGTGACTGGTCTAGCGAAGAAGATAGTATAGTAGATTGATAGAACAGAGTAGGAATGAGAAATAACAAACGAGAAAGACAGCGACAGTGGGAATTTAAAAGCACTAAATTTCCAGAAAATGGGGATACTATTTATACAGAAACCTTCGGCACCCCCATGGGGTTCTGTTTGACAAAAAGCTTTTAATGAACATATATAAATTACCTCTAGCACACAAATATGATAATCCTAAATAGAATAGTTCAATATAAGCATAAGCTATTATTTCTAGTCATAAGAACCAAGGAAATAAATTAATTAACACAGACCGAACTAAACTTATAAATGCATTAAGATTAGTCACAGGGTGATTATACTAGCCGATCCCCGCAGACAAAGACGAGTGGGTAATAGCATTCATTCCATTGTGCAGAGCCCAGTAGCAATGGACCCACCGTCACAATGATGATGTTAACGATAGGGGTCAATTATACCGCTAATATTCGCGCGGCAATAGCATGTTCTGAGCGGGGTAATGATTTTATTAACATAGATATTTGTGGAGTTATTCTTACCCGTTTCCTATAAGCGAACGCTTTACCACGAAGTATTAGGCCTACAAAGAGGATGACCCTTAATATCTGTGCAATATTGTTTGCACTCAGGTTGGGGCGCTAAGGGTGGGATTCCCAATTGCGGGCAGTTATTTCAGTCTATATTATTCGATAGTAACTGCCCACATTGCCGATATTTTAGTATCTAGTCAACCATCAGACATTTTGTACCTGTCTAGATGTGTTTTAGTTAGTAGCAATAAAATTTATCTTGGATAATATTCGTTCCCCTTAAAAGTTGTCTTCTCAGCCTAAACGCGGCAAACCGCTGAGCAGTTAATAGAAACAAGGGGGAAGAGAGGAAAATGAGGTGATAGTTATGATATAATAATACCACCACCACTACCATCACCATAATCAATCATCTTCATCTTCTTCTTTTCACCATAATCAATCATCTTCTTCTTCTTCATCTTCCTCAATACAACTAAGTTAAATCTCATGATTAAATATTGATACGCCTTCTTCGTCGCGATCATCATGATCAGCATCAGCGACAAAACCATGAATAATTCGAATAAAGCCGCAAAGGCTGCGCACTGACGAGGTGCAGTCAACACAGAGTGGTTAGTTCTCCCTTTACTGTAATGGATAATTTAACACAGGCTGGCACGCAATCTCACAGTTAAAAGACAACCTTGGTCAACTTTACCGCTGCAACCTGGGGTGGAAAAAAATGCCTTGAAACACTGTATTCATTTACAAAGGCTGCAAGTAAGAGAGAGAGAGAGAGAGAGAGAGAGAGAGAGAGAGAGAGAGAGAGAGAGAGAGAGACAGAGACAGAGAGAGAGACAGAGAGAGCGGGGGGGGGGGGGGAAGACAGAAAGAAAGAGAGAGAGAGAGAGAGAGAGAGAGAGAAAGGAGAGAGAGAGTGTGTATGCTTGTTAGTGCGCACTCACTCTCTCTCTCTGTCTCTCTCTCTCTCTCTCTCTCTCTTCCCCCCCCCCCCCCCCCCAACACTTTGTGCAGTAAACACACTTGTTGTCGCTCTAGCCCAAAGAAAATCTATTAACACCTCTCTATCAAGGATGACGTCAGGCCTGAGGAGACAATCCATACACCGAGAGGCTGTAATTACGGGCCTTGCAATCGAACTTTCTTGCTTTTCACCATACAAGAGGTTCGAACATGCGCTTCAGGGAAAGAGAAAGGAAGACGAGTCACATTCTTTACACACAAGACAATCAAGCCACTCCAGTGTTCAGATAATGCATTGTAAAAACAAGTACTATCGCAACGTCTTTCTAGCAAACAGAAGTATGATTCAAAAACTCGAAAGACGGTAAAACCACCCCGAACAGTGATTGTAAATATATTGAAATAAAACTCTCTCTCTTTCTCACACACACACACACACACACACACACACACACACACACACACACACACAAACATAAACACCCACACACAAATATGGCTCTAATTTGGTTCTAGCATAGACAGATGAATCAAAATTCCGGAAACACGGCAACTGGCAACATTTAAAAATAGTGAATAGCACAAGGAGACAAAGCAGAACTCGAAGATGATGCCTTGATGGCATGTCACCCCCAAAATGTTCCTAACAACATTGTAACAAAAAGTGAATAGTGAAGCCCTATTTTTAGGTACAATTAACGATCCTCATCTTACCTAACACACACGCCAACGCATACATCAATTCAGTGTTGCTGGTGTGGATTGTGTGAGAAAGCACGTCTCTTGGAAAAACAACAATACAAGTGTGGTTTACATAATATAACACAGACAGATAGATAGGAAGGGCGGGGCGAGAGAGACGGAGAGAGTGAGAGAGAGAGTGAGATGTGGGCGTGGAAGAGAGGAAGAGGAGAGAGTGAAAGAGAGAGAGAGAGAGAGAGAGAGAGAGAGAGAGAGAGAGAGAGAGAGAGAGAGAGAGAGAGAGAGAGAGAGGGATGGAGGGAGAAAGAGAGAGAGAGAGAGAGAGAGAGAGGGAAGGAGGGAGAAAGAAAGAGAGAGAGAGAGAGAGAGAGAGAGAGGGAAGGAGGGAGAAAGAGAGAGAGAGGGTTGTGAGCGAGCGTCATGTCCTCACTTCCTCTCCCCTCCCTCTCGCTCTTTCTCTCTCTCTCTCTCTCTGTGTGTGTGTGTGTGTGTGTGTGTGTGTGTGTGTGTCGTTTACTTCCTTTAAACCTCCGTATTCATGTCCAACCGTGAAGAAAGAAGGGAAACCGTGCAAAAGGAACTGAGTTTTCTTCAATAATAAACAGCCCGCAGAACCAATTTCCGTCAGCTTCCATCACTTTAGGAGTTGGTTTGAAGAAAGGGGACGAGGAAGAAGAGAAGGAGTAAGAAATACAAAAGTAAGAACCCTCCCACCTCTCCCCCCCCCAAAAAAAAAAAAAAAAAAAAAAGAACGGGGGAGAACAAGCCGGAGGGTAGAAGGACGATGACGAGGAGAATGAGAGGGAGAGGGACAGGAAAAGGAGGAGGACGACGAATAAGAAAGAAGAAGACGGTGATGATGAAGATGATATCGATGATGACGACGACGATGATTGGAGACGAGGAGGAGGAGGAGGAGGAAGAGGAGAAAGATAATAATAATAATAATAATAATAATAATAATAATAATAATAATAATAATAATAATAATAATAATAATAATAATAAGAAGAAGAAGAAGAAGAAGAAGAAGAAGAAGAAGAAGAAGAAGAAGAAGAAGAAGAAGATGAAGAAGAAGAAGAAGAAGAAGAAGAAGAAGAAGAAGAAGAAGAAGAAGAAGAAGAAGAAGAAGAAGATTTCCAATGCAAAATATTTAAATGGGGTTATAAAATGGGGTTACATGTAGCTATCAGCTCCCAGCGGACAGCGATACACGATGAAAACCACAACCATTGGCAAAGCTGCAATAGAAATGCTTTGACACAAAGATTTGGGCTAAATCTTAGCAAGGAGCAACATGGAATGCTTTTTTCCACTCCTACCATCCCACATCTTCTTCAAAGGCATACAATATAGGAAATTGTAAACATGTCAAATACCAATACACAATAATTATTCTGTCGAATAGCCACTGACCAATCACCTGTAGTCCCTTCAGCACCTCTATAACTTCCCCAGATAACAGTGTTCAAAAGTTGGGCAAACCAAGGTGCCCAGTTTTCCGACAAACGTCCAGGTCCGTCAAGCAATTATAAATTATATCTTCCAGTGTCAGCTTCAACAGGCTGATGGAGACGGTATGATACTGTCAAACTAGACATCCAAAGTAAATCAAATTGAATTTGGGTGGATGAAGTATCTACAATGTAATATTGCAAAGTACCTCCATCATACAGCCCATTTTCTCTGGAAAACCTGCAACCACATTTCATATAATCCGAAATCTTCCCTAAAATCATTAAAGATCTACTCACTTCGATGTTCCAGACAGATTTGACAGAAGTCAAATTCAAAATCTGACTCGTCAATCCACTTTTCATCATACTATGATAGAAAAAGTAATGTAAGGAGGTAATTATTATACAATTGAAATCTTAATATATTAATACACAGAGATCGACGCATTCAATTTCTTAAGCTAAGTAAAGACATGGCTTACCTTAGGACACTCTCTGTCTCTCTCGCCATACAAACTGAATAACCAGAAGGGCAAAGTCCATATGACTCACACGCTCCTTGTAGAACTTGCAATATTTAACATCAAAATGACTGTCCAGGAAAAAAAAAGAAACAGTGGCATTAAAATGCAAAGCAATACCTACTTTGATCTTTCTATGAGTTTGATCTTGAGATGACCTTGACCCTCCGGTTCCAAATACACATGTAATATAAAATAAACTACAGCAAAAGTGATATTATGCACACATAAAAACAGTGACTTTGGGATGAACTTGACCATCAGTGACCTTGACCTTCGTGTGACCTCTCATGCTCATGTATTATCAAATACCGCAATGTTGATGCACACTATGGGTTAAATAGAGCCGTTCCAACGTAAAAATAATTATATATTTTTTGCATATTTCTGCAAGGTCTAAAATGACCTTGACATTCAAGATCAACGCAAAAACGGAACAAAAAATGAAAGATCAATCTGTCATCTATAAATAAAACAAGTTAGAGCTTTATATTTCTCATAGTTTAGGGTCAAGGTCACTTTAAAGTACCTATATTAACTGACTTTGGACAGCTCAAGCCAGTAACTTTGACCCTGGAGTAAGGTTGACCAATAGGGCACCGGATGTGTGTCTCATCGATATCTATCATACATCAAAGAATCATAAGTTCAACATTAAGAACGTTTAAGAACAAAGTGAAATTTTGTGAATAATTGTCATTTTTGGACCACCAATTATTTACCCTGTGACCTTGACCTTGAAGTGAGGTCATTCATTCACTGATAATTTATGAGGTCTCACAGATCTTACCAAGTTTGGTTGTGATAGTTGGAATAGGTTCTGAGATATTAATCTACTTGCAAGTTTTGCACATCCAGACGGCGGACGGCGGACAGACAGACGGACGAACAAAAACAAATATTTCATTTTTAATGCCATTTTTGGACTATTTACGACTTATCTCGCACAGATTTGCAAAAATTTATTTTTTTTAAATGAGGGGGGTGTGGGTAAGGGGGGAGGGGGGAGGGGGAAGGGGATACGTAGACTTACATTGCTATGCATGTGAGTCAAATCTCTCTCTCTCTCTCTCTCTCTCTCTCTCTCTCTCTCTCTCTCTCTCTCACACACACACACGCAAAACACTCCCCACCCCGCACTCTACAAACTGGGTCGAGAAATGCCTTTTAAATCCGCGCTCTTCTCAATCTGCTAGAGTCGGAGGTCTGAAAGAAAGTAGGAGACGTCAGATTAGGCTCGAGTGTTCTTTTGCGACAAGAAGCCACAACCTGCAGGAAGCAGACCGGTTTCCGGCTTCCGGCGCTGAAATAGCCGTCTGCTCTTTTTGTTCCGCACCGACTTCTCCCAAAGTAGTTTTAAAAAGGAGAAACACATAGACAAAAAGTCGCATTCGCTACTTGAGCCTGACGTAGTTAATTGTTTACATGCAGATACATTTTAAGAACAAAGAATTCATCAAATACAAAGTAGTGGGATGCGGAGGGGTAGGTGTGAGGGGGGTGGGGGAGAAGAAGAAGAAGTCGAAGTCGAAACCTTTAACAGGATAATAGCATTAGGTTCTATGGACCTGTCTTACAACTAGTCCTTTATAAACAATTAATAACAAAAGAAGTACCATACAATTAATTTGAAACCTAAATACCTAAATAGGCAAACAACTCCCTTCCTTCCATCTTCCCCCCCTTCCTCCACGCCATCTGCGATGAATAGAATTAATCTTTTTAAACACAGCATCACTGCATCCCATATTGTTGAAGCACAATCAATGTGAAGTTTTATATGAGCATTATATAAAAAAAAATTTTTTAGCATCTGTGGTTATCATAAATTGAAGCTTAGACAGCATAAATAATTTTGTTGAGAGAGTTTTACAAAGACTTTGAATATGTGGATGCCAACTGATTTTGCTGTCTACGATAACGCCTAAAAGTTTATGACTTTCAACCTGTTCGATATTTTTTTCAATCACGACAAAATCAAGAGAAGGCGGAGCACGCTCATGCTTTTGTCTAGTTGTTATTAACATAGCTTTTGATTTAGCCGGATTCAGAGACATATGGTTTAAATTGCACCAGTCAGCAATATTGTTAAGGGAGCCTTGTAGAGATTGCTGAATTTCACCCACGTTCCTCCACTAATTTTACAATGTCGTGTCATCAGCTAACATATGGCATTCAACAGAATTATCTGAGAGATGTAATGGTAAATCATTAATATAAAATACTAAATAAGATAGGGCTTAGAACAGATCCTTGTGGAATCCCGTGCATCACATGGTCACAGAGAAATCTATTCCATGAATGTGCACACATTGATTTCGTTGATTAAGATAGGAACGCACAAAATGTAAAACAACTGAACCACTGAGGTACAGTTCCAGTTTCTAAAGCAGAATATGGTGATTGACAAGGTCAAAAGCTTTGGGAAGATCCAGAAAGAAAGCTCATGACAAAGTAGATCTATTCAAAGCGGAGAGCCATTTGTCAGTTAAAAAATGGTGGCTACGGTTACCAGAATGGAGATGATGAAAAAGACCAAGATCATCCATATATATTGCTAGGTCAGTGTGAATATGTCGTTCTAGAATCTTTGAAAGTGTAGAAAGGGGTGAAATTGGCCGATAGTTATTAAGATCAGAACTGACTTTTGAGTTAGGAAGGGGGGTAACTTTACTTTCTTTTCATATAGTTGGAAATACATTTTTAGTCATGCGTAAATTAAAGATTAGTAAAGGAATTAATAACTAAGGCAAATTATACATTTAAAAAATCTGATTACTTATTTAATTTGGACCTGCCCATTTCTTATTTGTAAGTTTTGCTATGTATTTAGTAACTTCGTTTACAGTAACCAGTGATATTTCAAAGGGTGTAGAGTTACTTGTTCTTTTCTTACAAAATTGCAGAGAGGATTGCGCTCAAGCGTCTCCAGAGTGACACAGCACCGCACCAAGACCCGCTGCAGTTTGCGTACTGTCGAGGCCGCAACACTGAAGACGCCATCTTGACCCTGCTGCACCACCTGTACGTGCACCTGGAAGGTCCTGGCACCTACGCCCGCATTCTCTTTGTGGATTTCTCGAGTGCCTTCAACACTCTACAGCCACACCTCCTGACAGAAAAGCTGCTAGAGATGGAAGTGAATCCCTCTCTCATCCGCTGGATCCACAGCTTCATGACAGAGCGACCCCAGCAAGTCAGGGTGGGAAGTACACTGTCCTCGGTCTCAGTGACAAACACTGGGGCGCCCCAAGGGTGCGTGCTCTCCCCCGCCCTCTTCACCACCTACACCGCCGCCTGCCGCACCGCCGACCCCTGCAACGTCCAGATCAAGTTTGCGGACGACACTTCCCTCACTGGCCTCATCAAGTCCGATGAAGTGTCGTACCGCGCCGCTGTGGCTGAGCTGGTCGCCTGGTGCGACAGGCATTACCTACAGCTCAACATCTCCAAGACAGAGGAGATGGTCATCGACTTCCGCCGGCAGCCCCAGGCCCTCGGGCCCCTCGTCATCAAGGGGGAGGATGTGCGCACCGTCAGCACCTACAAGTACCTGGGCACAGTCATCGATGACAAGCTGGATTGGTCCCCTAACATCGATGTCTGCACCAAGAAGGTTAACCAGCGTCTCTTCTTCCTACGCAAGCTACGACAATTCAAGGTCAGCAGCACCATCCTAAAAATGTTCTACCAGTCTGTGGTAGAAAGCACACTGCTCTACAACCAGCTGTGCTACTACAATGGGGCCAACGAAACCGACACAGAGAGGCTGGACCGCATCATCTCCACCGCTGAGCGGCTGCTTGGCAACGAGGTACGACCCCTGCGCCAGGCCTACGACACCGCGGCTGTGAAGAAGATCCGCCGGATCCTGCAGGACGAGACCCATCCGCTCCATGCAGTGGTCTCAGCTGCTGAGTCCAAGCGCCGCCCTGGCCGCTTCCTGTCCATGCGCTGCCGCACCAGCCGCTACCTCAACTCCTTCCTACCATCCGCCATCCGCCTCGTCACCAAAGCCAGCCCCGAATGCTGACCAGAAGAGACTTGGGAGAAAAAGAGAGAGAGAGAGAGAGAGAGAGAGAGAGAGAGAGAGAGAGAGAGAGAGAGAGAGAAAGAGAGAGAGAGTGTGCACTAAGTCATGTGCCACAGAAAACAGTATTATGACTGTGTGGTGTGGTGTGTGTGTGGGTGTGTGTGCGCGCGCAGTGTAGCAAAGATATGCAGACTGACCCGCAAACCTATAGTCATAGAGCCATGGATACAACATCAGTGCATAGAGCAGTTAATTGACTACGTATTCCTGTGACATTGTGCGTGCATGTGTATGTGGGCGTGTGTGTGCGTGTTTGGGTGTGTGAGTGTGTGTATGCGAATGTGATGCACACATAGTAAGGTGTATGTGAGTGGCTGTTTCTTAATTAAGTGGTTCATAATCATACGTGACCCTGATCCGTGATGCCTACGTAGTACCATGATTTTATTAGCAATGTTAAATCTAAGTCATATGTTTTTGAAGTAACAACAGTTTACTGATGTATTCGTTGCGGAATGTCTCTAGTTGTAACTAGTCATGTGTATACACCATTTAATTTGCTCAGCAGCCTATTGTTGTTACCAATTTTCTTATAATGTATGTAAAACCCCCACTCCCCTGTAGTTAGTGAAGGGAAACAACAATGTTGACATAGCGTTGACAGTGGAAGTGTGTAATGTGTAACCCTAGAACGACTAGCGTAACTACAGTGAGCCCCTTAAATGTATTAAGGGTGTGTGTGGGATGAGTCGGTGCGTGGATAAGAATGAATGTGCAAGGATTAGCATGGTCATGAGAAAGCGTGAATGATTGAGAAAATGGCAGTAATAGTCTTGAGATTTGTTTAGTATTGTTATGCATTAAGGTGTTCTAATATCCGCTACCGTTTCTTTATTGTATACATGTACGCTAACCTTTGTGTTGTCTTCTTAATATGCCAACAGTTACTGTGCATCACACACAAATATCCTTGTGCAAATGGGGACAATAAAGATTCGTTATTCGTTATTCGTTATTCGTTATTATTCGTTATAAATTGTGTAAGACTATCCGAGCAAGCGTACTGTGTATATTTTAAGGAATCCGAGTTCAGTCCAGAAGTGGCGACGAAAAGGAAATGGCTATTGAAGCCATCAGCAGATAAATTGGATGGAATTTCATGATGATTTAAAGATGCGCCTTTAATAAAAGAATTCAGTGCAAGCCAAAGTTAAGAAATATCTCTTTTATTTTCTATTAGTTTATTACAGCAGTTTCTTTGGGAGTCACGCACCATGTTTTTTGTAAAATATATTTTATTACGAAATTTTTATACTCTTGAAATTGTTTAGCATATTTAAGTTTGTCTCGCTGTAACATTGCATTTATGATTTCTGGAGTCAGCCATAATAGGAGTTTAGAATGTTTTATTATTTTATTTTTAACTGGTGCATGCTTGTTGACTATTGATAAATACATAGCAAACAACACTCAAGAAGAAGAAGAAGAAGAAGAAGAAGAAGAAGAAGAAGAAGAAGAAGAAGAAGAAGAAGAAGAATTAGGAGGAGGAGGAGAATAAAAAAGAAGAAGAAGACAACCGAACTTATTTAAAGAATCGACTAGGTCTAAAGCATGGACGGCACTGCTAAAAATGACCAATATAGAGTTGCTGCTAATGATGTTTAGGAATATGATGATGATGATGATGATGATGATGATGATGATGATGATGATGATGATGATGATGATGATGATGATGATGATGATGATGATGATGATGATAAGGAGACGAGAATAATTGTGACAAGGAGAGGGCCAAATCAAATACCTGCACAGCTGCAAAGCGCCAGTCGGGCAGCATTGCGATTGAACGGTGCCCATATGATTCCTCATCCCCGGAGCCAGGGCTGGGGCCTCGACAGGAAAATAAGGTCAAGGACGATTCATAAAATCCAAGGTCACAGGAAAAAGCAAAAATAGTGTCGAAAGATCAGAAGCGTAAGTGATGCGTCATCACCAGTAAATCCATCTTGGCAGCAGGCTGACACCACAACGTTATTCTCTGTGCACACTATGGCCAATATCAAAATCCAGGTTAAGGTCAACTGAGGAAATATTGCCATTACTCCATGTTCTCAGATCGCCAACAGTAGTAGTAGGCCTACTTAGCACTGCAGTTACGTATGTGGAAATCTAGACGAAGCAAACGTCGCACAAATTATATTCAGCAACTACGCTGAAACAATTGCAAGAAAAGGGGATGCAGATTAGATATAAGTTCAGCACGCCCGAGCTTTCAGCAACACTCTTAACACGTCTTTTCTAAATTCACTAAGTCACGACGATAATTCCTCGTGGAAGCCACCGTTGAATTCACAAAAAACCCAAAATGAAGCAAAAGCTAGCTAGACGTCTATCACATGTACCACCAAGCTCAAGTAGATCAGACAGTATCATCAACACTCAACCCTAAGACCCTTGAAACTCGAGGGTTATCCGAAAGAATCAATTCAAATCCTGTACGTCTCAATGACTTTCATTTACACGCATGGCTTGCTATCGACTCGCAACCCGTTCGAAAGAGTCAAAGTTCTGTGCGTGAAGCTAACTCGCAATCTCAACGTCTCCTGATCTCAACAGAAAGAGTCATGTTTGGTGTCGCAATGTCATCTACATCCTATGCCCGTATTGACTCGCAGTCTCATTATAGATCAGAGGCCAGCCTTGGTTGCTCACACAACAGAGTATCGCCCACCAGACAGCCGGACGGTTTGAACCCAAACCATTATCGGATTGCACCGAGAGTGCAGTGGTGGCATGCATATTAACGGGATGCAAGCAGTAAGGACCAGCAGTCTGTCGGTCGATCAGCTTAAGACGAACAAATGTCTCTTTCTACCACTGTCACAACTACCACTATCACTCCAACTGCAAAACAGCTAAACCCACACAACAACAACCGATGTAACTGGAATAATAAACAGACATAAAATAATTAATCAATAAATAACAAAGTCAATGCAAATAATATTACTTCTTCTTACTCCATTCCCCTCCCCCCTTTAAAAAAAACAAACAACAAACAAACAAACAAACCCCAAATAAACAATAACAACAACAGCTACAAAATATTTGCTGTCTTATAAGGATGGGATATCGATATCATCCATATTCCAGTTCTAGCTATAGGTACATTTCAGGAACTTATTTAAAAAGATAGCTCTCCAGTGTCCAAGTCCGAAACAATACCATTTCTATTGAGTACCATGTTCACCAAGCGATCTTATATCACAATAAAACGTTCTTTTTAAAAGAACTTAAAAAAAACATCTTGTCACCAGTTTTTAAGATAGTAGAAACGTTTATACCGCTCAATACTATTTGATTGGGGCGGCGAGTTATCAGTAGTGTTGTATTACGTAATACTTGGATTGCAGTATCAGGTTAGCGAAAGGTGAACACTGGAACATGTGCAAATCCAAATCTAGAATGAAGTAAACAGAATCCCGAGAACATCTATTCCCCTGACCTGCTCTACCTGCATCAAATGTGCAAGTTCCCAGAACATAGATAGGTAGCTAGCACACTCTATTTCCTTATAAGGGCATACTGCCACAGGTCGATCTACAAATCAATCATATCGATCCAATCAATCAATCAACACATCGCAAAACAATCCTTGCTCCACACTAGGCACCGGTAGGCCTACAAGTGTGAATACAGCTCTACAAAAGCTTTTCCTGGCGGTGTTGTTTGCTATCTAACTGCGCAATAAAAAAAAGGTAGTTTGGGAATGCAAATGACACTGGCCAAGGCTTAGGCCTATACTACGAAGACAAAACAGTAATAGGCCGTTCCACTCCAACACACCGTCTATCTCCTTCCCTAACCTGCGGCCTTTCTTTCAAGCATCGATCACTTTTGTGAAAACTCTACAGCCATTCATCTTTGGCAGTGTACAACCATCTCTGTCAGTGCTACAAGGGTAACGGAGACCATTTTTGGAGCGATTGGAATTTGAGTCAGTGGAATGTGCTGGCACACACAGCCAGAAAATAGCCCAGTCTTCGAGGCTCCGTCTAAAGCTGTCCGTCTTGACAGCGATCCTTGAAGATCTGGAATGGCAAGCCGCTTGGGACTCCACCAGTCCTTGCCTGCAGACCACCCTAAAGCTAAAGCATCTCCATTATCAGTCCTGTGGGGGACCAAAGAAGTTTCCAACTAGTTATCCACAGTGCATCTACAGTCACTACTCTACCACTTCCAACAACGCTACCACAAACCAATCTCAATAATAATAGCACAATAAGTCATCATCACTGCACCGAACATCACCCATATCCGGCACAGACACTCGTCTCGGAGGACGATAAACTCAGAAGATCGTCACCCTCACGGCACCACCACTACCACCTACATTACATTACATTACATTACACTACAATATTATTGCTTTAGGTCCAGCGGACTCTTCCGAGCCAAATCAGGACCGGACAACCCCCGATCCGCATACAAGATCTGCTGAAACAACCCTAGTGGTAAAACCGAAAGCTCTCCACCAGCCAGTCACTTTACAATAAAGACATCCCACGCAGGGGACGGCTGAGGCTTCACCCCAACTTATCGAACCCCCGTTTACAAAAACAAAATAGAATACAAACATCGCCTCACCTATAGCAACAAAAATGATACAACATTATGGATTTGGATTTCTAAAGCAGGTGCAACAAGGTTTCCCGCATCAACTATGAGCATACAGGTCCATCCAAAATCCATTTTATTTATTTATTACATTACAAACATAACCACGAGACGAATAAGTTTAACAAGGGATATAAAGAGCACCATATTTCTGAATAAATTAGTTGATGTCCCCAAGATGAGACTAAAACGACAAAGCCCATATGACTCACATGCCCCTTATGGAACTCGCATTATTTAACATGAAAATGAGTACCCAGGAAAAAAAAGAAACGGTGGCATTAAAATGCAAACAACACCATGATGGCTCACTCCCGTCCAATTTAACCGCGCTGCCAACACCACACTTTATCAAGAAATATGTGAGCCACAAGAGTAAGTACACAGGTACAACAGGACCACGATGTAAAAACAGTAAGGTTAAAAACATTAAACACAAGCAGCCAAACCATTCAGACACATAAGAATGAAATATAAACTCATAAAAATCGCCTCGCGCATGTCAACATGCAGCAGATGTAGCCGAACAGTCACTAAAAAACATATTAAAATATTTAAACGCTACTACTGCTCAGCGAGGAGACATGATAAACTAAAACGGCGGCGATGAAAATTACCACACCCAACCTGGTAGGGCGAGGGGAGCAGTGCGGGACAAAAATCCCGGTCCAAACGAAGTAAGCCCCCACGTCAAAAAAAAAAATAAATAAATAACAAACTTTAATCAAGTGTAAAATGACAACCAACCAGATTAAGAAAGTCATCGTATAAAATTATCCTAGTAATACGTTCTTATGCGTGCTGGTTTATTCAGCGCCGCTCCCATGTTCCATTATTACAAGACGCCAGGTCTTGGTGGCCACCTTGTGTTCCATAAGTATATGACACCATCCCTCTGGGACTGGTCCGCGCTCTGTCAACACTGTTGCCTCATTCCCAGCTTCAGTATCATGTACAAACTTCAGGTTAAGACGAGGTGGTGGTCTTGCCTGGGGCAGTATACAGTAAATGGGGAGTCCCAAGTTCAATTATATATAATCAGCGGAATGGGTGTGGGGCTGAACGGTGGGTGAGTTGCGGGGTGGTGGGTGTAGAGCGTGTCCGAGGTCTATGTTAAGGATATCTTTATTCCACAACGGAGAAACATTGACACTGAGCGAAACAATCAGGGTTGTTGAGGACAGGGAAAGATGAAATACGCTGGTTAAACGATCATCTGTGGTGCCCCTACGACCTCCGAGTTATGGGATAGGATAGGATAGGGAGGAGAAACATAAACACGGTAGACCAGGATGATTGGGTGGGAGTGTGGAGGGAGGGGGATCAGTATTAAGAATAGTGTAGTAAACCTATAAATGGCACAATGTTGAGCGTGGTGGTAAGTAGTTATGAAGACTAACGCTATTTATGTTGGTCCTTTAGTATTCGTAAATAGTGGGAGATACATCAAACGTGTGGAAAGATCATCTGAAACTCCAAGAGGGTGTTGTTTTTTTTCCCCAAACTCCACCGAGAGGGGAGGGTGGACGTGGGTCGGGGTAAAATAACGTTAAACGACGGCTAGTTAGTTTTAGTGGGAAGGTCACTAGGTAGGCGGGTCGCGTAGGCGGTAACAGTGGGTTGATGGACAAGAGGTGACGAAAACAGTAACACATTTTCATAACAAATAACGACGATATTGCCCCTTTAGATGTAACAGGTGGCAAAACACAATTTCGTAGATGGCAAACGCCAAACTTGAAACCCTCGGAAGCATAGGCAAAGATATATTCAGGACAAAGACTACTAAAATATTGAGTAGTCTTTGATTCAGGGCTAACAACCTTTTCATAGTACTGATCATACAACTAAAGAGTGCGAATCCAAACACATGTGCTGGTGCAGCACGATAAATGCAACAGGCCATGTGCCACTAAGCAAGGATGCAAGTTTATGTGGTGGATCGAACAGTGACTACTGTCGTGCTTGAGTCGATTTCGATGGCGCTCGCGTCATCCATACTCTGTGGTGCAGTGCGGCGCCAACTGCACCGAAATGGTAAAACATCGAAGACCCGAAACTATACAGGCTGTATTGACATCGCGCAACAATAGGTGAGGAAGACAAAAAAGGCTCGAGGAAGACAGAGGGGTCAAAAAACAAACAAACAAACAAATTAAGACGAAAATTAATAGGGCGCAGATAAAAGGGAAGAAGGGAAGAAAAATGACATGAAAACAACGGTTAAAAGGTTAGTTGGAGCTGGTGCGAGTTCACAAACTAGGGTGACATGGCATTAATTGTACGTCAAAACCATCTTATCCTTTGATGCTCTATTATTGCCTCTTTTGCAGGCTTGGCTACAAGAAGTGAATGTAATTAAGAACCAAATACACCTTTCAACGGTCAGGCAAGCAAAAGCCACGCTGAACATGATGGTCTAGTTCTAAGGCGGTCCACCATCTGCATACATTATAATTTCTATATATTCATGCTGCCTGGCTCAACGTAGTTGAAGAAAGTGATCATCGTGCTTCGTCCCAATACTCAATCCATCCTACAAAAAATATCTTCAACACCCATTACACCCATTCGTTGATACAAGTTCTCCCTGAAGAGTTGTCAGGTTTGTATGAGAATGCTAATAAAGTTATAACGATAGTTTGTGAAAAATGGCACCTTCCAGATTTATACTAAAGATGCTTCGGTGCATGCCTTAAACACGACCACGATGACGCCAAAGAAGAAGATGAAGAATACAAAGAGTTTGAAGGAGAAAATAATGATGATGATGATGATGATGATGATGATGATGATGATGATGATGATGATGATCATGATGATGATGATCATGATGATCATGATGATCATGATGATGATCATGATGATGATGACGATTTTCCTCACTCCCTACTTCATCACCGAATCCTGCAGAATTGATCAGCTACGCCTTGGAATAATGACCTACACCAGAAGTAGACGAGTTGTGACCTTAGGTTTGACCGTTACTGAGCTGATAACTGGTGGGTGTGGCGCGGCAAAAACTACTTGTGGCCCAACTTTCACACTAAATAATCTGACGCTGAAGCCAGCTCGTGACATCTCTCTCCCCCCCTTCCCCCCTTTTCAGCCTGCATTACACTAACGAGACTGTCATCTTTGTGTTTTCGCTTCTCCATTTCTTTTCTTCGCACACAGAAAGAAGCACTTCGGTGCTAAATCTTTTTCCATCGCCGCTCTATTCCTCTGGAAATCTCTTTCAGCTTTGTCACTTACTCGCGTTTTAAATGTAGCAAACAGAAAACAAGTAGTTTGGAGCTAAAACCTTCTCCATCGCTGCTCTCATCATCTGGAACTCTCCTCCATAGTCTATGGTCGCTTAAGTAGTATTGACTGCAGTAGTACACTAGCACGACGTTTGTCACGATCATTCTTCAGCTTTGACTGTCAAGGCAAAACCATCACTCGCACATGATCAGTGTCACTAAGCCTCTGCATGAACATTTCATGGTTGCAGGTGTACCAACCCTTCTGCCCGACGGCAAAAACGTCCAAAGCTACGCAGATGACAAGAAAAAAAATTACGTCAAGACCCATGACGAAATCTCGCTCGGCTGCATGTCTACCAACCTCTTTGCCAGACTTATGCAGCAATATGTCGTAGACGAAGAAGCCCGCGCAATGCAGACGACAACAATTGTAAGACAAAACGCACGACGAAATCTTGTATAGGTCAACCTTCCACGACCCTCTAGGCAGCAATACAGAGCAGACGACAAAACCTTCAATAGCTCCATTTGCAGTCGAAAACAATCTAACATTTTTGTCAACAAACCTCTATTCCAGGCTCCAGTGAAGCAGACGGCAAAATATTTTAAACAATGCAGACTACGAAAAATCCCGAAACAATAGTTTCCATTAAAAATAGAAAATGCGAATGCACAAATCACTTTGCCAAACTGCAGCAACACACACAACAACAAAATCGAAAGCAAAGCAAGACGACGAAAATTTCAGCAGCAACGCGGATGAATCAAAACAGTTTTGTTTTTTTCTTCTATAAATTATGAAATGTTGAAGGTGGTGGAGTATGGGCCGGAAAGGGGTAGGGGGAAGAGGAAAGGAATGAGGGGGATGACAGTCAGATGAAACGAGCCACGTTTGCTATATGCAATACGTTGGGGAATGAGGCTAAGGTTGCGAGCGTTGTGGCCAAGTGGGCTAAGGCGGAACTAACTTGCCTTGTCCACAAGCCAGAAACCAATGGCGCCTGACAGGTGTGGGTTCGAGCCAGCATCTGGGTGTTATATTTCTCCGAATATTAATTACTTTCGACTCGGGCAACGTCTCGGGGGTTTTCTCCGGGTACTCCGGTTTGCTCCCCCAGCAAAAATTTGAAAAATTCACAAATAATGTTAGGTTGGGTTTGGGCGCGCCACTGGCTGCGACTACGCCTTCCTCGGGGGGGGGCGGCTCAGAAATTCCCAATAGAAAGAGATAATAAACTGGAGCAAAAAACAAAACAAACAAACAAACAAAAACTTTCAAAGCAAACGCAGAAACATGAAAAAAAATTCTCCCACATTTGACAATACAGTGCCTTGAATCGAGGCAACTGCAGCGGGGAGAAATCAAATAGCCACCATGCATAATAGTACACACTGTCAAACTTTGAAAACCCTCTTTGGTCCGCCATGGAGCGTGCATAAGGAGAATGAAGCTTCTAATAGCTTACACTAGAATTTGCCGTAGAATTACCGTACAGGCATTGGTAGAGTGCCAAGAATTTTGTGAGGTCAAGCCTGGGTGAATTACCAACCCCTATGCTGACTAGCCGTGCCATACCAGTTCAGCGCTATGCTTATGCTTGCTACTGAGATACACTGGTGCGATGACTTCTGATGCCGATACTCCTCCTCCTTCTTCTTCTGATTTTTCTTCTTCTTCTCCTTCTACGAAAAGACGTAGTACAATATAAACAGTATTTCAAAGCTAACAATAACAACACCGAACCAACACTGACTGTAAGTGAACCTGAATGGCTATCATACACACTGTCTTTAACCCGCATGACTTACAAACACACATAATTTCCACATTCACTTATTCAATAAACGCTCACACAAGTTTGCTGAACATGCCCTTCTCATCCATACACACTTCAATTGCGTAAACAGCAGGCACACCCTAACTGGCAGGAACTCTCTGACTCCTATGGGAAGGAAATTACGCAGGACTGCAGTTCTCTGCACAGATCGAATTTATGACGATCGATCTGTAAAATCAACAATCACAACACGACAAATTGAAATGTCGTGGAGAACAGAAATCGCTTGCCTGTCTTGCTGTGTTGGCGCATGGCAGACCACGCACATTGTATACTACGATCATAACAAGATGTTATTTTTAAATTTCATTGTATATTCAGTCATAATGATGATTTTGGACAACACTAAAACTACCATAGATAAATAATGTATACAATTAATATTGAAAATGGAATCTGGGAGTAGGTTTTACCTAATTCTATTAATAAGAGTGATGAAAGGGGTGGTGGTGGTCCTGATGATGAGGGGAAAAGGTCGTGGACCTTAGAGATTTACATTATGAAAATAATCCTCCAAATCTCAGTTTCGTGCAAACGTAAAATAGTTTTACTGTGTCATTAACACATGTCTTATTCATTCATTCATTCGTTCGTTCATTCGTTCATTCAATTATTTATCTTTTTAAAACGAGGTGGTGTTTTTTTTTCAAAAATAAAATTACAGCTGTAGTAGAATTACGCAGGACAATAGGTTTCCTCAAACACTTGTTCCGAACAATCTAAGCTCAAACGTGGTGTAAAACACCCACATTTTTCATGAAGTATTAACATTTCCGAGTACTTCTAGGACAATCTTGGGAGAAAGAACCCGCGATAGGTCAACAACTAGTTTTTCACATAAAGATTATGTTGGCGATGAACAGTTAATTGTCAAGTTGGTAGTTTCAAAATATGAATAACCCTGTAACATAACTGATCAAACTAGCAGCCAATCTAATGTGAGCAAAACTTATATGTGACCTTTTGCAATTTGACTACTGTGTGGCTATAAGACATAAGAGACATAAGACATAAGACATTTTATTTCGCTTTAACTTTTACATCGAATAAATCTTGGTGGGCATGGGGTACTCATTTGTGTAGGCATATATATTTAATTCGCTTATGCTTATACAGAAGAAAAGCACACAATTAAAAGCAATCAATCCTGCTTGACAAACACAATCATACATACACATATACCTGCATACAACAACCTTCCGACACTAGGGTGGTTAAATCAATTATAGATTAGCCCAATGTCTCATCATGGAAAGACTAGAATTGACAAATTTGTGTGTAGTAAAATAGGAGGCCTATGTTGCTCGTGTTTGCACACTTTATCGCGCGCGCTCACGCTTACAAGAAAAATGACATTATATATAACATAAATGATATCACTAGACTGACTCTCTTTTCTCTCTCTCTCTCTCTCTCACACACACACACAACGTACACACACACAAACACACAAACATGACACATATTACGCATCATTGTCCGACTCAGAAAGCGGTACGCGGTACATTGCTAAAACAGCTAACTATATTTAAGAGGGAGACCGAATTACTTTGAGGCTGCTAAGTCAACAGTAAAGGGGGGAGGGGGCGATAAAGCGTAGCTGGCCTGAGGTGCTTACACACAACGCCTTGTTACGATACAGGGGAGGGGGGGATGGGTGGGAGGGCCCGGCAAGCAAAGCAGGTGGGAGAGGGGCCGGGGGTAACGTAGTAGTGAAGGGCGGAAAGCGAGAGGGAGAATTAGGTGGTGGTGGGGAGTATAGGGCTTTTGTGGAGAAAGGGACGAGAGGGAGGGCGTAACTGGTTGGGGGTTGCTAGTGGGGTGCAGCTAAGGTCGCAGTGTGTGTGTTTGGGGGGGGGGGTAGGGTAGGAGAACGATTTTCAGTCATGTTTACTGTTGAGTAGAGTGATAGCAGAGGGCACAAAGGTCCGCTTCATCCTCTCAGTCCTGCACTTGGCAGCGCTGTACCTCCGTCCCGATGGTAGGAGGCAGAACTCCCTGTGGAGGGGGTGAGTGGGGTCGTTGGCGATCTTTCGGGCTTTGTTGACTGTCCTCACCGTGCCCAGGTGTTCTAGGCTCGGTAGGTCAGCACCGATCACTTTCTCAGCCTGCCTCACCACTCTGTAATCTGTCTCAGTCTTCTGAACCGCACGCATGGTGCCACACTGTCAGGTTGAAAGTCAGAATACTCTTAATGCTAAATCTGTAGTACATGGTCATAATGTCCGGACTGACCTTAAACTGTCTCAGCTTTCTAAGGAAATAGAGTCTGCTGTGACATTTGCTGATGACCTTGTCGATGTGCTGGGTCCACGTGAGATCAACGTTGAGGATGGTTCCGGGGTACTTGTATTCCTCGGCTCGCTCAACCTCTTTCCCAGCAATGACAATGGAGGCGGGGTTGGTGCTCTTCCGCCTGAAGTCATACAGCACCTCTCTTGTCTTCCCCACGTTGAGGTCAAGGCTGCTGTCCTCGCACCACCGCACAACATGCTCCACGTCTGCCCGGTAGGCCGCGTCGTCGTCGTTGGAGATCAGGCCCACCAGAGCAGAGTCGTCGGCGAACTTGGCCAGCATATTGCCCTCTCTCTGTGCGACGCAGGCGTTGGTGTAGAGAGTGAAGAGCGTGGGCGAGAGACAATAGCCTTGAGAGGCGCCGGTGTTAATGGTGACGGTAGTGGAACATGTGCCGTCCACCGACACGTACTGGGTTCTACCCACCAAAAAGTCCACTACCCACTTGATCAGCTGACATCAATTTCATCTTGTCGTGTATCAGGCTGGGCCTGACCGTATTGAAGGCTGAACTGAAGTCGATGTATAGGACTCTGGCGGAAGCGTTGGTGATGTCGAGGTGCTGCAAAAGGGTATGCACTAGCAGCATCGTTGCGTCGTCGTTGCGAGCCTTGTATGCAAACTGCAGCGAGTCATGTTGGTCATCCGTCTGCTGCAGCAGTCGCTTGAGGACAAGTTTCTCCAGTCACTTCATGACGACAGAGGTGAGGACAATGGGTCTGTAGTCGTTGTACTCCTTTCAGAGCGCCATCTTGGGAACAGGTACGATGCGCGCCTCCTTCCACTGGCGAGGCACTTTCCCAGTCTGCAGGCTGCGGTTGTAGAGCGCCTGGAAGAGGGGCGCCAGCTACTCGGCACAGGCCTTGAGTAGGCGTGGGCGTATTAGTAGGCGTGGGCGTATGAGAGGGTAGACAATGGAAAAAGGAAAAAAGCTCTCGCTCACAGTATGGACGTAGCGATCGACACTACATAATTATGTGCGAGGACAGTTAAGGATGGACAATGGGTGCGCCAGCAAAATCCTTTTCCTCCCCTCTTCTACGTATTATGCGCTTCCTACTACAACTCTACATCTGTCATTTTTAACTGTGCACACCCACGGCGCCCTTCCCCCACCCTTCCTTCTGCCTGAAACCACCAACCCCACTCCACACCAACCCTACACAACCCTCATTCTAAATCCAACACTTGTTTGCACTTCCGGCATTTGCCACATGACAAGAATGTTGTCAACATACATATATAGTCGTTTCAGGTCCAGCGGACTATTTCGAGCAATGTTGTGAAAAAGTTAAGGGTTGGAAAATCAATATCTGCGTTGACTAGACAAAGGTCGCAACACAATCTCGTGCTATTGCGAGGTCCAGCTTGGGTTAGACAAGTATACCGACTTTAGTGAGCGGTGAACACTATTATTTCCTGCACAAACTGAAATTGAAGGATGGGACCGTACGAAGACGACTTTTCGCTTAAAGTTGTTCATGGATGTCTTGTTTTGGCGGTCCCACTTTTACTTTCTGTTGTGATAAAATCATGTAGTGTGTCTTGGGCAAAAAAAGACCTGGCGGTGCCCAATCCTCTCCAGGCTGTTGGCCACAGCCGAAATCCACGAATACAGTGTGGCTCGCCTTGGCCCTGAGCACGTGGTCGTTGAACCTGTAGTAACGTGAGGTTCCTCCGCCCTGGCCGTTGACTTGAGGACAGAGAAAGATGGAGTATGCTGGTTAAACGATCATCTGTGGTGCCCCTACGACCTTCGGGTTACGGGACAGGATAGGATGGTATAAGATAGGTGATAAAAGGAATGTATCCCGTTGTGTGTTTAGAACACTGTAACTAGGTTAGTAGTGAGGTCATTACTGGTCCTGCCACAGGCCAGTGACAGTCTGCATTTAATACTGTACCGGTAATTTTTTTAAACTTCTGGTGTGTGTGTGTGTGTGTGTGTGTGTGTGTGTGTGTGTGTGTGTGTGTGTGTGTGTAGGTGGGTGTTTTGTGTTAGGGGTTAGAAAATAGGATGCATGTTTTTTTATTATTTGATAAGCTACATTCATGCTGTGTACAACTGCTTTTCTGTTGTTTGTGGTGTAGTTTTTGTGTTTTATTGCTTTTGTGCCGTTGTGTTGATGAAGTGTACGCCGCACACACATTTCCTTGTGTTTTCATGGGGACAATAAAGATTCTGATTCTGATTCTAACTGCTAACATTGAAAACAATGTCATAATGTCATTCAATATGTTGCAATACAAATAGCTTTGTACTTCGTGATGTGTACATCAGCTGCTCGATTTGGCATGACATGGTGTGGGATGTTGCGACCAGATGATCTGGCAAAGTGGCGTGAGGGAAAATCCACTTGTATCTAGAAGCGGCTTGATTGATTTGCCAGCGATTCTAAGCACCAACGACACTGCTGAGAAATGTCTAGTAGAAATGGCACGATTTTCCTTCTTGTTTGGCTGATCACGACACCTGATAAATGTCTCCATCAAAACTGAACGTAATCTGTCTAGTTGTTATTGAGATACAGCGTGCAGAGGAAACGACGGACAGACAGACGAACATATTATGGCGCGTTGTAAATTTCATCTAGATCTGCCTGGCAATACAAAAAAGACTGATGAATGGCCTTTTAAAAATGTCACAGAAAACTGCAAATGACAAAGGTCGCATGCATGCGAGTCATTATGGCTCTTGAGGCATATAACGCCCATGATACCCCTTGGGGTCATGAGCAATCTTGCCACTGTAGATTGTTCAAACCTATAAAGGGAACAGTGAAAGCCACAGTTGAAAACCTGTCTTTCCTTTATAGGCAAGACGCTTCACTGCGGCAACAGTACCCCCGTTGGAGTGCCGGGGGTTTTCAGTATAAATAGTATCCCCACTTTATGGAAATTTAGTGCTTTAAATTCCCACTGTCGCTGTCTTCCTCATTTACTCTTTCCTATTCTTGCTCTGTCCTTCACTCTGCTATACTATCTTCTTCTTCGCTAGATCAATGACCTACCTTTTTTCTTGAAAACTCTTCCTGGACAAGACTCCTTGTTTGTGTATGAGGTCTGTTGGATCAGCTTGGGAGTGTTGGACGCTTTCTGCCGGGTGGTCACTAGGGCTTCCTATGAATGTACTATTTAGCACTATAGGCATTTTATATGTATGTGTTTGGTTGATGATTTATAATGATGTTTGTATTCTATTTTGTTTTTGTAACCGGGGTGTTCGCGTAGTTGAGGTCAACCCTCAGCCGTCCCCCGCGTGGGATGTCTTTATTGTAAAGTGACTGGCCGGTGGAGGGCATTCAATTTTCCCACTGGGGTTGTTTCAGCAGATCTTTTATGCGGATCGGGGGTTGTCCGGTCCTGATTTGGCTCGGAAGAGTCCGCTGGACCTAAAGCAACAATAAATCAATCAATCAATCAACGCCCATGATTTCTGTTTCTGCAGCGTGGGTGAACACATTACACCCACACAACCGCCCACCTGGAAAGGCAAAAAGTAAACCACAGATCGTAGTCTATCATCACCAACTCCTATTGACATGGAATTTTCTCTTTTCAATAATATATTTTTCTGTTTGTCACTGTCACTTCGTCCTTCACTACCTCCCCCCCCCTCTCTCTCTCAACACACACACAGACAACCCTTACCATAACCCTAATTCTAAAGGAACACTCTTTTGATGCCAGCATAACAAGGTCCGTTAAATTAAACGTGTACACGTAGATTCTCAAGTGCATGTCAAAAGAACGCCGTCTAAACACAATCTCTCTCTTTTTCTCACACACACACAACCACACACACACACTTGTTTTAACGGTGTTATCATTGGTTTGAGGTCAAACTAAGGTTTGTCAAAACAAGTTATGTAGATGTTCATTGGTTTGTCCAAATAACGCTGTGTAAACAAGTGTACACACACACACACACACACACAACCGAGGGTACACAGTATTATCATGACTTTCCTGAAACGCCACATACGTTGTGCTGACAATGGGTCATATTCCGTCCTCCTTTTTAAATACGTTTAAGTGTTCGAACACTAACCCTAACCCAGCCCTAACCCTAACGGATCATTGTTCTGACGTCAAAACAAGTAGGTCTGTCAAAACAAGTTATGTAGATGTTCACTGGTTTGTCCAGATAACACCGTGTAAACATGCCCACCCATCTCCCTCCCCCCACACACAGTATTTGGTGATAATTGTTTGCTTGCAGATAGTTCAGAAAGTTATCAATCATAACACCTTTTTAAATGTTGCTTCTTTAGGTTAAAACCGAGATGACAGCTCTACAAAAATTTAACACCATTGAAATGCTTGTTTACATCTTTGTGCTTGTTTGGAAATATATTTGAATGTCTGTTTTACATTCTTCTACTGTCTCTTCTTCCATTTCTTCTTCTCCTATTGTCGGAAAATTACGACAGCTGTAAACTCATTGTGTATAGCTAGCTAAATATTGCAGTCCTTTACCCTTCCCCAGTTCGTTTAACCTATATTCTTTAACCTAGTATTTACTATCTCATTGTCTGCTGTTTTTATTCCTCTCCGTAGTAAATATCTTATTCCAACAGTCCTCGCGCAGACGATCGCAGCAAATGTCTTTCTTTATTGTTGAACTTGCACAAGTTTTCAAGACAAGTCAACAATTCTTTATTCTAATACAATGGAAGATGTAGGTGACAGCAGTACAAAGAATACAAATATTAATTAAAATAAAATATAAACACACACGCACACAGTAGCTTTGTAGTTTTCCTAAAACATACTAAGACAATAGATCTGCATAAAAAACAATTAGCTTAGTTTGGAGTTCTACGTTTTAACATCCTTCTTCGCCTTTCTTAACCAAAGCCTTTTTTGAAAAAACTCATTACTTTCCTTCCACCGATTGAAATCGATGAAACAAATCTATAAAGCCATAGTGTGAGTGTGTGCGCGTGTGTGAGTGTGTGAGTGTGTGAGTGTGTGTATGCGTGTGTATGTGTGTGTATGAGAGAGTAATTAGTTTTTATACATAAAGTTACTCACTGTTACAGTTACTAGTTAATGAGTTTTCCTCATTTTGTTTTATAGTTAAAGTTGTTTCGTGCTCATATAAGCGCCTAGAGCGAAATCTATATTAGAAGCATAAATATTCACAATGATAATAATAACGACTACTAATATCATCGACAACCAGCAGTAGTCAACGAAGAAGAAAGGTGGAGTGAGGTTGAGGATGGGGGTTTGAGAGATGACAGAACGCTCGGACACCACATTTAGATTACATTTTCGCAAATATTTGACAACAAAAATGAATGAACATATATATACTAATAGTCATCTCTTAGCGTGAATTACACATCATATACGTTTTTGCACAATATTTGATATCGACCTCAGACGCCTTTATTTCTTACGCATATATATATATATAAGTGTTTTTGACATTCATTTTCTGTATGCTTATTTCTAACTC
The DNA here is from genome assembly GCA_036898135.1 of Oncomelania hupensis. Lineage (NCBI taxonomy): Eukaryota > Metazoa > Mollusca > Gastropoda > Littorinimorpha > Pomatiopsidae > Oncomelania > Oncomelania hupensis. The sequence goes on from CM072516.1 coordinate 45,750,358, forward strand.
GCGCTCTTCTTCGCCTGATCATTTAATCATTCAAACGCGAACAATACGAATTACAGAACCTGCACTGGGTGCAGCTTGTCGACCATATTCCAATGGGGAAACATTACGGCAATGTGTTAGAATAATTATGTATGCAGTTTTGTAGTAGCACAACGTTCGGAATAACTGTGTTATGTACACACACAGAAACAGACACAGACACACACACTCACATACACACACTTAAAGCCTACACAAAAGGGAGAGCGGGGCTAGGAAAAGAAACATTGTTTCCATTGTAACGCTCCGTAGCCGCTCGTCTCCTGATCATAATAACTGCTGCACATTTGGGATGACGTCAAAGCGTGGTAATTTCATCTCATCAAAGGGATAAGGTAAACGCCGCTCTGGCATCAAACTATGGCAGTCACTATGCCATCAAGATGATGGCCAACTGACGCTCAAATATGCAAACGGAGTCAAATCGATACTTATAATTATTCGCAATATTCTCTCTCTCTCTCTCACTCACTCTCTCTCTCACTCACTCACTCACACTCTCTCTCTCTCTGGGTGCGCGGGGAGAAGGGAAGGAGTTTTGGAGGGGTGGAGGAAGCGGGGAGCATGTGTATTTAGGTGCATTAATATGCTTAGTTATTTCTTACCATAGTTAAGGTATATGTTAGTTTTCAAATTAATGTTATGTTAATTATTTAATTCTGAATTGTTTATTAAGGAATAGCTGCAAGACAGGTCAATAGGACCTAATGGTATTATCCTATTAAAGTTTTCGACTTCGAAGGATTCTCTCTCTCTCTCTCTCTCTCTCTCTCTCTCTCTCTCTCTCTCTCTCTCTCTCTCTTCTCTTACTCTCTCTCCAAACCTCAATCTTTCACATCAATTTGTCTTGTGGTCCTCATTTGGTAACAAATCAATCAGTCCCTGGACACCAAAGGGTCCGTGTGGAAAGAAAGTATGTCCCCACTGGTCCATTTTTGTCTTTCTCCTCTCCTATCCCCCCCCCTCCTCCTCCCACTGAATCCAAATTTGACTCCTTTGATACTTCTCATTAACTTCCACTGTGTACCTCCATTCTCCACCTCCCCACTCCGCACTCACACAATCTGCCACGAACCTGATCAGCCCTAATACATATTTTAACTTAAAATAAAATTATAAAACTGACAACGAGCCGGACATATTGTGACGCCACCGACGGCGTGACACTGGATCTACAATCTCTTATCGATTTCCCTTGCCTCTCTGCTTCAATAAGACACCAAACCAGCAGTGATTTTTTCAATCTGGAAGCAACAACGACCGAAATGTTCCACAATAAATTACATGCCCTCGTCACGTTTCAACAGCTCCCGCGCACAAGACAGAAAGGAAGCTATAATGTTATCTCGCAGTGTTTGGAGGCAAAGAAAACGTCACAAAGGTCTAGTTAATCAACTAATGTTGCCTCCGCAAATGAAACGGAACAATCTTATTTACAAGAACATTGGGAGCGAAATTTCAATAATTATGATATCGGTCACTAAATTTAACTGTGGCACTACTCAAATCATTTAAAGATTGTTCTCGTTATAAATATATTGGATTACTACTACGTGCTGTCAGCGAGTCAGTCAGTCTGTCCTACTTTGGTCACAGTAACTCTGGAACCGTTCATCCGATCATGACGATATGCAGAATGTGCGTGCATCTCCTTTGTTGCCACTTATCTGTAAAATGATGGGTTCGAATTTCAAATCGTTTGGCTGCCATGGGTTCGATTCTGAAATAGTAAGAAAACCGTTGGGAAAAATCACATTCATTCAAAGTTTTAAATTGTTTCAACTACAGCCTCAAGGAAAATTGGTGTCCTAGATTTGTACAAGAGGCGGGGTTAAAGCCTAAAAGGTTAATTATAGATTATAGTCAGACGACTCCGGAGCGTATAGGCGACTACTATCCTATCCTATCCTATCTTATCCCATAACTCGGAGGTCGTAGGGGCACCACAGATGATCGTTTAACCAGAGTACTCCATCTTTCCCTGCCCTCAGCAACCCTCATGGCTTCGCTCAGTGTCAAACCAGTCCATTCTCGAATGTTGTCCTCCCACCTCTTTTTCGGTCTCCCTCTTCTTCTACCTCCTTGCACTGTGCCTTGCAGGATGGTCTTTGCAAGGCCTGATGATCTGGTGACGGGGCCATACCATCGGAGTTTCCGTTTCTTCACCACTGTAAGGGTCACATTATTCTGACACCAGCGAACTAGTCAAAGTATATGTTCTTTCTTATACACAGTTCACTCACCAGCTCAAAGGACTACTTAATGAGCTAGTGGAAGGCAGGTTTAAACCCAAGAAGGCTAATAGCAAGGTCGCCTCAGTGGTCCACGAGCAACCTGGCAACCTACAGACTGTGTGTAGCTTAGCCTCAAATGTGCATGCAAGATCGCAAGTGAAGAGAGCCTAGCGTCCATGGAAACGGCTTTTCAGTTCGCAACATTACCCATCTCCATCCAACTTTCACCCCCCCCCCTCCTCCCCACATGTAGTGGGCCAAAGGCCATTGTTCATTTTTAAAGTGTCAAAGTGTCCATGTGTGTGTGTGTGCGTGCGCGTGTGTGTGTCTCTCTCTCGCTCTCTTTCCTTTCAAGACCATTCTGTCCCTATTTCTTTCACTTCCTTTCTTATATCTTGCATTACACGGCTGAGGGTGATGGGAGTGGTGGAGAGGGAGATCTAATAGCCTGGCCATGTAGCTGGAGCCATTCTGTTCTCTTCACAGAAAGACACGTGATCTGGCTACAGCTGTACATGGAATGACTTGTTTTAATAATAATAATAATAATAATAATAATAATAATAATAATAATAATAATAATAATAATAATAATAATAATAATAATAACAATGCTAATAATAATAATAATAATAATAATAATAATAATAATAATAATAATAATAATAATAATAATAATAATAATAATAATAAGAAGAAGAAGAAGAAGAAGAAGAAGAAGAAGAAGAAGAAGAAATAAATAAATAATTAATTACATTAATGACTGTGTTTTCATATATGCTATTATACATCACTTTTATAATTAATTTTGCAGTTGTCTGCCTACATATTTTACATTTGAAAGAAAACAGTGTGTCGCAATGTTTACACTTCAGAGGGAGAGAGTTCCATACACTAGCTCCATTAAATGATATGCTATTCTTTTTTTTATAAATCAATGTGAGGGAGCGGTAGTTTATAATTATAAAGTCTATGCCCATCAACTGGCTTAGTACATAAAATGTATCAAGATATGCAGGTGTTTCTCCGTGTGTGATTGTGAAACATAAGAAGAGCTGTATTAAATATAAATTGTTTTTGAAGTGGTAATATTCGGAGTTCTTTATATTTCTCATTAGTTGTAACATCTGTATTTATATTATAAGATTTATAAAGTACCTTGATTGCTCTTTTATGAAGACTATATAGCTGTTTAAGCGTCACTGGCATTACACCAAATAATCGATGCATAATTAAAATTAGAGAGAGAGAGGGAGAGTTTAAAGTAGATACCTTTAATTGGGATAATAGCATTACTATGCTGTCAAACCATTGAGAATATAAAAGTCCAGCAACACAAAGCACTGTAAACATAATACTGTATGGAGGATGGTAAATGGAAATTGGGTGTACGGGGGACAGGAGACGGCAGGGGCAATGAAATGTGTGGATAGAATGGGTAAACTATTTTTGGGGGGAAACAGTGTGCGGCGTCCCTAAGGGCACAGACAGCGAGCTAGGAGCTAATAACAACCCGATGGACGATGAAGATTCCATACGTTCCAGCTAAGAGTGGACTCCCGAGGCTACCAGGCAGAAAGCCTTCACACACAAATATATAGATTTTAGATGCAAAACCCTCTGCCCCTCCTAATACTGCCTTTAGACAGAAACCCTGCAGGCACAAATACAAAGGAGGCGCGGTAGTGTAGTGGTTTGGGCACATGCTAGCAATGTTTTAGGTCAAGCAACGTCGTCAGACGTTAGTACTTGGATGGGCGACCGTGCGGTAGTGGTTTGGGCACACGCTAGCAAAGTTTTATGTCAGGCAACGTCGGGAAGCGTTAGCACTTGGATGGGTAACCATACTCGAAAGGCAACCACCAAACGACACGCAAAGATTGAAACAAGCAAACGATACACCCCCAGTGCACCCAGCTGTGAATGGGTACCTGGAGCTGTTTAGAACCGAGGAAGGTAAAGCAGCGAGGGAGAACAGATAGGCACCGCCCTTATTTTGCTGGCCTAGAGAAAAGGGAGGCCCAAACGCTTCCATCCACAACGACAGAAGGTGACGGGGACAACTTTACTTTTACAGATACCAATCCACAACACTATCTCTGTCTATTCATTTACATTTCCCTGACAGAAATCCTTCAAATACAGATTCAATTTATCTGACAGAAATCTTTCAAATACAGATTCAATTTATCTGACAGAAATCCTTCAAATACAGATTCAATTTATCTGACAGAAATATTTCAAATTCAGAATCAATTTCTCTGACAGAAATCCTTTAAAAAAACAGGTTCAATTTCTCTGACAAAAATCCTTCAAATACAAATATAAATACAAATACAGACCAACAATGTTTCTCAGTCTGGAGGTAAACCTATAGATGCATACAGAAATCGATATACGTAGACGCAGATACAGAAGCAGAACACTGTCTTCAGAACCTTTCAAACATAACCAAGTGCAGAACACTAGGTATACATTTAATGCTACAGGACCCGAATGCTCGAGATCACAGATACATATTAAATACAGAACATTTTGTCTCCAACTAGTACTTTTCCATCATTTTGAGATATTATAGTCCTTCAGATACAGGAGATGAAGATGCAGAACCCTGATCTCAGATCGAAATTCTTCACGATGAATTGTATTTGCTTCATGTCAGATAAATAGTCATATTGTATAGTATTGTATTGCATTGTATTGTATTACCAAGCGTAAGTGTGTTGTACTATACTGTATTGTACTTTATTGTATCATCGAGAACGGGATTATCATACAAATTCCCACCGATCAGAAATCGTTGATGTCGAGTGCTTCCATTACAAAGGATAGTTAAGCCTAATGTTTCCTTTTTGGACGATCGCTGCTTGTAGATGTTTGTATGCATCGTGTTTCTGTTTACCTGGTGAATCGTGAGTATTATTTCATTAGTAAAAATATAGAACAACGACAATGCAGATGCAACGTTTGTTTATAGTTGTTTAGACTGAATTCGCCGACGGATTTGGCTTTGACTTGTGAGGGACGTGAATGTCGAAAAGTGATTTGCGAATGCGTGCGAAATTGCAGATGGATATACTATAGTACTACACAACCAACACTACGTTAACCTATCGAATCGTTCTCCAAATCTCTCTTTGCCCCTACAATTGTTCTCTCTCAAGTGCCAAGAGTCCCGGAAGGTCTGGCTGAGCTGAAGTGAGAGTATGGAAGGACGTCAACAAGCTTTGGGGGCCACAGCGACCCGGTGGAATTGTCATCTCCACGCCGTACAAATTGGGTTGAACCAGCTTGCAGCTGTGCGATACAAATGTCGCCCCAGTACAGATCCGGTTGAGACATCTTGCAACTGCCCCTCTATACCCATAGTCTCCTTTTCCTACAACGACGTCGTTCAGAGAAATCGGTCCATTAATTTCAGAGAAAAACACGCACCAAAACCAATAGTTGCCCCGCTTCACTCGGGAATTAATATTAATAGTAGTGGCAGTAGCAGTAGTAGCAGCAGCAACAACAATAGTAATAGTAGTAACAGTAGTAGTAGTAGTCGGCTTAAACATACAAATCCCGATTTGTCTGCGATTCAGGCCTCAGTCATCCTACCTCGCCACCTCTGATCATCATTCAGCTTTTTCCCTGCAGCTATTCCACCCAACAGGGTGGGTTCTCCAAGCTCACTCCTGCAACTAATCCACACATCCTCTAGCAGCTTTCCAAAACTACTCCTCTCTTAGCTACACACAAACACACACACACACATACGCACGCACACACCCAGAAACACACCCAACACCCTAGCTACCCACACCACACATCCTAGATATATACACACTCTTTGTATTCTATCTTCTCGGTACCCATTACAATGGAAAAGAAACCAAAATCTCTTTTAGCTGTGCCATGAATTTCTGTCTGGCTTCCTCAAAATATGGAGTCGTTTGGTGTTTATTGCCCTCTCATGGACGCAGCGCCTGCATTTCTTTTCTTCGGTTCAAATAAACAAAATATCCTTTCACACTCCACCCCCCCCCTTCCCTTTTTTTCTTCTTCCTCCATCCCCACCCTATAATTTTCGGAGACGACCTCACTTTTTATCACGTCTGTCTGTGTGTCTGTGTGTCTGTGTGCCTGTCTCTCTGTCTCTGTCTGTCTGTCTCTCTCTCTCTCTTCCTCTCTCTTCCTCTCTCTCTCTCTCTCTCTCTCTCTCTCTCTCTCTCTCTCTCTCTCTCTCTCTCTCTCTCTCTCTTTCTCTCTCTCTCAGTTATGCCATGCTATGCTATGCCGTTTTCTCTTTTCCCTCGATATTGAATTTAACCCCCGAGAACACTCCCTACCCCCTTTAATATTTTCCGACACCCTCATCTACTTCCACACCAACCCACCCCGCATCCCCACTCTCTCTCCACTATGCCATGTTATGCAATTTTGGCTTCTCCTTGGAGATCGAATCCCCTCCCCCCCTCCCGGCCTGGGCCCTAGAACCAATCGCTGATGCCTGCTGAACGGTCAATTGCCTTGATCGATCGAAACCTGTCACTTTCATCAACAGGGGCCCTTTCTCTCCAGCGCGCTGAAGACTATAATGTTGTTTATCAATCGCCAGCACGCGCTCATACACTACACAAACACTACACTCACACCGCGCTACACACATCCCACATACATACTACATTACCCTTCCCCTCTCCCCAAACACATACTGCCCACACACTCTGCACTCCACTCCACTCCACTCCACGTATCCTTCCACGTCACCTCGCTTCATTGCGCCTCAGTCAAGCATCTTGCCAATCTCTCCACCCACAGCAACACCCATTAACAGCTTTCTCTTACAGACGTACTTGCAGAGCGTCGCATGGAATCTTCGCTAGATAATCTTGCGCAGCACAAACACACGTAAATAGATACACAAATTAACACACACACACACACACACACACATACACACACCCAACATAGTGTAACTATCAAGCACGACGCACAAATCCTAGTCTGTAACCATGGAATTATGAGGTTACAGAAATCCAGGCTTGTTATATGGAGTCAAATGTAAAAACCCAGGAGAAAAGGGTTTATCATGAGTAGTAGGTCTTATACATCAAGTCTCCGATGTTCAAATGTCATTTCCAATAGGACGTCAAAAGCTTGTTACTGCATGCACGCATAATTATGTACCTGTACTTTTGGATTGAATATGTAATAATGAGGTGCCTGACGTCACCGCGCTGCCGAAAAGGGAGCTAACATTGTTGAGCGGCGCTGCATGGTGACGTCACGGTGCCTCAGAATGGAAACCAAGCCCTTGACGATGGTGAAATCGTCCCTAGTTAAATTAAAACAAAGAGTCCGCATGAAACCCGTCACTCACAAGGTGACAGGGACCCTTGGATGCAATCGATCAGATATCTCCAAAATCGAATAAATACCTTTTCTTTTGCGGAACAGATGTGTTCATGTGGAAAAGATAACGGAGGTGTTTGTTAAGTGGGGAGGAGGTGTGTGTGTGTGTGTGTGTGTGTGTGTGTGTAGGTGTTTGTGTGTGTGGTGGGGGGAGGGCGGGCCTTAAAAGAGGGAAAATATCATAGATAAAAGTAAAAAAAAAAACAGTAAACAAACTCTAATACCTAACTTCAAAAGTGGTGGTTCTTAAGGAAGATTATCTTACTTTTGAAGAAGTGGGTTGGTGCAAACGAGCGCGTTCACGACGACGACGACGACGACGAAGAAGAAGAAGAAGAAGAAGAAGAAGAAGAAGAAGAAGAAGAAGAAGAAGAAGAAGAAGAAGAAGAAGAAGAAGAAGAAGAAGAAGAAGAAGAAGAAGAAGACATTAATTGCCAAGTTTGAGCACATAATTGTACATTGCTATAAATATTACTTTTAACCGCCCACCCACACAGTCTCCCCGTTTCTTCTCCTTTCCCATTCCAAAAAGATGGAAGATGTTAATTTTATTTTTATCACTTTAGCAACAGCTATTGGACAAACGATGAATCGGATATTTGCAGTTCCACGCCAATGATCAATAACTAAAGTACTGTGGGGGCGGTATTAAAACGAGAGAGAGCAAGAGAGAGAGAGCAAGAGAGAGAGAGAGAGAGAGAGAGAGAGAGAGAGAGAGAGAGAGTATGGCAGTTTAACGTCCACACCCCGCATTGGCGATATGGCAGACGGGGGGTACCAATCCCAGAGAAAAGGGGGTAGGGACCTAAATCAACACTGTACTACCACAGCAATCTTACAGCTAAGAGAGTAAAAAATGGCCACGTTTACTTTGGCCACCACGTAAATCGAACTTGGATCATTGGTGTGCCAGGCTAAACGCTCTACCACTGAACTACGGCGGTGGGTCAAGAAGAAGAAGAAGAAGAAGAAGAAGAAGAAGAAGAAGAAGAAGAAGAAGAAGAAGAAGAAGAAGAAGAAGAAGAAGAAGAAGAAGAAGACACTACGGCGGTGGGTCAAGAAGAAGAAGAAGAAGAAGAAGACACTAAGGCGGTGGGTCAAGAAGAAGAAGAAGAAGAAGAAGAAGAAGAAGAAGAAGAAGAAGAAGAAGAAGAAGAAGAAGAAGAAGAAGAAGAAGAAGAAGAAACTACGGCGGTGGGTCAAGAAGAAGAAGAAGAAGAAGAAGAAGAAGAAGAAGAAGAAGAAGAAGAAGAAGAAGAAGAAGAAGAAGAAGAAGAAGAAGAAGAAGAAGAAGAAGAAGAAGAAGAAACTACGGCGGTGGGTCAAGAAGAAGAAGAAGAAGAAGAAGAAGAAGAAGAAGAAGAAGAAGAAGAAGAAGAAGAAGAAGAAGGAAATAAGGAAGGCAGAAAGAAAGAAAGAAAAGAAAGAAAGAAAAGAAAGAAACAAAGAAATATAACGTAATTAACAGAATACATGAGATCATTTCATAATATAAAGGGAAACAATAAGGCTGGCTACACTAACAATTCTTGAAAGCCGACAGCCTGTAGATCTTGTGTGTCTGTGTGTAGAGGCGAAAGTGTAGAGAACACACTTGTGGACAAAATCAATACCGTAGGTCTATGCGGGCGCCATACCTCCACTATAGATGCATGGCTGAGCACTTCTAATCGCCTCATCCTTCTCTTCTCTTGCCTACACGTGTTGTGTTTTATTAGAATTTTGTGGCTATTCTACACCATACTGCCTGTAGCGTTGGGTCCTATTGCCGTCACTCAGTGTTTGAGTGTTCGCCAGGCACACCTATCACCCAGGTTCTAATTCCGTGGTGGGCAAGGTAAAAATGTCCATTGTTCACTGTTCATCTTCGCAGTATGATTGTTGGGGTGGTTCAGGGGTAATTCAGATACCTTCTCCCTCTTTTCTCGGCTAGTTATCCCCGACTTCCCTATTGCCAATGGTGGGGGCATACGTTAAACTTCAGTGTTCAATCAGAGCGTCGGATGAAGTTGTTTCGAACTGAAAGGGGCTGTAGATAAACGCAACAAAATCTGTTAAAATATGGCATTCTTTTATGAACAGCGCCGTAAAGCTGCGACATTTGTAACAGTTAAAAGGGTCATACTTCTCCTGTTTGTCTGTGCCACTGCCATAGTTTACATAAAGTATCCTTCCCATGAACAGTGAACAATGGAGCCTATGGAATGGAAATAAGTGCAGAGAAGACCAAAATTAATGATGACCAACAACACCAATGGCATCAATACGGACATCAAAGTCCAAGGCCAATCCCTCAACACAGTGCATAGCTTCAAATATTTAGGAGCCATTGTATCAGACAATGGGTCCCGACAGGAAGTCCTCTCCAGGATCGCACAAACAACTGCTGCCTTGACAAGGTTGAAGCCCATTTGGAAAGACAGGACCATCAGTCTACATTCCAAAGTAAGACTGCTGCGCTCCCTTGTCATCTCCATCTTCCTATACGCTTGCGAAGCATGGACCCTCACAGCAGATCTCCAACGAAGAATACAAAGCATGGAGATGAGGTGCTACAGAAGACTTCTGGGCATTTCCTATACCCAACACATCACCAACGACGAAGTCCGACAGACCATCAAACAAGCCATTGGACAACACGATGACCTGCTAACAGTGGTGAAGAAACGGAAACTCCGATGGTATGGCCACGTCACCAGATCATCAGGCCTTGCAAAGATTTTTCTGCAAGGCACAGTGCAAGGAGGTAGAAGAAGAGGGAGACCGAAAAAGAGGTGGGAGGACAACATTCGAGAATGGACTGGTTTGACACTGAGCGAAGCCATCAGGGCTGCTGAGGACAGAGAAAGATGGAGTATGCTGGTTAAACGATCATCTGTGGTGCCCCTACGACCTTCGGGTTACGGGATAGGATAGGATAGGATAGGATCCTTCCCATCTGAACTCTGAAAACTTATAATTGGAAGACGGACTCACCTATGTATTAATTTGAAGTATCCTCTTTTCATTTGAACTAGATATCTTAATAAGGCTTGTAACGGACACAGTGTAGACAAGTGGTAAAGTCGTTAACGAACACATATGAAACATTTCATCTTAACTTGATATTTTCCTGTTATTATTAGTTCATGGACTGATCTAATCATTTAAAACATCCCCTTTCATTTTCACTATACCTTATTATTAATAACTCTTCTAACGGACACAGACGGTCTATTTTGATTTAAACTTTATAACTGGTTATCAATGCAGAATACGGATAATGTAGATACATTTTCAGTACTCTTCCTATCAATCAGCTACCCCTACACTCACACCCTTCGCGCTTTCCATCTCCTCAGTTCCAAAGTGTCCGGATCTACTTTATTTTTTATTTTAAACTGGAAGCACTTAATACCTCTGCGTCTCTTTAATCGTGTTATGTTTGGACCTCTTTAGTTAGTGGCCCTATAGCATTATAAGTATCTGTTTTCATCCGAATAATAAAACTTGTTATTGGAAGAAGATCTGGCCTATATTGTATTATTTCTTTTGAACTTAACAACGGGTTGTTGATACAGGACAGCGACGATGCAGTTAAGAACTCGTCCCATCAAAGATAGCTCTATGGTCTGGAACAATCTGCCAATCCTCAGAACCTGGCAGCACACCGACGTAGGATGGTTGAACAATTCATTTCTGAAAGTTGAGCAATGGTTAAAGTACCAATTTATATCTGAGCTTGGAAAGAATTTATTTCATTAACGTGTTACTGGCAGAAAACTTGATCTATCTAATATAATTCAAAGCATCTTCCAGGGCTAAGGACTAGTAGTCTGTCGTTGACATTGCTACTGATACGACTACTACCGGCGATTGAACTCATTCCGTATGAACTTGAAACGTTTGACTGACGATAGGTAGCGGCGCTGTAGGTTTCATACTCTGCCCATAAAAGCACTATTTCTGGTTTTCAGTGCCATTGTGTCTGGTACTAGCGATCAAGCCACAATCTGTGAAAAAAAAAATCCACCTCAGTCGATCGCCGGGGACTGTAATAGGATCAGTCCTTTGTTATCAGAGTTCAGTCGGTAAATCTTCACTCTTGTGTCCCCCCCCATCCCCCGCCCCCCTTTACACCTTGCACTTCCGTCAGTCCAACGCTCTTCCTCTACCCCATGCTCCATCATAATTTACACAGTATTGAACTGTCATTATTTCGATATTTAAAACATAAATTCATTACTTACATTTTAAATTAATCACAATTACACTAAATATCTTATATTTATAAGCGCAATTTCTCCTATTTTAATTTAATTTGAATTATTCATTTCAAAACCCACATAAACATCTTATTTATTAACAATACCTCTTATTATATCTTTTTATAATAAATATACAAAACTTTCTATGAAAAATATTTTATACATAATTTACAAACACCAAAATAAAATATAAAATAAATAATATCTTATCCATAACATACATAACAAAAAAAAATCTGCTTAATTTAAATAACAACTTCTACAATTATTCTCCATACAAAAAAATTATTTAACAATCAAAATAAATGTTATCAGTAACTTTTAAAACTTCTTTTCCTTATTGTATGGATTTAAAAGTGGAAAGTAACTAAATTGCTGGTAGAACGGGTGTGGGACAGCGCAAACTTTATGTGTTATCGATCAAGTATTGAGATAAAGACACTGCCATGTTATCGATTCAAATTCAATGCCATATTACAGAATGTAGTTTTGGTGATATTTCAGGTTTTTACCAGCAAAGGTCCTCTTATTTTAAGAACAACGAATTTGGACAACTTTAATCGATCCTTAGATTCCAAGATATTTGAAATATGTATCGTCTAATTGATTCTCTTATTATTTTAAGCGTTCTAGAATGTGAACTCATAACTTGGTCCTCACATCAAAGATTGCTGGAACACCGACCTCCGCGCGGCAACGCAAATGTTTGTTAGTTTTTGTTTCTTCCGGTCTTACATCCATTTCGACAGACACCCCTCTCCCTTCCACCCTTTTCCGTTTAACGTCTAAATCGACAGGCTCCACTCCTCTCCCCACCCTTACCATCACCACAAGTGTTTTATTTTCCCTTCAGCACGACTGTTTGTTTTGTGTACATCTTATCTCTACTCAGTCCCAAATCTAATATTACACATTGACATGTGCGTGTCCTAAACTTTAGCCCAGCACCATTTTCACGCCACCTTGTTTACTCCACACATATCGCCATTTTGAGTCTACGCTTTCCTGCGCCATGTTCATTTTCAAACAGTCGCCATTTTGTTGCCAATAAAGCATTCCCGACCTGGACCCAAGGAGGCAGAAAATACCTCACTTAACCCCTCCTTAGATTGGAATCGGCTCCACAAGACCTAGACCTTGCATTGACACTTCTCCTTAGTTGATCATGTCACCAGCACACAACAACTGTAGTGAGAAAAAGCGAAGACACAAGTAAAAACAGAATGTCGACTATGAGGGTTAAGGCCCAAACAGAGTTATCAGACTAGGAGCAGCGATGAACTTTCTCTTCATCACTGACGTGTATCTTGCTGACCGAAGAACAAGATGTTAATTTTCTTGAAGGACTAAGTTCTGTGCAATCTCTCAGTACGGTCCTCAGTCCTGTCGATCGTGGTCCGAAAATAGTCCCCTAGTCCGATGATTATTTCTGCACAATATTTCCAGCGCGGTGATTTCGTAATGAATATATTGGAAGCAGTCAGCCACTAGGTATGGAGCTTCGATTTTTCTCTTCCGGCACACGATCTATTTAGTTACGAGGATTTGTTTGCTATGAACGGGTGCTAGTACTGGAAACCAGAGCTTAAGATCCTGTGGCAAGGTCAACGGACTACTAACGTGAACTTTTCCTACTATACGTTCCGTGGGAGGCAGAAATAACCAAATCCAAGCGAAACCATCCCGACGACCGACAAAGCAATTGCCGTACAAAATAGGGAGTTTTTGCGATTAGCGAAAATAATTTTCTTCTTCGCTCGCTGCACGGTAAAAGCCCGTGATATTCTATAACATCATGTAGCAGCCGACGAAGAATGTCTATTTTCCACGTTTTGCAACTACACTTTATTTATTTAGTAATTTTATCGTTTTTAAATAGCGCTTTTTCAGCTCAAGCGCTACTCAAGCCACCGAGGCGACCACTTGCTGCCTTGGGCGCACAGTCTGACTCTAAGACGACTGAGCAAATCCTAGGCGGCCGGCGATGGGGGAGAGGGGAAAACTACACACTGAAACAACCGTCAAACTAATAGCCACAGTAAGATGGCCAGTACTCACGCCCATTGTTTATGTCCGGCCACCGGGAATCAAACCCGCAACCTTTAAAGAACAAGCTCGCAGCTCTACCAACTGACAGGTTTTGACAGGCAGCCGATAATCACGGTCAAAGTTCAGAGTTGAATCGTGTAGAAACAAACGTTTCACCACGTGCACGGGAAATTTTTCTTTCGATTTCACTTCAACGCATAAATACGACAAAGAAATGCACCTGAGGATGCATGACTGATTTGTGCATTTACTAGACACAGTTATATATATATATATATATATATATATATATATATATATATATATATATATATATATATATATATATATATATATATATATATATATATATATATATATATATATATATATATATATATATATATATATATATATATATATATATATATATATATATATATATATACTATAAACTATATATATATTTTGTAACGAAAAACGCTCACTGAATGCTTGCATTTTTCCCCGTCATATCATGGGCTGGCCAAAGAAAATGTTGATTTCCACCGAAAAAGAAAACGGGAACTAACATCGCGCAGGCGCAGATACGATCGATCTAAAACTAAGCCAGAGAATCCCCACGAAAAATATTTTGGTTGAGCTGCAATAGGTCCCTAATACTTGACCGCGTTCGTTGGTGGGAGTAGTTTTATTCGTAGATTTCGAAACCTCTCTAATACATCTAATCCGGCCGGGCCCATTAGTAGGAATACAAGCACCAACGATTAAAAAGCTTACATTGAACGGACGGTCTTTCTTGGCACAATCTATTCTAAGTTTGATGCTTCTTCTTTCTCGTATTTATTTATTTCTAGATCGTGTTATTTATTTATTTATTTATTTATTTATTTATTTATTTATTTAAAGACTTATTTATGTAAGTGCAAGCCAGTTTTCCTTCGATTGAGAGAGGGATGGCGCGATAAAGCAACAATCATTATGTTATGTAATGTCGAGGATAACGATCAAGTGCCGAAAGGTTGTGGCGCCTGTACTGTTGTACGCATTCCTATACACTACAGATCGGCTATTTTCAACTTACCTTAAATCCACAAGACGTGTACATTCAATTTAAGTTCATGCAGTTCCCAGGTTTTTTTTTCTTTTCCATTCATGTGAAAAACATTGTTATGGGGTACAGTTCATCACCTGGTTGTTTAGGGTCGCTACACACTCTTCTGCTAAGGTGAGGACCGCCTGTCACGTGGGGTTTATGGGCTCTGCACAATGGAATTATGGACCCTCACGTTTATTCGGTGGGAACGGCTAGTACGTCACCCTATGAATTACTTTAATAAATTTATTTGTTTAGCTCGTTCTGTGTTAAGGTTGGGATACAGAAATAGATAGAAAAATGGTAAAAGATTACTGTCACACTAGCTTTCACACGGCTATGAATCATATGTAGTCCAGCCACTTGATAACAGTTAAAATCACACATTTATTTCTTCTACTCTATACAAGATTCTCTAAGTACTAATCTAACTTAAAATGTCTCAGTTACTGCTAATAGTTCGATCGCTGATAGTCTATGCAGCTGTTCTATCTTCATCGGGCACTTGCTAGTATATCTCATGTAGATTTGGACTACTGTGGTCCGTGTTACAGTTTCTGGAGAGTTGGACTACTGTGGTCCTGCTATGATCAGTTTAAGTGCACCTTGGCGTGTTCACTTAACTGCTAGATGGTGCGTGCGAAGTCCTTCTGTGAGGTAGCTTCTGGTACACCTTTGTCGTTGTGTAGTTGGGTTCCCTTGCCACGCTGTGGGGTCTGACAGGGTGTTTTACCGGGTCGCTCGTTCCGTCTTGTGCGGTAGAGGTTCCTCAACCAACTAGTCGTTTCTGTGGAGTGGGGTGCACAGGATAGCTCGGGATAGCTCGCCTGCTCGTCTGTAATATAAGAGACGAAATTCTGCACAACCCTGAATAATCGGTTTGTGCAGAGCGTCTCACTGAAAGCCAAAGTAGCCCTCAGTGATAGCTCCACATCTCTATACATAAGCGACGAACATTCTGCTACTTCCGGGTTCCACTGGAATCTCACTCTAAATTCCTATACATATATAAATATCAAACGTGGCTAACTATACACATACAGAATTAATAATATTATAAACATTCCGTGGTACAGCCACTGGTCTGCAAACATACATATAAGTTAAACAACAGTGGTTCCGTACGGGATACAACATGGCGGCGTAACCGGTCGTGTTTCGCCTCGTGGTCGGCTCTTCCACATGGTCACGCAAATTCGGATTAATAATTCACATTTATGCATAGCAAATTCCACAAACATAATTTCAACAATAATATAAATATATCACGATGAAACAGAAGGGTGTTCATTTACCTGTTTGACAAGTTCAGGCCCGTTGTGACTTGATAGAATTCTATGCTTCTAAGTCCTGCTTCCTGGTCTAAGTGTGTAGAGATTTCTCTAGCTATCTAGCTGTTCACACTTCGGTGTATTCCTCCCAACTGACCAAAACTGTGCGTGGTTTGGACCCAGTCAAACTGGCTCCAACCACTTTGCCTAAGCTCTCCCATTGGTTCCAACGGTCCGATTCAAAACTTAAGTGCTGACGTCACTGCGCTGTGTGTGTGGCTCAGGCTCGCAGTGTGCTGTAATTTAATTGCTGCTGTGTAATAGACTGACTCTCTACTATTACAAAGACTACACAATGCTAAATAGTCAACAAGCAGAGTTAAAACTAGTCCTAACGCGACAGGCTCCCTCAACTGAAAAAAGGCGATGACTACTGGATTCGACCTTTTTCTACTACAGAGCCTAGTTTAACGCTGCACTATCCTAGGGTCCTATTTACAAGCTAAGTAAGTTGCTCTACCTGAGCTGCAATGCTGTGCCAGGTAGCTATGGACTCTAGTGACAGGGTATTACTGGGCGGGGACGAATTCTGGTGCTGTGGCCCTTAGTTGTGTTGGTGGGCGACAGCTGCTGTGTCCTCCACGAGATGGCGACTGAGGTAGTCGGCTCCGTGGTTTTCCTTGCCGGGGATGTACTCGATTTGGAATGAGTATGCCTGAAGGGTGAGTGCCCATCTCATCAGGCGAGAGTTCAAAGACTTGGAGGCTGCCAGGAACGATAGTGGTTGGTGGTCCACCTGAACTGTGAAGTGGGTCCCATACAGGTAGAGTTGGAATTTCTGTATGGCCCAGACTAGTCCAAGGCATTCCTTCTCCGACGTGGCGTAGTGGGTCTCGGCGGGTCTCAATTTTCTGCTGGCGTAGGCGACAGGGAATAGCGTCTCCGCATTCTTGGGGTCGCGCTGTAGCAGTACTGCTCCGAGGCCTAAGTCGCTTGCGTCGGTGCGAAGAACGAATGGCTGAGTCAAATCGGGTAGATGGAGTACTGGCGCCGATGTCATTCTGTCCTTGAGTGTTTGGAAGGCTGTCTCGCATTCCGCTGTCCATACGACTTTGTCCGGGGCGATTTTCCGGGTTCCATTTGTCAGTGGTACGGCGATGCTGTTGTAGTTGGGGATGAACTTCTGGTAGAAGCCGCAGAGTCCTAGAAACGACTGCACTTCCTTCTTGGTCTTGGGCCTAGGAGCGTCGAGTAGGCGTTTCACTGTCTTTTCTACCGGTCGCAGGCTTCCTTGACTGATGGTGTGTCCCAGAAATTCTAGTTCCGTGAATCCAATCTGACATTTGGTGGGTCTTGCCGTCAATCCCGTGTCTCTGAGGCGGGCGAGTAGTTGCTGTAGGAGCGTGACATGTTCCTCCCACGTAGGTGTTGCGATGAGGATGTCGTCCATAAACGAATGTAGGTGCTCGCTGCTCAGGGGTGCCAGGAGTTTTCGCATCATGGCGCTGAAGATGCTGGGTGCGTTGTGGAGTCCGAATGGAAGCACGTTGAATTCGAAGTGTCCTTCCATAGTGCTGAAAGCTAGGTACTTTCGGACTTGTGGTTGTACTGGTATCTGATAGTATCCTTTGCTGAGGTCGATGCGTGAGAAGTACTTCGCTCGCTGTAGCTTGGCAAATAGGTCTGTCTGGTCCGGGAGTGGCTCTGGCTGGAACTGCGTTACGGCATTCAACAGTCTGAAGTCGATGCACAGTCGATGCTCTCCGTTGGGTTTTCGCAACAATACCGTGCCTGCGCTGTAGGGTGAAGTAGACTCTGAGATGATTCCGGCTGCCAGTAAGGTGTCTATCTCTTCCTTGATGGCTCGCTGCTGAGACAGGGGCATCGGGTAGAGCTTCTGGCGGACGGGTGTTGGGTCGGTCACCGTTAAGGTTACTTCGACGAGGTCTGTCCTCCCTGGTCGGTCTGTGAGCACAGTCTGATGTTGTCGAATGACCTGTAGTACTTGCTGTTGCTGTTTAGCGGCTAGGTCTCCGTTGAGTATCACGTCTTTGTAGGTTTCTTTGGAGTGCAGGGGGTACTCTACTGCATTGGTCTCCATGCTTTCTCCTTCTTCCGCGATGGCGATGGCTAACAAGTTGTGAGTGCTGGGGGTCGCTGGTCTGTCCGTATACTTCTTGAGGAGATTAATGTGGTGGTATCGGGCTCTCCCGTTCACCTCTACTTGGTAGACTGTCTTGGATTTCTTGGCAGTCACCCGGTACGGTCCTCTCCAAGCGATGTCCAGCTTGTTGGTTCCACTTGGAAGTAAGAGTAGCACTTGATCGCCGACTTGCAGTTCTCTGTCCTTAGCGTGGCGGTTGTAGTACTTCGCCTGACGGGCTCTGGCCTTCTTCAGTGCTTCACCAGCTTTCTTCCACGTTGCTCTGAGGGTTTCCTGCAGGTCTGCGACGTACTTGGTGGCACCTCTTGGTGTGTCGTCTATCTTGGCTTCCGTCCAACTTCTGCGTAGGGCTTCTAGCGGTCCTGCTAGAGGTCTGCCGAACAGCAATGTTGACGGGGTGTAGCCTGTGGCTGCATGGGGCGTTTCTCGGTATGCGAACAGTGCCGCATTCACGTAGGTGTCCCACGCTTCTGGATTGTCGTCGGCGACTTTCCTGAGTATGGTGAGAAGGGTTCCATTCAGTCTTTCTACTTGTCCGTTGCTGGCGGGGTGGTATGGTGGTGTGCGAATGTGATGAACTTGTATCAACTCGAACACGTCTTGCATCAGGCGGCCGGTGAACTGAGATCCGTTGTCCGTTCTAATGCTGTCCGGGAATCCGACTCTGGTAAAGATGGCGATGAGTGCATCTGCAATCTTCTTGGTGTCGATCGCTGGCAACGGGACTGCTTCGCACCACATCGTACATGCGTCGACGAGTGTGAGTAGAAATCTGTTCCGCTTCTTGGTCATGGGCAGTGGTCCTACTATGTCTACTGAGACTTGCTGGAATGGCACGCCGACTACTACCGATGGTCCTAAGGTAACTGGTACGGTGTGATGTCGCGGGGAATATCGTTGACATTGGTGGCAAGATTTCACGTAGCGCTTGACATCCTCCGTGATTCCTGGCCAATAGTAGTGTGCGCTGATTCTCTGCACTGTGGCTCCAATTCCCATGTGTCCGCTGAGTGGCATGCTGTGGCCTAATTCTAGTACTTGGGCTCGAAGGGTGGCTGGTAGTACTAGTTGGGTGTGATCTCCATCTCCTTGTCGATGTAGAACTCCCTCTTCCATGTAGAAGTCTCCCTTGTGCGGGGGTGTGTGCGCCTTGGGTAGCTTCTGGAAGCACTTCGCTATCGAGGTGTCTTCTTTCTGTGCTGTTTTGATCTCTTCGAGTCCTGGATTCGGAGCGAACTCGGGCTGGGGTGGTTGGGTTTTAGCTTGGGCCCTGGTTTGCACTGCAGCTATCTCTACAGTTTTAGGGGGCGTGCCTAAGAACACATACCTACAACCTAGCACTAGATCATACAGGGGTTTCTGTAAAACAGCTGCTTGGATTCGTCCTGTGACGTACCTACTCTCTACTTCTATCCATGCTATTGGGCAAGTAGTTGTCGGTTTCGTCAAGTCTGCTCCTTGTAAGTCGACTGTCTTGTCTGTCAAGTCCGCGCGCGATACAAGAGATTCGCTAACTATCGCGTCGTATGATAGACCTGTGTCATACAGACAGTTCGCTTCGTTTCCGTTGACCTTGACCGTGTCTGTCACCGATGGGTGATCTCCGATCGTGTGTGGCTTGTTACCGCTGCTTTGAGTTAGAACTCTGTGCGCTGGCCGGCTTTCGCGCTCTTCCCTACGTTGTGCGGCCAACTTGAAACATTCTGCGGTGGAGTGATTGTTTCTGTTGCAGAACGAACAATACCGTCTCTGTTCTGCGGGACCTCTTTTCCCGAATTCCGTGTTGGGTCCTTTATTTTGCCCAGGTCTGGGGTTATTCGGCTTATTCGCGGTGCGCTCTTCCCGGTTAGGGCTTCGTTTCTGTGCCTCTTTCCCGTTAGGCTTTAGGTCTCGCCTGAAGCTCTTGGCTTCTCCGTGGGCGGCCACGTACCTATCTGCGACCTTGACCAGATCTTCCAGTCTTTCCGCGCCCTGCTCTACTGAGAATGTTCTCAGCTCGGGGGTCATGGTTTCCCGTAGCTGTTCCCATACTAACAGTTCTGTCAGTCCATCATACGTCTTAGCCGTGGCTGACTGGCTAATCCACTTATCCAGCGTTGTGGACAACCGATCCGCGAACTGCGCATAGCTCTCTCCTTTCACTCTCCGGTTGGTGCGGAATTTTTGCCGGTAGCATTCTCCTGTTAGTTCGAATCCCGTTAGGAGTGCCTCTTTTACTTTGTGATAGTCAGTCACTCTGTCAGTCGGTAGCTTACTGTAGATGTCATAAGCCTTTCCTCTAAGCCCTTGACTAAGCTTGAAAGACCAATGAGTGGGATCTAGTTTGTACTCTGTTGCTAGACGCTCAAACCTAGTCAGATAGAGATCTAGACCTTCCTCTCTCTCATTGAATGTTCCCAGTGGAAATGACATTCCTTGTACAGGGTTGGATGCTACCTCTAGCTGATCTGAGTGGGGAGGGGTTGAGGAAGAACTTGAAGCTCCTGATCCCAATCTTCTTAGCTCTAACTCATGCTGTCTTTCTTTTTCCTTTTCTTCCCTCTCTTTTTCTTTTTCTGCCCTTTCATACTCCCATTTCCTAACTTCTGCTTCTCTCTCTGCTGCTAATGCTGCCTTCTTCTGTTCTACTTCTAATTCTAGTTTCTTCTGTTCTGCCTCTAATGCTAATTTCTTTTGCTCTGCTTCTAATTTCTTGGCCTCTCTCTCTGCCTCTAATTCTGCTTTTTTCTGTTCTCTCTCTGCTGCTCTCTCTGCTGCTTCGAGTTTCTTAGCCTCTCTCTCTGCTGCTCTCTCTGCCTTAGCCTCCTGCTTCTCTACCTCTGCATTGATATACGCAATTAGGTCTGCCCCTGCTAAGTGTAAAGCTTCTCCCAATTCCTTGAAACGCAATCTCAAGGCCACTGGGTCCGACATTGCCAAACGTGTCTATGAACACCCTCTGAATCACGTGGAATACCGAAACACTAGCAATATTGCAATTCAATAAAAAAACAATGCAAAGACAATTAAATTCGTAATCAATAATAGAATAAAACAAGAGTCAAATGGCATACAACAGTTATTTAAGCAAAACCTGCAAAAGAACAATGCAACATACAGGCACAAAAATATTTGAAGCAAAAAAGTTTTTAACTAAAGAATAGTGCACCCAACTGATCAGTCCTTGTTACCACTATTCTAAGTTATTCTACTACTCCTACTGTTATCTAATTTTATTGTACTTAGATCCGGTTATACCCAATTCCTATTATACACAGATCCTGGCTAGGCTCGCCAATTTAAGTGTCACGTGGGGTTTATGGGCTCTGCACAATGGAATTATGGACCCTCACGTTTATTCGGTGGGAACGGCTAGTACGTCACCCTATGAATTACTTTAATAAATTTATTTGTTTAGCTCGTTCTGTGTTAGGGTTGGGATACAGAAATAGATAGAAAAATGGTAAAAGATTACTGTCACACTAGCTTTCACACGGCTATGAATCATATGTAGTCCAGCCACTTGATAACAGTTAAAATCACACATTTATTTCTTCTACTCTATACAAGATTCTCTAAGTACTAATCTAACTTAAAATGTCTCAGTTACTGCTAATAGTTCGATCGCTGATAGTCTATGCAGCTGTTCTATCTTCATCGGGCACTTGCTAGTATATCTCATGTAGATTTGGACTACTGTGGTCCGTGTTACAGTTTCTGGAGAGTTGGACTACTGTGGTCCTGCTATGATCAGTTTAAGTGCACCTTGGCGTGTTCACTTAACTGCTAGATGGTGCGTGCGAAGTCCTTCTGTGAGGTAGCTTCTGGTACACCTTTGTCGTTGTGTAGTTGGGTTCCCTTGCCACGCTGTGGGGTCTGACAGGGTGTTTTACCGGGTCGCTCGTTCCGTCTTGTGCGGTAGAGGTTCCTCAACCAACTAGTCGTTTCTGTGGAGTGGGGTGCACAGGATAGCTCGGGATAGCTCGCCTGCTCGTCTGTAATATAAGAGACGAAATTCTGCACAACCCTGAATAATCGGTTTGTGCAGAGCGTCTCACTGAAAGCCAAAGTAGCCCTCAGTGATAGCTCCACATCTCTATACATAAGCGACGAACATTCTGCTACTTCCGGGTTCCACTGGAATCTCACTCTAAATTCCTATACATATATAAATATCAAACGTGGCTAACTATACACATACAGAATTAATAATATTATAAACATTCCGTGGTACAGCCACTGGTCTGCAAACATACATATAAGTTAAACAACAGTGGTTCCGTACGGGATACAACATGGCGGCGTAACCGGTCGTGTTTCGCCTCGTGGTCGGCTCTTCCACATGGTCACGCAAATTCGGATTAATAATTCACATTTATGCATAGCAAATTCCACAAACATAATTTCAACAATAATATAAATATATCACGATGAAACAGAAGGGTGTTCATTTACCTGTTTGACAAGTTCAGGCCCGTTGTGACTTGATAGAATTCTATGCTTCTAAGTCCTGCTTCCTGGTCTAAGTGTGTAGAGATTTCTCTAGCTATCTAGCTGTTCACACTTCGGTGTATTCCTCCCAACTGACCAAAACTGTGCGTGGTTTGGACCCAGTCAAACTGGCTCCAACCACTTTGCCTAAGCTCTCCCATTGGTTCCAACGGTCCGATTCAAAACTTAAGTGCTGACGTCACTGCGCTGTGTGTGTGGCTCAGGCTCGCAGTGTGCTGTAATTTAATTGCTGCTGTGTAATAGACTGACTCTCTACTATTACAAAGACTACACAATGCTAAATAGTCAACAAGCAGAGTTAAAACTAGTCCTAACGCGACACCGCCCTGGTTACAAATCGAGTCCAGAGAATCAAACAAACAGGGATTTACTATTATTACTATTAATACTAACAAGGGCACCACTAACTTGATAACGGCGTTCTACTTGCGAGATACTACGGTACCGAGTCTAAGTACGAAGCAAAGCGCTTGTTCTTATTAATTACTGCACTCAATGCCTAGCGCCTTTCGATAAAGCAATCTTGCCGAAGAACACGTGTCACATAGAACACCGCAATGTCCCAGCTCGAAAAGCTGCTCACGGCGTGGTAATACTTTTCGATCAAGCGTTGATAAAAACGATACTGTATTAATTTTAAAACAAATGTGGCTGTGTCCAATACAATGACCCTGCATGCAAGAAAATGACACTGCACACTACCTACAATAATGACACGACCGAAATTTATCGGCAATGCACACAGGACGCTATCTTTTTGGAACACCGTTCCCTGATCAGCCACATGAAACTACCTTTTATTCCTACAGTCAATCTCTTGCAATAATATTATATGCATACTGAGTGATGGCGCCAGACTTCTTGATAGCAGGTACAGCCTTGTGACAGGTTACTTGGCGAGTCTTAGATATGCTGTATGTCTAAAAGTATCATGGATTGCTGAAAAGACATTGTGAAAGTCTAAAATCATTTCTTATAAATAAAACGACATTAAACAAAAAATATGATCTGATCTGATCTGATCTGATCTGACTTGACAATCGGTATCAGCAACAACACACACCAAAAAAAAAACCAACAAAAATCCCTTACCCGCCCGCTCTCTCACTCCTAACTCTGTATTTCCATTATCTTATATCGTACACAAGCAATGAATGAGCGACAAATAAAATTCTTTAGTTTCTCACATAATCGTCTAGCAAGACCCACATGTACGACTAATGACTATCGCTTAATAAAACTGACGATCGATGTATAACTGCGAGATGGGACATCACGAAAAAAATTGAAATATGTGATAGATCGCAACTAAATTTTTGAAAATGATCTTTAGCGTAAAAACTAGCACGCCGACGTGTATGGTTTTGGGTGAGGTTAGCTGTATTCCTGTCTCTTTGGATGCCAAATGCAGGTTACTTTGTTTTTGGCATAGATTGTGTATCGATTGTTGTAACGATTTCGTCTGTGCTCTTATTTGTTGTTTAATAGTGAGTATAAATTATCTTGGTTAAATACCGTTTGTTCTCTTCTCGACGATCTCGGTTTGCCTTTCGTATGGTTGCGTGGTTGTAGTTATTCTTTGAATTATTTTAAGAATCTAGTCAAACAACGCCTGAGAGACCAGTTTTTGCAAATCTGGCACCAGGATATAAATGAGCATAACCGTTGTATTATTTATAGAATTTTCAAGGAAATGTTTTGTTTTGAGGATTATTTAGTTCATGTGTCACCACTTTTAGAATAAACCTTAAAATTTAGACTGTTGCACAAACTTCCGATTCAAACTAAAAGATATATAATAAATATTCCGAGAGAAGAAATGCTGTGTTCTTTGTGTGATTTAAATGAAAAAGGTGATGAATACAATTATTTGTTTGATTGTACTAATCATCTCCTAAAAGACAACATATTTTCCCAATTGCCACAATATCTTACGAATCGCCCAAATGTCTTCAAATTAAATCAACTAATGAACTCGAAATCGAAGAGCACACTGATGAATTTAAATCGTCTTACTGGAATAATATTTTCACCTTTTAAGTTGTATCGCATTGCATTTTTCTTCTTTTTCAAGTGCTTCAATACCGTTTGGTGGTCGCGCGTGTGTGCTTAACTGTTTTCGCATTCTTTATCTTGTTCTTCCACTTCTCCGATGACTGTTGTTTTTGTTTTATCTTGCATCTGTATGCGATTGTTCTTTTGAGTGCATTATTTTCGAGGTATGTATGCGTCACAAATGTTTGAACATTGTTTACTTTCTTATAAATCCAGTATCTTTGCTGTTGTTTTTTTTCATTCAGATATGTTATTGTTTGCAGTCAGGTGCTACTGTGTCTTTTAATTAAGTAATATAGTGCCGTTCTTGCAGTCATTATGTATATATTGTGTATCCTTAAGCCCCCATCTTCCCCCCCTAGTCCGGCTATACGGTCTCCACCCACCCCTTTTCCTCCCTCCCCCTCTCTCCCTGGGCTAGTAGTCTAATTTGGAATTTGTTGTTTCATCGTTTGTTTAATAAAAGGAGAAAAAAAATACGAATGAGTCCACTGAAGGCCGCGTATCCTTCTTTCTTTGGGATGCAAGATCAGGCGGAAGTGCGGTAAGAAAAGGGGGAGGGGATAAGGGAGCGTTGGGGGGGGGGGGGGGAGGGAGGGGATAAGGGGGGGGGTGATCTCGCAAAAACACAGTATGAACGTTCTCGTTCAGAACAGTCTTTCGGCCGGATATATAATACTTCATCCTAAACTTGCACTACTGATTCTCTCCCAAGAAAGCAGACTATATTTGCAATAGATATGATCAGAGTCGCCGTCGAACCTGCTTTTGTGTGTAGGTTGTGATTGTTTTTGTTTGTTTGGGCTTTTAAAAAAATTTGTTTCCGAAATGGACCGGAACGTATTAAGTTGTTTTTAATCGCTCTACTCACGCCAGTAAAAACGGCCAACTAAGACAGTGAATTTCAATTAACATATAGCGCTTTAAGCGTACCTCAATTGCAAGTATTCAGCTTTATTCATGCTTAAATATATTTCAAATATTGTAAAAACAAATAATAGCTCCCCACCCCAGCCCATACCATGAAACATCCTAAGACTTTTTTTGGGATCAAAACCGATATACAAACATCCTAAGACCTTTTTGGATCAAAACCGATCTACAAACATCCTAAGACCTTTTTGGATCAAAACCGATCTACAAACATCCTAAGACCTTTTTGGATCAAAACCGATCTACAATCTTGCGCTATTAAATTTTGAAGGGACTTATCGCGCATGTAACTCTGGCACGACGTGGCTGTGTTATCACAGTGGCAAGCAAAAGTACTCGGTTTCGCTAAACAGCTTTCTTATAGTGTTGGACTAATCAACGAGTGTGGGACTAAGGAACCACAAAAATAAGGTTCTCTCAACAAAGAAAATACATTAATTCTCTCTCTCTCTCTCTCTCTCTCTCTCTCTCTCTCTCTCTCTCTCTCTCTCTCTCCCCCCCCCCCCCTTCCTGAATCACACACACGCATAGGCAAGCACGACAGAACACATACACAAACACAAGCACACACATACACGCTGGCTTGGTGTAAGCAACCTTAACTACGATATGTATCGACGCCATTTGATAGACGACCCGTTTTTGCCGTTGCGGACACCCGGCAGAAACGTCTGAACACGTCCTGCTTTTCTGACCTTGCCCGTACTCAAACGATTGGTCTTCTTGATCCCATCCCCTAGGAAGTTAATACCCTACTTTTTGGAAATGCAGAATTATCATTGCAAGAAAATACCAACACGTTTTCAACTGTCCACACATTCTTACTTTGATGTAACCGCTTCTGACCGCATCACATTTTATTTTCAACGACTTTCCGCACACTTCGCTTTCAAATATTGATCCTCTATGCACATCTGTCAGTTTCTTTTCACAAGGTATAGCTCTCTCGCCCCCGCCCCTCCCCGTTTACTCCCTCCTCTCCCCCCCTCGCCATTTTCTTTCGCTTGGGGAAACTGTTAAATGTATGATACTTAAACTATGTCTGATAACTTCTCAGACGTTTGTGTTTGTTAATATTGTTTTATTCAGTTTATCTTGTTTTTTTAAATTATTGTATAACTTTTTTTTTAATTTCTAATTTGCTTCTCTCTTGCATTTATATCAATGGGTTTGTCGTCCGCCACTGATAGTTTGGATACATTATTTTATTATTTTGGGTAGCACTCAGCCTTGTGCTTTTGTGCGCCCTGACGTTTTGCCTTTACTTTATTATCTGGTTTGTTGACTATATTTATGTTTAAACAAACACACACGCACTCAAGCACGTGCACACACAGAGAAAAAAGAGGTCTACACACACAAGTTAACGTACGTGCGTCATTCGTGGCCCTACCAATAGTGGCGTTAATCAAAGTGAACACGACGGCCGAAAGGATATTGAAAGTGAGGGTCATCAGGAAAAAAAAAAGACAACGAAGAAATTGCTGAAGGCAATAAAGAATATGGCTCTGGCAAAGACTATTAAGATTCTGGCTTGCAAGACATTAGACGGATCGAAATGATGATGACGACGACGACAATGATGATGATGATGATGATGATGATGATGATAATGATGATGATGATGATGATGATGATGATGATGATGATGATGATGATGATGAGGTCCTACTTACAACGTAGCAATAAAAAGTCTCCATGTTACATGTACTTTGAGGATTTACTCGGTACAACTACGACGGAATCTTTCTAAGGTAAAGCTAGACTATAACAACTCAATTGGGGAGAGGCGGAGGGGAGGGAAACTACACCGACTGATTGATTTATACTATAGTTTACAGTCTTTCATTTTTTCTTGGAAGAAAACGTAAGATGGACTACAAAGACACACGACCTGCTTACGAGGACAAGTAGACAGTAAAACTTTGAGTTATAGTCTGTCGTTAAACATATATATAACAGGGCTCGAAATTAGCGGGGGCCCGGGGCCAAAAACCCGCAAAGTTGATTTCGGGCTCGGAAAGTTGAAAAACGAAGGGCCAGCTTGGCCCGCAAAATACAGCTAGCTCTACTCGGCAGTTTCGTATTTGGGCCAAGGGAAGCAACCCACACCGGTGCCATAAATTTGGACAGAAAAAAAAAACACAGAGAAAAGAAGCGAAAACCCTTTAATTTTGCATTCAAATGTTTAATATACACTTCAATATCTTTTTAATATAATAAACAAAAGGCTATGGCACAACATAAGCGCAAAATGTCCATCTTTGCAAGTACGAAAGTATGGCTACATATCGTCGCCATACAGTTGCTAAAACAATCGGCGATGGCGTATTTTCCAAGTTTTGGGAAGCGAAAGACGCCAGAAGAAAATGCCGATGAAAGGAAAGAACAAGAAAAAGAGAGAAAAAGAAGTATGAAGAGGAAAAAAGATCAAGGAACTACAATGAAGGGTGGAAAAAAAGATTTCCATGGCATGGCTTTGAAGTGAACGAGGAAGAGTACTGTTAAGTTTAGTTCCCTTTCATGGTTTTGTTTTGAACTTTTGTGCATTGAGGTCAGATTTTTTGTTAGGTTACTCATATTAATTTAATGATGTGTATTGTGCAATACTCAGTCACAAAACTGAAAAGTATTATACAAGAGACTCACTTGATTTTTTTCTATTTTGTTTAATGGCCATTTCAGGCTCATTAGTCACTGGAATAATTATGTGTGTCACTAAATGTGTGTGTGGTTGTTTTTTTCCCCTTTTTTGTTGGTAATGTTTGAAAGTGAAAGAAAAGGCAAATAAAAATGACATCACTAAGCAAACTTGGAAATTCAATTGTTTTTATTTTAGATTATCAGACAAATTGTACTTTCTACTTATTATATTGTCAATAATTCTTTTGTTTTTTGTTTGCATTATTTTTCAAGTTGGGCCCCGAAAGTTTCTTGTGGGCCCTCAAATTTTTCAATCAAGGGGCACGGTGGCCCCCAAAGAAAAAAGTTAATTTCTAGCCCTGATATACATACAGACATGACTAGATAGATATATAGATAGTATAGACAGACAGACATACATACAGTTAGAGCAAGAAACAATACAGGTGTAAAAGCATAGCTAACTGATAGCAAAATGACAAACAATCAATGCACGAAACACCCCAATCCATTTATTACATACACGCACAAAGACAACAGTACTCCATTGCATGAGATTGGACGTACACAAACACAAACACATAGTAGAAATGAAACAGAACAACGATACATCTGCGCACAAGCAAGAAGTATACAGAGTAGAAATAAACAACACAACGCAAAGGCACAGAATCACGCAACAAAGAAGGAGTCAACACGCATGACCCAATACATATAGACACAAACACGCAAACACACACACACACACATATGACCCAACACACATGGACACAAACATAGGCCAATACATACAACTTCAAGGATCAAAACAAATGGACTTGGAATCCGACAGCACAAACAAGACCCGCATGATAATAAAAGAGGCCTACCTTTCCTTGTTGGCGGGGACATTGGTGAGGGAGATGTAGTTTAGGCGAACGCTCCGCAGACTGGCCAAGATCTGGGCGAAAGGGGTGACGATCAGGTCTTCAGCGTGTCTGCAATGAAACAAACCGCGCCCAGTACGGCGTTTAGCCAAGGACGAGGTGGAAGAACACAGAGAGTTGGCAGAAGAACTAGCAGTGGCTCCTTTGGGCCGAATAGGCATGGAGCTACACCCAGGGCACCCTCGGTCTCTCAGCTCTTTCTCAAACACATCACCGCCGATAAACTTCACCTCCCCGGAGTCTCCGGAGTCCGTCCGGGTCACCCTAAGCTCTGTCCTCTCTATGGGGGATATCCGCCCCCTGAGGACCTCTTCTCGATCCTCCACTGTAAGTCCTAAAACCACTTTGGGAGTAATATCTCCTCCCCCTCCTCCATCACCTCCTCTGTCCCTTCCTCCCCCGCTTTTTGAGGATAGCCCCCATCCCTTGGAGAAGGAAGAGCTTTTGGAGGTCTTGGAGCTCTTGGAGGATTTGGCTTCCCCAGAGGTTTTGTCACTTTTGCTACTACCACTACCACTGCCGCCATCCCCAGAGGCATGCTTTCTCGAATGGCGGCCGTTCTTCCCGAAAAGCGGGGACAGAAAGTTCAGCCTCTGCATTATAGATCAGCCGGAGCGGCGGACCGCCTCACTGTGCACTGAAATTCCATATTTGCACCGTCTCAATGGTCCAGATTAACCTCATGATAACTTCCCATGTGCTCAAACTTAAAACGCACAAACGGCTTAATTTAAAGTTTAGCTGACAGTGAACAGTAATCAATTTTTGATGTGCTTATTTTAACACCAAAGGACCTCTATGGATTATGTTATGAAATTTGAATTTTTCAGAAGTAGTCAACTCTCAGTCCACCAAGATGACAATTTCTATTTGGAATCAGAACTGCTGGTTATATAATTTATTTATTTAACATTCTTGCAAACGGCTGAATTTGGCAGTGACGGTCAGACACAATAAGTTTTCTTTTTTTTTCTTTTCAGGAATGGTGTGGTCAGAAGGGGATAAAATACAATATTTTTAGTATTTATCTATTGAACCGTTCTTATATATAACGCTTTTTTAGTTCAAGAGCTGCACAAGGCTCAATACAGACAGACATGATGCATCCCGTTAGCACCATTTGAAAGCTTGCGTTTGAAGACTTTTCAAAGCTACAATCAAGTAAGTTGCTGGTCACAGAACAACGCTAAGCTTGAATTATCTCTACCAAAGATTATGGAACAATATTCCCCTTATGCGTCGTCATCGTCACAACATAGTACATCCAAGTACTTCATAGTCACAAAATAAAGACTCACTATACATCCGATATAGGCCAAAAATACCTACACTCTTTCAATGCGATAGTTTTCACTCTATTGATCCCGTTTTAGTATAGTCTACTGCTGTTGAAATAAAAGCATCTCTAGATGCCACAGTTTTGCAGTAGTGTGGTTACTGTCTGCAGATTTCAACTGTAAATCGATATTTCTTCTATCCTAAGTCGGGTAAGTATGTAAGAGGAATGACGGGGAACTGCATGCCTCTCGTTCAGAGAGGAAAGAGAGAGAGAGAGAGAGAGAGAGAGAGAGAGAGAGAGAGAGAGAGAGAGAGAGAGAGAGAGAGAGAGAGCGAGAGGGAGGGAGGGAGAAAGAGGGAGGGAGAAAGACAGAAAGACAGAGGGAGGTGGTAGCTTGGGAGAATGAGAGAATGGAAGAGAGGGAATTAACAATCCTTGTATAATTTGCTGTTGCTGATAATTGCTGTTTAATGGTTAGCTTAATATTTATTTATAATTTCTTTATAATTTCTTTTAAAAGAAAGAGATCAACATTGACATTAACCAACAATATCTAAACCTGTTTAGTTTGCTTGCTCTTTATTTCTAATTTTGTTGGTCTTTGAATGGACTAGACTGCGCTAAACCATGTGAATCGGTTTTGTTCATCCACAGAACCTTTATTTTTCCCTAATTAAAGCTATACCCGAAATAGCGAACACAAACCCCAAGAGGGAGAGACGACATTATACAAAAGACTCGAGAGGCTCAACACATAGTACCTATCCACACGATGGATAGCCAACAGGGTAACGACAAAGGGGGGGGGGGGGGGGGGGGGGGGGGGGGGGGGGGGGGTGGGGCAACATATACTCACAGACTATGAATACAAGAGGCAAGCACAGATCTATGGCTCGCGTTTCAGACCATGGAACCCTCAGTGGGGTCGCCTCGTTCCTCAGAGGGTCTCCAGGCGATCGATCCCTCAGAAAATCGATACAAAGACGGAAAATCCTGCTAGATATAATGCTTATAAATGTTGGGTGTACTGAAAGAGAAACTGGCTTGTAAACTGTGTACACACATCGGTGTATGATGGGTCAACGGTGGGTATCCGAAGATGTACACCATGGGTCAAAACGATGGGTATTTGAATGAGCGTATAATGAGTCAAAACGGTGGGTATCTGAAGGAGTGTATAATGAGTCAAAACGGTGGGTATTTGAAGGAGTGTATAATGAGTAAAAACGGTGGATATCCGAAGAAGTACACCATGCATCAAAACGGTGGGTACCTGGAGGACCGTATAATGCGTCTAAATGGTGTGTTTATTGAAGGAAAAACTGGCCCAATTGCGTCCACATTGAAATGTGTAATGCACCTCAAGGGTGCGGTTCAGCAATACGTCTAAAACGGAGGGTATCTGAAGAAGTGTATAGTGTGTCTAAATGATGTATCGATGGAAGGAGAAACATTATGTACACATCTGAATGTATAGTGCGTCTAAAGGGTGAGAATATGAAGGAGCATAATTATATATAATTAATGCGTTCAGCCTTTGCATCTTAAGTCATAACTAATTTGTCAAAAGAGTGTGATAAACGAAAGGAGAAAAAAGAACAAGAAAACCAACATTGTGGGAAAATAGCTTTTAAATGGTGTATAAATCTTAATGTTTTAATAGTGGGTTGAAGATGCTGCCTTGTCTACTAAAACGTATAATGCACCTAAAGAGATCATGAAATGGAGGATAGAGATGTGGGGGGAGGGGGGGGGGGGCGGGCGGGGGGGGGGAGTGGGGCTATCTGGCTTTTAAACTGTTGTAAAAAATTTTTTGGTAAAGTATCTACTACATTGTGCCGACCAAACTGATGGTGGATGGATGGAAACCTGGTTGCAAATTTCGGTATCCTAAAAGTGAGGAAACTGGCTGGTAGAACATGGCACATGTCGTCCACACTAAAGAACGGAAGGTATCAAAACAGTGCGGTGGGTGAAGACACCGACTCGTACATTTTGTTGTGGGTGCTAAATACAATGGTAAACAATATATGGACGGGCAAAACAAAGAAAGACGTCGACTGACTGAGCTGAAACCAGAAGAACAAAGAATAAGGAGTTGCTGTAAAGTCGATACGCTGTCGGAACAACAACAGCAAAATCAATTCGCTTCATAGGTGAAAGTCCTCTTTAAAGCCATCACGCCACGTGGTTGGAACCTCACCAGCTTACATATCTCCACTATAAAATGTTCAGTGCGGTTTAACGAGATTTAATGTTGAAGACCCCCAGAGTAGCGAGCTGCCATTGTGTTCATGATATCCTGTCTGGCCCTAACATTTGATCTTGATTTTTTCAAGCACTAGGATTAAACTGCAAGGATGTGAAAGAGAAGAAGTATGTTTCGATTTAGCTGATATTGGTATATTCTTAAAAGACCGTTGCGTCCACAAGTGATTTATAAACACTTTGAATGTGAATTCTGTAAAATTATACATGTTGTTTCTGTAACACCATGAATGCGGTTTCTGTAACACTATGAATGTGGTTTCTATAACACTACAAAATTTGATTCCTGTAACTGCACAATGAACGTGGTTTCTGTAACACTATACATTTAATTTCTGTAGCACCACGAATGTGGTTTTTGTAACACTGTAATACATGTACCATGATGCTTTGGTTTTAAATATCTGAAGCTATCAACTATTAAGACAGGCGCGTGAGATGCACCCCACTCTCTCTCTCTCTCTCTCTCTCTCTCTCTCTCTCTCTCTCTCTCTCTCTCTCTCTCTCTCTCTCTCTCTCTCTTGCTATATAATGTTAACACAAAAACCTTGTATGCCATCGCCAAACTTCTGCTCAAATATTAAATAACTGTAACGACAATATGGAAAATCTGAATTAAAGACACACGAGAACTTCTACACAAGACATCGCACAAAATAAGTGGTCTCAATCAGGCGATGGTATCAGATCTATAACCAAAGAACGAACGAAGGTTAACAGATCCAAGCTACGTGGTTCAACACCTGCATTACGACTACACTTCGACGAGCAACACTCGCATTCCTATGCACACTGCAATAAAAATGTGACGAGTAAACCCCGCTGCATTCTTGTGCACATGCGACAATACCTTTTCTTTCCTGCGTGTAAACATAATCCTGTAGGCGACGAGCTACCGCATGGCAGCACTTCTTGAACACTTCCAAGACACGTTAGCACACAATTCACGCCGACCACCATCCTAAGCGATTGCGCACAAACCGAAGCCAGCGTGTAGACGTACATCCAAAAGTGGCAATCACAGCCGCCAGACAGGCGAACAAATCCTCACAACTCGTCGATCACTCAAACACAACACAAAAAGTCAGCAACAGCTCAATCAGAGACAAGGGCATAGATCACAGCCTGAAGTCGATACACACAAGGTAGGAGCGAGCAAGCACGGCAACGGTGGAAAGCCATAGCGGCTACCAGCACATTGCGCTGGGGGCGGGGAGGGCAGGCGGCACACGACACAGCAAGATGAGCTAATCGGCACAGACAAGGTAAACAAGACAGATGGCGCACGAAGCCGGGGTGTGCACGGTCAGCCGAGCGCGAGATGATGGCATTAATTATCCCAGCCAGCGCCATAAAATGATGGTCTGGACATCCCGTAGGCCGGCCACCGCCTGTATGATCACAGTGGACCGCAAACACAAGGTCCCAAATCGATCGCCGAACAGCAGGAGAAGAAGAGACGAGGGCGAGGGCGACGACAACAACAAACCCAATTGGGTCTGGGCAACCAACCACCACCCATACCTACTTCCAGTTTTCTTCCTGCACAGTATTTTTCTTGTCCTGCTTCCACCCGCCTGGGATTTTCTATCGTTATGTTTGGGCCCCCTTTTAGCATTTAGCACTTTCCCTGATTCAACTCTCGCTCCGTCTTCCTCGCTTCCCATTTAGTGGGCATAAAGTTGTTTTTTTCTGCGTTACGCCAGTGACGATCGACAAGTCAATTCCATCTTCTCTGCACGGCGTCTCTTTCCTGCGTTGGGCTTACTTCCTATGCATAGGAATGTCTCCCAGACTCGTGCCGCTGCGTCAACCCCCTGTATCCTTGCTCCGTCCTCCTCCCCCATCTTGTCATCGCCGATAGCGTTAGCAGTGGTTCTATTGCAGTCTGAGTGGGGGACACCCGTTGACAAGGCACTGGAGAGCAATTTCACGCATCTTTGCTGCCGCAGCAATATTCGATACAGCCAGGAGACCAAAGAAAAAAGGATGGCGATACAGGAGCGTTTACATCACCCCGCGCCATAACCAAATACTGTCGGACTTTTTGAGAGTCAAGTTACCGAGTAATAGATTACCAATCACACTGACAATGATGCCGCTACCTTCCCCCTCCAATAGCAACTGAAACGTGTGTGGGAAAGCGGGAGAGTGACTCTTCACACACGCACGCACGCACACACAACTGTTGGTATCGTGTGGCGAAACACCCAGCAGTTCATTTTCTTGTTGCCCAAAACGACTTCTCGTCGTGGCCGAAAACTGACTTCCGAGGGAAGGCGGGGAGGTAGCAATTCCTCAAATGGCCCCGACACTATTGCTAGGGCACAGAGAGACACCAGTCATCCCTCCGGCACCTGCAAAGACCATCCAGACCACGGGAAGGAAAATCACCGTTTAGGCAGCGCTTGTGATGGGTTTACTGTGATGGAATTGTTGGACGGTGCTCAAACACCTTTCCTTTCCACACGTGTCCCGGAGGGACAGGCCGAGGTTTGCCGCCGTGCTTGGTGGTCGTCTGGGCTGTTATGCGGAGGAAAAACAGTTTTCTCTACGCCCGCCTGACTCCTCATTTGTCAGCTACCGGTAGATAAAGTCCCCACGGCTATACAGAAAGCACTGCTCGTTAAGAAACTTTTCTCTGTATTTCATCTCCTCTCGCTCTAAACCGTTGTACTGATGCAGCCGTGGATATAATCATCTAACAGCATGAACGCAAAGTGTCGATATACTGTGAAAGATCTCTTCTAACACTGTCCTTTCCGATGAGTAATCGAGTGTGCCCCCTCACTACTGTCAAACTGTGATATTATCGGTTTTGCGGTGCAGATGCCTCCAACAATGTGTAATTCAAAGGCAGTAGAACTTTCGCCGCTGCATCTACATAATTCTTGCATACTTGTTTCTCAAAGCCACGTAAAAATTCGAAGACGTCGTCCAATGCTTCCAAAGTAATGTTCGATGAATCCACATCCATAGAAAAAAGTCGGTTCCAATGCGCTGAATCAGCAATGACTTAAACTGAACTGAATTGAACTGAATTTATTAGGGTCTAATACACCTCTAATATATGTGCTACTTCAATATGCTCAGTACAATGCAGGTTAATGTGCAGCATCGTCGTTCTAGTCATCGCTACCTTTACTGGGCAATAGTATGCTGAGAAAATTGACTGGAGAATTCTGGTGTTCAATGCACAGCAACATCTCCACATTGAAGGCTGGTCGTAGGTCTGCGATAGTTGAATGGGTGTTAATGGCAGGGCAATTAGACTGCATGGTGGGACATTCAGGTGCACTCAGAGAGAGAGAGAGAGAGAGAGAGAGAGAGAGAGAGAGAGAGAGAGAGAGAGAGAGAGAGAGAGAGAGAGAGAGAGAGAGAGAGAGAGTTGCAGGTTTATGTCAATGTAACTGTGGACATGATAGGAGGAAGTACTACATGAATTAGAACCGTGGTGGCGGGAAGAAAGGTCAGAAAAAGAAGTATCCTTTCCTTTCTTCCTAAGATGCATAGAGTAAGGGGGTGGGGCTGAAGAGACAGGAAGGAAGAATACAAAGAACCTGTGTGGAGGTAGGGAAGGCGAAATATGCTGAACAAGGACAACGGCAGCAGCATCGTATGGCAATGCCAGCCAAGGACATACGCCAAGCAAGCTTGGGTGTCCAAAGGGACCAACAGCAGCGGCAGGCAGTAGGCCTAGCAGAGACAGCGTGGCACTCTCGTTGTGCGTCAGTAGCAACAGGGGAACTACTACGACGAAGGAGAAATCCGGTAACTTTGTCACGGTCAACAGATCATCTAAACAAATAATAAGTAAATTAAAAAAAAAAGTATATACTTCCAAGAGTTTTCCTGAAAATGATGTACTCCCTCTAAAACAATGTGTCAAACGATGTATTACACACACACACACCCACACACACACACATGCCCACACGCACGCGCGCGCACTCACACACCCACACACAGGAGTAAAAAATTCGAGACGGTTTCAAATGGGGTTTCGAACGATGTAAGTGAAAGAGAGCTTGACTGGATGTGTCGTGGTTTAGTAAACAATGTTCTGTCTGAAACGACGGATACAACAAATAATGGGGAACACATTTCCGTATAAACAATTCCGAAAGGTTATGTACTTCCTTATAGGCTGTTTTTCTTCGAAACTGTTTTCAAACTAGACTATGTACTCATTCAGAGGCTGTTTCAAGCAATGTAATCCGTCAACGACCTATTCAAACCATGCATTAAAACTACATCCTATCCTATCTTATTCCATAACTTGAATGTCGTAGGAGCACCACAGATGGTCGTTTAACCAGCGTACTCCATCTTTCTCTGTCCTAAGCAATCCTCATGGCTTCGCTCAGTGTCAAGCTAGTCCATTCTCGAATGTTGTCCTCCCACC
>CM072516.1:45792836-45965336 GCA_036898135.1 Oncomelania hupensis
ACATTTTTTGCTAACTCTAAAATTATTTATATTACATAATCTAAAAAAAAAATAAAAAAATAAAAAAATAAAAAGAAGATGGAGAAGAACCCCAACTTTTCCGTTCACACAAACATATGTACACAATCACACACGCACCCACAAACTCAAGTACGCACTTCACTACCATTACAATACACACGCACGCACGCGTACACAAACAGTAAGTGTATACACACCAACTACCGCACACACACGTACTCAACCACCCACAAACATAGATTCACAAGTGGACATGCATGCACAAGCATCACGCCACAGCGACGCATTAACTCGCATCAAAATTACAAACATGTACGTAAACAAACCATGTACACAAGCACTACAAACAAAAATATACACTCAAACGAACAGACAAACCAATACAAGTGAAATACGAAACAAATGATTGACTGATTGACCGAATCAATGAATGAACTGATCTGAACGAATAACACACGTGATAAATACATTTACATTGAATACATCTAATTTGTATTGTATGGAGTACCATTAAATACAATCACACAACCAAATAAGCAAATAGATAAAAATATATTATAAACAATAAAATAAATAAATAAATAAATGAACAAATAATTAAAATTGTGAGAACATAAACTATCTTTTCATAAACCATTTATTTTTAGGGAAATAATTGACACTGTGTACAGTTGAAAGACAATACTGCCGTTAGCAACATATTAAACACTGTATATGTTATGGTTGCCTGCACAATCAAACCATACCATGATGTAATCAACCCAGCTCGCAAGGACCAAAGAGTACAACTTCTTTACCAGTCCTGCTCTGCTTCCTCCAACTACGTGTTAGGATACACCTTAGATATAAATGGTATTACAATATTCACAAACAAAGCTGAGTAAATCACCCCCTCTTCCACCCCACCCCATCCCATCCCCAACTGCAGCCTCACAACTAGGTTCCCTAATCTCATCTTGCTAGTCTCAAGACCCATACGGCCAAACTCTATAGTCTCACCTCCCTAGTCTCTAGACCCCCTAGTCTAGTCTTCCCTGGCTAGTCATTGGACTATCTAGTCTCACCTGGTCCAAAAGGAGTGACGCTGCTTGGGGATCCGCAGGGCGGAGGTACTGTGCACGCGGTGCAGAGCGGGCATGCTGGTAGCGTTGGAAGAATCGAACTTGACGCCTTTGGCGATGCTGTCCTTTTTGAGCGACGGCTCCTTAAAGTCTTCGCTCACGTTTGAACCCCCGTTTACGGCTATCGTGTGCTGGGCCTGCGCCCACTCTCTCACACGTTTCTCCAGAAGCAACTGGTTTCGAGCGGCCTTGGCGGTCGCTGCGACACTACGTTTGGTTCCTAGATTGGGAAGGGTTTGGCGTCGCGTGCTATTCACCAAAGGTCGTGGGTCACCATCGACCCTTTCCTGCGTTATGGACTGCCACACTTTCGGAGACACCTGCTGCTGTATCGAACCTCGAGAAGCGTCTAAAGCGGAGACAGGGGATACGCGTTCCTCCAGATTATTTCGGTTCATTAGAGTTGTAGAGATGTAATCCGAGTGACGGCGTTGTTCAAGTACCTGTTGTCCTGCTGTGTCTTGCTTGACCGGAAGAGGCGCCCCTGTACCGTCCTCCAACAGCCCTTGGTCCACCTCGTTATAGTGCTGGTTAATATTGTCATCGTCCTCTTCCACACCCCACACTTGATCTTCACTGTCCCCGCCCTCGCCGTCTCTCAACGGGCCTTCATCGTCCCAGTCATTGTCGAAAACCACGCCTCTCGCCGCCTTTCGGGGCGAGTGTTGACCCGGCTCCTCGTTATGATCGAGGCGGACGCGGAGGTGATGTTCAAAGTCGGGGTGATGCTGGGTAAGGGGGCGGTGGTGATGACCCATGCAATGGGAAGAGCCCCTGTCCACGTCTGCCAATCCATCCTGGTGATCCGTTTCGTGGTGATGATTGTGATCCATCTCCAGTTGATCACCGACTTTTCTGAGCTGAAAGCTCTGAAGATAATCCAGTAACACAAAAAATACGAACACTTACTTCATCAGTCCACAACACGATTGTGAACGCGTCACGGTCGAATATTAAATGATGTCTCCAGAAATGAATGAATCTCACTTAAAATACGGCTGACAAATGAATTTTACATCACATGGGTTGTAATAACCGTTTCCAATAGCTAGTTCGCAAATGGGATCATTGTAATGAAACTTGCACTGCTGGATTTCTTTTGAATCGTACACACACAGATAAAAGAAAATAGTGGATTTTACTTTTATACCTGACAGTTCTTGATGTTAATGATAAAATATTGTGCTACCAAAATGACGAAGCTGTAATATCACGAGTATACTGAAAGTATAAATGAATACTGTGTTACTAATATTGCGCGTTCATAGGATCAAGATAAAATAAACACACAATTTATCCAAACTTCAACTGAAGAGGTAGCACCGAGTCAGACGTCAGCACCGAGGACGACTGTTTGCTTTTCGGGTTTGCAATGCTGAGCCACAACATTAAAGCAGGGCGCATACATGTCATCGAAGAAAAAGGGCAAACATTTTAATTTCAAGGCTTTTGCATTCTCCATTCAAACCTTGTACATGTCCACGCATACAATTGCTGATTTTGTTTAGGTCACAATCTGTGCTTCCTCCATAAGCGATGTTGGTTAAGTAAATATCCCCATGAACATCAAAATATCATCTTTCCCGAGGTTAGAAATTCGCGAAGAGAAGCCAAATATCACAACAACATGCGAACAGCCACGTAGGATTTCCCTTTACAAGAAAGTAAACAACCAAAACGTGCACGTGCATGCGCTCGTCTGACTTTGTTCTTTGCGCGTGAAAAACGCTCTGACGTTTGCAAAGTTGTCACAATCGCGAACGGATAAACAAAATCGCGCTGTTTTCAACTTTGGATAATAAACACTAAAAGTTCCGTTGTAATTTTGACTTAGAAGAAAGCTGCTTTTTAACTTCAGTTCATCTGTTATAATACTTCGTTGTATTTCTGTGAAGCTACACGTTTTCTGCTCTCTATAGAGGTAATTTCCAACACATCGATTCCACACTTCTTACAAACAGTGGCTGGAACTAGCAAAATATTCCAGAAACGTCTTTTTCATATTACTCTGAGCAAACACTTCAACGGTTCTTTCCTAGCATTTTGTCGAAGCATCTTGTCTTAAGACTTCTTCTCATTCTATAGTTCTCCGTCGGAGCAATTTTATTTGCAGAGCACGGTGAAAGATCGAAGGCCCACAACTGTTCTGGAGTTGTCGCTTAAGTGGTTATTGATTGGTTAGCTCCCTTGATCCGTCAGCTTTACAACTCTCCGCAGGGAGAGAACAGGCAAGAAGGACTGCTTTGTTTGTCCATGTTCTTCCTTCTTTGTGGAAACGAGTTTCCTGTTTCCCTGCTGCTTCTTCAACGGCTGCTAGGGGTTTTCTCTCCGAATACTTTTCCTTCCCACCTCGCTTGGACCCAGACTAAAATAAATAAAGGCGGTAGAGAACTTCTTGGCCCCTCATTCGCTTGACCAGCTCTGGTGACACCATTAACAATAGGAGCGAACGACGGCAGATGTGGAAGGAAGAAAACAGACACAGCTTGGAAATAGAAATCTGCAAGGTCAGTTACTGGAATCCCTTGGTAATGACACCTAAACAAGGCTACACTGTCCAACAGACTATTTTAATGAATATAGCCACAACTACATGTTATACTGTCCAAATCTCAACCAAGGTTCCACATAGATCGAAGAGCAGTTTCGGGTTTTCTGTGACGACTCCCTAGATTATCTTAAAATGTTGACCCAGATGAAGCCCTTTGAGCAACACAGATTGCTTTGTAGGTAGTTCTTCTGTTTCTCCCTCTTTTAGCGCAGGAAAGCGTTGTTCCTCAAGTATCGATCTGCGGGTTTTGTTAAAAAAAAGTCTTGTAAAATAATTTACCAAGGTTCGGCGGAATTTCTCTGGAGAGAGGCTACAAGGTTGGAATTCAACAATGCAGTATGTTCCTGAGTGGAATTTGGCTGAAGTTTTGGTCATCGCCTTTTTTTCAATCGCTGTAGATTCCTGTTCAAAGTCCATAGCAGTAACATCCACCGAAACACGCCGCCTTCTGCGCCAGATCTGAAGAAGAAAAAAAAACCCACGTATTATCATGTTATATTAGTAGGATGAATTCAATACTGTCAAGAGATAAATAAGATTGCAGGATTAATAGACGAATTAAAGACAGACAGAAAGAAGGAGAAGAAGAAGAAGAAGAAGAAGAAGAAGAAGAAGAAGAAGAAGAAGAAGAAGAAGAAGGCAAGATAGCAAGCCAGTGATGGAGATCACGTACAATCGTACGTGTTTCACGTACTGAGTTGGGAAATCACGTAACGAAAATGTAATGAAAGGGTATAAACACGCACAAAGTCAGTGCCAAAGGGGTATGACAACGTAAAGCTAAGTTGCTGGGAGGTATCATCAGGTACAACTATTTCGGTCGTGCGTGCAGCTTTCGCTCGATTTGGATCGTGTGCCTTTGCGTCCTGCGCGACCGCCTACCACCCTCTCTCCCCCTCCTATTCATTCTGTCGCTTCCGAGAAACAGCCAATCATATGCACGATAATATTCACTATTTTTTCTCGACGCTTTTGATTGGCTATATAAGACTGACAACAACCCAACATTAAACATGGCCGACAAGCAGCGATCTGAGGGGAAGCCGAAGAAAATGAAAAATAAAGCAGACAAAACTAATTGCTCAAAAAAAATTAAAACAAAAAAAAATTAAAAGAAAAACAAACTTTTTTGTCAGCCTTTGGCTTTGAGTGCTCGGTAAGAGAAGAAAAAGGTGAGCCGCAACCGGGCCCGGCTGAAGAAACTCAAACTGATGAAAAGACTTTCCACGCAAAGTGTTTATTATGTTGGTATACCCCCTAAAAAACTGAAAGGGGGTATAAAAACCCCCTTATGTTTGCAATGAGGGTATGAAAACCCCCACATGTTTTGGTTGAGGGTATAAATACCCCTAGCTTAAAAACTTTCTCCATCACTGGCAAGCTATTCAAAAATATTTCCAGACATTCACATGCTCCCAAAAATAAACATTTTGAAAAGGGTTTTTGTTGGCGAAGTTGTGACTGCATGGGCTTTATCTTAACAAGTAAAAACAAAACACGGAATGATAAGCCACTATCGGAACTATTTAAAAAAAAAGATCAAAATCGGATTAGGCAATTTGAATTATTAGATACGAAGCAAAACGTGTTTAGAAAATGGTGAAGCACAATGACCTTGACCTTTGAGAAAGAATAATTTAAACTGCTTAGTAATAGTTGAAATATCCACAAAGTAAAAATTGTGAAGTTTGGTTCAGTCATTCTTGAGATAAGGCAAAAAGTGTGTTTTGAACCAAAAAAAAAACACGTAAAATCCGGAGCGACGGACCGACCAACTGACCCACAACCGGACTGCTACTAAAGGATGGCCCATGATTCGAAGTACCAGTATACTAAAACTCAACAAAATCGATTCAACCCATTTTTTTTAAAAAAGATATTGAGCAAAGCGTGTTTAGCAACATAAGGCTCTTTGCGGCAGAGCAACTGTGATGGACGGGAGGCAGGCCACTATATATTTCATGTTTCTATAAAGTTTGTTCAATCAGCAGTCTCCTCTCTGAAAATCCTTACGGGAAGAGAGGGGACTATAAACTGATAAACATAACACACATAACAAGTTTGTTCAAAATCAGATCAGTGGTTATTGAGATATGGCTACCAACGGACCGACATTTGGCTCATTCTGATCGCCCGTCCCTCACTTTCCTCCACCCCATCCCGACTATTTTAAAGTATTTTATTTCCTAATTGGTCTGTCCGGTCATAGAATTTTAGCGAACGATACTTTTTCCCCACTCAGACGAGATTCTCCTAATTCTAAACACGTCTTGGATCCAACATGATTAGGTATGAAAGAATTAGACGTTCGCAGCACCGTGCTTAGTTAATAAATAGATTCTGTAATATTTCCTACCAAGATCCTAAGAAAATCAGCCCAAGTGCCATCAAAATCATATGATATACCGCCATTACTGCAGCTTCCTCGATGCTCCTGCGTCATTCAGATTACGTCACTAGTTATAGGCCTACGTCATCTACGCCATGTGCTCGTGGCTTTTCTCGCTAATAATAATAATAATAATAATAATAATAATAATAATAATAATAATAATAATAATAATAATAATAAATAAATAAATAAATAAATAAATAAATAAACTTTAAAAACATATAGCAATACCTACAAAGCGGTTCGATAATTGTAACGATGAGTATACACACAGAGAGACATACCTACACAGATCTGTCTGTCTGTTTTCTCACCCCCGTTGGGGTGCCGGGGGTTTCAGTATAAATAGTATCCCCACTTTCTGGAAATTTAGTGCTTTAAATTCCCACTGTCGCTGTCTTTCTCATTTGCTCTTTCTCATTCCTGCTCTTTTCTATCCATCTGCGTTACTATCGTCTTCTTCGTTAGACCAGTCTCCTACCTTTTTTCTTGACAACTCTTCCGGGACAAGACTCCTTGTTTGTGTATGAGGTCTGTTGGATCAGCTTGGGAAAATTGGACGCTTTCTGCCAGGTGGTCACTAGGGCTTCCTATGATGTTATTATTTAGCAACGTAGGCATTTTATATGTATGTGTTTTGTTGATAATTTATAATGATGTTTGTATTCTATTTTGTTTTTGTAAACGGGGATTCGATAAGTTGGGGTGAAGCCTCAGCCGTCCCCTGCGTGGGATGTCTTTATTGTAAAG
This sequence comes from Oncomelania hupensis, assembly GCA_036898135.1. NCBI lineage: Eukaryota > Metazoa > Mollusca > Gastropoda > Littorinimorpha > Pomatiopsidae > Oncomelania > Oncomelania hupensis. Next base: position 45,799,672 of record CM072516.1, read on the forward strand.
TGACTGGCTGGTGGAGAGCTTTCGGTTTTACCACTAGGGTTGTTTCAGCAGATCTTTTATGCGGATCGGGGGTTGTCCGGTCCTGATTTGGCTCGGAAGAGTCCGCTGGACCTAAAGCAATAATAATGTAATGTAATGTAATGTCTGTGGTTTCTCTCTCTCTCTCTCTCTCTCTCTCTCTCTCTCTCTCTCTCTCTCTCTCTCTCTCTCTCTCTCTCTCTCTCTCTCTCTCTCTCGCTCGCTGTTATTAGTCTACTTGGATGAGGTGTAGCCTGCGGAGTAGGCCTACTACTGAATCCACTCTTATGTAATGTATCATTACTGACTGATTCCACTCACTCAAAATACAAAAGAGTACGAGCAATCATGTACTCAAAACCGCCCCCCCCCCCTCTTCTGCCCCCCAACAAATTTAAATTTAAAAAAATCAATCTACCTAGAATATAAAACGGGACATAGGCACGCTAGCTATACACATGTATAAGTGCGTCAATGCTTAACATGCATCAATTCAATTGTTTTAGCATATAACATAATTATACCATCATTATCAGCCTAGCAATTATTGATCTGTAATACACAACTACCTACATAGAATAATACGTCTATTTGCACTAACGCTGGGCTTTGGCAGACCGTGCCGAATATTGTGTTTGGCACACAGGTGTCCGCATCCGGCTTGCTTAAATCCCGGACCATCCAAACCCGAACAACCATTGTCAAAAACCTCTGGGACATACGTAATACCATTAAAATGCCCCTTAACCCTATACCAAAATACGAAAAAGAAAAAAACAAACAAACAAACAAATAAAACAACAACAACAAACAAACAATTAAAATGTCTAATTTAGGTTAAGACTTATTGTTTACATATTCTTTTCTTTTTTTTTTCCTCTTCTGATATTTGCTACTTTTGAATCTAAACGTCTTGTCCGAGCGTTAAGTAAGTAAGCGGAAAGGCATTCATCTCCCTTAGAGCACCTGTACTCACACAAGTAAACTCAGCGGCGCGACCCCACACTGACAGCGTAAGCTACAAGACTTTGCAATGGCTCCGTACGGCGGTTAATTCGGTGATTGTGGTTTCAAGTGACACCCAATGATTCTTTAGGCCACATGTTTGAGTGATAGATGTGTGTTCGCTGCGTACGTGAGAGAGTGTGTGAAACATGTCAGCGTGTACGTTGGTACAGACGCCGCGTTTTGAGCCTGATTAGTGACTTGGGGAAAAGCGTTTAGACAGCATCCACTATTATGATTATGATTATGATTATATTATTATTATTATTATTATTATTATTATTATTATTATTATTATTATTATTATTATTATTATTATTATTATTATTATATATATACTTGCCAGTGAGGCCCCGTGATCTCCTCTGGGATTCCAGTGCCTGTTTAAGTTGGCTACACTTATCGGAGAGCTTTCACCTCCATAATCTAGGTTAATAAACTATTTTCCATATCATACTATTTAGTGTACAAGTTTGGAAAAAATGACCTCAGACTGACTTTAAAGTACTTGTTAAGCATAGGCTAACAAATCCTATACTAACAAATAAGGCCAGCACGCCCTCTACACTGTAATTATGGTTATCTATACACAAACAAACTCGGTACCGTATTACGCATACTTGAGCAGTCACTGTCCCATAACAAAGGTTGCAGAAGCGTTCTGGGTAGAAAGTTTGACTTTGTCAGCGATCTATACTATAACCACTGAGATAAGAAGTTCGTTTGAAAACCCATACAAAATATACAGCATCCATTGGATACTTTCAAATCAACCTACATTGAAATACCGCTAATTTTCACACCGTGCAGTGTTTCTGCATGGCAGTTCTGGGCTTTTGATAAAAACGATCGGCTATATTCTAATACCTGATTTATTAAGTCCATCTAAGGTCTTTAACTGAAATTGTCCGAACTCCAATGTAGCAGAATAACAGTAAACAGTCGTAGTCCGATGAAGAAAGTTGAATGTCATAGGATTAAAGTCTGGACCATGTATTCATGACCAACTGCTGAACTAGTTCAAAGTGCCCTTAGTTAGATAATTTTAATGTTATCAATCGAAGTTTTCAGCGTTATCAAAGTTTTTAGGGTTAGCAATATTTTATGGGTTAACAATGTTTTCTTCACGCTGATGAAAAATAGACTCTAAGAAATGATCTCTATTATCGCATAAAATGTTCACCACGCTCGCAGAAATGATCACTAAGTAACACAATTGTAGGCAGACATTATTACAAATTGTGGTCCTGATTCACCTCTTTGCAGTCCGGTGGACCATACAAACAATGCCTAACTTAACTAACTCTTATCTTACAACGTAGCCCAAACACACTAAGACGAGATTATAAGAAGCAGCAAACTACAACTCGTAGTTCTATCTCAGAGAATTCAACTTAGCAACAACACTAACACAGGAAATTCTGCTCAACTAGAAACTTAAACTGTAAAAACGCCGTGCAGTAAGGGGCCTACTACTAGAAAGAAACTGGAGTAGGCCTAATCCGCTCACCCTAACAGTACAGCGGGGACGCAGAACTAGCTCTGCTATGTCTAAGGTTACTACGTCTATTGCTAAGCTAGCCGACATAATAGCCGAAAAGGAACGAGTGCCACCCTCGGTTCAACAACTCTTCTTCTTTTAAGTTTAAAGTCCCCGGACACTACTGCATTTCGTTTGTTTGTATGTAGATTATAGTCACACGACACTTTCGCATATAGGTGACTACTGGACCGATTTATACTGACACCAGCGGGCCAGTTGTTGGTAAAGGGGAAAATAATATGATCACACGTTGACCAATCCGGGATTCGAACCAGCGATACTGCATTTCCGAAACTAACATCTCTTTTGTACTCCGCACGCTAAACTGACAACGTACGCAAACAGCGGCGCAAGGTCAAACTCGAGTCGATGACTAATAGAAGGGCTGACTACTTTCAGTACCTCATCCAACTTTTCGGTAGACTGATATCCACTGAGGTATATGAAGTGTTGCTACCTAGCCCGCCCATCGATGTCGTAGTAAGTTTACCCATCGACGGAGTAAGTACGTTTTGAGAGGCGAGAGGATACAGCACCAATCGCCAATATCATCGTTCTTCGATGTCGACGTACCTTCACACTGGTGAAGAAATAATAGTTAGGCCTAATATCACACGTATCACTAATGAGCATCTCAGATCGAGCAGGTCGACTCTCGAGACCAAGCCTACTAACAATAGATATGGAAATATAGTAACTATAAGAAAGCCATTGGTCAAGAAGTAAAAGTAAAAAATATTATTTCTGATAATAACAAAGAACTACACCTTTCCAATAATAATAATAACCAGATCAGCCCAGCGTAGATTACAGGTATAGTATTTATCACATGTATAAAAATTATATTATATAGAGTGTTTATGTGAATAGGTTTGTGTGTGGGTGTGTGTGTGCGTGTGAGTAGATGTGTGTGCAAGTACGTGTGCGGACATAAGTGTGTGAATCCGAATGCGTGAAAAATGCCTGTTCTGTTCTTGTTTTGTTTTGTTTTATATGTCAAACACAAAGATCACTGCAACCACAGTCAAATATCAATGCAGTGCATGCATGACTTCTAGGTAGGGTCTCTGTAAATATAATGTGTAATTAGTCGATGTGAAATGTCGAATGTCATTTTAGAGCTGCGCGAATTCACGGCTGTCAAACAAATGCTAAATGGCACCACTGAGCTATATATATATATATATATATATATGGCGTGATGTCAAAAGGTGCTCAAAGCAATACTAGCTATGCATAAACATTCATAACTAGTTTAATATTACATATTATTGTTTGAAATTTAGAGATTTTTTAATCATACATATTTTACTTGAGAATCTGAGCTGGTCATACGCATGGAAACAATATTTTAGGTAGTAAAAAAATAATATACTGTGAACTTGGGGTGGAAATTGCTGTGCAAAATGACACACAAAGAGGGGTGCTTGACATTTGATCAAATATTTGCAAATAAAGGTGTTATATTCCTGCTAATGTTACTGAAAACAACAAGAAACATATTATTCTAAAGTTTGTTGCAGTTTATACCCCCATACTGCTGCATAATTATGGGAATATTGGCTGCAGAAATCGTGTGACATTTGTGACAAATTTTTGTCACACACCTCTCACACTAAAAAAAAATCCTGCCACGAGTCTAAAAGTTGGATTGGAACAGCTTTGATGGTGTTAAATGTACTCATTATTAGCTTCAATAAAAAGTACAATATTGTAAATTAATTGCAGTAGTTAATAAAATATGCCCAACTCAAATATTTTTGTCACACTGTCACAAATGTCACTTCACTTCTTACCAAGAAAACCAAACGGCACCCATATTTCAATCTACATTTTTTGTAAACCGGATTTTCAGTAGTTCAAAGGCGAGCACTCCATTTCATGTGCAAAAATGGAGGGAAACGAGAACGGTGAGTGCAAGTTGTTTTGTCACACTTTATTTCTTATGTTTCGTGTGTCACAAATGTCACTTTTTGTCACAAATGTCACAAATATGTGTAATTTAGCTAGGATAGCTTGTGAATTTATTTAACTTGACACTTAAACATTAAAAAGGAACTATTAAAACGAAAAATTGTGCACTGATATCATTCAAACATTGCCTCCAGCAAAAATATTTTGTTTGTTAAATTTGTGACAGAACAGCTGTATTTTAGTCACATGTCACAAGTATCACAAAGAATTGAAGTTCTGATTGTCCAAGCATTATTGGTTGTGGTTGTTGGCTAATCATATTACTAGCAGTTATTCATTTCAGATTAACTTATCAAAGGTTTCATTTACCTATAATTTGAACTGTAAGTATGTTATACTTATACTGTGACATTTATGACAGCCATCCGATGTGACAAAAACCCTAAGCTGTCTTGTAGTAACCCATGTTATTTTACAAGTATACCTGGGAAGTGGACAAGCAAGACTATGGCACAGTATGTGTGTCAGGTTTGTAATGCACATTCTTTTGCTATTGCTTTTGTATGTAAAAAAAAAACTCATGCATATCTGATCACATTCATCTTACATTTTGCTGTGGATGTGATAGGAGAAGAATATAGGCTTAGAGAGAATTCACTCTTGTGATTAAAATCTGCAATTGTTTATTAGTAGCATAGCAGATAACTTTTGTAGTCTGAATGTTGTTGCAGGTCAAAAACTGCAAAAATGGACAAATTCAGATCAGTTTTATGACCACGGACAAACAAAACCTGTACTATTGGCCAGGAGATGTTGATTTGCCGTAGGAGCCTGCCACTACATTTTTCAGGCGTGCCATGCTGGTCAACCTTGTTAATGTTCTCGATGAGCAACAATCAACAAATAGAAAGCAACAATTTAGATTTTTTTTTGATGATTTAAATACCTAAATTCGTTTTAGTCATGATAGTACTGTTAGTGTTACATAGTTTGTTTACTTGTTTAGGAAGATGGTTTGCTGATTTAATTGCTGTTTACCACATTTATTGTAGCCTTTATTTGTGGATTCATGTTGTGAATCGAATGTTTAAGAGCACTGTTAGGTGTATCTTTGACCTAGTATTTTATCCAGGTTTTAATTCTGTATAAATAATTTGTTACAAGACATGTCACAAATGTCACATTTAACAGTCGAAGTTGTTTTTAACAAGGTAAAAGAATTTGCTGCTTGGTGTTTGCAGAATTACAATGATTGACATTACATTTATATGTTTTGTGGGGCTTTCATATATCTTTTAATATAGTTCTGTTTTTTTTAAACCATTGCATTTGTGACATGTGACCTAATGTTGAGACTATCGTGTGACCAAAGGTGTTACACATGTCCCATAAAATATATTTGTTTTGGCAGATGAGCAAAGTTGCTGTAAAGTGCAGAAATATATTTCTTTAAGTTACAGATTATTTGTGTGTAGTCTACTGTAATGTATTTTATTTTTTACTACATCTGCAGCTCTAAACGTGACATTTGTGACATTGAACAAAAAGTGTTAACATCTTGTGACTAAATTTAACAAATGTCACATTTAATCATTCTTATGTTAAGTTACTGGGATGCAAATCTCATATTGTTGAATTTGCATTAGAAAGGTGTGTGTTTCTTTGTTACATTTTAGTTTACAGATATTGTTGTTACCTGAATGTGTTAAAGGTGTGCATGTGACATTTGTGACACTGTGACCAAAAATAACATTCTAGTCACACATTAAAGTCACAAATGTCACAGAATGGTTAACATGGTCTATGAGACAGCATCTTGTGCTTTTTTTGTATTGTCTCTGTGAATTGTGTGGTTGTCATAGTGGAATAAAAGACCTTATTGAATTCATTCTGGGATTTGTCTTTACTGTATGCAATTTGAAAATTTTCGTCTGTGACATTTGTGACTGTGACACAAAACAGGTTATTATTTTTTGTACCAAAACTAAACAAAACAACAATTTTTGTTTACCAGAAGGTTAGGAAGCTTGCACAAACACAAAATAATGCAAAAAGAACATTTTTTTTGCATACCCTTGACAATTATTCAAGTATGTTTGCTTTTGTTTCTGTCACACGTCACAAATGTCACGTTGTACATTCTTGTCTATAGCTTGTAAGAATATAACTCGCGCTTACAAACTCCAATGAAATAAGATGTCAGGGACGCTAAGCAATGAAAATACACCAAACAGTTGTACTTTATAGCACTTTCATTTTTGTATGCTGTCAAAGGCACCTTTTGACATCATGCCATATATATATATATATATATATATATATATATATATATATATATATATATATATATATATATATATATATATATATATATATATATATATATATATATATATATATATATATATATATATATATATATATATATATATATATATATATATATATATATATAAATATATAGCTCAGCGAATGGCACACGTATTTCGAAATTGACAACAGCTAGCACGGCTAGATAGAGCAAAAGACGGCAGACAGATACACAGATAGCTACAAGCACAATTTATATAGACACATCAATCAAACACACATACTCACATTTAGATGAATTTCATTTTATGTTTATTTGTCCACATTTCGACGATGATAGAAAAGAGCTGCTTAAAAGTTTTTCTATGTGCGACCCAATGCTATTAAATTTTCTAATTTATTTTCAACGAAAAATAAGACTATTCTGCTGAAACTGGTTAGGTTTATGAAAATAATAATGGATTGCTTTAGAACGTAATATAATGATTTGTAATATTAATGATAGTAATAATAGGGATTTTTTTTCAATAATGACAATATAAATACTCAATACCAGTGTGTACCCCCCCCTTCTCCCCTTCTTTATCACCCTATCTTGCGAGAGAGTGCGTGCGATTTGTGATCAGCTTGTGTGGACATAAGTTTTATGTAGTATGCTTGTGTTGTGTGATAATAATGAATGTGTATTTTGTAAATGTTTATTATGTCTCTTAGAACGCGAGTGTGAAAGATAACTTTTATTTTTGTAATATATGACTGTGCATATGTATTTTATTTTGCATTTTATGATTTTTATGGTTATTCTACATGTATGTTTATTTTTATTCATTTTCGTTGTATCCACGTGCCCCAAGGGGTTTTATGGAATAAGGCGCTTTTGACTTTGACTTTGACTTGATAAAGAAAGACAACAAATGTAAAACAAATATACATTGTAAACATTATGTAGTTCTACGTTCAGAAATAAACTACACTAACAAAGTGTTCATCTTCTATTATGGTACTTTCATGGCGAACGCAGGACTCCGACCGACACAGATATGCTCCGGACACTACAGACCTGAATGCATGGATGAATGAACATGGAAGTTTAACGTCTACCCTCGCCATTGGCGACGTGTCAGATGGGGATAACAGTTCCAGGGAAGAGGGGTGGGGACGTTAATTAAACTCAACCACCAAATCAATCATACTGCTAAGTTCGACATTTAAAAAAAATATAGGGCCACTTTAATATTGCCCACCACTGGATTAGAAACCAGGTTATCGGTGTGCCAAGACGGTCTAACTGCGGATTAAGTATGTATCCCTAGCACTCGGTGAAAATTCCGTGGAAAGGTGAAGAAAGTGTTGGGTAGGCAGCCATTATCCCGCTCTGACCAACAATGTTTCTGTGTACGTCTGCTGAACTAGCCATGAACTCGACAACCCAGCATGGTGTACATGTCCAAGTGTCTAGCCAAGGCCAAATAAATCACCGCTATATCTTCTTCTTGAGTAAGGTTTAACGTCCCCGAACACATGAGCGTATGGAAGACTGGCAGCTATATCGCTTGATTGGGTAAAATTACGTCCCCCAACACCTAAGCATATTGGGGACAAATCTCGTTGTTGTTGTTGTTGTTGTTTGTAGATTATAGTCACACGACACTTTCGCATATAGGTGACTACTGGACCGATTTATACTGACACCAGCGGGCCAGTTGTTGGTAAAGGGGAAAATAATATGATCACACGTTGACCAATCCGGGATTCGAACCAGCGACCTTTCGGTTACTAGCAAGACGCTCTTACCAACTGAGCTACCCGGCCCCACTGACAAATCTCGACGAAAACCTTCTTTATATCTCCCATTCCACTCCTCGCACGCCCTTTCCACTCCTCCACCACAACCTCCCCTCCGCAGTTATAGGCCATTCTCTCTCTCTCCCATTCTCTCAGAAGAATTATCTTAATTAAGAGGTTTCGAATACTTTGCAAGTAACGCCAATTACCGTGGATTAGAATGTTATATCCTGTTTTAAGATTAACACACACCAAAAATGATACCTCTTCTGTCTATCTCAACAAAACAATGTTTTCCAAACTCCCATTCCATCCACCCACCCCGCCCCCCTTATTTGCGGATTTAAAACGGCACAGGTGGTAAAATAGTTTAAGCTCAAAACTGCACCTGAAGCTTTAGTACCTCACGATATATATAAAGTACCTCACAATATATATAAAGTACCTCACAATATATATATATATATATATATATATATATATATATATATATATATATATATATATATATATATATATATATATATATATATATATATATATATATATATATATTTATTTATTTATTTATTTATTTATTTATTTATTTATTTATTTTTTTAAAGCAACAGCACAATCACTACTACTTTCAACAACAATACAAGTTTTTGAGCCCAGAAATTGTATCATAGAATTAACCTTTAATAATAAATGATGGAAATGAACACTTCAATGCGCCTTCTTTCATTGTTGTTTAGGGAGAAAATATACATATCTACAACATAGGGTGAACATCTATGATCAGCCACAACCAACAGAGACACCATGTCTCACTGCTCGCAAGAATTTCCGCGTTCAATATTCATGTGCTGAATGAATGAACAAACATTGAAACTTCACATCTACACCCACCATTGGCCATTCGGCAGACGATTGGAGGGGAGATAACCGTCCCAGTGACTGATCAACCTAGTCCAGCGTAATCGAAGGTTAACGTTATCTATTTTCAAACATCTGCGCTGCATACAACGCGTTTCATTGCAGATTTGCTGTAAGGGCCGATCGTCGGGGCCCACCCTTTTTCATCCCTGAAGAAACAAACCTTCCAACGCCCAATTACATTATGTAATCGAGTTTGTTGCATGAAACATTAATGGGTAATTCACGCTTTTTGCAAGGACCCACTGTTGACTGGAGTAAGCTGCCAAGGCTCTCAAGGGTGAGCTTGATCGTTCATACATTAAATTATGTTCATCAGAACTGGCAAAATGCTTTCATCGGCGTTATCATGGCATGTCATTTCAAAGTGGAGTGAATGAGCGGAAAAGACCAGACTGCCCGCTGTGTGTGTGTTGACCTGACACGTGCCAAACTATATAATGTCATTAGTTCCAAGGAAGTGGGAAATGTTGTTTAGGTGAAGAAGAAAAATGACGGTGAGGAAGAAAGAAGAAGAAGAAGAAGAAGAAGTAGAAGAAGAAGAGAGAGAAATGGAGGGAGGGAGAGAGGGAGGAAGAAAGAGAGGGAGAGTGTATGTGTGTGTGGTTGCGTGTGCGTGTGCGTGTGTAAGAGATATGGAGAAAAGAACAAAAGAAAGAGAGATAGAGAAATATGAGAGAGAGAGAGAGAGAGTGTGTGTGTGTGTGTGTGCGTGTGTGTGTGTATGTGAGGGAGAGGGAGAGGGTTAGTTACTTATTCATTGCTTACAGGGTCCAGCGAAATGCAAAGAGCCGAATCAGGACCACAAAATCAAGACCACAACTTCGCTGAAAGAGGACTCGCCCCTGATCCGCATAAAAGATCTGCCGAAAAAAACCCTAGTGGTAACACTGAAGACACTCCATCATCCGGTCACTTTACAATAAAGACATACCACTGAGGGGTCGCTGAGGCTATACTATAATGTATCGAACCTCCGTTTATAAAAACAAAATCGAATATAAACATCATTATAAAATATTAACAAAACACATACATATATGTATCCGGTAAAAAATGCCTACATTAATAATTAATAATTTATTTCATTTAAAATTCTACGCCTTTCCCTCAGGAGAAGCTCAAAGCGCAGTTACAGCCAGCCATAAATAAATATTCAAGGAACATAAAAGAATAAAAGCATCAAAACACAAAACCAAACACCACAGTATTAAAATATAGTCAAACACACCCACTCACTCTATGTCTCCCACGCATACACACACCCACACACACATAAATACACATACATATTGCCAAATAATAACATCCTAGGAAGCCCCAGTGACCACCTGGCAGAAAGCGTCCAATATTCCCAAGCTGATCCAACAGACCTCACACACAAATGAGGAGTTATGTCTCGAAAGAGTTTTTAAGAAAAAAGGTAGGTGACTGGTCTCGCGAAGAAGAAGATAGTATAGTAGATTGATAGAACAGAGTAGGAATGAGAAAGAACAAAGGAGAAAGACAGTGACAGTAGGAATTTAAAGCACTAAACTTCCAGAAAGTGGGGATACTATTTATACAGAAACCCCCGGCACCTCCACGGGGGAAGAGAGTGGGAAACAGATTGGTGGGTGTGATGGAGAGGGATGGAGAGAGAGGGATGGAGAGAGAGAGAGAGAGAGAGAGAGAGAGAGAGAGAGAGAGAGAGAGAGAGAGAGAGAGAGAGAGAGAGAGAGAGAGAGAGAGAAGTGACGCCATTAAAACTGCTTTGGGGTGTGAACGGTGCAGGATGACGTACTGCCCGGCCACATTGGCCTGTAGCATCCGGCCTCACTTGTGTTGAATGAACATTCAACATTCTACCCCCGCCATTGGCGATATGGCAGACGGGGATCACCATCCCAAGGAGGAGAAGGTATGGACCTAAATCAACACTGAACCATCAGAGCAATCACTCTGTTAAGATGCACAGTGAAAATGACCACTTTCAATCTGCCCCCCACTGGATTCGAACAGTGTGCCATGCGAACGCTCCACCACTTAGCTATAACGGTGGGACACATTTGTGTTACGCTTATGAATGCCTTATGTTATTTCCTTGCGTACTGGCTAACGTAAAATTTCTCAAGAATAGCGCGTTTGATTTCTACTGCAGAAGTACGTAAGCCGGTGTAACATCGTCAAAGTTCCGTGTTTCTTATTTTTTGGCCGGGCGCTTTTGCGCATGCGCCAGGTCACGTCGTGCCGGCATTTTCACGATGTTCTTAGGCGTCGTAAACCTAACCCTAATCCTTACTAAGAGTACGATAGCACTGTGCACATGCGTCGAATTTTGTAATGCGTCGATTAATCAGAATGCTCCCAGTCGCTCCCAGTCAAAATAAGATACTAAGAACTTTGACGATGTCATACCGGGCTTACGAGGACCATTAAGAAGAAGAGAGTGTGACGTCATGAGTTTAGAGGTCAACCTAATCTCCTCCCTTAAATGATTACACGCAACACAGTTTGATTGCTACACACGACTTGGCGAGCTAAGGCAGTTGAATTCACTTGTTGCTTGTCGATGTTAGGAATTCTAATTATTGACAGATAGTCAGACATACATAAATAAATAGAAAGGGTGATTATAGTGCTTGGTAATTATAGTAAGAAAACAGAATTTTAGTCAATCACAAATTATTTTATTAGAAAATGCGGAAACAAAGGGAAGCTACTCCGAGGGGGTTACTTTATAAAATAAGTCAGATTCAGTTGGACTGGCGGACAGATGGCGTCATGAATCTCCTTAGGTAAAGCCTTCGAGAAAATAGCTGCATTGTTGCAGCTTCTCAGTCTGGGAGAAGGCTGATGTGGCGTGTCCAAGGCATCCCTAATCCACGGGTGCAGGTTGACAGCCACTGGGACGTTGAGGACAGGCCGGCGAGCAATCCTACGTCCGCAGCGAGAAGGCCAGACCGCTGCAGTACCTAGGCCATCGTCTTGGAACTACAATCCAACCCGTCATCTAGAGACGCTTCATAGGAAACTTGAAGGTCTAAAGGCGTGGTTTTTGTTTTGGTACTACGGAACAGTGAGTACGAGAAAGTGTTGAATTTTCATCCTGAATTGGTTCCCCTGTAGAGACTTTAACTCTTGCAAAAGACTGGTGTTACTTTGGAGAGATCTTCTTATTGCTACGGGAAGAAATAGGTATTTTCTTTATCAGTTTATGTTATTGTTTAAATTTGTAGTAATTAATTATTAAATTGAGTACTTGGAGCAAAATATATAGTTTGCGTATAGTATTCTTAGTGCTTTATTGTATGAAAAGGGACATGGATGTTTGAGAGATGTCTTGCATGCACCTGCTTTATTAAGATCTTAGGACAAGAAGTATAATATAGTTTACAACTGCATTCCGCTCCTTAAGAGTCGAGCTTAGTAAAGTTGTTTCATATTATAGTCAAATCGTGAAAAAGTACATTACATAGTCATGCTAAAGTGCCTTGTTGTAGTGAAATTACACAGCTACACACGTTTATAAATTCGAACCAGGCCGTGACAAACATGGCGCCACTAACTCCGACCCAACGCATAAGCCGTAAAACGTGAGCCAATATGGTCACTAAACTCATAAGGTATGTCGACCCGTCAAAAATCTGGTCAGGGAAAAATCTCATAACCCAATGCATAGGCCGTAAAACGTAAACCAAATGTGGCCACTACTTAAGCTCGATTGATTCCCAAAGATTCCACCCCCCACCCCTCCACTTCCCCACCCCTTACACACCACGTCACACAAATTAACCATCACTTTCACCACATCACAATCGTCACACCGCATCACATCCTATCCTATCCCATCACATCACATGAGATGATTCACCAATATACTTTCTTGCTAGTTTGTAAGCCAAGGTCGGCAAAGACCTTCCCTGGACCTTTGCTATTAATGTAGGAGCTAATGGAGTCTACCGGTAGATCACAATTAGTGGAAGCTCATTCAACCTCAAGAAGATCCTAGCAGACCAAGGATGTTCTACCGTGCTAAAAAGAGCTTCCAAAAAGCAGGAATCAGTACCAGAGTTTCGGGATGGAGTTAGCCATCTGACGTCAAGATCTTGTATCTGCCTGCGGTAAAAGATTTTCAGATCGTGCTCCCTCATTCCCTTCTCTGTGTGTGTGCGTTTGTGGTATGTGCGCGTCTCTCTCTCTCTCTCTCTCTCTCTCTCTCTCTCTCTCTCTCTCTCTCTCTCTCTCTCTCTCTCTCTCTCTCTCTCTCTCTCTCTCTCTCTCTCTCTCTCTCTCTATAAATACAGCAAATCTCAGTCTAAAGATATTTCTCTCAATAATGAAATGTAATAGGAGCAAGATCTACAATAGTAAGGGAAGTTATTATGCTGCTGCTACCGAGGTTGATGATGGTATTTACATATTATTGCTAGTGCTGTTTTGATCATATTGATAATGTTTGTTGATGTTGCTGCTCCTGCCAATACTCTTGCTGCGTTTGACTGTGAGTTTGCTACAGTAGATACTAATACCTCTGATCTTACTGTTGCTAAAGATGATTATTATTTTTTAATTGGAGGCGGTGATGACGGTGGCACTCACACCCTCTCAATAAAGCGTATGTAACCATCTGATGTGTTGCTGCTGCTGTTGATCATATTAAGAATTGCGTTGTGCCGATATCCTGAATCTGTTGCTTTTGATACTCCTGCTGTTGTTTGTTTTGATGATGAAGGCCAAAGAGCAGCAAGTTCAGTACTTAAGTGCATAGCAAAGAGCAGTAAATGTAGCAATTACGTTCATAGCAAAGATCAACAATTACATGCATAGGAAAGAGCAGTAAAGTCCGCAATTACGTGCATAGCAAAGAGCAGTAAATTGCTCAATTACTTGAATATTAAAAAGCAGTAAATTCAGCAATTACGTGCAAAGTAAAGAGCAGTAAATTCAGCAACAGCGAATTAAGTGCATACCAGAGAGCAGTAGGTTCAGCAATAGAGAACTAAGTGCCTAACAAAAGAGCAGAACGTTTAGGGCATGCTTTCAACTCTATCATAATAACAGTCAACATAAAAAAAGGGCACCGTTTCATCAACGTCAGCATCGCCCACATGAAGAACACCAGCATCTCACCACATCGGCTTCATATACCCGTCTTTTCGTATCGCCCTTTTAACTACCAGTTATAAGTGCCATCTACCCAGCTATATACACATCTTTTATCCGAAGGAGCTGATAATTCAAAACTATTTCTCCTTCAACACTCTAGTCCTGCTCTCAGAAGGCAGCCCGAATGTCGGCAGCATGGGTGACGAATAAAACAGAAAAGTTGAAGCCCCCCGCTCCCTCACTTCCCCTCCTCTTCTCCGCCACAAAACAAACATTCTAGTTCTGCTTTGCATTGCTATTTATATATTACATCTTATTTTCTACGCAAATGTGTATAAAATGGCGTGCATATATACGAGCATGCTATAACTTCTGTAGAATCATTAATGGTGCTGAGTAGTGTCTGTGGGTGCTAGTTAAGAAAGTCTACGAAACAAGTGGCAATGTGTGATGCCACAAGTATATCAACTAACAAGTTAGTATCTCGTATTGCCCCCAGTCGACGTGCGGTGGTCCCGTTTAGCTGAGACGGGAATATCCCAAACCTAAAAATAGAATAGAGAATTCTGGGAAATCTGTTCTCGCGAAGATGTGCTCGCTGAAATGAAACGAAAGTTGGGAGAGGAATTGCATATTTCTGGTAGTGAACAAAGGCAGAAACTTGTCAGCAGTATTATCAGCGATGGAGTTATAATGGACGAAGTGCTCCATACCTATGAGGTTGCCTTTGCTCGAGCAAAGACACTAAAGAAGGATTTAGCTGACGTTATTTCAGAAAAGGATTTCTCTACCCATAATTCCCCTGTGTTTTAAAGTTTCTAAACAGTTATTTCAGGCCGACGACGCTCTATGGGGCGCAAAGCATGTAAAGGAAAGCAATCGGTTGTACGCGCACGTCGATAGAGACATAGAAGAGAAATACTAACTGTTAGTTGATATACTTGTGGTGATGCCTATTGGGGTTTTAAGAGAGCTGTATTTGCAAACAGTTAGGCGGAGGAAACTACAGTTTCCATTACAAATTCTCTGTACTGCGGGTGCCCCCAATGTTGAAACTTGTCCACAATTTCGTTCTTATTTTTAACGGACAATTAATGATGTCGCCAACATTTCCTGACTGCTTTTAAATGTAACTAACTAATAGATAGAGGAGATATTTAAGTAGGGTAACATGTTTAAAAGTTTGTGTATGCGAGTATGTGTGTGCGAGTGTGTGAGAGATAGAGAGAGAAGGGAGAGGGAGAGAGAGACAGAGAGAGAGAAAGAGAGAGAGACAGAGAGAGAGAGAGAGAGAGAGAGAGAGAGAGAGAGAGAGACAGAGAGAGAGAGAGAGAGAGAGAGAGAGAGAGAGAGAGAGAGAGAGAGAGAGAGAGAGAGAGAGAGAGAGAGAGAGAGAGAGAGAGAGAGAGAGAGAGAAATAATAACCCTCTCTGCGCCGCCCTGATTTATTGTCCGTAAAACTATTATAGCCTTTATTGCGCAGACCCTAAAAAGCATGCTGGAACAGATTATCCTAACCCTCACGATGCCGGTGCACTCTGTCTTGCCAGGATTAAAATAAGCGTAAGCCGTAGCGTTATGTATAGCGATCTACTGCTTGGCCGTCGGTGGTGTATTTTATATCTGCTAAATAGCCTAGTGCATATAGTATGTCCACAGAACAGAAAAGAGGAAGAAACCCTCCCAATTCTCCGAGAAGAAGTTGAGGCAGCAGTGCAATCACTGAAGAAGGGGAAGTCAGCGGGAGTGGACAGCATACCCGCGGAATTGCTTCAAGCAAGAGGAGAAGCAATGATTGACGCCCTCACCTGTATTTGTAACATGACATGGCAGAGTGGGGAGTGGCCTACACATGGATCCAGTCGCTTGTCATCACTCTTCCCAAAACGGGTAACCTTTAGGAGTGTGAAAATTACCACATCGTCACCCTCATTAGCCATCCCCGCAAGATCCTCCTGATAATAATAATCAACAGGTTGAAACCCCAAGCTGAACAAATCATAGCTGAAGAACAAGCAGTATTCAGGGCAGGGCGAAGTAACACACTGTACAGATTTTCAACCTCAGAATAATCTGCGAGAAATACCTACAGCACCAACAACATCTATATCATGTATTTGTAGACTTCAAGAAAGCATTTGACCGAGTCTGGCATGCAGCTCTGTGGGCAACCATGAGATTGTACAACATCAGCCCTAAAATTATTGAAGTCATCAAAAGCCTGTATGACAAGACCACAAGTGCAGTCCTCCACAACAGCGCCATTAATGGTTACGAACAACAATGGGTGTGCGTCAAGGATGCCTACTTTCTCTAAAACTCTTCAATATCTTCCTAGAGCGCATCATGTCCTAATGTCTTTGCAGATCACGAAGGCACAGTCAGCATAGGGGGTACAGCAATCTCCAACCTCCGTTTTGCGGATAATATTGATGGATTGGCTGGAGAGGAACAAGAACTTGAACAGCTGGTACAGATGTTTGACACCACCCCCAGAACCAATGGAATAGAAATAAGTGCAGAGAGGACCAAAATGATGACCAACAGCACCAATGGCATCAACATGGACATCAAAGTCCAAGACCACTCCCTAAACACAGTGCATAGGTTTAAATATTTAGGATCCATTTTGTCAGACAATGGGACCCAACAGGAAGTCCTCTCCACGATCGCACAAACAACTGCTGCCATGACAAGGTTGAAGCCCATTTGAAAAGACAGGACCCTCAGTCTACATTCCAAGGTAAGGCTGCTGCGTTCCATTTGTCATCTACATCTTCCTATATGCTTGCGAAACATGGATCCTCACAGCAGACCTACAGCGAAGAATACAAAGCATGGAGATGATGTGCTACAGAAGACTTCTGGACCTTTCTTATAACCAGCACATCACCAGCAAAGAAATCCGACAGACCATCACACAAGCCATTGGACAACAGATGATATGCTCACAGTGGTGAAGAAACGGAAACTCCGATGGTATGGCCACGTCACCAGAGCCTCAGGTCTTGGAAAGACCATTCTGCAAAGCACGGTGCAAGGAGGCAGAAGAAGAGGGAAACAGAAAAAGAGGTGGGATGACAACATTCGAAAATGGATTGGCTTGACACTGAGCGAAGCCACGAGAATTGCCGAGGACAGAGAAAGATGGAATACGCTGGTTAAACGATCATCTGTGGTGCCCCAACGACCTTCGAGTTATGGGATAGGATAGGATAGTACATGTAGCTAGTATCTGTTGCCTTTTGTCAAAGTGAACACAGTCGCTCCCAACGGCTCGTCTTTTAATGTGTTCTTTCAGCTTCTCTCCTCTCCCTCCTTCTTCTCCCACTCCTCCTTCATGTTCCACACCTCACCTCCTCATGCATATGATATTCTGCTTGTTACTCTAATGACTAAAAAAAACAAATAAGGAAAGCAGAGATTGTCTTTCTCCTTTTCTTGTTTCTATTCCAGTGCTTCTTCCTCCTTCTCCTCCTTCCACCCCTTCCATCCCCGTTCTTTCGCCAACATTTTGTCATGTGTATCTTTTCTGGGTTAGAGTACGAATACAGAAGTATATAAACGCCAGAAAGAGCCGCCAAAGAAAACACTGATTAGTCGCTAATTGGTATTGAAGGCTCAATTATCTCCTAATGATGTATGTAGTGTTTGCTCGCACTCTATTACCATGTTGTTGTAAACGGAGGTTGGTGGAGTAGCCAAGATAAAAAATACCACAGAAGAGAATGTTTGCGTTAATACACTTATTATGTTATGGAGGAACACCAACAACGACAACAACAATACTACTACTACTACCACCACCACCACTACTAATACATTGATTTAGAACTCGCACATCTCTCACCGTTCATATATATATATTGCCTCTTATCTACTCAAATAGATGCTCAAGGCGCTGGCCAAATGCAGACTATGGAACTCAAACCGCACAAGGAGCCAACTTGCTGCTTGCTGCTCAACGTCTAGCGCCTCAAACAACAACATCATACAGTAAGCGAATCATCATATTTATATCGCTACCGCTAGTCATGTTCACGCATGTTACGCATAAAGCGGTGTAGTGGAATCACTGTATCTGTCATTCTGTCTGAGTGTTGTAAGACTATTCCTTTAGCTTTCAGATTCTTCGAGACAGCTTCTGTTACTTACTTTGCTTGCAAGCAAGAGTAAAAATTAATTGGAAAACACGCAGCGGGGCTAATCTGACGGCAAACACTCGGGGACAAGCAAACGATATCTCTTGTTAATCTGCAAAAGCTGCAATTCACGACGAACTTTTATTTACAAGCCGTCTAGATAAGGCTATCAATGTCCGAAGCAAAAAAAAAAAAAACAAAACAAAAAAAAAAAAAAAAAAAAAAAAAAAAAAACAACTCAAGTCGTTGAGCGATTGCTTGAATAATGGACATGAGCGTTAATATGTTACACGCATCTATTTTCCAGGCAGCGCAGTTAAAAGAGGCTAGTCACCGAGTTCCCTCGCTCGAAAGTTGATACATGTTTAAGAACCTGTAAATCACTGCGATTTGCGCAAATCACCGAACAGGACTAAAATAAACTGTAGGCGCTAAAATGAGAAACAGGACTTATAAATACATAAATAAAGAAGAAGAAGAAGAAGAAGAAGAAGAAGAAGCAACAACAACACCAACAACTACTACTACAACAACTACAACGAACAAAAGCTCGTCTCTGATAGACAAAACAAAACTAACCAAACAAACAAAAGACTTAGGAATTTCTGTTGTCTCGACTTCAGAAATGGAACAGAAGTCAGAAAGCGCAGTCTATGTCTTGGGCCAGGTATCAATCAGTAAGACGTAATGAGAAAAAGTTGCCGCTAGAGCAGCTGTAGCAAACGCCTCAAGTAACAAAGTTTAGCTTACACTAGCCGAGGGTTTCAGATGGAGATGCCAACGTGATCCTTGGGTAATCTCAGCTGCGCAATGTAACCTCAGCCTGGCCAACAGGGGTTGAACAATGACTGCCGACGTGAGGAACTAACTCCTTTCGCTACCCGAGATCGCTCGCTGCTAAACCAGCCACGTTGCACAGATTGTACACCTGTTTGCACTGTTCAATGCTAACAACATATTTAAATTATGGTAAATCAGTGTTGTTTGTTTGTATTTGTGTGTGTGTGTGTGAGGGGGGGGGAGGGAAGGAAGGAGGAGGGCAAGAAGGGATTTCGAGAAAAAAAAAACATAAGAAGGAGGAGAGAAGGAGGATGTTACACATTATTTATCAACAGTAGATTCAGCCCCGATGTTTGAATCTTGATAATTATGTTGAACTCGAATTCGTTCATCCACGCAGCCTGTTCACCCAGCAACAAGGCAGGAGTCGTCGTCTGAAGTTATCCAACTTTATTCAGCAAACATTAACAACTGCATATAAGATCGCTTTCCAAAAATCACTACAAAGATCAACTAAAATCATTTTTCAAGCAGATAGTGCATTACTTATATACTATAATAGCCTTTCTTTAATCTAGAAAAACTTCGAACAATCCAGCATGATGAAATAACACCCAAACAAAATAAAACTCGTCACCGGAACTATGCACTGTTTTACGTCATATAATGTTTACGAATCTACAAGATTCGACCAGCTGTTACCAGTAAGATCTGGAAAATTCTATTGATAATAAACAAGTAATTCCAGAAAATTGTCAACAATATCGATCGACGAAAATCATCAACATTATACACAACTTCTTCTAGAAACAGCGCAAAATCAAATCAAAGGTAAATACACGCTATTATTGCATGCTTTGCAACAGAAAACTATCGTGCGTGTCTCAATCGTTACAGAGGAAGAAGGGGAAGACGAATAATGAATGAACATTAGGTTTAACGTCCACACCCACCATTGGCGACAACCATCGACAGGGAACAAGGGGTAAGGACCTAAAACAACACTGAACCACAAGAGCGATCATAGTGCTAAAATGGACAGTGAAAAATTGCCACTTTTTATTTCACCCACCACGGGATTCGAACCTGGGTCATCGGTGTGCCAGGCGAACGCTCTACCACTTGAGCTACGGCGATGGGACAAAGAAGAAGAAGAAGCAGAAGGAGGAGGAGGAGGAGGAGGAGGAAGAGGAAAATGAGGAGAAGATGAAGATAAAAGTGAAGGTGATGATACAACTGTTGCTGTTAATGTTGATGATAAGAATGTTATTAAATGGTGAGAGCCACACAGCCAGAGGTGCATAATGATTTCTTGCTAGACATACTAGAACATTCTCCGTTTGAACATAATTGTGCAACCCAGTCTTTTATCTACCACTCAAAACTGTTCCATCATTTCATCCCGACCTCAGATGCAAGATTAAAAAAAAAAAGATTCATATTATATTCACATATCGTATTATGTATGCTTATGCAAATTTTACTTCGCCAAATAAAGTATGTAATCTGTTATTTGATAATATATACACACGTATTTCTGAAACTGTTTCACCAACTGTTCTTGGTTTCATAACTTTGCTTCTTTGCATGTCGCCAGTCCAAAACGATGCCAGGCATTTTATTCCGTTGTTAACCATTAAAAGATTATTACCATTTTACCACACACCTCAAGAGCGCCTTCACCAAGTTATCTGCTTTACGTCATCGGGGGAGTTTCATTTCAGATGAATCTGCTTAGGCCTTACACACTCTGGAGGGTAGCAGCTCAAATCGCCTTTTGAAGCCTTTAACATTTGTACAAGCAAACTAACATAATATTATATACCTCAAGTATGGTAAGAAATAACTATACAAATGTTAATGTACATAAGTACACATCATCCCCACCCCAACGCCCACCCCGTTTCCCCTCCGCTCCCTCCCTTCGCCCACACGCACACACACACATGCAAACGGACACATTGTTACGGCAGTAAGGAGGAGGGACAGTGTACAAGTGTTCAGTGCTTGAACGCGTGCGTAGACGTGTACGCGTGCTAATCATGTAAGCGTGTGGATTGGAGAAAGGGTTGTTTAGAAGAGTTGAGAGAGGGAGGTAGGAGGGTTCTAATGATTTAAGCGAAAATTGGCCAACGACGCGGAATCTGAAGCAAACAGTTCAGCCCCACCATGTGATTAAAATTTGCACCTGTCTGCCAACCCTGTCTAAACATATACTGAGCAGCACCCTACACTTCATACTACCGGCAGGGAGGAGATTTCAGCAGCCTCTGATGCTCTGCACCGTATAAACCAACCCAGAAACACTCACAACACCCACAGTATCTTCCAAAAGGGCGCAACTGGCTGTGGCGTTTGAAATAAAAATATAAAATCTATGAAAAAAAATCGATATGTTTCTCGTTTTCTTCCTGCCTTATATAGATGGAGGATGCAAACAAATCTCAAATATTTATGGGGACAACAAAGGACCATGTATTCTCTATATTAATTAATCATGATTTTGGATGCACTCAATCTCAAGAGGCTGATCAGTGATCTCTAATACTATCAGCAAGGTAGCGTATCGATTCCATAATATAAAATACCATCTACATTACCCTGCATTCTCTCTTGTTTTCTTTGAGCCTCAGAACACATGCTGCCCCTTCCAACCATGTAGGTGCAGGCCTAGCTCGAACTATATCAGAAATGCCCTGCACTACCACTCCCATGACACCCCCAAGACTGATACATTTTGTCCTTCGTCTAGCCTTCTTCTTGTTCAACTGCACCAGAACATTCACCCTTAACTCCACCACCGGGACCATGCATCCTAAATCCAACTCAAAATATTTTCATTCACCAGACTTCTTCCTTCTTTCTTTTAGCCTTCGTCTTCATCTGCAAACAAAACGAGCATGCTACAAAACATAATTACATTATGATTGTTTTTAACATCAGCCCAAGATCCTAGCCAAAACAAGATTAAACTCAAGTCGCCCACTTCCAACTTGACGCTCATCGTGTAACACCCCAGACACTAGGGTCGCTATTGGAATTTATCAGATTTTTTTCCTTCCGACCAAGGCTATTAAAACGGTTGGAAGCCAATACAAGGTGTTACTCGGTATTTATCAATAGCTGATTCAGCCCCGATGCTTGAATCTTGATATGTGTAACTCGAATTCGTCTATCCACGCCGCCTGTTCACTCAGCAACAGGGCAGGAGGAGTCGTATAAAGGTTTCCAACTTTATTCAGCAAACATCAACAACTGCATACAAGATCGCTTTCCGAAAATCACCACAAAGATCACTTTCACAAGCAGAAAGTGCATTACTAATATTATCCTCTATGCAATCGACAGAAACTTGGAACATTCCTGAATGACGCAATAACACCCAATTAAAATAAAAACTCGTCACCGGACACTGTCTTACGTCAAATAATGTTTAAGACTCTACATGATTCGATCAACTGTTACCCGTAAGATCTAAAAAATTCGGTCAATAATAAATAATACCAGAAAATTCTCAAAAATATCGATCAACGAAAACTATCAACATTATACAAGGCTTCTTCTAGCAACAGCGCAAAATCAAATCAATGGTAAATACACGCTATCATTGCGTGCTTTACAAAACAAAATGATCGGATCTACCATGCACGTCTCAAGCGTAACACAACGGATCGAGTATATAAGAGGTATCTGCATATTAACAGAGTTGAAATATGATCTCTATTGTACAGTGGCCATTTTCCCTCTTTATTGGCTTTTAACTTCAGATGAACATTGTAAACAAACAAATGCAAAGAGAACATGTTGATTGGCGTTAACTGTGTTGTTGCAATCATTTCAAATACAAAGCGTGGTTATCTTACTTTTTTCACGGATTTCTTTTCAAACATGTAATCCAGGAAAACCTCATTTGAAGAGAACACGAAATAACTTGGTCTCTTCTTTTATTGTGGTAGCAGCAGCAGCAGCAACAAAAGTAGTAGTTATAATAATAATACAGTAGTAGTCAGTGTCGTGAGAACATGAAATTGCGCATCTCAGTACAAATCAAGTGCCTTGCAAAACGCAATCACACTTCACATGAAAAATTCACGGGTTTGGAGATTATACACGTACTGCTGTTAGAAACCTTGATTTGATCTCAAAGACTGCAAGCGCCATTAGGGACATTCTCAACTGGTTGGCGACGAAAATCTCAATTGCAGACAGCTGAATGTAATTCTTCTTTCACTGAACTTATTAATATTAGCGTCTAATTCTTCGCCAAATCACGCCATTCTCTTTTCCCACTCGGAGTTAAAAGATCCCTCTACACATTTCTGACAGCTCAAGACGTAGGTCAGGATACACTGTAAACGTGAACAAATTAAAACTTCTCATTACGGATTAAGATTTTAGACTAATTAAAAGTATAGTTTTCCAATCTGTCTCTTAGCAAATTACCACAATGCAGAACGAACAGAGTGTTAGCTACACAGTCAAGAGTAAAGGACTAAAACCCACTCTGCACAGAATAGTAGACTACATAGTAGCTTTACTCCAATCCCCCTTCTTTTAGCGAGACTACCCCAACTGTGGTGTTTTACACAAACTTGTTTCCTCTCTATGACATAGTCTAAATGGCGCCAACAACTATTCCACGTCGGTGATATGACACCAATAAAGCACACGTCCCAAAACACTTTAACACTCATTTTTTTCATTGTTCACTTGCAAACACGTAGTCTCGAACTATTTCTCTGTGTGTGTGTGTGTGTGTGTGTGTGTGTGTGTGTGCGCGCGCGATGTTTTTATTTTACTTTTTTTTTTTTGCTTGAACGTGACTTCTTTTTTTTTTTACTTCCCCCTCCCCCTCCTCCATACTGATTTTTTTCTCTCATTGTTTTAGATTGCTGCAGGCATTTATTTACCTTTTTAATCGACAGCTACTACATTGTACAAAGTTTACTCTTGGGTGCATGTATCTGTTTATCGTTAGTTCTTTATTACTTTTTTTTCCTTGTTCGACGTTATTGCATTTCTTCTCTGTAATACTATAGTTATATGTTTGTTTTCTTTTCATTGTTGAGAAGATTAATTAATGTGCTTCTATTTTTATTGCTTTGTACCTGTTCCTGTTCGCCAGACATTTCATTGTTGTCATTTGTCAAAGGGTAGCACTTATTTAAGCTTTGCTTTTGTGTGCCCTTTATGTTCTCCATGTTTGTTTACGTGTCTCGTGAGTAATAAAATTCTGTTTAAACCTACACTCATTTTACAGGAGACAGAAACGAAACACTACTTTATTCACGATATGTTTCACACTCGAAACACTACTTCATTCACGATATGTTTCACACTCGAAACACTACTTTATTCACGATATGTTTCACACTCGAAACACTACTTCATTCACGATATGTTTCACACTCGGAACACTACTTTATTCACGATATGTTTCACACTCGAAACACTACTTCATTCACGATATTTTTCACACTCGAAACACTACTTCATTCACGATATGTTTCACACTCGAAACACTACTTCATTCACGATATGTTTCACACTCGAAACACGTCACTTGCCATCCCACAGTAAGGAGGTGCTAGACCGCTGAACAAGAAAGTCAGGGTCGTCGCCAGAATACACCAGAATCAAATCAAAATAGAACATAGCAACGAACCAGACCAGAATCAAATCAAACTCAAACATAAATGAGACAAGCCAATCAATAATCGTAATCTCTTTAGTCCTATCACCTTTAAAACAGTAGATCCAATCTTCGCAAACACAACAGCATTGGCCAAACAACAGGTGAAGTTTGTAGGACCTTTTAAAGACGTTGTTCCACTTCCCGCCAATACTCAACAATTCCACTTCTAGTTGAATTAACGTTAAAAACGTTTCCACTGCTATTTCCAGTGGGTAGGAATAGTCAATGTTTCCACCGTTAGACACTACTTCCTACCCGACAGTTCACCTGGAACAAAACAGCAACACGGACTGACGGTTGTAGCCCAGTAACACAGGAAAAGCTTTATTTGACAATAAAAGATGCACGAGGCTCCACGCGCTACGCTTGGAATAGTAAAGACCACAGATAGTTCTGTTGTCCGGACTAGGTTGAGAGTTGAGAGAGAGAGAGAGAGAGAGAGAGAGAGAGAGAGAGAGAGAGAGAGAGAGAGAGAGAGATAAAAAGAGAGAGGTGGTGTTTCCGACAGAAAGGTCTGCGTGGCCGAAGTTGAGTCCACTCGCGCAGAATCAGGGAGCTTACACTTACTGAAAACTCTGCGCAGAATCAATGAAACGGTGTTTCTGACAATGTACACATGAAAATCCGAGAGAGAGAGAGAGAGAGAGAGAAGATAAGATAAGATAAGATAAGATAAGATAAGATAAGATAATTCTTTATTTAACCAATGTAGTAGAATAAGCAGTGGTCTGCTTTTTTACATCTACCCTCGTCCTAAAGAGGGACCATTCTACTGAAACTACAAAAAAGAGAGAAAGAAAGAGAGGGAGGAAAAAAAAGAGGGAGGGAGAGAGAGAGGGAGGGAGAGAGAGAGGTGGTGTTTACGATAGGAGAAAAGATGGAGTGATGAGACAAGACATGATAGGGTTTGGGAAGAAAGGCACTGTAAAAGATTAAAGAGTTAAAGAAGAGAGAAACACACAAGTCTGAGTAAGTAGACTCGCCAGCTGGGAGGGACTTAATCCTAGCATCTTGGACATAATGCTTGTTTTAGAGAAAGAGAGAGAGCAGAGAGAGCAGAGAGAGAGAGAGAGAGAGAGAGAGAGAGAGAGAGAGAGTGTGTGTGTGTGTGTGTGTGTGTGGGTCTGTCTGTCTGTTAGGGAGAGAGGGTAAGGGGCAGAAGACGGGCCGGCAATAGGCCAAGAAAGCGTCATCATCGCTATTTTAGCTTAAAGTTGTTCACCTTCCATTCTTTCCAGCATTAGAACAATACACAAGTGAAGTACGTATATATCATCATCATCATCATCATCATCATCATCATCATCATCATCATCATCATCATCATCATCATCATCATCATCATCATCATCATCACATGGCCTAGTCCATCTTCAAATTTTTAAAAACATAGGCAGCGACTACGCTTTCCCCAGAAGAGGCGGTATAGAATTTCCCGATAAAAATGTGTCACACACACAAACATAATCAAACATCAATGTCAAACTTCATAGCCTATCAGAATCACATCATGACACTAATCCCTGTAGGATTACTACGGTGTTTGCACTGTCGGCCATTTTAAACTGTGTAGCACTATCAAGTGCTTGTAGTTTACACAGTATGTTCTTTTTAAATCCTTCTGTGTACTAACAGTTCACGGAAGACACAAGCGAAATAGTCAACTTCATTCACAATGTAATACCTCCACATTTCAATCTCTTTTCTCTCTTTTAGCTTTTAGCTCAATCTTTCCTTCCGCATAGTCAAAACTGTCCCTTCAACAGCTAGCTCTATAAAGCTAGTTCAAGTCGGTGATGACAATAAATGATGATGATGATGAGGATAATGTGGATGCTGCTGCTGCTACAGATGATGATGATGATGATGATGATGATGATGATGATGATGATGATGATGATGATGATAATGATGATGATGATGATTGTGATGGTGGTGGTGATTCAGACGAAAGCAATTATAAAGACGACAATATTGGTTACTGCAGTTAGGAACTCATAAAGACCACAATTGCATGTTTAAAAGAGCCAATTGGTGAGCGTTGTGGTAGAAGCGAGACTACGGGCTTCACCCCCCCCCCCTTCCCTCTTCCACATACATACTCTGCCTCTGTCAAGCGACGGTACCTTGTGCCCTCATCCCTTCTCTCCACCACCCTCACTCTTTATTTGTAAGGCAAGTCCCCAAAGTCGTTAGGTTTAAAACGTCAAAGTGGACACGGCAGAGGGCTTTAAATGTCTGTAATGGCGTCACGCACAGTCGTCATCAGGACTGATTGTGTCCGGTCTCGTTTCGTGGTCCAGCGGCTTCAGTCTCAAGCACGGGTAGATACGCTAGTCCACTGTAGTCATGCAAAGGTCATTAGGTCAAACCGCCCTTTAATAAGGTTGAAGGACAATATGGAAGGAGGGAGTGGGGAGGGGAGGGTACGAAAGGAAAGAGACAAATGGGACACAAAGAGGGACAATATGGGGGGGGGGGGGGGTGTGGTTGGAGGGAAAAGGGAGAGGGAGGAGACAAAGGGGACCAAGGTCAGCAAACTCGTTTCAGAGGTAGGCGAAGTCTGATGCATAGAAAGAAGTCATTTAACGTTGTCCACAAGGGTGCGGGCCCTTTAACTTCCCCTGGTCACGTCACATAAGTCACTTAACTGATGCAGTAACTGCCTGCTATTGTCCAGCGCATCTACCAGGTCAAAGAGCTACTAAAGACACGGGCCGGAATCAGGATCAACATATACGCTTGCTGCATAATAATTGGTAAAGCTGCTCGTGGTGCTGGTCAAAGTAAAGGTTGGACTAATCCATATGTCGCACAGGACGCACTTTCCATGAAAGCCTGAGCACCGTAAAACCCTTGGACCATTGGGCACATCCCGACCTCTAGCCTATCACGTGCAGCTTGACGGAAATGACCAGATTCTTAAACGTGTTGTGGGGGCGACACCGGTCGGCAAGATACTGGAGAGCATAATTACACAAAAATGATTACATAAAGAGGGAGAGAAGGTCAGTTATCTCTCTCGCTGCAACAGAGAGGGCGTCGGTCAACTGACCGAAAATACCTGTATTCTTTTCTAAATATATGTCAGTCGTGGCGTGTACAAAAATAATGAATGGTCGACTCGATAACCGTAACCCCCGTGCTAGGCAAGGTAAAAGGGGTATAAGGTTATATGTATTCTGTATTCAGGTATAAACCTGGGTTATAACGTAGGTATCCGAAGACCGTGCTCTTTGTCCGTTAAGTCCAGGAACTGACGTCTGTTGTCTTCATTACTTCCTTCTTCTTGGTATACAACCTAACCTTAACCCTAACCTACACTCTTCATAGTAACCTCCTCAGTCCCGGGGGAAATGTTCAGCATGGTTATGCTGGTGAATATCGAGTTTTAACACCTTCAACGACTGTGGATTGTTCACCCCTTCCCACTTCCTTTCCATCCCATTCCCTCCCTTCTCATCCCCTCCCCAACGTTCTCCTCCGCGTCCGCCTCAACCTCAGCGACGTGGAATCTATATCCATAATTAACCTTTTCTCCGCGTAGCTGGTTGAAATGCAAAGCAGAAATGGAGGCTAGATAGAAAGTAACTTCATGAAAGGGGAGGTGTCAACCGTCTCTCTCAACTTACGAACGAAAGTACACCGGAAAACTATTATCTCTACAAAACATAACAATCACAGCCACAATTACGGCAGCAGCAACAACAACAAAACAAGTGAATGATGGTAGTAGTGATGTTATTGTGGTTGCTTATGATGATGATGATGATGATGATGATGATAATGACGACGACGATGATGATGATGATGATGATGATGATGATGATGATGATGATGATGATGATGATGATGATGATGATGATGATGATGATGATAGGGTCGGGTCTGAAATCAGTGAACTGTTAAAATAAACTGTGGATATCCATAACTGGTAATGGCAACGCATGCATTACTTCTGTCATTAAAACTGCTGCTGATGCTGCCGTTGCTGATGCTTTTCCTGCTGTAACTGTCAACATAACGCTAACATACTTGTCAGCTAAATTACTTCTAATCATAAACAGAACATTTTCACCACATAAACCTTCCAATGTGCCTTCCGCCTTGGTTATTACATTCACAAAAACGAATGCACTGAAAATCCCGTTTTAGGTAGCACGTGAATATGTACAAGTCCTACGACCTCGAAAATAAAATTTACTTTACATTTCCTATCTGACAGAAGATTTGCGAGTGGAAAATATAATCACCCTCGCAATCCCAAACATACGTTTTTATTTAAAAATATCTTATTTATGTTATAATATCCTATCCTATCTTATCCCTTAACTCGGAGGTCGTTGGAGCACCACAGATGATCGTTTAACCAGCGTTCTCCATCTTTCACTATCCTCGGCAACCCTCATGGCTTCGCTCAGTGTCAAGCCAGTCCATTCTCGAATGTTGCCCTCCCTCCTCTTTTTCGGTCTCCCTCTTCTGTACGACAAATCCAAAGAAACAGAATTCGGAGCATGAACTATAACCTACCTTAGAATTGTCTGCGGGGTTAGATACAGTAACTAACCAATCTTAGAATTCTATGTGTGACAAAATAATCCAAAACGGAAACTCACCTATATTAGAGCCTCTGTATGACAAAATAACTTAACAGTAACGAGCCTTCCTATATAAAATAACATAACAAGGATTTTATGTATGACAAAATAACCCAAAACAGTAACTAACCTTTCCTACCTTAGGAGTCTCTGCATGACAAAATAACCCAATACAAAACCTAATCTATCTCAGGATTGTCTGTATGACAAAATACCTTTACATTAACTAGCCTGCCTATGTTAGGATTCCATGCATGACAAAATAACAATTACTAATCCATCTTAGGACGATCCTCTGTATGACCAAATAACCCAACTGTAACCTCTCTTAGCATTATCTGTATGAAAAAATAGCAGTAACCAATGAACTCTGTCCGATTGTCCCAGAAGCTTACTGCTTTCGGCGTTCAGGCATTCCGCCAGAAATAAAAGCGGCTTTGCAGTGACGATTTATCGCGATATTGGCCTCGCGTCTGTAGCTCCAGACCGAACACAATATGCTCCCGTCACAGATAACGACGCTGCACAATACACTGTTGCCTTTGTCTGATAGAAACAGGCCTATTGTCATACTGTTCTAATTATTCGCTGCCTGTCTTGATTCCCATACACTGTTGTGCAATTTTGATTTTAAATAGCTTTCTCGGAAATTTGTGCGTGTGTGGATCAGAAATTCCTTCTAATTTCGTTTGTTAAATTTATTTTTCAATTTATGTTGATAAAATATTTCCTCATCTCCATACCCAATTGTTCAATAGAGCTCACCTTGAACTGAATTGCCATTTCACCCAGGTAGAAGTTCTTACTTTTACTTACTTATATTGTTCTTATGCAGCGATTTTCTTGCTCAAAAGCTGATCAGTCACGGTAAAACATTCGCACTGCTTTACACTCCGTAGTTTAAATTAAAAAAAATATTGTGCTATAGGACTGAATTTAGTGATTTGATTGAAGAAAGAGAACATATTTTTAATACATCAGTTTTACAGAAGACTTTTAAAGAGGTGTCGTGTAAAAGTTTGTTTGGGTATTTAAGAGTAACAGGCTTTGTTTTTTAAGATTTGAAACATTTTATAATATTTTAAGTTACGTCTCTCTGATTTGGCTCGGAAGAGTCCGCTGGACCTAAAGCAATACTAATGTAATGTAATGTAATGTAATGCTTTTATGCACCTGTTGTCATATCTGTGAAAGCATTAACATTGCTGCTAAAGAGACTTCGAGACTCATTCTATTGTAGACATTCTTCTTTACTTTATGATGGCGTTTTAGAATCCATACTGGTCCTGATTTGACTCGAAAGAGTCCGCTGGACCTAAAGCAATAATCATGTAATGTAATTAGAACCCATAATGCAGGAGCCTTAATACAAGTTTCTTAACCTAAACATAAGCTGTACGCGATATTACTGACGCATAGAGCCTTCCAAGGGATAAGAAAGTAACTGACTTAGTGATTGATGGAGAAAAGGTGGAGAGAGTCTCGGAATACAAATATCTGGGAACAATACTTGACAATAAGCTTACCTTTGATTCCAACACTACTTCCATCCATAAGAAATGTCAGTCAAGAATATATTGCCTCCACAAATTGCGCTCTCTGAAAGTCAACAAGTCTGTTTTATGTAACTTTTACAGCTGTTTTATCCAATCGGTGCTGACCTTTGGTTTTCTTTGCTGGTTTGGAGGTCTCAGTGTGAGGAGTAAGAATGTGTTGGATAGAATTGTGAAGGTGTGTGGGAAAGTGGTGGGTGAAAAGCAGGAGAGTTTGTGTGTGTTGTACGAAAGGCAAGTAAGAAAGAAAGCGAGCATGATTGTAAGAGACTCCACTCACATCCTAGCCCAGCACTACCAGCTCCTTCCTTCTGGTCGCCGTTTCAGAGTGCCAAATGTTTCTACAGTTAGAGCTAAGAACAGTTTTGTACCCAAATCAGTACAAATTCTTAATAAGTGTTGACTGAATGATTTGGGTGCGAGTGGTTTATGGGAGTACTAGAGATGAATTTTATAATATGCAGCAATTTTTCAACTATTCAGTATAGTTAACTAATGCATAAGTTTTAAAATCTGTGATTGTCAGTGTTAGAATGATACGCAGAGTTTGATGATTGTACATTTTTTAAGATGCTTTATAACGTTTATAATTTTGGTGTAATATAATCTAATGTCTAACCCATGTGTGTGTGGATGTGTGTGTGTGTGTGTGTGTGTGTTTGTGGGTAGGTGTTTTATTTATTTATGTTGAAGTGCAATAAGGACATGTAGTGTGATATGTGTTTTAAGTTTTACAATGTGTCGGAAATGTTCTTGTTAAGCGTGATTACACGTACATGTTTACATGTTTATAGTATTGTTACATTTTATTACCTTTTGCTGACAGCAAATCCATGTTAGAATTTCTCCTTGGAGATAATAAAGTTTTCTGAATCTGAATCTGAATCTGAATATAAAAAGACATCTCGTGGTTTTTTTTCTGGGTGCTTCAGCTAGGAAGTACAAAGTACCATTAAGTCTGGTAATTGGAGGCGCACAATAATGTTACCATTACACTAATCTAATGATTATCGAAAGCGCTGTAACCGAAGGAGTTCATTACAAAGTGTCTTTGACCATTAGCTGGCGTATCCAGTGACAGCTACCGAAGGTCACTCGACACCTGGCTAGGATCAATGAGTGGTCGAACAATGCTTGAACGCGACACGGCGCTTAAATACGTTTTTTGTGCCCGCAAGCGCAAGTCCCAGCTATTGATTTGTTTTGTTGAGAAAGTGCTGCTGTAACATAACTGTTTATACAAGCCCTTCATTCCATGTATGTATGGTGTGAATCTACAGTGTTATCTTGCTGATAGTTTAATAAGAATATCCTGTTCGTTGTGTGACATCAACATCTCCACTTCTTTCGCCGTGCCAGTAAAGTGTTTATTTACCGGTTTATGTATTTACTATTAAAACCTCTTGGCTTATATACTTGACGTAAAGTTTATGAAGCATACTTCCCTACTCTCAACAACTATCTATCTATATATATATATATTGCATAAAACAGCGACAGTAAAACATTAAGTAATAAAGAGATATGCCCCTTAAGACAAAGCCCAATGCACTCAAACGGCAGTTTGTCCCTAAAGACGCATTTAAAGCCCTTTCTCTATTCGTCTAAAAGCTCTCATTACGGCATGACGCCCGCTGTGCAGTAAAACTGGGACTAAGCACTCCCCTTGAGACAAAAACTAACATTGTTATAAGTGAAACCCAAATGGCACCTTGTCTTCACAAAGTGAAGTCACCCGAACAACAAACGCCCAACAAAAATCATGGAACGTTTGTAAAACACCCCAATTTGTTTCGCTTTTACTTGTGACCATGTCTGAAAGAGCTGAGGACAAAAAAAATTAAGTTGCGTGATTGAGAACTTTTTCTACCATTGTTATTGCACGAACAGTATGGTAGCCAATCAAATCTACAGCTTTGGAGGTGTGCGCGTGCTGTAGCTAATCGGATCACGTATACTTCCGGCACGCATCAAGTAGTCGAACCTCAAATATAGCCCCGATAGGGTCCGGATCGATTCGAAACTGACAAGGCCATAATTATATATGAACATACACTGATTCACTGCGATAATGCAAGTTTGACAGTCAAACACCTGCTAAATAGCATTATCCTTTCGCCTGATGGCTATCGCGTCAGTAAGCCTAAAACAGCCATTTTGCCAAGCGACGTAATTATTATTTAATATTAATTGATCATTCTTATTCTATCATTCTTATATAGCGCTTTTTCAGCTCAAGGCGTTGGCCGATACTGGATCTAACTCAAGCCACTCGAGGCGGCCCACTCGCTGCCTAGGCAGACGACCGAGCACAATCCTAGGCGACCTGGGATGGGGTAGAAGGAAAACTATTTAAGTTTACTGAAACAACCATCAGTAAGATGGCCAGTGCTCACAGCCAATATTTATGTCCGGGCCACCGGGAATCGAACCAGCACCCTTTGTAAGACAAGCTCGCTTCTCTACAAACTGAGCTATCCATTCTGAGTTGTGCTATTTCGTGCAACTGCGTGTACATACGCATGGCAACCCCACTGCAACGCGATGAATTCGGAGGTTGTTTTTGAAACATTGTTGCCCCAAAAATGGTCGTTTGACTTCTCCTTAACTGTGGCTGAGACTGCGACTTTTAAATCGTCTACGAATACGGCATAGACATTCTCCCCACTCACATTCAAAGTGCGTTCTCATGTCTACTTTACCAACTGAATGTAGTAATCCACTGTGTACTACAAAAGCAGCGTTTCATACAACAACAACAACAAAATTGTGGTGAATATTGACATAATAACTCGGTGTATTCCGTACAACGCATCGCCCGAGTTTCAGACGTTTCGAGCTTGATCCCCGAGCAGGAGCACCGTTTAGCCAAATGCTACGGTAACCTCACACCAACCAGGGAAAGGAAATGAGACCACTGGCAGTTCGCTGTCTGTTAGAGCCTGGATGGAATCAAAGGTGTTATGTGTGTGGTGTTGTGTGGTGTGTGTGGGGTTGGGTGGTGTGTGTGGGGTTGGGTGGTGTAGGTAGTAGGGGATACCTGAACAGCTCAGTCAATAGAGCGCTGGACCCGTGATCCAAGATCGATCAATATTTCTCCCGAGCCTACTTCAACTGGTAGTGCGCAATGTTCTGGGTGTCAGACCTATGGTAGCAAGTGAGCGCATCAGACAGCGCCTTGAGCAGTTCTCGAGCTGGAAAAGCGCTATCTAAATATTTTTTTTAATGGTTTACATTGGCTGTTTGGGATTTTTTTTTTTATCAGCGAGTGATGATGATGATGAGATGAGGTGCTACAGATGACTTCTGGGTATTTCCTATACCCAGCACGTCACCAACGTCACCGACAGACCATCACACAAGCCATTGGACAACACGATGACATGCTGACAGTGGTGAAGAAACTAAAACTCCGATGGTATGACACGTCACCAAAGCATCAGGTCTTGCAAAGACCATCTGCAAGGCACGGTGCAAAAAAGCAGAAGGAGAGAAAGACAGAAAAGAGGTGGTTGGACCACGTTCAAGAATGGACTGGCTTGACACTGAGCGAAGCCATGAGGGTTGAGAGTACGCTGGTTAAACGATCCTTGGCGGTGCCCCAACGACTTTCGAATTACGGGATAGGATAAGACAGGATCGGATAGGTTATCAGCGAGTATCAGCCTGACAGTTGTCCGAGAACAGTGGGTTGGAATAAGTGCAGGTTAAAATTCAGATCAGTACGGGTAAGCGGGTTCAATTCTCTTTTATGCTAGATGGCACTGCACGCTGCACTGCGGCTGTCGTCCTTTCAATGAGAAAGCGCTCATAACTTCACTGGAATACATGACATTCTGACACCCCGACCCACGCCACAAATCTATACCCTTCAACAAACATCGTGAAAGACATTAGCCAATGGAAACCTCTCTGTCATGGGTAAAAAGAAAGTTGGACGAAAAGATCATCAACCTTTCTCAATATTGGAAGTAACTGACACGCCTCAAACCTTCTTCATCCCTCTACTCCGCCATTCACCTTCACAAAAGTGTACAATTCAGTACAGCAGCCAATAAAATTCATTCCGCTACTGGGAAATAATTATTAAACTTTGACCACAAGGCCGTCACCTATTGTCAACTTCACGGTACTTGTTGACATGTAGGCAACCCAAACCATCTCTTACTTCCCAACCACATCATTACCCCCGCCTCCACACACACACACACACACACACACACACACACACACACCCACACACACACACACCCACACACACACACACAAACACATACAACATTGAGAAAGAGACGGCAGCAATTAAAAAAATCTGTATGTCCAAATGAAAATAAACGCCCAAAGTATTGCTAATCTTAAAAGGCAACAGCAAAATGCAACATCTCCATTCCTTTCGCTGTAAAGTGTTCATTTACCGGTTTATGTAATATGAAATGCACTCTGTTGAAAAGAAACTTCGACAAGAAAATTGTCCAACGTCCTTTTAGCTGTTGCTTGGCGTGCAATTAACACCTTAGAACAGCGTACACACTGGCTTTAACTGTAGTCCACGTGGTCCTTAAACCTATGCAAATGGGCAGTTCATATCCTTCTTGAAACCTTGGAATTAAGTAGATACAACCTAAATGGAATCGATACGCTGCAGAGGTGTACCTAACAATATTTATGGCCTATCAATGTAGGTATCACTGCATTATTATGTATATATTCGTATCGTTTAGACTTTACGATGATGATAATGGTGATGTTATGGGTGATAATGATATTGCTGATGATGAAAATAGTGATATTTACATCGGTGATGGTAAGTGCGATTAAAAACCACCAGCGCTGTATTTGAAATCTTCCACTTCAGTACAATTCTACACATACCATAATTCTTAAACAAGTTCTTATGATGTACTGTGCGACCATTTTGATATTGCGTTTCCAATCTCAACTGTGTTAGAACTCACAAACTAAGGCTTTTTTTTTTTTAACTGATCCGATTGTGCAAATATCTGTTCAGCCATTGGAGACTGTTTTCTCAGTCTCGCGGGACCAAACAAACTGACGTCCAGCAACGGCAGGAGATTGAAGAGCATGCAGCTCTTCCCTTTCCTGCTTTTTCTTTAGTATATCATCCTTCTTCTTCTTCTTCTTCTTATCCTTTTTCTTTATTACCTCAAACCTCTCCCAAGCTGTGCGCAAAGTCACTGGTTCACTTTACCCGTCTTGGTTCACTGATCAAGCATGGCCAAAATCATCCTCAACTACACTCACCTGACCTCTCTCTTTCTGCCCATCCACCCCAACACTCACGGTCTCTTTCTCTATCTGTCTCTCATTCTGTCTGTCTGTCTGTCTGCCTCTCTCTCTCTCTCTCTCTCTCTCTCTCTCTCTCTCTCTCTCTCTCTTTCTCTTGACGCAGCATCCTAAACGTGACATGGGTAGCACTGGGGCAACGAGCAAGATTTATATACTTTTTTGTGTACATTTACACCAACACTACACATCTCATGCAAAGAGTGGCAATTTTCAAAGACTGAAAAACCCTGTGAGTTTCCCGTTAAGTCTTAGTCTCACTGCAAAAAGGTTATCGATCTAACATAGATCTCAACAAGGAGAAGCTTCAAGCGTATGAGAGATGACAGGCAAGGATATGGCGGGAGAGTTGACAGGCACGAAAACTGCGTTGAATTCTTGGTCCACAAAGACATTCTAGCCACTGTCATGGGTTGCGGCCCAGTCTCAAGTAGACTCATTACCATTCGTCTGAGAGCAGCCCCTTTCAACATCATCATCATCCAGGCCTATGCCCCAACATCAGATACTCAACAGGTTGAAACACCAAGCTGAACAAATCATAGCTGAAGAACAAGCAGGATTCAGGGCAGGGTGAAGCACCACTGAACAGCTGATTTTCAACCTCTTAATAACCTACCGCGCCAACAACATCTATATCATGTGTTTGTGGACTTCAAGAAAGCGTTCGACCGAGTCTGGCATGCAGCTCTACACAAATTAACCAGCAGCACAGGGACATGGGATGGATGTACAATCTGCAACACTGTATGCCATTCGTTCTGTAACGCTAAGTTAATCCAAGATTCATGGAAGCTTCAATAGTACGAGTACTGAGCTTGGCATCCAAAGCACAACCAGACTGGCCGGAAGATTTCCTCAGCAAAGCTGTCACGGCCTCAGTATCACCCTAACTTACGACCGAAAATCATTCTATGCTTTGATGGGGAAGTTTTGATTGGAATTGCACCAAACTTTGCCACAATACAGATAAAAAGCCACAGTTTTATGTGGTATGAGTTAATAAAGCACAAGGTTTACCAAAGTACCTGTAAAAGCTGATTACATAATAAAATGTAAAAATTGCGGACATAAAAGGGTACCCTATACTGTGGATAGGATATTTTCACACACAGTTCAGTAATGCTGCTGCAAGTTTCCAGATGTTTATATGGGGTGTATATCTGGAGTGTGAACCTACAGAATACTTTCAAACTTGTATCGTTCAGATTCTGGGGTGATATTATTTTTTTTATTTTTTTTTACAAAACAATATATGGTATGCTGCTTTACAACTATCAGACAAAATGCAAGATAGATAAAAAGGAGAGGTTTACAAGCCAGCCCCTTATGCAGTGAATATGCACACAAAAAATGAGAGCAATATCTTGAAAAATAAAGAAGTTATGCTTTCCACAGTGGCGGAAACATGCGTTTTTCGGAGAAAATTTCAACTGAAAATGAACACTGAAAAAGTACGTACTCACTGTATGATGCATGTGATGATTCTAATACCCCCCAGCCTGGTATGGAAACCCTTCTAGCTGAGCCAGCTCTTCCTCCCTACAAAGTCTTCTCAGTCTCTGGGCTCTTCTTTACTCCTTTGATGACATGCGGACCTGTCGCTGGGCACATATAATGCGGAGAGCGTCCTGGTGGGCGTGACACTTTCGAAAAGTCTGTCTGATTTGGCACCAATATTTTCTTTTTCACTGTCAAACCAGTGTCAGTGTGGTCACTTTCCTCATGAGGACTCGAGTCAAGCACATTCTTCTTCTTGTTTCTGAACTGATTCCCATAAAATCGACGTTTTTTCCTCTTCTTCCCATACAGTTTTGTGTCAATAGGCATGCTTACAAATTCCTGATCAAAATCTGTACCAAAACTTTGCAAAACAAAGCAAAAATACCGTTGAATTTGTTCGACACGCTAAAAACCGGAAACACCGGAAGCGTAGTAGGGAGCAGTCTGTGTTTCGTAAAGGGAAAGTAAAGTAATGGGAGTAGCTCATTATTTTAGTGTAGTGTGGGGGTGAAGTTTCGAAGCAAATTTCGAAATTCTGAGGATCAAAATGGCTTCCCCAGTGAATTGACACCCCCCCCCCCTTTCAAGTCGAATAGCATAAACACGATTAAAGTAGGCAACAAAAGGTAAACTGTGTGTGAAAATATAGACATTTATCTACATAAAAAACATGAACACAAGTGCATATGCCAAAAAGTGATTTTTGGTGAAAATCCAGGTGATACTAAGGCCCCTTAAGACGCTGAAGCCCATCATCATCACCATATCCCAC
Organism: Oncomelania hupensis; assembly: GCA_036898135.1. Lineage (NCBI taxonomy): Eukaryota > Metazoa > Mollusca > Gastropoda > Littorinimorpha > Pomatiopsidae > Oncomelania > Oncomelania hupensis. Next base: position 45,838,600 of record CM072516.1, read on the forward strand.
TCTCTCTCTCACTCTCGAATTCCACCCCACCCATTTCTCTATCTGTCTGTCTGTCTCTGTCTGTCTGTCTGTCTGTCTCTCTCTCTCGGAATCCCCCAAGGCGACGTGCTATAGCCACACCATTCTTGCACTGTCATGTTCGGTAAATTCATCTTGGAAAAGGCCGTAATGGTCCTGAACGTCACACAGTAGGGTCATGACCGTGAGCCTCCATCGCGACATCTTCATCATAGATCCAAACTACATTAGTGAATGAATCGTTCTAATATAGAGCTTAACCAGCTCAAACATAAGACCAACCCGACAAACTTACATGATAATAATCTAGTGCTGGTATTTATCAGAAGGCTAGCGCTCCTTATATTGTATATGTATTAGAAAACCTTCTTCCCATTTATGTTCAAGTTATGTTGACTCTACACAATGCCCCCAAGACAGGGTGATTAGAATCTAAGACCTTCTCTTGAGACGTTCAGCAACAACCAGTTCCCTTAGAACTTGGACAGGGCCGATTAGAACTGTATGAGCTTTTTAGTATGTGGGTGGACCGGGCAGGAAAAGCAGTGCTATAAGGAGATGAGCACTTTCCTCATGAAGCAGTCCCTGACAAAAGCGCCTACGACACATAGGTGTATGTGAGTGTGAATTCGATCGAGCGTCTTGAGTTTATCTATGCAAAAGTATCCCACTATACAAATGCTGCTGCTGTTACTACTACTACTACTACTACTACTACTTCTACTACTACTACTACTACTACTACTACTACTACTACTACTACTACTACTACTACTACTACTACTACTACTACACAGCAGGCCATTCTGCCGCCAAGCGACTCGCCACGTGGCTGCCATCCATCATCAAATACAGACGCAGATCTAAGAATCGTGAGTAATTATTGTAATAACGACCGTGCATAATAAAAAGAAAGATGACAAACATATTAGCCAAGGCAGAAAATTGGCCTGTATGTTACGGTGTAATTTGATTTGCATTTTCCATCACGCTCACACGACATTAGCTAGACTCTTCGGATCTCGAGCTTTTCCCATCTGATATAATTAGGGGAAGAAAACGTATAGATGCTGATAAAAAGTAGGAAGATCAAAGATAAAATGTCGTTAAATGAAGACAAAAGCGTGTAAATAAAAACAGAACAAGAGAGTGTGTTGGTGGTTAGGTTGGAAAAAAAAGGATGGAAGAGAACAAAACAGAAAAGCTTAACGTACACTGGAGACTTCAAGGAAGCAGACGCAAAGAAGCGCACTATAGTTTGTCTAACCTATACTCAGTGTTTATGTTTCCATTGAATCCTCGTCTTGGAAAAAAAAATTCAAACCTCGTAACGATATTAATGAAATGGTGCCCGGCGCGTCCTGTCCATTACATATGGCAGCACGACGACTTAAGATTGTATTTTACGACGATCACTGCCCGCAAAACGCCATCAATCACAGACTCGCTTCAGGCAAATGCTAGTCATTTGTAGCAGGACGCAGACCAGGCAACAACTATTATATAAGCTATAGTATTGCTATTGTATAGTGCGCCTTTTCAAGCTCCAAGAGCTGTCTAAGAAAGCACTTGGTCATAAGCACTACCATTAGCTACAAAGTGAGGCATTTAGCTCAGTCGCTGCGGACACAACCATACATCATGGAGGTCAAGGAATTCCACCTAGGTTTTCTCTGACTGTTAAACTAGCTGTAAGCGCTGGCCATCTTACTGCTTCAATCGTTAGTGTCAGGACAGCCGATTCATTGAAGAGACATTTTACCTCCTATAAAGAGTTGCTACTTTTAAATAAAAGATCAGACTATAATTCAGGATGGCTTAGCTGGTAAAGAAGCGAACCCGTGCCCCCAAGGGCGTGGGATCTCTCCAAAGGGTGCACCGGATATTAAAGTAACTGCAAGCATATGGCATCGTACTGCTTCCATCATTCTGGGGTCACTGCAGTGGGTAGAACTTTAAACTCAGATGTAGGCACGTTTCACATTGGAAGGGGTTGCTGGGTCCTCTCATCTCCAACTTAAAACTAGCCGAGTTTTCTTGCAGCTGATATTACTTGAAAACTAGCCGATAATACTTTTTTAAGGTATCCGATATTACTTCAAAAATAGCCGCCATTACTTGAGGCTAGCCAATATTACTTGAAAACTTACCGATAATACTTGAGACTAGCCAATATTTTTTTTAATCTAGCCGACCGGTATGTAGGCCTACTTAATATTAAGTGGGCTTGCAATCCTGGCGCAACGACTATAACTGCAGCTTTGACTCAGGGAACGTGTTGATCATGTTATCCACAGAAAGTAGCATCCATCTCTGCGACTTTGATCGAAAGACTTGTTTCGTCATCAAAAGCAACCGTGGAACGCTGTGCGTGTGCGCTTGTGTGTGTGTGTGTGCGCTTGTGTGTGTGTGTGCTCGCGCTTGCGTGTATATGTGTGTGTGTTTAATGCATCTGCTCTCGTGTTGACATATTTCTATTTTTTCAAAATCTTTTATGCCCTTAAACAAGTTCGTTGTACATATTTTGTGGTGCTCTGGGATCTAATCCTATACAATCTAGAAAATGCCGCTAGATGATGTTTGCCTGCTTGCTAGAACATGTATCCTTCTGCAAGCAGGAAACAACGTTTACAAGTTAACTTAACTTAACCGGTCAAGTCACCTGATAGGGATATTTTGCTACAAGAAAAATAGCGTTTAACAAGTGGTGTTTTCTCTTTAGGAGACATTTTAAAACAAGAAAAATAAAAAAATTTACAATTTTGTTTCCACGTATTAGCAAAAATGTTACAACATCGTATAAAGAGTCCTTACCGAAAGTCAACTCCTGTAAGGAAAATATGACGTCATCATCGACGTCATTCAAGCTTTCTACCATTGAGCCATCTATTGAACCCTGAAGCTCTATGTTTAAAGTTCAAAATAACCTGAAATTGGGTCGACTCTGCGACCGATGGAGATGAAGCTGAAAGTTTTCCACAAACTTAACCCGAAAAAAAAAAGCCCTCTCAGACCATGTAATTCATTTGTATGGCTGGCTTGCCATCTTGTTTATAATGAAAACAATACCTTTCCAAATTCCATGAATCATCTTCTTATGTATCTTTTCTTCATCATCTCTAGAGAGAATGCCACAAACACCGATGAATGTGAACAGGTAAAAAAGTTTGTTGATAATAACAATTTTTTTTTTTTACCACACACCAGATTTACTTAACTTAAGCTTGGACTTGGACGCAAGGAGATTGCTCTGTTTGGCTCTCGGGGGTTGGCCTTTGCCGGTGAATTCAGTTTCTCAAAGTACGTCCAAAACGTGATCTCTTCATGCTTGCTTTCAAGCCACTCCCACTTCCACTTATTCATTAAACTGCTGTCTATTTGTGCAGTTACAGATTCCCGCGGAACAATGTCTATCCTGAACATTTTCAGTCGTGGTCAAAACGTGTGCCGGAGCGAAAGAAACGCGCACGTGCTACTTCCGGTTGCAGAAGAAATTATACCGATGCTGCAGTACACTTTGCCTACCCTGAAATTTCTCTGCGATTTTTTTGTTCGCAGGAAATTTTATTTTGCGGATTTTAACATTTAGTTATTTATTTTTGTGTTTTTGCCAAAATGTTATTTTCGCAGAAATCCGCGAATTTGCGAAAAGGTGCATTGCCTGTAATACGCCTGCTCATAAAATATTACCTTTTCTTAACAAACACAAATGGCGGAAATTGTCACAGCCAATATAATAATAACATTGGTTTTACTTGACTTCAGCAGGCAAACACTGAATCGAAGACACGACCCTTGCAACTCTGGGACACTTGACCTCTTATTATTATTGTGCCTGCACGAATGACATGACTCACATGCAAGGATTAATGTCCCTTAAAAAAATCGGTAACCTACTAACTTCATACAAAGATTGTGGCTGGACGGTCTGGAGTAGTGACCCTCTGTTCTTCCGCTAAGATAATGAGTTTTCTTTGGACAAACTCAATGGAATATTTCTTTTACCTTGACAATGGCGAAAATTGCCACTAGTAAAAAATAATTTTATTATTATTATTATTATTATTATTATTATTATTATTATTATTATTATTATTATTATTATTATTATTATTTACTACATCTCAGAAAATTGCAGCTATTGGAGGTGTCCATCGCAACGCCTCGTGACGTACTGAATATCGGAGCACATGCTGAGGAATTTTCTACATCGTTCCAAGCGTAGAATAGAGAGTTCCCTGATATCCTGTACGCGGCTGGAAAATATCGGAGTGATTATTTGTTAGCCCACGCCGCCTGCCTATTGTGTCTGATGGTGTGCGCATCCTCTGGAACCTGCGGCGCTGTCATGCTTGGGTCGCGGACCTGCGATTTTGCTGTCATGTTAATAAAATTACCGGCTCTCTCGCTGCGTTTGGAGAAAATATTGAGATAATAATAATATAATAATAATAATACCGGATGCTAATACGCGCTTTACTTCGAATGATTTCAAACTCAAAGCGCGGCGACCTATACCAACATACACGCTCACGTGGAACAAATATATTACAGACACACAACAAGGACAACAGTATACAAGGCATACACGTGGTGTAAAGGCAGGGAGATCGCTATTAGGAAACTGAAAGTTAAATAGTTTTGTATTTTTTAAAGATTAATTTGACTGCATCCAATATTATTTTGAAGGTACATATTATAGAACTGTTTGTAACCCGTCAAAAGTTGACACTGTCACAATCACTACCGCAAAACAAAACAAACAAACAAACAAACTAAAGCTGAAAAAAAGTTTAAAGAAGGAGTCTGTTCCAACGCGTTTCTAGTTAAAAGCTTGTTTACATACAACGGATAGGAACGCACAAAACAATATGCGCTCAGTCGTCGATCTGAGCTACGAGTGTCCACGATAGCATCGTTTAATGTGACAGCAATTCATATTCCCATGTAAACCCATTGCCACGATAAATAAACCAAATCTTGACGGTCGGTCCCCTTTACGTCGAGCTAATTGAATTTGTAGCTAAGAAGTGGGGGGTCTATAATTACCTTAGTTATCATCCTATGTCTTTTGTTCAGTACAGAGAACCAACAAAACCCGTATGTTGGAAATAGACAAATGTATGCTTATTCCTGTCACAGCACATTGGGCTTAAAAAACAAAATAGAGCTTTTTATGCAGTATGAAAGGCAACGGCAACACTCTGTACATCGGTGAGTAAAGAAAAAGCTGCTCCTTTATATTATGGTAATGAAAAGCATTTGCAAAGCTTATTCATGCCAGTACATCGGGTAGTAATAAAAAAATATGTTCTTGGTACGGTGATGCAAAGCAATTGAAGCACTAAATTATAACGCCCCGGACAATCGTTTCAAAAGCAAATGTAGATCTAACCTAATATATGGTAATGTAAAACACTCTTGCAAAACTTATTTACATGCAAAACGTATTTACCTTGAACACAGAAGCTCACACACAGCACAGAACTAACACTGTTATTAGGAAGACGAGGAAAACGGCTGAAGGAGGCAAACACATCAGATTAAAAGATTCTAGGCCTATATTTCGCTTAGAAGCACTGCCAAGAGCAACAAGCCAGCTTGGTCTCATTACAGTTATTGAGTATTAGAGTTATGATGTTATATAATTGATCGTTTTTTTTAATCAAAAAATATTTTTACAGGTTAAAGAATTCCTCAAGGTGATTTAGCCATTGAGGGAGGTCCACCAAGAAATATACATGTCAAAAAATGTTTTTTTTTAAATCAGGGGTCGAACCCAACACGTTTTTAGCTGAAAGCACTGCGCAATGCCAAAGACCACTGAAACACAGCCACACATAACCAGCTCCCCGCTTCCATTATTCCTACAGCCCATATCGTCACACGACGCTCATCTCAAATAAGCTTGCGCTGTTTGCAACGTCAAGAACCACTGTGCCATCGCCACTACGTCCGGTTCGGCGTTTTTATTATTTCCTGCGGCAGAAATCTTGTAAGATTTCTACATAAAATGCGGGTGCTGTGTCTTTTTGGCAAAGATATTGAAGATGTGGGCAATGATCAGTTGTGGGGCGGTCTCACAGCTCCATGATAATCAGTTTTCTCCTGATGGCCTAGGTTGCGAGATTTCAGAAATAAATTGCCACTGGTCCCTTGTCTTATGAACACATCTTCCGTAACATTATAATCTTGTAGGGGCAATTTATTACTTCTTCCGCCTCCCCAGCGAGTATTTAATTTGAAACGGTTGCGGAGTTGTCTTAAAAACAGAACTGGGAATCTTTCATACCATCTTAATATTTTCTATAATCTTGTACGTACACGTGCTAGTTTATTTCTGTGACTGACAAATTGCACAACCATACCAAGAATCAAACACCAAACATTACAATTATAACGATAATAATAACTTGACATGTGTAAAAAGCAAACAAACAAAAAACACAAAATGGCAAGCCCTTCAAATATATTTTCAGACATATTTTTAAAAGCCAAAAAACAAGCATTTTCAAAAGAGTTAATTTTCTACGTAATAAGAACAGCCCAGTTACAACTATAGTTGTGTCACAGTCCTTAGTAAGTATGTGTGTGTATGTCATAATTTGGATGGAAAACGTACGAACAAAAGTTTTTAAAAAAAAGTTCTTGGCGGTGGTGTTGCTCCTCGGCTTTATCCTAAAGAAGAAAAAGGGAAACTATGTGAACTACATATATTCAAGCAAAAGGGAAAAACTAATGATGGGCAACTATGTGAACTACATTCATATATTCAAGCAAAAGGAAAACTAATGATGGGCAACTATGTGAACTACATATATTCAAGCAACAAAAAAAAAATCGGCGGAGTCAATGTTTAGATAAAGCGCAAAAGGTGTTTAGAAAATGGTGAAGCACAATAACCTTGCCATTTGACAAAGTAGATATACCAATGATCTGACATGCTTAGCAGTAGTTAGAGCATCCCCAAAGTACAAATACCAATGATCTGACATGCTTTGCAGTAGTTAGAGCATCCCCAAAGTACAAATACCAATGTTCTGACATGCTTTGCTGTAGTTAGAGCATCCCCAAAGTACAAATACCAATGATCTGACATGCTTTGCAGTAGTTAGAGCATCCCCAAAGTACAAATACCAATGATCTGACATGCTTAGCAGTAGTTAGAGCATCCCCAAAGTACAAATACCAATGATCTGACATGCTTAGCAGTAGTTAAAGTGAAATTGATGATTTTCAGTTCAATTATTCGTGAAATTAGTTAATTATTCATTGCTTACAGGGTCCAGGGGACTGCATAGAACCGAATCAGGACCAAACAATCAATCACAACTTGGTTGAAAGAGGACCCACCCCTGATCCGTATAAAAGATCTGCTGAAACAACCCTACTGGTAACACTGAGGGCGCTCCACCACCAAGTCACTTTACAATAAAGGCATCCCACACAGGGGACGCTGAGGCTATACTTTAATTTATCGACCTCCGTTTACAAAAACACCCACAACAAAATAGTGTAAGGCCACTGTGTTTTGAACAATTAAAAGCAAAATTGGGAGCGACGAAAGACCGATTGACAGACAACGGGCCTGTAGCTGAAGGGTGGCCCATGATTTGAAGTGTATTTATACCAAACCTCAACAAATTCGCTTTAGCCGTTTCTGAGATAATGAACAAACCATAGACTCTAGTGACCTTGACCTTTGCGTTAGAGCAAATAGAACGGTACGGGAGGCAGTCCACTCCGTTCATGGCTTCAGACGGACCGACGGATCGACCAATAGACCGACAATTGGTTCGTTCTGGTTTCCCCCTATTTGAAAGTCTTTAAAACATATAAGAGTTGGTATAATCTTGTACGCGCTTTGATTATTCAGGTTTTCTGCGGTAGCCTCTGTGAGGGTTTTAATTGATATACAATTGAACCTTCGTTCGCCGTATGCCAGATGTTAATATCATTGCCGCTGTTTGCTTAGCTTGGCCGTCTTTTTGCAAAACTGGGTATCGACCCGGTTATACAGGACATCACAGCCTGCTGAGCTGTAAAGTTTGACACAGCACCACGCGTAGCCTCAGCAGTTCCGCGATAATCAGCGTAATAAAGTAGCACGCTAGCAATTACGAAACTCACAACAAGAGACGCTGTGTTTATTCTATTCTAATATACTTGGTTATATGTGTTCTAAGCATAATATCGCTCTTCTTAGTCATGTCTTCAACGCTATCATAGCCCACTTTAACGTTTTACCCAAAATAAAATATTTCTTTTATGCGCATCTTATCCCAATCATCGATGTCATGATCATGATGTTGATGGCGACGATGATGATGATGGTGGTGATGATGACGACGATGATGAAGACGATGATAATAATAATTGTGATTTTGATGACGACAACAACGAACAACCCTATCATGCATGCATCGATGTGTTCGTCATAATCATCATTATAATAATTATGTGCTTGTTAAAAAGTATCTTTCTTGCTCACGAAGTAGAATTTTATACTTTCCTGTCACATCTTCTGGACAACTTGAACCGTCGCCAATCGTTCGTTGTCTTGCGTCCACCCGCAAAGAAGGAACTTTCATATTGGGCATACTTATGTTACCCATAGCTTCTCTTTCTTTCGTGGTGCTTTGCATGTGACAAATCCTTTTCCGTCCGCCATCTTATGACTGAATGTGCTGATCTGGTTAATAATGAAAGAGAACGATATGTTGGTTCCATACCTTTTAATGAGATTTTTAAAGTTTGCAATAGTAAACAATTGTTTCAATTTTTACATGATGTTGGTTTGTTTTAACGCATATAGGTGTCATGTCGTCTTGTTTCTATTCTTGGTTAAAATTTGTTAGTAAGACTGGTTGTATTTACATCTTTTATTATATTTAAATGTTAGCAGTTTTGTCTGATTTTGCTTAGTTTTGTGTGGTCCTGATTCGGCTCTTGGCAGTCCTCTGGACCCTATAAACACTGAATATTTATATATCTTATTTAATCCGTTTCTCTGTTTGCCTGTCTGTCTTAGTCAAGACTTAGAATTCAGAGAGAGAGAAAGAGAGAGAAATGGAGGAAAGAGAGAAAGAGAGAGAGAGAGAGAGAGAGAGAGAGAGAGAGAGAGAGAGAGAGAGAGAGAGAGAGAGAGAGAGACGTGATATTATGAAGAAGGAATGTCACAGCACCTTGGGCGTGGGTGGCTGCCACAACTACCGTATTGCCACACCCTATTATTCATGGTGTGCACTGTGTAGGCAATTATCTTGCAACCTGATGCCCAACCTGCGCGAAACCCCTCTCTGTCTCTCTCTCTCAAAAAAGAAAAAAAAAAGGAAATAGATGAGTATGAAAGAATTAGTGTTTAACAATCTAATCTATCCATCTATTTAAAATATGATTGTTGTTTATTACGTAAGGTCTTTATTACACCAGGTGCACAACAGATAAAAGAAAGTTACTTAATCACCCTGCATTCGGCTTTGCTCGCAGCTTACCCGGGTGGGAACTGTGCTTGTTCACAATTCACCGAGTGTTTACAGCCTAAGCCAGTATGTCCAAAGCCTGTCTGATGGCCTATAGCCTGCCTGATAGTCTAAAGGCTACCTGAGTGTCTAAAGGCTACCTGAGTGCCTAAAGCCTTAGTCTGATGTCTAAAGCCTAAGTCTGAGTGTCTAATGCAAGCCTGTTTTTCCATCGTCCAGTATCATGAGCAACTCTTCGGCAGGTATGCTAAAGGTTTGTCTTAATTGGGAGATTCACGAACCCTTTGTTGGAGTTTCTTAGATCCCACATTTACCTTTTCGACGGTTCACGAATTTCCTAGGTTTCTGAACCTTTTTTTTTTACCAACCGGTTCAAGAATGTAGTTCGGAATCTGAGAACCTCCCCCAAAAAAGATGTTTGGATCACCACAAACCTTCCAATTAAGACAAGCCTTAAAGAACACTTGGTATTCTTTAAAAACAGGTGATAAGAACGATAGAGACATGGTTTGGACAGCAGCTGACGGAGAGAGAGGGAGAGGGAGAGAGAGAGAGAGAGAGAGAGAGAGAGAGAGAGAGAGAGAGAGAGAGAGGATCCCAGCAACAGAAACATGGCTGATGTAATCATTTATATCCCCTCCCTCGACAGATGGACATGGTTCACACGTGTTGAGCAATGTCTGTATCGTGTCCGCGCGCGTGCGTGCGTGCGTGCACACACACACACACATAGACATAGTGCTCGAATACCCTCTCCACCACCCTCCACAAACACACTGACAAGCGCGCGCATACACACCCCAAGCAGGGCCGGACCTGGGAAAAGTCGAAGGGGGGGGGGGGGGGGGATACAGATTCGGCGAAGGCGCAAAGCGCCGAGCCTTCTAGGGGAATCCGGGGGCATGCCCCCCCCCCCCCCCCCCCTCCGCCCGGGAAATGTTTTTTTCAAGGATACAAGATGGTGCAATCTGGTGCAATCTGAACCCTGAAAAAGCCATTTGTGATGGTCTGGGACTTTGAGCTTTTTTAACAATTGAACTAACAAACTCTGGGGTACAAAAATTATCCTCTGCCCCTCCATTAAAAACAACAACAACAACACACACACACAAACATTTATTTATCAGCAGAGATGTTTTGTATACTATTATTCATCACTACTTTTTGTCGATCGTTAACGGTATAAAGCTTTACCTTGTAGTTTATGAACATCACCGCCCTGCTTTCACTTTCAGTCTTGCTGCACTAGGTTCCTCGGCATTAGTACCATTTGTGAATTGTATCTTCTGGCAAAACAGTTCACTGCCTCTTTGAAGTCAATATCAACATCCCTGTGCACTTTCAGTAAAGCAAGTCCATTGAGCCTCTGTTGCCCCATTGTAGAGCGCAGGTAGTTTTTCAGGTTGCGCAACTGACTGTTTGAACGCTCACACTCGGCAGTAGTGACAGGCAGGATGTAAATGTTCTTTAGCATGATGAACAGGTTGGGATAAAAATCCCTGTCACAATGTTTCAGTGCTTCTGATGCCGTGGATGGGATGATAGCTGTTGCATTCTCAGCAGCACTTCGCTATTTGCAAACCCACCATTGGTATTCTGCATCAAGGGTAGTCTTCACCCCTTCTGGACCCTGCATGAAACCATCCTAGTTGTCTATTAAAGTGCTTGGCATCAGACAGAGACCATCAACTGCTAGGTCAGCATTTTTGAACCTCGAGTCCAATTCGGTTGACAGGTGTTCCAAGAAAGGAATGGCAATGCTAATCTTGAAATATTCTTCTGGAGTGGCCGCAGGTTGGCTGTCACGGAGAGTCTGTCGGGATGCTTGACGAGGAACAATAACATCAGTTGTCAAAGCATCTGCCATTTTGCTGACTTCACCAAACCAGGCAACGAATTATAGTTCATAATTATCAACTTAGCATCTTAATTAATATTTCTAAAAAGTCGTTTTGGGGGGATTAGGGCAGTATCAAGGTGAATATGCTGGAAGAGGCTTGCGGCCAGAACAGGAAAATATGGCTGCCTTTACTAATTTAGACTTAGTGGTTGGGCTACTTGGTCGTTTCAATGGGAAAACGCTTTGGACGTTTCAATGGATCCCTTGAAATGGATTTCCGTTGAATTGTCTATAAATAACTCTTTGTACCTTGGACCAAAAGTGACTAAAAACTGCAATGTTTTCAAAACAGGTTTTAAAAAATTGAAACTCTTTGCTTTTTTTTTAATTTAATTTAATTTTTTTTAGTTTGAAGGGGGGGTTCCGGAACCCAGGTAACCCCCCTCTGGATCCGGCCCTGCCAAGCTCGAAAGCATCCACAAAACAAAACACTCTCTTATGTTAAACACCGAATCCAGGAAAAACAGATTGATTGAACTGCATAATTATACACGGCAAACACTAACTACCTATCAATAAAAAGCCGACGCTCTGAGTATAATCATATATATATCTAATGTAGCAAGGGTATCGGGGATATTTAACAATGCTCACTCACCCAATCACTCGCTCAAATCAGTCAAACAATCAAATCAATCATACTAATGATCCGAACGGTTATCGGATACAACAGAAGCCACAAAGAAAACGGAACAAGCATGAAGAACTGACCTGTTTATGGTCGATCTTGCTTTGTTATAAATGTAGGGGTTCAACGGTTCAGCTATGCAACAAGTAACCATAAAGACCAAAAGCTAATGGCAGGCAGTAAACTCAAAGACATGTCGAGATCCTTGCCTTTGATTAAAATGATCAAAGATACTCAAATATCGGATATCTTCAAGTCGATCCAAGATTCCAAAATATAAAATATCCGATCTGTACAGTAACACGTTCTGGTTTTTGGATACGTGTTACAACATTGTACTATGTAGTACACATACCAAAGAACTGTAGCATTGACGCGAACAACCGCTTTACATTAAGGTGTGAATGACTGTATAAACAAGGGTTTTTCTTATATCCTCCACGGAAAAGGGCCGGAGGGGATGTATCAAAATCACATTTACATGGATTTATTGGGTGGCCGTTTCTCTGTTCACTGTCTTTTGTTCTCCTTACTCCTAACTTGCTTCTTATTCTTTTCTTCATCTTCTCTTTACCCTTTCCTTAGACCCTCCCCCCCCTTCTCTCTCTCTCTCTCTCTCTCTCTCTCTCTCTCTCTCTCTCTCCCTCCCCTCTCATAACGTTTTTAGTCTTTCTTCAATGTCTTCCAGTATTCCTGCTCTCTTAAGGAAATCATTGTCCGCCTCCTCTTCCTTCTCCCCCCCCCCCCCTCTCTCTCTCTCTCTCTCTTCTCTCTCTCTTTAGCGAGCGTTGGGGCCAAGTGGGCTAAGGCGGGACTAACTTGCCTTGTCCACAAGCCAGAAAAAAATGGTGCCTGACAGGTGTGGGTTCGATCCAGCATCTGGGCGTTATGTTTCTTCGAATAATATTTACTTTCGACTCGAGCAACGTCTCGGGGGTTTTCTCCGGGTACTCCGGTTTGCTCCCCCAGCAAAATTTTTAAAAAAATCACAAATAATGTTAGGTAGGTTGGGTTTGGATGCGCCACAGGCTGCGACTACGCCTTCTCCAGGGGAGGCGGCCCAGAGTTTACCGATAGAAAAGGGATAATAAACTGCAACAAAAAAAAAACAAAATCCTCTCTCTCTCTCTCTCTCTCTCTCTCTCTCTCTCTCTGTGTCTCTGTCTCTCTCTGTCTCTCTCTCTCTCTCTCTCTCTCTCTCTCTCTCTCTCTCTCTCTCTCTCTCTCCCTCTCCAAATCCCAAGCTTGTTCCTTTTTTTACAGAATGAACACTTGGGCTGTATTAAATGTAAAACGTGTAAAACAGAAGCACTAAAAAAAAAATTCAGTCGCATGGACGTTCTAATTTTAGATACGATTCTTCTCGAAACAGTAAACATTCTAAAAAGCAGCTGTTTCTCACGCCTGGACGGCGATTTTTAGAGGTGATTGGAGGGGTCTAAGGCGTGATTATGCCCGATCTCGGCGTAATGGGGAGCCCTGACATTTAAAACATTGTTGTGATGTTGCTGTTGCCGATGATGATGATGACGACGACGACGACGACGATGATGATGATGATGATGATGATGATGATGATGATGATGATGATGATGATGATGATGATGATGATGATGATGATGATGATGATGATGATGAATAGAATGTCTTCATCTTCAATGCGAAAATGAAAATCTACTTGCATCATAGCAGGCGTCAGGCAGTTTGTTCTGCAGAGAGGATTATTTCATCCCGGAGTATTGGCTAGCTATAATATTAATAATGTGCAACGATGAAATTCACGCCCAATCGATGGACTGAACCAATGCAGGAACAACAAAGAGGTAGCATAAACAGTCACACACACTGCAGGAACACCGAGGAAGGTAGAAAGAGTAACCGATACAAACAGACAAAACCAGTCACTACAAAATCCAATGTCCACTCCTAGCCTTCTTTTTTAGACGCACCCTCCCACTTTAATCACACAAATAATAACAGATTTTCATGGAATAAATCACCTACAATCTTGAAAGAGAAACATTGAGAAAGACAAAGGGTGTTGCTGTTGTTTTCAGCACTACTTGTTTTCCCTAAACTTCAACGTAATCTAATCTCTCTTTCTCTCGATCTCCATTTCTCACGCACGCACACACACACACACAAACATACACATATGTAATAGAGTGATTTTTTAACATGAAAAATTTCGTTGTGCACTTTTTATCAAACTTATTAAAGATGAATGTACATGTATACGTCACTTTTTATATTACATTTCTTTAGCCCTATTTTATCAGATATGTTTATATTTAGCCTACTTTTTCTGTATAATTATATTAGTGATAATTTTCATTGTCACGTACGGTTATCACATATGTTTATATTTACTTTTTCTGTATAATTATATTAGTGATTAGTTTTCACTGTCACGTACGGTTATCACAAATGTTTATATTTACGTTTTCTGTATAATTATATTAGTGATTAGTTTTCATTGTCACATAGGGAAAATACGTGATTTAAAATAGTACGGTTATTTTTGATTGGCTGAATTAGTAGGATATGGAAAATTCCATTAACTGATTTAATTTAGAATAATATATTAACTTTCCTGGTGTGTTTTTTTTTAATAATAATTGTACCGCAGAGATTATTTTTCATGAACATAATTCTGATTGTGGAAATATTACCAAAGAGGAAGTCGTCGTTCTCTTCGTAGCCTTTGTGCAAGCAGCATCTCAGATGATGTAGTTGTAATGGTCGTCATCAGTCAGTCAGTCAGTCAGTTTTGTCCGCTTGGGTGACAGGGTGTATCATAGGATGTGATAGTGTTGAAGTTATTTATTTTTACTTTTTGAAGTTGAAGTTTGTGCTTGTACTTGTGTTGTATTCCTGGACCTGTTTCACACTGAATCGGTGCGTTGAATATTTGCTTGTTTTCGAATAGTGCATCGATTGTGAACTTTGAATTTATTTCTTGTTTTATAATTATATAACTTTTGTAAAGATATTTCTATAAGATTTCAATAACTCGACTTCTTTCGAAATGCATTTTCGGAAGTGATTTGAAGAAAAAAATTGTTTATTAGTTATCATCATTCTAAAAGGTAATGTATTAACTCTTTTCGTATACCGCTGTGTCGACTCTCTCTCCCTCTCTCTCTTTCTATCTCTCTCTTGTCTTTTGCGCTGTGTCAACTCTCTCTCCCTCTCTCTCTTTCTCTCTCTCTTTCTCCCCCACCCCTATTTTCTCTTGGCTCTCTCTTGGCATATACGTAGATTGATTGATTGGTTAATTATTTGTTGAATGTACTTGACCATTAAGTCCAGTAAAACATTTGATTGGCAGTGTCAATCCATTTTCAGTTGATAATGCCATGATAACTTGTTTATGTATATGTACTTTTAGGCTGGATGAATATCAATTATTGATTAGAAAGTGAAGTCAGAAAAAAAAAGTCTTGAAGCATTATATTGTTATATGAAATTCTGAAATGGTGTGATAGTTGTCTACTGTGTTGCAAAAACTTTGTTGTAAATTATCCATTCTATTAACATTATCATATTAAATAATTCAAGAATGTATTGTTTGTATGAAAACTCTATTCAATATGTGATATTATTATTATTATTATTATTATTTTTATTTATTTATTTATTTTTTTTATTTATTTTTTAGGGGGGGGTGGAACTTGAATTTTTTTATTTTTTATTTATTTTTATTTATTTTTTTCAGGTTATGTGCAGCTTATTTATTTGTAACCATTGTTATGCGTCGATGGTGGCCGAAATCGGTTTATTTTTCTTATTTTTGTTTTTATTCTTTTGGGTATAAAGTTTTAGTTTATTGAGGAGTAAGTTTGTTTTTTTTCTGCAAAATGTTTGTATGTGATTTATATGTTGGGATTTTTTTCCCCATTTTCCCATCTGTCACTGAAAAAAAATTGTCGAAACACAGTGTTGGATTGTAATTGATGTATATTGTTATGTTTACCTATAGAGGCTCAGTTATGCTATATTTCATTATCTGTGTTTATTTGTTTTATGTATATTTATTCTTCTCTCTCTACACTTGCTTTTTCTATCAACATTTCTTCATGGGACCTAAACATATGTATTTGACATTAATTCTGGTTTTAGTCTGCCGCTGCTCTCGATGTCAAATAATTTGAAGAAAAGCATGTTACACTATTATTATATATTTATTCTATTATTGCTCTTTATGTCTCTGGGTTACTGTAATATTTTTTTTTCAATATAATTTGTTATGTGTGATGGTCTAAAGGTTATGTCCATGAACTGTCAGGGTCTTGCTGATTTTAAGAAACGTCGTGATGTTTTCCATTACTTAAGATCAAAGGCTTATAACATTTATTTATTACAGGATACTCACTTTGAAAAAAAATTAGAGAACTATATTAGAGCTGAGTGGGGTCACACTTGTCATTTTGCTTCTTTTAGTTCCAATGCCCGGGGTGTTGCTGTGCTATTTAATAGCAATTTTGAATTTAAAATTAATAAAATGTTTACAAGTCTAGATGGCAATTATATAATTATTTCGGTAAGAATACTGGATAAAGACTTTTTAATCATTAGTTTGTACGGCCCTAACAGAGACGACCCCGAATTCTATTGTAATTTAAAACAACGTATTCTAGAGTTTAGATATGATCAGATAATACTAGGGGGCGACTGGAATTCAGTGCAAAATTTTTCGTTAGACTATTTTAATTATAAACATAACAATAATACCAAAGCACAAGAACAAGTTCATGAATTGATGATAGATTTAGACTTGATAGATGTTTGGAGAGACTTAAACCCCGAGTTAAAGAGATTTACGTGGCGAAAAAGTAATCCCTTACAGCAAAGTCGTTTGGATTTTTTCTTAGTCTCTGAATCTCTACTAAAGTTTTCGGTCGACGCAGACATCCACCCCGGATATAGAACTGACCATTCTATTATTTCTTTATCAGTAAATGTTACTAAGGATGGGAGGAAACGAGGTCTTTGGAAATTTAATAGTTCATTGCTTAGAGATAAGAAGTATGTAGAGGAAGTTAATCTAGTCATTAAAAATGTTATAGAAGAATACGCTGCTACTCCCTACCTACCTGAATGTTCCCTCAATGTTCCCTTTTCTGAACTGGAATTTGTAATAAGTGATCAGCTATTTCTAGATACTCTGTTAATGAAAATTAGAGCTCAGACAATTTCTTATGCAACAATGAAAAAAAGACTGATAACGAAAAAGAACTACAATTACTAACGTTAATAGAGACTTTAGAAAAGAAAGATAATCTAAGTGATATGGAAAAATTGGAACTAGAAAATAGCAAAGCAGACTTAGTTTCGATCAGGGAGAAAAGAATGGAGGGGGTTCTGCTTCGCTCACGGGCTAGGTGGATTACAGAGGGGGAAAAGGTTACTTCATATTTTTGTTCATTAGAAAAAAGGAACTACATTAATAAAAGGATAACAAAACTGGATAAAAATGGTATTATTTTATCGGATGAAAAAGATATTGCAAATGAAGTCAGAGATTTTTATTCTAAATTATATTCTGTTAGAGAAGTTGAAGAAGTTGAAATTGCAAATATTGTAGATGATCTTCCTACTTTAAATCAGGAAGAGCAAACATCTTTGGAGGGAGAAATCACCTTAGAGGAGGCCTCTTTTGCTTTAAAGAATATGCCGAACATGAAAAGTCCAGGTAGTGACGGGTTTACTATAGAGTTCTTTAAATTTTTCTGGTGTAGTCTAAAGGATTTTGTAGTTAGGTCACTAAATGAAGGGTTTAGGAAGGGAGAATTATCGTCAACACAGAAAGAGGGAGTAATAGTTTGTATACCGAAGGGGGATAGGCCTAAGGAGTTCATAAAAAACTGGAGACCTATTTCCTTATTAAACGTAATATATAAAATTGCTTCATCGTGCATTGCTAACAGACTTAAGTTAGTGTTACCTTCTATTATTAGTGAAGACCAGACTGGTTTTATGCGGAATAGATATATAGGTGACAACATTCGTTTAATTTATGATATTATCGATTATTTACAAATACATAATAAACCTGGCCTTCTTCTTTGCCTAGACTTCGAAAAAGCCTTTGATTCTTTAAGTTGGAATTTTATGTTTAAAGTGTTAAATGCTTTTGGATGTGGTCCTGACTTCTGTAAATGGATTGCTACCTTCTATTATAACATTAAATCCGCAGTAACTGTGAATGGAGATCTAACGCCATGGTTTCATGTGCAGAGGGGCTGTAGACAAGGAGACCCAATTTCATGTTATTTATTTATTATGTGTGTAGAAATTTTGGCAGTTATGATTAAGCAAAATAAAGAAATAAAAGGGATAAAAATTAATAATAACGAAAGTAAAATTTCGCAATATGCAGATACTAGTACTATAGAACGTTTTGGCTCTTTTTCTGGCTTAGTTTTAAATACAGACAAGAGTAGCGCAATCTGGTTAGGTAGTAATAAGAATTCTCGTATTGTTTACATGCCCCATCTGCGCATGGAATGGAACCCAGAGACATTTAAAATACTTGGAATTATTTTTACAAATGACTTAAAAGACTGTGTTAAATTAAATTTTGAAGCAAAATTTCTAGAAATTAAGATACTATACAAGATATGGTTAAAACGTCAGTTAACGCCAGTTGGTCGGGTTGCTGTGCTAAAATCGTTGATCTTGTCGAAGCTTGTGTATCTATGGCTGTTATTGCCTAATCCACCAGACGATATTGTCAATTCTATTCAAAAAGGTATTTTTACATTTGTTTGGAATAATAAAAATGCTAAGATTTCTAAAAAGTCCTCAATGAAAAGTATCTCTGAAGGAGGTATTGGCATTCCAGATGTACGCCATTATATGAACGCATTAAAAATAACTTGGATCAGAAAGTTGATGAAGACTAAACATAAATGGAAAATTATAATTGAAATTGTAAATGAAAAGGTATTATTAATTAATAAGCTTGGTAACAAATTGTGTATTGAAGAAAATTGTAATCCATTCTGGTATGATGTTCTTAAGGCGTATGAAATTCTGGGAGATAAAATTAGACTTGACTGTGCTGAGGAAATTTTGTCGGAGCCATTATTTTGTAATAATAATATTTTAGTTGAAGATAAAACAATTTACTTTCCAGACTGGATTGAAAAAGATGCATATATAATTGGAAGTTTGTTAAATAACAATGGCAATTTTTTAAGTTTTCAAGTGTTTGTTAACAAATATAATATTACTACTAACTTTTTAGTGTATTATGGCTGTGTAGAGGCTGTTAAGAGATATGTTCGCCGGTGTGGACTGCAACTAGCTAACGCCGATGTTGCTGATTATAAACATAGTAAATTGTTGAGACTTATTGGTACATCTCCGAGAGGTGCGAGGATATTATATGATACATTAGTCAAAGATGATGTAAAACCTAACTGTTGTAAAAACTGGGACGGGAGAATAGTGCGTACAGTTGAATGGAAAATAATATTTAAGAAAGCACAGGAAATTAGGGAAATCAAATTGAAGTGGCTGCAAATTAGAATAATTCATAGAATAATAGGAACCAATATAGTATTATCTAACATTGGAGTTGAACAGAGTATTAATTGTACTTTTTGTGAACATGAAAGGGAAAATATACAACACCTTTTCTTTAGGTGTCCTTTCGTTCAAACGTTTTGGACTGACTTTGAGAGAGCCCTGAATTCTAAGTGTTATAATGCTATTGCTTTCCACTTCAGCGAACATCTCGTAATATTTGGCTGCGAAATAAATATAAGAACGGACACAATATTAGATTTGTTAATTTTATTATCAAAGTCATTCATTTATAAATGCAAAATAGAAAAAAAACCACCACTTTACAGGTCCTTTACAGCTGTGCTAAAAAGCCGATACGAAGTAGAAAAATATATGGCCCTTTTACAAATGAGGTATCAAAAATGTGTACAAGAATGGCACCCGTACTTACCACTGTTTGACGATATATAAGCGCTTATATATATTAGTTTAAATGTATATGTATTGTTCACTGCGTGCTAATCTTGGTTTTGTACATTTTGTGAAATGATAATGACCCATGGTTTTCTCTCTTTCTAACTCAATCTCTCTCTCTTTTTCTCTCTCACTTCTCTCTTCCTTCTCCCCACCTTACTTTCTTTTTTAATTTCTCTAAAATACCAAATATGTATGTTGATATTATTGTGAAAGAAATAGAAATCCAAAGAGTATGGCTTTATACATGTGACATAAAGAACTAATAATTCGTCTTTTTATGTTATAACATTTTCCTCTTATATGTCCACCCTCATGTAGCATTTGAAAATGGAAAATATATTATCTGCATGCATGTTTTGGAGAATAAAAAAGTGTAAAAAAAAAAACTCTTTTCGTATACGAAGATTTATTGTCTTTATGTTGTATGAACGTCGCATTTTCTTTATCGTTGATATTATCGATTAGTTCTCGATAGTTACTGTTGTACACAAACACCTCTTGAAAGTAAGACAGGACCAAAGCACTTAATGCTATTATCCTAATAAAAGGTTTCTCTCTCTCTTCCTCTCCCCCACCCCTTACCTTATATAATAATATACAACAATGAATAAATAAAATAACCCATCTCCATGCAGTTTGTACGTTGTAAAACCAGTTCGACATCAGCAAGCAATGTAGGCACTCTTCAAGAAGTCCGCTCAAAATCATTTCAAGTTATTAGGAACCGAAAGGCCCCTGGTTCGATTATCCCGGTGTAACATCGCAGCTTGACTGAATATCTTATAAAGGCCTGGCGCATTTGCGCATGCGCCAGATCAGATCGCGCCGGCTTTTTCATGATGTTCTTAGGCGTCGTAACCCTAACCCTAAACCCTAACCCTAATTCTTACTACGATAGCACTGTGCGCATGCGTCGAATTTTGTAATGCGTCGACCAATCAGAATGTTCCCAGTAGCTCCCAGTCCAAATAAGATACTCGGCCATTTGACCATGTCACACCGGTTTGACCAACGTGTAACCATGTTATTTTCCCTTTACCATCAACTGGTTCGCTGGTGTCATAATAATATGACCAGTAGTCGCCTAGGCGCTCCGGTGTCGTGTGACTATAATCTACAATTTTCACCTGTTATCATTTAAAGTAATTGAAACACTAACTCTGCTTAGACTAAGGCTGAAAATTAATTTTACAGCATCGCCTAATCAAAGTGCGTGGGATGTAGTTTACAGTTATAAATGAAAATCAAGTTATCTCTTGAGTGTAATGGAAAAGGAGTCGGAATCAAATTTGTCTTTATTGTAATGAACATCAAATTAGAATACGGTAGTTGCATGTCATCACAATATATGGTAGGCTATAGGTCGTGGTCATTGGAAATTTCCAATAATCCAACGTGATACGATGGCAACGAAGACGACGAAAATGATGATGATGATGATGATGATGATGATGATGATGATGATGATGATGATGATGATGATGATGATGATGATGATGATGATGATGATGATGGTGATGATGATGGTGATGACGACGACGACGACGAAGAACACGAACACAATGGCGATGATGTTGACAATAGTGACAATGTAAGTTACTTTAGTCATTGTTTATAGGGTCCAGCGGATTGCAAAGAGCAATCAGGACCACAACTTGGTTGAAAGAGGACTCGCCTCTCATCCGTATAAAAGATTTGCTGAAATTACTAACGGCAACACTGAAGGCACTCCATCAGCCGGCCACTTTACAATAAATGCATCCCAAGCAGGGAACGTTGAGGCTTTACTCTAATTTGTCGAACTTCCGTTTACGAAAACAAAATGGCATATAGACATCGTAATAAAATATTAAATTAACTCAACATATACCTGGAAAATGCCTACAGTGCTAAATAATACCATAGAAAGACCCTATTACCATTTGGCAGAAAGCGTCCAATAGCTCCAAACTGACCCAACAGACCCATACAAAACAAGAAGTTTTGGGAGAGTTTTCAATATTAAAGGTAGGTGACTGGTTTAGCGAAGAAGACAGTAGATTGATAAAACGGATGTGGAACGAGAAAGAACAAATGAGAATGAAAGAAACAATGAAAGAAACAGTGATAATTTAAAGCACTAACAGAAACCTCCATGGTGACTGTGAAGATGTTAAAAAAGATGATGATGATTGATGATGATTGATGATGATGATGATGATGATGATGATGATGATGATGATTGATGATGAGGATTTATGATGGGGTATTATACACGGCGAATATTCCTTGATCAGGAGGGTGGAAGACCGGAGAATTTTTTTTACAAATCGATGTTTACCTTGAATGACGAATGTTATTGAGGTTGGTGAAGCAGAAACTGAAAATCGTTACACTGATTAATAATTCAGACAGACACGCTACTGCTGACGCTGACAGAACATCATTGAAACTTGTAAAACCACAATGTAGTTACCTCTCACGCTTCAGTGTGCGTGGTGGTAGAGGTGGTGTGTTTATCTTGCGTGTGTGTCTCTGTGTAGGGAGTGGAGATGGTGTGTTTATCTTGCTTGTGTTATTGTGTGTAGGGGGCGGAGGTGGTGTGTTTACCTTGCGTGTGTGTGCGTGTAGAAAGTGGGTAAGGCGTGTGTATGCGTGTGCGAATGCGATAGTGAACACGTGCATGTATGTGTGTTCTGGCACATATGTGTGTGTGCTGGCGCGCAACAGAGCGAGAGAGATGAGAGGGGAAGAGAGAGAAGAGGAAGAGAGAAAGGAGGGGAAGAAAGAAAGAGAGGAGAGAGAGAGAGATTTATTGCAGTTTCATTCTTAAGTAGCATGCAGTACTTCAATAACAACAATTCAGTGACAACAGCGCTGTGCTGACCTCGCTCAGTGTGAACTGTTTTTAGGACGTGGGAGTGATGCGAACGCATTTCTTCTTATTTTATGCTTGCTCACAATTTCAGGATGTTTACCTTCCAAGTTATTGTTTCTTTACAATGTATCACCCGGTGTGTCAATCTACTGTTACAACATTAATGGTGCGAGAGTAAAGTCCTCTATTGCTGCCCTACTATCCCAGTAACACTTGATACTTCGGCCTTGTGTTAAACTTAAAACTGTATATACACCCCTCTATAGTTTCATGTCGCTTCAACTGACTGCGGATAAACATTTTTAACCGCCCGAATGGCTAGTACTTTTCTAGTTACAGAACATTAATAGGCTTAGTTTTGAGATACTAGATAGTTCATGCAATACAATACAATACAATACAATACAATACAATACAATACAATACAATACAATACAATATAACTTTATTGTCCGATAAAACCACAAATTTGCCTGGTTTCACCAAAACATAAAGTGTTTTTGTGATGATGATGATGATGATGCTGACGACGACGACGGTGATGGTGATGATGAATATGGGGACTTGTAAGGCGCTTAATTCACGAAGTTCATGCTCTCCTACTAGCCCAAGAGATTAGGTATTTACTTCACGCGTTACTATAACATAAAGACTGAAAGTGTGTGTGGAACACAGGAAGTAATCTACGTAAACCAGCATCAGTAAAATGGAACGGAGTTCACAAAAACATCTTGGATGTTAGAAGCAATTCATCAACATCCTTTTCAAGTAAAGCTATGGACGGATGACTCGTGATGAAAGGTTTAAGAATATGATAAGAAAGATGCCTAGACTCCCCCACCATCTTCCACTTTAAGTAATAGGGTGAAAACTAGCTTGTCCGTCTCTACAATGAGACGAAGGTCAGCTCGGTCATTCGCTCTTACAATGGTTTTAAATAGCACAGAGGCCTACATGTGTGTGTTTACCACATACCGACATTCTTTTATTCCTCTTTAATCTATTCCATTCATTCTAAACAACCCGAACCAATTCGGCCGTCCAAGGTCGGAAATCTTTTTTTTTAAACGCGCTTTAAAAAGTGTTTAAAACATGTTAAAGTAAATCTAGGCCTATTAAACGCATGAGTAGGCAAATTTATGGTTATCAATGTCACCCGCAGGTGTCTAACCGCAAAGATTCCATCCAAACTACTGTAACCTTGGAGAAGCGCCCTCAATGCGAAATGTATCTTAACAAAAAAAAGTTATATTGACAATATTGACCCAAAAAAAGAAAGTAGTTTAAAAATAAATAAATAAATAAATAAATAAATAAATTATTATTTATAACGATTCAGACGCGCACGACAGATCCGATCATTTTGTTTCGCAAAGCATGCGCTAATAGATGGTATTTACCTTTGATTTGATTTTGATTTGTTGCTAAAAGCTTTTTATAATGTTGATAATTTTCGTCGGTCGATATTGTTGAGAATTTTCTGCAATTACTAGATCGAAGCTTCTAGAACTTATGGGTAAAGCTGGTCGAATCTAAACATTATACGACGTAAGGTAGTGCACAGTTCCTGTGACGAGTTTTATTCTGATTGGGCGTCATGGTGCAATGTTCGAACTTTTTCTCGATCGCAGAGAGGCTATATAAGTAATGCACTGTCTGCTTGTGAGGATGATCTTTGTAATGATTTTGAAAAACCGATCTTGTATGCAGTTGCTGATGTTTGCTGAATAAAGCTGGAAAACTTTATACTCCGACTCCTGCCTTGTTGCTGAGTGAACAGGCTGCGAAGATAAATGAATTCGAGTTACACACATTAAGATTCAAGCATCGGGGCTGAACAACAAATACCGTGTACCATTAATAATAATAATAATAATAATATTATTATTATTATTATTATTATTATTATTATTATTATTGCGACAGTCAAAAGGCTCGGTTTACCGACCTGTTTACCTTAATTTAAGGGGCCAAACATAGACATGCTTGAATATATGATTAACAACTGTGACTAACGTTACCAGAATCTAAACTAAAACAGCCAACATCTCTCTGTCTTTCTGTCCATCTGCCTCTCTTCTCACCCAATCCCTATTCTCTGTCTCTCCATTTCCCTCTCTCCCCGCTTACCCCTTGGGGTCATGAGCAATCTTGCCACTGTAGATTGTTCAAACCTATAAAGGGAAAAGTGAAAGCCACAGTTGAAAACCTGTCTTTCCTTTATAGGCAAGACAGATTCACTGCGGCAACAGTACCCCCGTTGGAGTGCCGGGGGTTTTCAGTATAAATAGTATCCCCACTTTATGGAAATTTAGTGCTTTAAATTCCCACTGTCGCTGTCTTCCTCATTTACTCTTTCCTATTCCTGCTCTGTCCTTCACTCTGCTATACTATCTTCTTCTTCGCTAGATCAATGACCTACCTTTTTTCTTGAAAACTCTTCCTGGACAAGACTCCTTGTTTGTGTATGGGGTCTGTTGGATCAGCTTGGGAGTGTTGGACGCTTTCTGCCGGGTGGTCACGAGGGCTTCCTATGATTGTACTATTTAGCACTATAGGCATTTTATATGTATGCATTTTGTTGATGATTTATAATGATGTTTGTATTCTATTTTGTTTTTGTAACCGGGGGTTCGCGTAGTTGAGGTCAACCCTCAGCCGTCCCTCGCGTGGGATGTCTTTATTGTAAAGTGATTGGCCAGTGGAGGGCATTCAATTTTCCCACTGGGGTTGTTTCAACAGATCTTTTATGCGGATCGGGGGTTGTCCGGTCCTGACTTGGCTCGGAAGAGTCCGCTGGACCTAAAGCAACAATAAATCAATCAATCAATCACTCTCCCCGCTGTTACGTTTGAGACGCGCACGATAAATCCAATTGTTTTGTTGTTTGGACGCTGAGGCTATACTCTAATTTATTGAATCCCCGTTTACAAAAACAAAATAGTATACAAACATCATTATACAATATCAACAAAATACATACATATAAAATGCCTACATTGCCAAATAATAACATCATAGGAAGCCTTAGTGACCACCTGGCAGAAAGCATCCAATATTCCCAAGCTGATCCAACAGACCTCGCACACAAATGAGTTTTGTCCAGGAAGAGTTTTCAAAATGAAAGGTAGGTGACTGGTCTAGCAAAGAAGATAGCATAGTAGATTGATAGAACAGAGTAGGAATGAGAAAGAACAAAGGAGAAAGACAGTGACAGTGGGAATTTAAAGCACTAAATTTCCAGAAAGTGGGGATACTATTTATACTGAAACCCCCGGCACCCCCACTGGGGGACACTATCGTTCGAAGCATGTAGATAAATCTAGTGTACTAGCGATCGAAGCATGTAGATAAATTTAGTGGTAGCTATGAGATTCTTCTAACCTAAATAAAGTTATATGACATAAGACAGTGCATAGTTTCGGTGACGAATTTTAGTCTCCTTGGCTGTAATTGCGTCACGCTGAATTGTTCGAACTTTCTCTAGATTATAGAGAGACTATATAGGTGGCGCACTGAATGAAAAAGTGAAAAGAGTGAAAAAGTTAAAAAGCGATTAAGCGAACTTGTATGCAGTTGTTGATGTACGCTGAATAAAGTTGGAAAACGTCATACGACGACTCCTGCCTTGTTGCTGAGTGAACAGGTTGCGTGGATTGTCACGTGGGGTTTATGGGCTCTGCACAATGGAATTATGGACCCTCACGTTTATTCGGTGGGAACTGCTAGTAAGTCACCCTATGAATTACTTTAATAAATTTATTTGTTTAGCTCGTTCTGTGTTAAGGTTGGGGTACAGAAATAGATAGAAAAATGGTAAAAGAGTACTGTCACACTAGCTTTCACACGGCTATGAATCATATGTAGTCCAGCCACTTGATAACAGTTAAAATCACACATTTATTTCTTCTACTCTATACAAGATTCTCTAAGTACTAATCTAACTTAAAAAGTCTCAGTCACTGCTAATAGTTCGTTCGCTGATAGTCTAGGCAGCTGTTTTTCTTCCTCGGGCACTTGCTATTATATCTCATGTAGATTTGGACTACTGTGGTCCGTTTTACAGTTTCTGAAGAGTTGGACTACTGTGGTCCTGTTATGATCAGTTTAAGTGCACCTTCGTTGATTACACTTAACTTTCTGATGGTGCGGTCGAAGTCCTTCTGTGAGGTAGCTTCTGGGACACCTTTGTCGTTGTGTAGTTGGGTTCCCTTGCCACGCTGTGGGGTCTGACAGGGTGTTTTTCAAGGTAGCTCTTTCCGGCTTGTGCGGCAGAGTCTCCTCAGCCAACTAGTCGTTTCTGTGGAGTGGGGTGCACAGGATAGCTCGGGATAGCTCGCCTGCTCGTCTGTAATATAAGAGACGAAATTCTGCACAACCCTGAATAATCGGTTTGTGCAGAGCGTCTCACTGAAAGCCAAAGTAGCCCTCAGTGATAGCTCCACATCTCTATACATAAGCGACGAACATTCTGCTACTTCCGGGTTCCACTGGAATCTCAACTCTAAATTCCTATACATACATAAATATCAATCGTGTCTAACTATACACATCCAGAATTAATAATATTATAAACATTCAGTGGTACAGTCACTGGTCTGCAAACATACATATAAGTTAAACAACAGTGGTTCCGTACGGGATACAACATGGCGGCGCAACCGGTCGTGTTTCGCCTCGTGGTCGGCTCTTTCACGTGGTACGGCAAATTCGGATTAACAATTCACATTTATGCATAGCAAATTCCACAAACATAATTTCCACAATAATATAAATATATCACGATGAAACAGAAGGGTGTTCATTTACCTGTTTGACAAGTTCAGGCCCGTGATGACTAAATAGAATTCTAAGATTCTAAGTCCTGCTTCCTGGTCTAAGTGTGAAGATAGTTCTCTGCTAGCTAAGGAGATGTTACTTCTTCCTCGTCTCACACACGACTGACCAAACTGTGTTAGGCTCGGACCCAGTCAAACTGGCTCGAACCGCTAAGCTGAGCTCTCATTGGTTAAAACGGTCAAATTCAAAGCTCAAGTGCTGAGTCACTGCGCAGCGTGGGTCGGGCTCGCGGTGTGTACTTTACTTGCTGGCTGTGTACTATACTAACTCTCTTAATGTTACAATTACTACACAAGGCTAAATAGTCAATGGGCAGAGTTAAAACTAGCCAATTCATGACATGGATAAACGAATCTGAGTTACACTTATCAAGATTCAAGCATCGGGGCTGAATCAACAATTGATTAAAAAAAACAACCGTGTAACCCACCCACACATCCTCTTCTTCACCTCTCGCCCATACTAATTAGAAGTCGTTAATTAGAGTTTAAATGTGCGATGCAATCTTCAGTAAACCAGACAAGCCTTATTAATGTTTGATACTTTGTAATTATCATCATTGATTACCACGATACATACCAGGTCGTAGGTTTGAGATGTCCCCTCAAACATTACGCCCAGCTGTCCGATAGATAAAGCAAGTAGACACAAGCCGAATCGAACGCCCTAACCTTGTATTAAGGTATTAATGTATTAAGGGTGTGTGGGATGAGTCGGTGCGTGGATAAGAATGAATGTGCAAGGATTACCATGGTCATGAGAAAGCGTGAATAATTGAGAAAATGGCAATTATAGTCCTAAGATTTTTTTTAAATGCATTAAGGTGTTCTAATATTCGCTACCGTTTCTTTATTGTATACATGTACGCTAACCTTTGTGTTAACAGTTACTGTGCATCACACACAAATATCCTTGTGCAAATGGGGACAATAAAGATTCGTTATTCGTTGTTGTTTGATAGATTAACGTCCCCGGACACTTTCGCATGTAGGGGACCCTAACCTTGTAACTTATGATGTAAAGCGAGTCAGGTCGGGAGGTGTAAGGTGGGGACGTGACAAATGTGATGTGTATCTAACTTCGTGTCGTAATTCAGCCCAGGACCGTCCACAGTGAACTAATTAACCAAGTAGAGAATACGTAACGCCGACTGACCACCACACTTTTTGTAGATGGACGAAATTTCTTCTGTTGGCTTAACTATCTTTATAATCGCTATCTGATTCAAAATAAAACATTATCTCTTTGTATACAATCAAAGACATTTATATTTGTTTGCTTGTTTACAGCTAGCAAGCTATAGCAAGAACTAGGTCCCTTCTCCCCTATGCCCGGACGCCATTGTTTAGGTATAGGTTAAAGGCTTCTACTGTATAGGGAATATACAGAGGGCCAATGTTTACCTGTATGTGGGCAGACATGCATAATGCTGAAGGCAACATAGATAACACACGAAATTATAGATGCCAAGGATGCTTCTTACCTTAGGAGAGGGGACAAGTAGGGACCTCAGTCGCCGTCCTTGAGAGAAGACATGATATAATCCAATAATGAACGAAAACCGAATCCACGTTTAATCCAAAAGTGTGACGTCCACACACATTACACTATCACAACAGTATACTTCAGTGCAGGTAAAGAAGAGATCAAGTTCGCTGACGACACGCACCCGGTAGAAACAACTGTCTGGTTAAGTATAATAATAACAACAACAACAACATCAACAACACAACAACAACAACAATGTGTATTTATATGGCTCAATCCTTTCGATTGCCAAATGGTTTCAATCAGAAAACTGCTATAGCACCGTTTGACACTGCATGAACGAGCTCAGTTGACATGAAGACGACATGAAGACTGCACTAGTCATTGGGAAATTAACCATGATTTATAATTCTACCACTGATAGGTCCGCAATGCAGTTGGTTCCATAGAAACGAGTCGCGCTGTACAATTCATTTGGCTCTATTGATTTCCCTTATTATTTCCCTTGCTATTTCCATTTTACCATATCTAAAACTAATGGCTTGCTTTTCATCACCACATTCGAGAAAGACGACCCCGAGCATGGAGTTTAATCTTCCGGAGACCGTAATGCATTGTTTTCAAATAATTGAACTTAGAACCATTTCTTTCCTCAATGAATGTTAGGTAATCACACCAGGGTTTTAAACAAAAAAGGAAAAACAATCCTCCAAAATCTACTGGACGAAGGTAAAACTCCAGGTAACACGTCGTACCCACAACAGCTGTGCCTGCGCAATCCTCTGGTCGTTTATCACTGGATTAAGCCATCGATTATGGATTACTGTCCAACTGTACAAACATTATGCACAGGCCTTAAACAATAATGCACAACAATTACTGTACTGCAGTGTCAGTTGAATTATTCATAATTGTTCATAACAACCCATAATAATCTATAATAACCTGTAATAACCCATAATACCATGACTATAATTAGATGCATGATGAAAATAATTGTCTGAAGTTCCAGGGTTGCAATCAAATGAGCGTCAGACGACGATGCGCCTACAGCACAAAATGGGCGTCTCCGGCGCCTTGAGTAAGACCCTGGTTATGTAAGAACCATGAATTAAATCCTATCCAAGCCTATTCCGTAACTCAAAAGTCGTTGGGGCACCACAGATGATCGTTTAACCAGAGTACTTCATCTTTCTCTTGAAATAAATTAACTACGATTTTATGGAAGAAATAAAACAAAACAAAATAAAATAAAATAAATAAATAAATAAATAAATAAGGAGCAAGTCGTTGTAGGTATTTAGCAAATGTTAAAATAAATGGTTAAAGCATTAAGGCAAAGCCAGTGTGAATTTCATTCTTCTTTTTTTTCTTTAAAAAACGTGGAAATTTCCCTTCCCTTCTGCTCTCTGCCTCTCTCTGTCTCTGTCTGTCTGTCTGTCTGTCTGTCTGTCTCTCTCTCTCTCTCTCTCTCTCTCTCTCTCTCTCTCTCTCTCTCTCTCTCTCTCTCGTGTGACCGGGCTTGTCTGTACATCCGAATGTGTGTAAGTGTATGAGTGGTGTGTGTCAATGTATAACTCTGTCTACATGTCTATATGAATGCGGGCGTGTGCGCATATTCTAAGTTTTAGCAACATTAATGTAAAGTGGTCTCGCCTTTGCCGAGTAACAGCGCGTGCCAAAAGTTTAATGAGTTTATCAACCGCATATTGGGGATATCAGGGTTAAATTCCTCCCAACAGTTGGCCAGTTAATTTTTATGTTGCACACCCATTTTGCATTGATAAATGGTACTACATTCCTTTTCTCTTTACGAATGTACATACATCCCTTTTAGGGCCAAACAAAGGTGTTTGTCGCCCACTGCAGCCCATATTTTTTTCATGTTAATATCTCTACAGTCCTTTCCTAACATCAGAGTACCTAATGCTATTATCTTAAATAATGGTTTCGACTTCGATTTAAGATTTCTCCTTTGAAATTAGCCCCTGTTCATTTTCTATGTTTGCAGATAAAGTTTAATACATAACTATATCAAAAATTATAGGTCTGATCACCAAAACGGCTAGATAAAATACACACACTTTGTGAGTTCAGACCCACTTTCTAAAGGATATAAAACTTAAAACTTTAAAGAGACATAATTCCACGAGAACTCGAGTTGTTTGCAAAAAAAGTCTTATAGCAAAATATAGGTTGATCACCCAAACTGACAGATACATACATACACACATCTTGTGAATTCTTACCCACCTGCCAAAGGATATCAAACTTAAAACTTTAAAGAGACAATTCCTTGAGGACTCCAGATATTTGCAGACTGCCCTTCTGTACCCAATTATTCCCAACTATCAAAAAGATCTGGGTAACAGTGCCACCGATGAGCAGTAAGGCTGTGTAGACCAGCAGGTTCTGGTACCCCGAGTGTACAGCCCGTAGCATGTAGTGTATACTGGAGAGCCGCAAGAAAATACCACTACACTTAACGACGATAATTTGATAGGTTTGCCCCTTTGACATCCGACCATACAGTCACGCTATCGCTACGACATCGACAGTTATTCGTACAACCACAGACAAAACCTAAATCCACAGTTAATACTGATTATATTTACAGGAATAACCTACAGATTGTACTACTACAAATGTAAACAGACATAAAATAAAATTAAATATATTAATTTAACAGATATTACTTCGTTAGGGCTAGAACATTTGGTTTCACAAGGCTTCATACCTAACACAACGAACTAAAAGCACACGTCGGCACTTATTCCAGCATGAATCATTTATTAACGTGATGCATACTAGCACAATATCTACACTAATAACTGTATGATAGGCTGCGCTTACACAGCAAGTCGTAGTCTTATCTGTAGCTTCGGGCACAGCGTTAACCTCCAGTGCAATTACAAAACAGCACACAACAAAAGTTCATATCTAAGATTGGAAATACGACACAAATAGACACTTGAACATTCATAGGCCTAACTGTATGCCTCAGTTTAGCAATACACATTTATTGCAATCACAAACTGATGCATGAAATAAGTTACACGAAAGGGCGATTATCATCAAACAGCGTAATTAAGACTCGTACCCCTGACAGCTACTTGGCTAGTCTCAGCTACGCTGCGAGGTCGCTTAGTAAACTGCAATACTTATCAATACTTGCATGTGTAGCATTCCAGCACTTGTTTTACTAATACCTTTTTATTCCATTTAGGCATATGACACACAAATCCCCTCGATCATTTTTTAATTAAACGGTGCATGCAATAAAACATTGTAAATTGGACTCTGAACACACAACCTGAATAAGGAAAACTAACATCTCTGAACACCCAGACTTTCAGCACAAACTGAATAACAAGGTACAGTCGAACACGCTTACAACGAAGTCAAGGGGGAAAAAAATCCCTTCGTTACACCGAAGTTCGTTGTAGTCTTAGACGACGTTTAGTGGCCGAAGTTTGTGTTTGTATTCGTTATAGCCGTCGTGTCTTTAAAATTAGTCTTATACCGCCCGGAACACGTCAAACCCTATTCTCGTCATGATTATTGTAGTGTGTTGGCGCATCGGGCGGCTTGAGTTAGATCCTGTATCGGCCAGCGACTTTGAGTCGCCAAGTACGGCGAAATATGTGCGCTATACAAATCCTCAATAATAAAGTAATAATGATAATAATTATTGCATTAGGGTTGATTTTAGAAGAGTTTTAGCCATGTTTCGCACATGAAGGCGATATAAAAGTTATACACAAGAGAGAGAGAGAGAGAGAGAGAGAGAGAGAGAGAGAGAGAGAGAGATTGCTGAGAGAGAGAGAGAGAGTGTGTGTGTGTGTGTGTGGGTGTGTGAGTGTGTATGAAAGAAAAAGATTGTTGAATATAGTGTGTGCATGAGAGAGAGAGAGAGAGAGAGAGAGAGAGAGAGAGAGAGAGAGAGAGAGAGAGAGAGAGAGAGAGGGAGAGGGAGAGAGAGAGAGACTTCAGACTTCAGAACTTTAATGCAGAACACAAGAGTGATCATTGCAAAAGGTACAACGAGATAAATATTAATTAGTACTATTAAATACTAGCCAAGAGAGACTTGATGGAGAGGGGTCGGTAGAATATGGTGACGGGAGGGGTGGAAAGGCGGAGAAGAGATAGAGATAGAGATAGAGAGAGAGAGAGAGAGAGAGAGAGAGAGAGAGAGAGAGAGAGACAGAGAGAGACAGAGAGAGAGACAGAGAGAGAGATTGTTGAATATTTTATCTCACATATCAAGTTATTCAAATTTACAAATTGAAAATAGCGAACAACTTTACTTTTTTTTCTTTAAAAACAAAAACAAAAAAATCCAAAACAATAAAATGACACATTCATCTGCACAGAAGATACATTAAGCTTTTTTTTTTTTACATTTTAATCTCTATACGTGCGCGCAAACCGACGCACACATCTCAGAGCGGATATTGAACACGCACGAGCTCACGATTCTCTGTCTATTAAACATATGATACACTGTGTGATTTCTAGAGGAATAAATATTGATTTCTGTTGGGTTCCATCACATTGCGGAATTCATTGGAATGAGGTATGTGACAGATTAGCTAAGGAGGGAGCACAAAGGTCATCAGATTCTATAACTGTAACAAATTTGAATATGTGTAATCATGAAATGTTTTCTTTACTAGAAAAGACAGTGTATCATGATAATAATATTAAAAATATAGCTATACTAAATTGTTCAAGACCACTTTCTAAATTAATATATAAATTAAAAATGAACGCATGGAGCACTAAATACTCAGTTGATGTTAAATGTATATGTAATACAAGTCTATCAGTACATCACATTCTCTTTGAATGCTCAGTTTTAAGAGATATATTTAAAGTAAATGGACATTGCATAACTGAATATGGACATTCTGTAGACATGGTTCTATACCATCCAAATGTTACAGACATTGTGAAAGTTATTGTTAAATCTCCTGTTGGTAGACTTGTATAGACTGTTTTGAAATTATGTTGTTAAATAGTTAAAGTGTTTTAAAAGTTACATTTTCAATGTATAATATCACCTAAATGTGTGAACAGACATTAAATTAAAGATTGATTGATTGATTGATTCTCTGTCTGTCTGTATATCTGTCTGTCTGTCTGTCTCTCTCGCTCTTGCACTATCTGCTAAATAAGTTTCTCTAGAAAGACATAATCTTTATATTTCAAACATAAGTAATTCCATAAAACGTGCAGCGCCTGCTTAACCCCTTTTGTCCGTATTCCTGTGTCAACTTACCCAGGTGATAAAACACACAAAAAAACAATGCTTTTGCCTGTCCACAGATTAACTCCAGTCAATTATGTTTCTATTGAAAAAGGTTTGAATCCGAATCCCGGCTGCTCTTAAACTATCTGAACTAGCAACAGTAATAATGGCACTTGACAAAGATACCATTTGACCAAATAAATGAAATTAAATTGTAGTTCTACCGAGTCTAACTGTATGGTCTAACCTAACATGTGTAAAATGAACATAATAAGGTTGGAGGTGATTTGCCAAATTCTTTGGCTATTTCAATTTTTTTCTTTTGAGGTGCTTCAACGTGAGATATTATTTTATTGTTATCTTTTGGAGTTAGTTGACTTCTGCTATGGGAGGCGAGATATAGCAAACGCGCGCGCATTTGCGCTCGCAAATGCGCGCACCTCGCGCAAATGCGAGCGCACTTGCGAGCGCATTTGCGCGCGTAAATGCGAGCGCATTTGCGAGCGCACTTGCGAGTGCAAATGCGCTCGCAAGTGCGCTCGCATTTGCTATATTCCGCTCCATACACGTAAAAATTATACCCGGAAAAGAATGTGTCTGTGAAAGAATTTGAGACGTGCACAAATTAAATATTTCTTGCATTTATTATTAATAATATTTGTAATAATTAGTGAAAACTAGCACTGCTATATCTCGCCTCCCATAGAAAGGGTTATCTCATATCACTACTTTCCCACACAGCGAGAAACCAGTTGCGTATTGAAAATAGCATGCTGTCAAATTACAGCCTTGGAATAGGGTTTTCCCGAAAAGCACAGGCAATAGGTGTAGTTTCTCTCCCAAACAAAAATAATAGTCCAAAATTCTTGTGCTTTTCGGTGATAGTCACATTGAGACAGTTATTTAAATTGTATTCTACGTAAATATTTAACATCAAACTACTGCGGATAAATACAAAATATCTAGGTCGGAGATCTACAAAAAAAACATGTGTTCATTTTCAGTTCCTTTCCGTTGACAGTTTTCAGCAAAACCCTCATAGCAACGGGCGTAGCAACCGCGCTCGCAAGTGCGCTCGCAAATGCGAGCGCAAATGCGCGCGCGTTTGCTATATCTCGCCTCCCATATTCTGCTTCGCTTTGTTGCCATTTTGTTTAGACAAGGAAGCATGTGCGTCATTCCTCTGAACGACGTCAAGAATGATGAACAAGAAATGCCTTTCTTTTTTTTATTCACCAGTTATACTGGAATTGAGGAATTACGTCCTTTGCTATTTTTTTTTTTTCTAAAACTTGGAACTTTGCTATAACCGTAGACATTTGGTGTCGAGGATAAGAAAATACATTTGATGTAAGCGAAGCTACATTGTAGCCGTATTCGTTATATCTGTAAAATTGTCTGTAATTAATACGAACAACTCTGGCAGGGGATTTTGTTTTCCGGTTCGTTGAAAGCGTGTTCGTTGTGCGCGTATTTGGCTGTTTTCTGAATCGGACAAACAGACTTTCTGCACTAATTAAATAAACCACAAAGTACTCTGAATCGGATTAATATAAACACTCAGATTTAAGTACAATATACAAACCAGAAAGTATGTCACACACACACAAATAATAAAAATAAAAATAAAAACAATCCACAGCATTGGTATAGGCACATTACTGAGAATTCCCAGTAAGACGCAACTACATGTACCGACATACACAATCCCAAATCACACCTACTAAGTCAGACAAATAGTGTAGGTAGTGCTAGTTCGTATCGCCTGCCGAAGTTACTGTGCAGTAAATGACTAGGACGTAATTCTTAATAGATGCTCTCCTCCAATTATAAGTGTTACACTATTCCATATAGATTCAGTCCTACGGATGCCACGCAAAACAAAATGTTTACCATGTCCCACTGTGTAATCCGCTTGTCTTAACCACGTACCAGAATACAAAATATGGCTATAACTGTGTAATCCAGTTGTCACAAACACCACAAATAAACAAGAATTAGAAAACTACAAAATTGGCCTTGTACTGCGCAACCCAGTTGTCTCAAACATGCACCATAATCCACAAAACTAGTTATTACCGTGTAATCCAGGAATGGTGCACCTTCGACAGGGTGTTGCAAGCTGGAGTGTCTACACTTCGTGCACCACGCGTTTCGAGTCAGGATTGGGTGCTTTAGTTACATCCGAGTCGCTTTTTTTTTTCCTCTCAAAAAGCCGTTTTCCCAATAACGCTGTAAATAGAGGAAGAATGAAAGAGAAAGGGGGAGGGAGAGAGAGAGAGAGAGAGAGAGAGAGAGAGAGAGAGGAAGAATGAGAGAGAGAGAAAGGAAGAATGAGAGAGAGAGAGAGGAAGAATGAGAGAGAGAGGAAGAATGAGAGAGAAAGAGAGGAAGAATGAGAGAGAGAGGAAGAATGAGGAGAGAGAGGAAGAATGAGAGAGAGAGAGGAAGAATGAGAGAGAGAGAGGAAGAATGAGAGAGAGAGAGAGGAAGAATGAGGAGAGAGAGGAAGAATGAGGAGAGAGAGGAAGAATGAGGAGAGAGAGGAAGAATGAGAGAGAGAGGAAGAATGAGAGAGAAAGAGAGGAAGAATGAGAGAGAGAGGAAGAATGAGGAGAGAGAGGAAGAATGAGAGAGAGAGAGGAAGAATGAGAGAGAGAGGAATAATGAGAGAGAGGAAGAATGAGAGAGAGAAAGAATGAGAGAGAAAGAGAGGAAGAATGAGAGAGAGAGGAAGAATGAGGAGAGAGAGGAGGAATGAGAGAGAGAGAGAGGAAGAATGAGAGAGAGAGAGAGGAAGAATATGAGAGAGAGAGGAAGAATGAGAGAGAGAGAGGAAGAATGAGAGAGAGAGAGAGAGAGATAGAGAGAGCGCTCGCGTGTGTGTGTGTGTGTATGTGCACGCAACAAGAACGGCACACTGACTGCTTGCTAAACGGTGCGTACCAAACAAGAGCATGTCGAGTAAAGCGTGTGCAATGTAATATTTAGGAGGAGTATAGTTATAGTACCGGTTATCTTGTGATTGTATGTATTTTTTAATATTTGTTTCCAAACATTTCCTATTTGCTGAGATGTGTGCTGTATGAGTTCTCCATGGTAGGTAAGAAAGATTGGTTAACTTGACTTGACTGGCGTAGCTGAGGCTTGGCTAATACCTGACGCCACTTCCAGGTGGAGAGGTTAATGTAAGCCTGGGCAAGTCTGTCTCTGCTATGCGGTGTGAGTGGCAAGGCCACAGAAACTATCAGTCTGCTGAAGTCTGTGAGTGGACCACAGCCTTTCATACTGATAGCGCTTATTATGTTGTTTGTTTTAATTATTATTTGGTCACATTATAACTGGCAACATAGCATGCAAGTTTTGATAGCCTGACAGTGCTTTACAGACTATGCTTTTCCCCCTCCAGTCTGCGGGTAATCCGAAATCGCAGTGCAAATTATTCTGGTCGTGCATTAAAGACATATTGTTTTAGTTCTTCTTTGGTTATACTATATAATTTCCAAAATCTGCCGCCAGCTCTTGTCTTACCATGCTTATTAGACGACGTTTTTTCCACCTCTTTCCTTAATGCACTAAAGATATTTTGTATTTATTCTTTGGTTAAACTATAATTTGCAAAATCCATTGCTCACTAGCATCAAAATACTAATTACATTATTCTCTCTCTCTCTCTCTCTCTCTCTCTCTCTCTCTCTCTCTCTCTCTCTCTCTCTCTCTCTCTCTCTCTCCCTCTCCCTCTCCCTCTCAGTACTCTTGCACAGCAGTGTATATCGTTCTGCGTGTATTGAAAATATTTATAGTTGCTCTCTGGTTACATTATAATTGGTAAAATCTCACGCGAGCTTAGCCTTCTCATTCTCATTAGGCTGTGCTCTAATCTACCACAACAGTTGCATATCATTCTGCTAGCATGCACTAAAGATATTTATAATTACTTTTTGGTTACATTATACTTTGAACAATCTCACGCCAGCTCTAGCAGAATTGTAAAACTCATTTGTCTAAGCAATGGTGCACTTGAACCTACTATTTAATGTCTACATGAAAAGATTAGGGGTACCCGGGTATGCAGGACGTTTGTTTAGATTTATATTCATTGTTTACATAAAAGTCTCATATTATGGAGTTGTGTAAACAATAAAATAATAATACCATTGGAAATTAGAGACGGTCTTCAATGCTGGGGTGGTATGTATCGGTAAGCAGAAACTTTGGTACCTCCGATTGTAGTAAGAGGAGGCTATCAGCTTTGAAACTGTTGCAACGCCAACCAAATCAATAACATCTAGACACGTAAGTTGAATTTCTCAATGAATAAGAGATAGGCATTGACACATTTCAGCATCAGTTTCTGGCGAAATCATCCAATTTTCCTCCAATCGCAAGCTGCTTTTTAAGACTGTATCAACAACCATTTTAATTACCACATACAAATCCAGTTCTGGTTTTCGACGTTCCAATTCAATTCATTTTCCATATTGCGTAGCGCATCGCTCCAATCGATGATTGCACGCTTAAGGCCTATCTATTTTATCTTAAGGCATCACTATCAAATAGCTGTCTTATGTCGCTCTCTGAACTGAATTCTTCAATACTGGACCCATAACACCAATTTCAGATTTGAAGCTGATGTCAACATTAATTAAATTAATTACAACAGTTACGGCGCTTATTTCCCAACACTATCTCGTCACTTTTTAAACACGTTTTTATATTTTAATTTTAATCTAACGTCCGTTGACTGCTGCCATTCAGCCAACCAAACACATGTGATCACAACAAAATCATCATTAATACTACATTTCTGCCATCCGGCTAGTATCATCGTATTTCGGACACTCGTGATGCCAAATACAAAAAAAATTCTCTAGAAATTGAAACACGATACCCGTATGACATCATGTTTAAAACCTGGTAAATTTATATTGGGGCTCGACATCAGATTACGTCATTCTTTAAACCGTCGTCAAGCTCCCATCAATCTCTCATCCGTTTTTTGTCCAGGCAGGCGCATCGTGCGGAATGACAGGGTCTGATCACTTTCATACGTGAAACTGTCAGTGTTTTATTCTGTGTCCTTCAGCGGCGAGTGAAGGCAGTGATAATGATAGATGCTGCTGCTGCTGCTGCTGCTGATGATGATGATGATGATGATGATACTGCTGTTGCAGAAGTTGATGATTCAATGATACAAATGGTGACGTAAAGGATTATAATGATGGTGATGTAGATGATGGTGTGGTAATGGTAGTGGTTGCTCAATGGGGAGCGATGGTGATGATGATAATGCGGGCGGAATGAGGTATTGATGAAAACAGCAGGCGTCGCTATCACAGTGGTATCATGGGTAAGGTGAGCATGTTTGCTGAGTGTATGTATGTGTGCGCGTGCGTATGTTTGTGTGTGTGTATGTGTGGGCATGTAGAAACGACGTTACAGTGACACACTCATGGAACTCCACATGGTTTCTTTTGACTTTTTTGGAAGGGCGCCCTATTTTGACGTCAAAATAGTTCCAAGCGGTTATAAGAGTGATGAACTGAGAGACAAAAAGAAGAGGAGAAGAGAGAGAGAGAGGTGCGCGGAGAAGTGTGCGGAGAAGTATGGAGGGGAGAGTTCAGGCGCGTGCGAGTGGGTGGGTGGAAGAGAGTATTACACGTTATCCATCTTTGTTCTTCACAGCACAAACATTACAGGAGCACTGTAATGAACACACTACGATCATGTTTGAGCAATGGTCCATGGTCGCCTGTTTTTAACCGCTGTTATTAGCTTGGTTTCTAGCTATTCGTAGTTCACAGTTAAATTACAGTACCATGACTATGGTGAAAATCGGATATATTCAAGTCGTGGACTTTATACGGATGTTGAAAAATAAGCTTTATTGGGGACACTGAGTTGCCAGTTTTTAAGTGATAACTCCAGTCCCATTTTTCTAAGCGAAACAACTATCACCTGTGTTTTAAACAAAACAAACATTTTTGCCTCCCAGAGTTACCGATCTTGTTTCCGCATAACATATCTACTTCATTTTCTAGTTCCTGCAGATCTAATTTAAGTAGGTTGGTATTTGTATAATCTGTTGTGTTGGCTGTATTTATGCCTTTGAAACCCGAAGCTTGACTATTGGTGCCAAAAGACTAACAAAAATAGTAGTCTATGCACCACACAGGGAGGAACCAATACACAATCTAATGCATTTATCAAACTTTGATTGTCTCGGATAGCAGAAGAAGAGGAAGAGGAAGAAGGAGGAGGAGAAGAAAAAGAAGAAGAAGAGGAGGAGGAGGAGGAGGAGGAGGAGGAAGAGTCAAGTCAAGAAATCTTTATTCCACAAAACCAAGGGACAATTTATTGTGTCACAGTGCAAACATGGAACAAGATAATAACACAACAAGACATTAGAACACCCCTCTCCTCAGTATAACAGCAAGCTAATTACAATCTCTCTTTCTCCCGCACACACAAACACGCGGTACCAAGATGAAAAGAGGACGATAAGATAATCAACAAGGTGTTAGCGATGATGATGATGATGATGATGATGATGATGATGATGATGATGATGATGATGATGATGATGATGATGATGATGATGATGATGATGATGATGATGATGATGATTACGCCGATGATAACAATGATTGCCACGGCGCTAACAATCATTACCAACTCCCCCACCGACCAAATAAACCAAACCCGACAAGGAAGCAGTTTGAAAGAAGACACAGGCATTGTAGCGGAAAGCAGGAGCCACACAGCAACACTTGAACAGGAGATCAGTGTAAAAGAATTCCACAGCAATCACGGACAGGAAATGAGCTCTCAGCATTGACAGCTCGCAGAGACCCACAACATATAGAGAGGATAAAAGGTAGACGACCTATATCAGTGGGTGGAGCGTACCATTGATCGCTTTAGAAGATAGGGGTTTGATCCATGTTATTGTGAACGATCCCCCTCTACAGCCCCACTTGAAATGATAATTAACTTGTCGGATTTTCTCCTTAAAATAGATTTTGTTGTGGGACATCCCCCGAACCTTAACACTGACAATGTAGCATTGCGGGCTGATAGTCCGATGTTTGTCTGTGCACAGAGAGAAAGACGGTGGGATTAGATGTGTCTTCCACATACTGTTCTAGGTATTGGCCCCACCCCTGTCGCCCCTTTTCCTGGGCGTCGCTGAACTGCGGCTGCTATGGTTTCGCCAAGAGACCGATAACAATTCCTCCCCTTCCGGATATTTACGGAACACCCAATTATGCATTCACTCCCAAACTACAAAAGCATGTGACTTTACTATTGTGAATGAACACAACAAATATAATATCCCCCCAAAACCTCACCCCAAATCCTATACCGTAGTTTAGACGTTTTGCCTTCCAACATCAGATCTCCGGGTGGAAACCTCCACAGACTCTTCATACTCCGCATTCATTGATCACACCGAGTGTCAGAGATAGCTCATGGATTTCTCACTCATGCAGGCCTAAAACAAAAATATGCCTCAGCAGGCTCTGATACTCTGTGTGGGTGAATGCATGACAGGAATCTTAAAACAACCAGTTCTCAGGGGGGCCGGGTAGCTCAGTTGGTAAGAGCGTCTTGCTAGTAACCGAAAGGTCGCTGGTTCGAATCCCGGATTGGTCAACGTGTGATCATATTATTTTCCCCTTTACCAACAACTGGCCCGCTGGTGTCAGTATAAATCGGTCCAGTAGTCACCTATATGCGAAAGTGTCGTGTGACTATAATCTACAAAACAAACAAACCAGTTCTCGTGCAGAAGGAGAGTTCATCACCCCAGCTATAGTTGAAGGTGCTAGAAACGGCTAGACGTGCCTCCGTGATGCGGAAACCATAATATACACACACATTCATTGCCCAGCACAATAAATAATACACACAGCTTAACATATTAACTTAGATAAAGCACCTCACCACGTCCATAGTGTTTTGACGGGCGGATCGGCCAGCGCCTTGAGCAGCCCTTGAGCTGGAATAGCGCTATATAAGAACGAATAAATAATAAATAAAATTTTCCTTAAAAACTTCAACTCCTTTGTCGGCTGAGGGCTGAAGTTACAAAAATAGCAAGTGCATGGACAAAAACTGTTATTTCAAAGTCTGCGAAACCGTGTGTACGTGTGTTTGTGTGTATGGGTGTGCGCGCTTGCAAATATGTGCCTTTGGGGGTGGGTAGGGCACGGGAGCGTAGCGAAAACCTTATTTATTTCGTAATCGTTATTTCATACCTGTGGCCTTGATTCATTCATAGTCACCGACGGAGAGACCTGACTACGTCAAAGGATAGATAGCTTACAAAACATGTTGTCAGCGTTTCGATCATCAGCCATAACCAACTCTACAAGCATAAGCTGACATTTTGAGTAGACAATCACGTTAGCCTACCTTGAAGGTAAAAATAGCAAGACATTGAAACGCCATTCATACACACACACACACACACACAAATACACACACACGCACGCACACACACCCACACACACACACACACACAACCACACACAGCCGAGGTTACACAGTATTATCATGACTTTCCTGAAACGCCACACAGGCTACGTTGTGCTAACAATGGTTCATATTTCGTCCCCCTTTTAAAGTACTTTTAAGTGTTCGAACACTAACCCTAACCCTAACCCAGCCCTAACCCTAACGGATCATTGTTCTGACTTCAAAACAAATAGGTCTGTCAAAACAAGTTATGCAGATGTTCACTGGTTTGTCCAGATAACACTGTATAAGTATGCCCACACACATCCACACACACAAACTTGAATACACACACACATCCACACACAAACACACTCGGATTGAGGGGTGTGATGCACGAAGCGATCCTAAAGATTGTCGTAGAAACCAACTGCTGTCCTAGTTCGCGATGTAAGCGATGTAAGCTT
Organism: Oncomelania hupensis; assembly: GCA_036898135.1. Taxonomy (NCBI): domain Eukaryota; kingdom Metazoa; phylum Mollusca; class Gastropoda; order Littorinimorpha; family Pomatiopsidae; genus Oncomelania; species Oncomelania hupensis. The sequence continues at coordinate 45,881,985 of CM072516.1, forward strand.
TGGGGGTTACTAGGTTTAATCCCAGGATCCTTATTGTTTCCGTCTATGCATTACCGTACAAATAACTGCACGTCTGCATTTTAAAAATAAAGTGTTTGTAGCTTCCGTTGAAGTGACCCGTCTGTGTTGAAGTGACCCGTCTGTGTTGAAGTGACCCGTCTGTGTTGAAGTGACCCGTCTGTGTTGAAGTGCGCCGTCAACAACCGCCCGTGTTCAAATGAACCGCCTGTGTTGAAGAGAGCCGTCTGTGTTGATGTGAGTCGCCTGTGTTGACGTGAACCGCCTGCGTTGACGTGAACCGCCTGTGTTGAAGTGAGCCGCCTGTGTTGACGTGAACCGCCTGTGTTGAAGTGAGCCGCCTGTGTTACTTTATTCATTCAATTATTTACTTCATCGTTCTTTTTATTTAGCGCTTTTCCAGTTCAAGAGCTGCTCAAGGCACTGGCCGATACAGGATCTAACCTAAGCCGCCCAAGGCGCCTACTTGCTGCATTCGGCGTGGTCTGACACCCAGACGAGTGGGCACAATCCTGGTCAACCGGGAATGGGGGAGAGGAAGAAAGGACCTAGTGCCTGCTTGGTGTATTTGTGTTGCAGGCCCTCACCCGTCTAGGAAATGAGCGTCTGAACCTTCGACTACTACTACTACTACTACTACTACTACTACTACTACTACTACTACTACTACTACCACTACATGATATACGCGCCTTATTTCTAAATCAAACTCAAAGCGCGACGATCTGTAACCAATACACAGGCTCACGTGTTACAGTCGACTCCTACACACACAGCAAACAACATACAAAGCAAACACACGTTCATCACTCGAACCTGTGGTGTAAAGGCACGTCGCTATTAAAAGACGGAACGAGAATATAATTTTTAGTAATGAAATTTTAGATTGACTGCATTCAATTATACCATTATTGAATGATTCAGAATGGGTGCGCACACTGAACGGTCGGTCACCTTGAAGGAGCGCATGATCCTATTTATTCGTGTGCGGCGGATAGGATAGGAGCGGTTCCCATTTCTATGTATTCAGTCCAGTCATTCAATTATTATGCTTTGGCTTTCGTGAAGATGTGGCTGAATAAACCTTCCGGTCTGTTTTTCCAAAGATGTGGCTGAATACACTTCACTTCTGCTGTTCAAAAGATGTGGCAGGTTAAACTTTATATGAATTCAACTGACAGTAGTTGAATTGCGTACCCCATTACCATTCTGAAATGCCCTTGAAAAGAAGCCAGGGACAAGGGACATAACCATTCAATAACTCTTTTTCTCGGTGAGATACGTGCGCTTTATAAATTCATGCATAACTCCCGAAGCTTAAACAAACAGACGGATTTTTAAAACTTGCTACGTGGCTAGAAAATAAAGATGCCTACCTGATTTTAAAAAATGCTTTAAAACAAAACCAAACTTATGCAAATCGAGTAATGTCACCATGGCGTCCTATTTTTTATATATTTTGTAACAGATGAATTCTAAATGATCCCAGATCGCTAAGTGCACGCGAGGGAGCTTTGCCCATAGTGACCAGCACTTGTTTTTGTTTTAGTTTTTTTGTTGTTATTATTATTTTTTAATATTTCTTTTTTATTCATTTATTTTAAATTTTATGTTGTTCACTTTCAGACCGAACATAAAAGCACGCGCTAGGGCTGGACGTTTTAGGTCAATAACATAAATAACTTCAATATTTAACGGTAGCAATGAAGACCCTGTTAACAATAATACTGCTGTGACGCAACCGGATCAAAATAAATATCTCCACTGCTGCACAAACCTTGCAACAGAACATATACCCTCACCTTAAAAAATAAAATAATGAATGCTATCCATACTTTTAACGTCTGCCTTTAAATCCCTTTTGCAACGCCTGACCTTCAACACAGCAAGACAGTGAGTTATACAGACCTGTACAGTTGGCTGACCGACTTTCTGCCTTCCAAGTGCATGCCAGGCCTTAGACCGTCATTCATTTAATCTAAGCGCCTTGATCACAACTTGTTTCCAGTAGTAAGTGCGTTGTAAGAAAAAAAAAGTCCCTTTAGCAACATTCCAGCGTTCGAAGTGTTTTAACCTAATTTAACAATAATAATAATAATAATAATAATAATAATAATAATAATAATAATAATAATAATAATAATAATAATAATAATAACACTACTACTACTACTACTACTACTACTACTACTACTACTACTACTACTACTACCAATAATAACAATAATGGATGCTATTGGCGCCTTATTCCTAAATCAGACTCAAAACGTGGCGATCTGTAACCAACATACACGCTCTCGTGTTACAAATACTTTTACATACACGTCTTATGTCTTATTATGACAAGAAAACAGATTACAATCTTATTTAATACAAGCGCCTAGGGCTTCGTTTTGAACTCAAAGTGCGCTATATAATAACAACAAGTCCAGCTAAGGGCTCTTCAACAATAATATAGTTGTTCCATTATCAACAATCCGGACAAACCAAAAGTTGGTTTCAGAAAAGAGAGAGAGAGAGAGAGAGAGAGAGAGAGAGAGAGAGAGAGAGAGAGAGAGAGATTGAGAGAGAGAGTTATAGTTTAAAAAGCTGGTTTGCTGCAGAAAATCTTCCTCTTTAGTTACACAGCAGTTGCTCTGTCCTAAACCTTATTAAAGGTTGGGATCTATTGGGTAACATTTAAATACCAGTTATTTTCCTTTCACACTTTAAAACAAACAAAGAAAGAAAGGAAATAAATAAAAAGAAAGGAAGAAACAAAAATAAAGATATTTAGTATCGTAAATCTGAAACCGTGTGCAAGGTACATTAATATAAGGGACGCAACCGAACCTAGATTTTTGTCAGTTGGCCCTGAAAACCTTAATCAACACCGAGTTATTTCCCTCAGAACGCTACACTGTTGACTAGTTGGCTCCATTTGAAGCTTCCGAAGCAGTACTATATTATTTTAGTTGAAAAGGCAATTATGGATGCATTTACTGTTACCTACATCTAAAACATGAAACTCTTACTAGTAATTACATTTAAAACTATACATAACAATTTGAATTCAAACGCGACGGGGTCATTGTATTAAAATTTGAAAAAAATTCGGAGACAATAATTATGAGAAGGAGAGCAAGAGAGAGCAAGAGAGAGAGAGCAAGAGAGAGAGAGAGAGAGAGAGAGAGAGAGAGAGAGAGAGAGAGAGAGAGAGAGAGAGAGAGAGAGAGAGAGAGAGAGATTTCCTATCCTATCCTATCCTGTAACTCGAAGGTCGTTGGGGCACCACAGATGATCGTTTACCCAGCGTACTTCAAGTGTCTCTGTCCTCAGCACCCCCCTCATGGCTTCGCTCAGTGTCAAGCCAGTCCATTCTCGAATGTTATCCTCCCACCTCTTTTTCTTTCTCCCTCTTCTTCTGCCTCCTTGCACCGTGCTTTGCAGAATTGTCTTTCCAAGGCCTGAAGCTCTGGTTACGTGGCCATACTATCGGAGTTTCCATTTCTTCACCACTGTGAGCATGACATCGTGTTGTCCAATGGCTTGTGTGATAGTCTGCCTGACATCCATTCCAAAGCCTCTGGAGGTGGTGTCAAATCTTTGTACCAGCTGTTCAAGTTATTGTTCCTCTTCAGCCAATCCATCAATATCTACCGCAAAACGGAGGTTGGAGATTGCTCTACCCTCTATGCTTACTATGCCTTCGTGGTCTGCAAGGGCATCTGCCATGATGCGTTCTAGAAAGATGATGAAGAGTGTTGTCCACAGTAGGCATCCTTGACGCACGCCGATTGTTGTCTTGAACCAGTTCCCCATGACGCTGTTGTTGAGGACTGTACTGGTAATCTTGTCATACAGACTTTTGATGACTTTAATGATGTTAGGACTGATGTTGTACACTCTCATGGTTGCCCACAGAGCTGCATGCCAGAATCGGTCAGACGCCTTCTTGAAGTCTACAATCACACAATATAGATGTTGGTGCTGTAGGTATTTCTTGCAGATTATTATGAGGTTGAAAATCAGTTCAGTGGTACTTCGCCCTGCCCTGAATCCTGCTCATTCTTCAGCTATGATTTGTTCAGATTGGGGTTTCAATCTGTTGAGTATTATTTTCAGGAGGACCTTGCTGGGATGGCTGATGAAGTTGATGGTGCGGTAATTTTAACACTCCTGAAGGTTACCCTTTTGGGGAAGAGTGATGACAAGCGACTGAATTCATGGTGTAGGCCACTCCCCACTCTGCCAGACCTTGTTACATATAATGGTGAGGGCGTCAATCATCGCTTCTCCCTTTGCTTGAAGGAATTCTGCGGGTGTGTTGTCCACTCCCACTGATTTCCCATTTTTCAGCGACTGCACTGCTGCATCAACTTCTTCTCGGAGAATTGGGAGGATTTTGTTCTCTTCTTTGTTCTGGAGACAAGTTAGAACTGATGGGTCTCCGTTTGGTGTGTGGTTGTAAAACGCATGGAGATTTATTACAAACGGAGAGAGATTTACTACAAACAAACTGCTGCCTCAACTACTTCTCGGAGAATTGGGAGGATTTTTTCTTCTCCTCTGTTCTGGGGGACATGCTAAAACTGATGGATCTCCGTTTGGTGTGTAATTGTAAAACGAAGAAAGATTTAATACAAACGGAGAAGGATTTAATACAAACAAATCAAATAAATGAATAAAAGGATTCACTCACCGGATTTTGTGGAATGGCGTCTGTAGCTACCGTCGAAAGCGGCAATGAATTTGTTGATATTCTGGAGTTCTTGGATGAAGACACACAAGTAAAATTCTCCAGGTGTATTATCCAACGAAGATTTTGTCTCCACTAGCAAAATTTGCTTATTAAAGGCAGCAAACAAAATTGTCCGAGTTGGACGCATTTGCTTGTTGGCATCAAACAAGATATAACACAACAATACAGAAAGGCAATGAACACAATACACGTACTTTGTATTCGACATAAAAGACAGAAAAAACAAATATATTTCAAGACATAGGCCTGCATGAAACATGAAACACCTTTCCTTGCATGAACAGCCTATATGCATACAGAAGAAAAAGAACATTATCGTTTAATTTACAAACAAAGAAACAATTAAAACATATAACAAGCCAATACAAATACTCGCACAAAGCGCGCATATTATGTTTGTAAAACACGATTAAAATCCAATGACAACAAACTATTTGTTATGAAATGAAAATAATATGATGCAATACTAACGTTGGTAAATTTTCTTTTTCTAACAGCCAAGTTACCATTAACACTATAAAAAAAAGAGAGAAAGATGAAAAAAGCATCAACAAATAACCATTTCAAAAATCATTTGGACAAGCTTCCAAAATTCAAATACTGCTTTAAGGAAAAGTTATGCTTTTCAGACTCAAATTACTTATAGTTTTATCAATGATGGGACACAGGCCAAGTTTAACAGCCTATAAAACTGTCCATTACTACTACCATTACTACAGACAATAACGTCATTCCTTCACTGAATAAACCTATTTCTTTGAACTATATATTTATTTTATTTTGTTTTATTTAGTTCAGTTTATTTCATTCTGTTTTACTTTATTATAGTTTTAATTGTTAATTTAATTTAATTTTATATTTGAAGCTTTTTATCTGATTCGCCGCCTTGACTCTCGCACAAATTTCCTGATTGTTTAAAACTGCTTTTGCAGACAAACTCATCTGTGACTTACGCAACTTAGAAAAAAGCTAATGTTGTTGAGTAATGTTTGTTTTTTCTTATTTATTTTTTTCTTATCACAGTACTGTAGCTTGAATGCAGTACTCTTTGCCAAAATCATCCATTTTGTTTTACATCCTAACCAAAATCCCTAAAATCATTTGCGGACCTTCACATTAATGACATTTAAATGCATACATATATGTCGCAGTGACAACGTTTCACGAACGACTGATTTTTCTTCCTCAGAACAAGACTGTTCTGTTGGTCACATCATGTGGAACAGTTAAAGAATTCTTTCCTGCTAGTTCTATTTCGCTTGAAGGAAAATCATTATCCATGTCTAGTTGTTGTGGATAATTAGACCAATCCGTATATGTATGGGGAAAATCTTATTTCCATTCAGTTTCCCTGTACACATTAATATATGTCCTAATTGGTTTTGAAATAAAAAAGAGTGTCGGGGGCTTATCATTTACTACTACTCCTACTATTGCTACTACTAGGCCTACTATCTACGCGCTTTTCAACAACAAATACATATATATATATCATCCAAACATGTGGTATAAAAGTAATGAGATCACTATTAGAAGTAAGTAAGTAAATAACAAAATTAATGGACACGTTCTGTTTACATGCAACACTAACAGTATAGTATTATAAATGTTACGAGATGATAAGTGTCGTAAATGGCGGCAAAACGACAAAAACACAACACAACATAAACACGGAATGATAAAATAATAATAATGATACAATAACAAACAAACAAACAAACGCTTACCCACAAAAAATTCTAAAAGCATTCATGAACTCACGCATACACACTCAAGAGTGCGCGCGCACACGAATAAAATACAAACATAACAACGTGACAACAGCAAACACCCGCCGACTAGTTCCATACGCAACTAAAACCACACGACCACACATCCACACACACGACCAGTTTTAAAAGAATGCATGCTCGCACACCCACGCACCCACACACACAATCATTTCCAACCATACCTCTCACTCAGCAAAGTCATTCCTCTCCATTTTTTTTATACATCACACATCGCCTCTCTCTCTCTGTATCTGTCTTTCTCTCTCTCACTCACCCCACATCCACCTCATCATATTAAACACAATCCATCCATTCCCTCTCACACACACAAACATCTTTTCTCGCTCTCTCTTCTCAACCCACCGTACACTACTTTTACTTTAGCCCCCCAAACCTTCAAAATCAACCTGACCAATTAAAACAATCAACACTACTTTTACTTTAGCCCCCCAAACCTTCAAAATCAACCTGACCAATTAAAACAATCAACACTACTTTTACTTTAGCCCCCCAAACCTTCAAAATCAACCTGACCAATTAAAACAATCACCCAATAAAATAAAAATAAATTCAGCAAAAAACCGAAAGAACACCACGATGCATTGTTAAATTCAATAATTTAATGTTAATATTTCTGAGTCAAATATACTCACTGTGGCTCGAATCTCTCGGAAGCCTGTAGGGAAGAGTGCCTGGAAACGCCGGTTTTGGGGGATAGCTCGTAGTCGCTGTCGGAACGGTACAAGAACGACTCCCTCCTTTGCGGGAGGTTCTGGAGAATAAGCCCGGAGGGGCTGCCCCCTTCCAAGGGGCTGCGTCCCGGTCCCGCGCCATTCTCCACGTCAAAGCTGTGAAGACAACAAGAAACGAAGGAATATTAATCAAAAACATAAACGGAAATGAAACTTACCTATAACAAGAAAGATGAAAAACTGAATTTTACAAAAAATACTGTAAAATTTAATTACGCTCAATAAAAAAAAAAACATCAAAGAAAATACAAAGAAAGAAATCACAGCAAGAACTAACGATAAATTATGTGTGTTTTTTTATGAAAGGAACCGAAATTAATCACAACATAAAAGGAAAAGGAATTTTGATCTTGACAAGAAAGAAAGAAAAACATATCTGGAGCAAGAAAGAAATAAAAAGTATTCATAACAAGAAAGAAAGAAAAATTATTCATAATAAGAAAGAAAGAAAGAATATTTATAACAAGAAAGAAAAAGGAAAGAAAAACAAATAAAATAAAGGACATAAAAAATACAGATAAAAGAAACTACTATCATAATAATGGATGACAATGTAAATTCTGGTATTCGAAGCAGCAACAACAACAACAATAATAACAACAACAATAACAACTGTCGTGGTGGAATCATTTGGACACTAAACGCTTATACACAAAAGAATCAACCACAAAACCAGATAGCATCATGAAACACATCCACAGAAAACGCACAACGAAAATAAATACAAGCTTGCGTACATATATATGCACATTTAATCAAACAGTTATTCCTTCAATCAATCGCTATGCCAGCAAACTGAGCTGAGTACAGAGTACTGGCCCTACATTCTGAATTAGGGTAGGTGTCCCCATTTGCGGGTCAGTTCTCTACGCTTTCCAGACGTCATGGTAGACCGTGATTTTGCTACCAGCGTCTATGCAATCAACCTATCACTGTGTGTGTGTGTTTGTTTGTGTGTGTGTGTGTGTGTGCAGGAAAGTCATAACACCGTGAAAACAAGTGTGTTTGTTTGTTTGTTTGTTTGTTTGTGTGTGTGTGTGTGTGTGTGTGTGAGAGAGAGAGAGAGAGAGAGAGAGAGAGAGAGTGGGCACACTTACACTGTGTTATCTAGCTGGACAAATCAGTGAACATCTACATAACTTGTTTTGACATACCAACTTGTTTCGACGTCAGAACAATGATGGGTTAGGGCTGGGTTAGAGTTAGGGTTTGAACAGGTAAAAGTACTTAAAAATGGGGACGAAATATGACCCATTGTCATCACAACGCATGTGGCGTTTCAGGAAAGTCATGATAATTAATACTGTGCACCCACGGCTGGATGTGTGGGGGGGGGGAAGGGGAGGAGGGTTTCTTGTTTACACAGTGTTATCTGGACAAATCAGTGAACATCTACATAACTTGTATTGACATGCCTACTTGTTTTGACGTCAGAACAATGATCCGTTAGGATTAGGGCTGGGTTAGGGTTAGGGTTCGAACATTTCAATGTACTTAAAAATGGGGACGAAATATGACCCATTGTCAGCACAAAGTAGGTGGTGTCTCAGTAAAGTCAGTATAATACTGTGTACCACCGGCTCTGTGTGTGTGTGAATGTGTGTGTGTGTCTGTGTGTGTGTGTACCTTAGCTGGCTGTCGTTCAAAACTTTTACATAGTACTTTAGGACTGATGTCATCTCATAAATGATGGAAGATGACCGCCCGGCCGCAATTGCCAAACAACTCGTCCTTTGTTCATTCAGACCCATAATTATGTTCAACCGCCACTAACACATGTCTAGACATTACCCTGACCACCGAGGGAGAATGGGACCTAATGGTTTGTGAGTGTGTTTGTATAACTGGCACAGTGCAAGGAGGTAGAAGAAGAGGGAGACCGAAAAAAAGGTGGGAGGACAACATTCGAGAATGGACTGGTTTGACATTGAGCGAAACAATAAGGTTTGCTGAGAACAAGGAAAGATGGAGTATGCTGGTTAAACGATCATCTGTGGTGCCCCTACGACCTTCGAGTTATGGGATAGGATAGGATAGATTGTATAACTGGCACTATTTATTCACCTTAAGAAAGATCTTTGCAATCGTTGCTTAGTAATGCATGTGTGTGCAGAGTAGACCTCGGTTTATACTGTCGTTGAAAGAAGTTAATTTGCACTATCAGAGATGCCAAAGCCATAGCATGGTTGAGGCGTTTGAAACTGCAGCTGCTGCTTGTTGATCCTTGACCATAAAAGCCGTGATTTACACTGCCCACATTCTTTCGATGTAGGTTTTAAGCTAGACTATTGCATGTCAAGGGGATGGATGATAAACCCTGCTGAGAGAGAGGCAGCGACATTAGAAAGAATGGGGAGAGCGGAGAGAGAGAGAGAGAGAGAGAGAGAGAGAGAGAGAGAGAGAGAGTTGTTGTGGAATGCACCTTTTGATCTAATTAATGAATATCACAGCATCATGTATAAGTGTATGTGTGTCAGACTTGATGGAGAGGGGTCGGTAGAATATGGTGATGGGAGGGGTGGAAAGGCGGAGAAGAGAGAGAGAGAGAGAGAGAGAGAGAGAGAGAGAGAGAGAGAGAGAGAGAGAGACAGAGACAGAGAGAGAGAGCGAGAGAGAGAGCACAATCATTTCCCATCGAAATGACTACCAAGTGTTTATGGGTGAAGAACCCCAACTAAATTACAAACCAGCCGAATTCGTCCTGGACTTGAAAGCGTGTTGAAAGACGAAGTGGGAGCCTAGGGCGGCTGACGTTAGATCCTGTATCAGCCAGCGCATTGAGCAGCTCTTTCGCTGGAAAAGCGCTATATAAAAGTGATACAATAAATAAAGGGGGCGCAATTCGTGGTGCGACCAAACGTTTTGTATCTTGTATAAAGTGCTTATTGGCTGCGAGTCAAAACCAAAGATATCAACGAATTAAAACCAACCGATTTCGCCATCCAAGGACGAAATGTGTGGAAAGGCGAATAGTTATATCACACGCCGTTTGCTACGAAACATTACATTACATTACATGATTATTGCTTTAGGTCCAGCGGACTCTTCCGAGCCAAATCAGGATCTAGGACCAGTGCTACGAAACGACATTATGGAGGAAAGGTAAAGTGTTCGTTGGCTGAGCGCCAGGATTTGGGCGAAAACAGCAGTATTGAACCCATTGGCACCAAAACAGGGTGTGTCAATAATCTGCCATGAAATGATTATTGATCGATGACAGAATCAGACAAGTGATTCCAACGTACTGTGCCTAACACCAAGATCACTAAAGGGATCGAAGTATTTGGGATAAATAAAGCTCGTTGACCAGCTCAAAGCTTTCTCCCTAATTCAACAAAAATATCATGTTGCACACGAAATGTTTAGATCTATTGGTAGTAGTAGTATATAACATAGAAGTAGTAGTATATAACATAGAAGTAGTAGCAGTAGTATACAGCACAGTAGTAATAATAATAATAATAATAATAATAATAATAATATAACACAGTAGTAGTAGCAGTAGTAGTAGTAGTAGTAGTAGTAGTAGTAGTAGTAGTAGTAGTAGTAGTAGTAGTAGTATAACATAGAAGTAGTAGCATATAACATAAAAGTAGTAGTGGTATATATCATAGGAGTAGTAATAGCAGTAGTAGCAGCCTCGTGGGGCAGTGTGTACGAGATTATTCATGTCACCGAGGGTTTTCTCCGGGTACTCAGTTTTCCTCCCTCCCTTCAATATATGTATTGGATGCAGTCAGTCCGGAATTATACAAATAAATATTCTGTCTTCTAATGGCGACTTGCTTTACACTCCATGTTTGAATGAAGACAGTGTGTTTGTTGTGCATGTAGGTTGAGTTTAACTTGAGAGCGTGTACGTTGGTTTCAGATCGCCGCGCTTTGATTCTGATTTATGAATAAGGCGCGTATAGCATCAAATATAATCAAATATAATAATAATAATAATAATAATAATAATAATAATAATAATAATAATAATAATAATAATAATAATAATAATAATAATAATAATAATAATTATAATAATAATAATAATAATAATAATAATAATAATAATATAACAAAGTAGTTATAACAGTAGTATAACAGTAGTAGTAGTATATAGCATAGTAGTAGTAGTAGTATTAATAGTAGTAGTAGTAGTAGTAGTAGTAGTAGTAGTAGTAGTAGTAGTAGTAGTAGTAGTAGTAGTAGTAGTAGTAGTATATAGCACAGTAGTAGTAGTATAATAACACATTATTTTTTAAGTGTTATTTTAACAACTTTATTATCACCAAGATGAAATTCGGGCACTTTCGTTTTTTGAAAGTACAGCAGCCCCAAGTGAAGCGCTTTACCCAAGGTACAAGCTGGGTGTGTTCTTGTCATCGGCACTAACCCGTCTAGGAAATGCGCGTCAGGATCTTTAAAGTCCGTTATGATGGAATGCATGCGACACACACTAGACTTCGGTTTATACTCTCATCCGAAGGTGTAGTAGTAGTAGTAATAGTAGTAGTAGTAGTATATAATAACGTAGCAGTAGTATATAACATAGTAGTAGTATATAACACAGTAGTAGTAGTATATAGCGTAGTAGTAGTATATAATAAAGTAGAAATAGTATATAACATAGTAGCAGTAGCATATAACATAGTAGTTATAGTATAAACATGTAACACAGTAGTAGTAGTAGCGTATATAATAAAGTATCAGTAGTATATAACATAGACAGCAATAGTAGTATATAACATAGTAATAATAGTATATAGCACAGCAGTTGTAGTGGTATAGAACGTAGAAGTAGTAGTATATACCGTAGTAGTATCTATATATATAAATTGCTTAGCCGGAAGTCCTTCTTCGCCGTTACTATAAAGTTTGTCTCCTATGGACGCTGATCTGGGCAGTTGCTGAGAGCTGCTGATCGGCCTGCAGTGTGCTCAAAACCAGCCAAATCGTTATAGCCGACATTTCCTTACCGAACGTTTAACCGTTTCTGAGATAAATAAATAAACAAAATGTCCACAAACTGCAATAGCCTCATTCCGCGCGCTTCCATTAAAAATCAAATTGAGGTTTCAGCATGTTTTCCCATATAGCCCAAAAAATTAAGTGTTTTTGTACGAAGCATTGATAGCGTAGTTGGTAACACTTTCGCTTACCGTTTAGGGAGACCCAAGTTCGAATCCGACGCGGGCCATATTTTTTTTTCCCACTACAATATGGATATTTTTATTTTTAATTTAGCCTTTTTACCTTTATTATTATTATTATTATTATTATTATTATTATTATTATTATTATTATAACATTATTATTATTATTATTATTACTATTATTATTATTATTACTATTATTATTATTTATAATATTATATCTTATATCAAATTTTCTTTTAAAACCTTGGTGTTTATGATTTCTATTTGTATTATTCTATATTATTATTATTATTATTATTATTATTATTATTATTATTATTATTATTATTATTATTATTATTATTATTATTATTATTATTACCAAGGATCGGGATGGGGTGGTACGTTATTATTATTATTATTATTATTATTATTATTATTATTATTATTATTATTATTATTATTATTATTATTATTTATAAACTAATAATAATAATTATTATTATTATTATAATATCTTATATCAAATTTTATTTTACAACCTTGGTGCTTTTTATGATTTCTATTTGTATTATTCAATATTATTATTATTATTATTATTATTATTATTATTATTATTATTATTATTATTATTATTATTATTATTATTAAGGATCGGGATGGGGTGGTACGTGTAGGTAAAAGGGGGCTACGGGTAGGTTTAAAGGGGCATGGGTAGGCATAACGGGGATACGGGTGTATATAAGGGGGTATAGTGATGGTCGATTCCTTTCATCCATACTTGCGAAACGATCAACGGGGAAGTATCAAGGAGGGTACAGGTAGGTTACAAGGGGGGTACGAAAGGTATCAAGGGGTTATGGGGAGGTATCAAGTGGGTTCGGGGAGGTATCAAGGGGGTATGATGAGGCATCATGGGGGGGGGACGGGGAGATATCAGAGGGGGGGGCGTATGGTGAGGTATCAAGGGGGATATGGGGAGGTATCATCGTCCAAATGAAACTCGCAGACAACAGTTGTCTCTCTGTCTACATTTTAAACAGCAACCTGTGTACCCTGGCTTGCCAGGGTACAAAAACCACTAGTATAACATAAGTAGCAGTAGTAGTAGTAGTGTAATATAAAACATAGTAATAGTAGAGTATATAACATCTTATTAGTAGTATATAAAATAGTGGTAGTAGTAGTTGATTAATTTGTCGTGGCGGTAATAGAAAGTAGGACCTGCTGTTGTTCTTGTTCCTGTAAGTTTTTATTGATGTGTTTTTAACTTAATAAGTTATCCCCCTCTAGCCTTGAGGCTATTAACAGTAGGTCAAGGACCCCGGAAGCCTCGATTTCGAATTCGCCAGACTTCACGTGACCAATTTAGAGGACACTCGCGTTAAAGGCAATCTCGAGACGTCTGGGAGCGGGAAGGGAAAAGTGGAGAAATTGGGAACAGAATGGGAAAGCAGGAAATAAGTGGCAGCCAGCAAGATGATAACACGTGACTGGAATGACCAATGGGAGCCACCCGAAACGGCTACAAACCAATCAAGTCAGAGTATACGGTAGTGGCTGAGTACACAGCACATTAGTACAACACACACAAGCACACTCGCACGGTCCCACCGCCGTAGCTCAAGTGGTAGAGCGTTCGCCTTGCACACCGATGAACCAGGTTCGAATCCCGTGGTGGGCGAAATAAATTGTGTCCATCTTCACTGTCCATTTTAGCAGTATGATTGCTCTGATGATTCAGTGTTGATTCAGGTCCCTACCCCTCTTTCTCTGGGATGGTTCTCCCCATCTGCCATATCGCCAATGGTGGGTGTAGACGTTAAACCTCAATGTTCATTCACTCACTCACTCGCACGCACGCACGCAGGCACATTAACACATACACGCAACACACACATTTAACGTCAAATAAAGTACCTAAATACACGGGGCTAAATCTTGCCTTCCTTCGTTTGCGCTGCATATCAATATACTTCGCATTCGGCAAGTCACAAGAGAATTGTGCCTATATGCAGGAGAGTGAACTTTCAGTTTATCTGTCCCCATTGTCTGGTCTGGAATTCCTTACCATCCGACCCAAAAAAATGTTGGTATCACCACAGCTTTTAAATCCCAACTTTAGAGCTATCTTAATAAACAATTTGTAAGAATTATCAATTAATTAATGTATTTATATTTTTTTATTCTTTATTAATTTTTTTAAGGGGGAAGGAGGAGGGGGAAGGGGTCATGAATAGGCTACTTACACGTACGCGCAATGTCCTCATTTTAACTGGAAACGCGGCGATATAAGAGCAGGCCTGGGAATGAGAAAAAGTGGTTTGGGCGTACCGTATATCGGGACGCGCGGCACTAGATAGTTAGTTAGAGAGGCGAGGCCCGAAGGGCCGAAGCACCTTGCGGTCTAGGGGGTCTGGGGGAGCGCCGTAAGCTCCCCCAGCGGGGTCCGGGGCGGAGCCCCGGCCGCCAACACATTTCCTGCATTCTGAAACACAAATCTGGCCTCTCCTAGTGCCTTTAAAACACATTTCCTGCATTCTGAAACACAAATCTGGCCTCTCCTAGTGCCTTTAAAGTGTTAATTTTAAAAAAAAAAATTGTCCAACATATTAACACTGACAAGAACTTCTAATCTGTCACAAATAAAACTAACAAACAAACAAAAATAAGCAATCAGACAATACCAAGATAAATGCACAACAAGCTATACATCAAGTATTGTACTTTGTAGTTCTACTGCTTTTCATGAAAGGATAGCTTCATTTGCTTCCTAGGAGGCTCTTGTTTCCTCAAGCTTGCACTGGGCTTTGTCCTTTGCATCAACACTACATTGCAGGAGTGAGCTTCTTTCTGCTGTGATGCTACTGTCAAAACTTGTGCGACACATCAAGCAATAGGCTATTCCTGGCTCGTTCACTTTTCGGACCCATTCGGCGTAACGGCCCGTCAAAGTACGTGGTTTGCTGCTGGACTGGCTCGATCTGGATTCCAACGGAACTTTGTAGTCCCGATCCATCCACTCCCATGACCACTTATATCGACATTCTGAATCGTCGAATATTCCGCCACGTTCAACGAAGTCTCTACGCAACGCCATTACTGCCAAGAAGTAATATTCTTTCTAGCTTTGCTATTGGTTGATCGATATAACCATCAGCCATTCGGAAATTTTGTTTCTTGTAGAGAGGAAGTATCGAACGAAGGATGTCTCAAACCGAAAGCAGTGCATCTTAACACTGTCCACTATGAACGGAAAACGGACAAAATGTATTGCATGCGCAAAACTAGTCAGAGTTCGGTTTCGGCGTAAGAAGGTCACTTTCAGCGTAAATGCAATGTGACTTCGGCGTAATTACGCCGAAAAGCGTACCATTCCCAGGCCTGAAGAGGATCGTTTCTCTAAGAGACAGAGCAGAAATATAGATTTGTATTTTGAAATATAGATTGGCTGCATCCAGTAGGTTGTATTTTTGTGTTGTATTTTTTTAAAAAGGAGAATGCAAATGTTGGATCAAAAAAACATCAAACTTCATTCGAAGCAAACCGACGATAAATACAATAAATAATAATAATAATAATAATAATAATAATAATAATAATAATAATAATAATAATAATAATAATAATAATAATAATAATAATAAACTAAAACAGAACAAAATTATTCCAAAATAAACTGAAAGAAAAGAACCTTTTCCAAGTAAGAACGGAAACTACTTACAGTAGAAATGTTCACGATGTCACGGACGATAAGCACGTGCCTTTATTTTCTAGGAGCAAACAAGGGGGAAAATAGCCTGATGTCGTACTCGTCAATCAATAGGGCTATTACGAAAACACGGAAATCATAACAAGACACACAGCAAGTCTAGGATGTGGAAAAGTGATTCAGTTCCGCCAAATATAGAAAAAATATATAGAGCTGTAGTGGAGAAAATGTTTTCTCCGGGCACTCCGGTTTCCTCCCTCCCTCCCTCCCTCCCTTCAATAATGGTACTGGATGCAGTCAATATAAAAAAATTCAAAAATAAAAATTAGATTTTCTATCCGTCTTCCAATAGCGATCTCCTTGCCTTTACACCACCTGTTTGAGTGATAGATGTGTATTTGTTGTTATTGTTGTTGTTGTTGTTGTTGTTGTTGTGTGTGTGTGTGTGTGTGTGTGCGTGTGTGTGTGTGTGTGTGTAAGGGTGGATGAGACAGGTGAACGTGTACGTTGGTACAGGTCGCCGCGCTTTGAGCCTGATTGATTTGGGGAAAAGCGCGTATATCGCATCCAGAATTATTATTATTATTATTATTATTATTATTATTATTATTATTATTATTATTATTATTATTATTATTAAATTATAATACGATATTTCAACGAAAATTTACACATCTAACTGATGGGTGTGTCATTTTCAATTATAAAACAACTATGTCCAAGATTGTTTCTTTGACTGACTTAGGAAAACACGTTATATAAAAACACATTTATTATTATTATTATTATTATTATTATTATTATTATTATTATTATTATTATTATTATTATTATTATTATTATTATTATTATTGTTACAAAACCGCCAGAAAATAAAATTATATTGTTTGGACGAAACAAAGGTTTAAAAAAATCTAAGATAAGAGAGTACAAACGATCTCAGAAAGAATAAGAAGAAGAAGAAGAAGAAGAAGAAGAAGAAGAAGAAGAAGAAGAAGAAGAATTAAATAACAATATGGGATTCTATAAACGCCCTTTTCCCCATATCATATATCAATCTCAAAACGCGGCGATCTGTACCAATATACACGCTCACATGTTGTACCCATTCTCACATATACAACAATAACACGTCTAACACTCACATAGGGTGCAAAGGCAGGGAGATCGCTGTTAAAAGACCGAAGGAAATCGGCTTTTTCTTTTTGAAATGTTAGATAGACTGCATCCAATAACATTACTAAGGGCATGGAGGAAACGGAGTGTGTCCGGGAATTTAATGTATACTTTTTGTAAAGCTGAAGAAGAAAGTATCACACAACGTTTTTGGAATTGTGATTGTGTGAGACACTTCTAGAACCTTTTTGAACGATGGGTTAAACAGATATGTGAAAATTTACATAATTTAGCATTAGCCGAAAGTTTGGTGGTAATCGGAATTGATATGAACGTGAACACGGGTCGTACGTCACCAGATCATCAGGCCTTGCAAAGACCATCCTGCAAGGCACAGTGCAAGGAGGCAGAAGAAGAAGGAGACCGAAAAAGAAGTGGGAGGACAACATTCGAGAATGGACTGTCTTGCTGAGGACAGGGAAAGATGGAGTACGCTGGTTAAACGATCATCTGTGGTGCCCCAACCACCTCAGAGTTGTGGGATAGGATAGGATAGGATAGGATAAGATAAGATAAGATAGGATAGGATAGGATAAGATAAGATAGGATAGGATAGGATAGGATGATAGGATAGGACTAGCATTGTATCTTTCAGTATTATATTTTCATTCTAATTTAAGTTTAAAAACAGGTAACCAGCTTATTTTGTATTTATATACTTTTAGCTGGAATGTTGTATTGAAAAAAGAAACAGAAAAAGTAAAAATAAAAAAGACTATTTCATACTACGTACAGTCTTTACTAGGTACAAAGATTATAGTATACCACAATCTTTACTAGGTACAAAGACTATATAATACCATAGTCTTTACTAGGTACAAAGACTATATAATAACATAGTCTTTACTAGGTACAAAGACTATATTATATCAAAGTCTTTACTAGTTACAAAGAATATATTATAGCACAGTCTTTACTAGTTACAAAGACTATATAATACCGTAGTCTTTACTAGTAATACCCAAACTAATTTAATTACCGATTTTGTACAAACTGACAAATAGTGTTAGACTTTGATGCTTCATATTCTACTTTTTAAAACTTTTTTTCCCTATATTACTGACAACTTTGTTTGATTTTATTGATTAGTTATGATGAATAAACGTGTCTTGGCTTTTAGAAGGCGCATTGTCACGATGAAGACCTTGTTGTTATTCTCTGAGGACTCTGATGGGAGTTGCGAGCAAGAAACTTTAAGAAATACGAATCACTTCCAGAAGCACAGGCAAATTCCCAGCACAAGTGAGATTAAAAAAAAAAAAAATCAAGTTACTGGAAGGTAGTGCTAGAAGGTATGTGAGAAAAACCCTCAGAAGTACGAACCTGTTTCAGCAGAAAAGGGAGTGCGTAAGAGGAAGTGCGTAAGAGGGAATGCGGAACATACGCGTAGAAAGAGTGAAGCATACTTTACAGGGATAGCAGCTGCTACAAGTAGCACAGTGCTACCAGAATAAAATCTGCTGAGCATAAGAAGATAAAAGCGAATAAGAGAGAGAGAGAGAGAGAGAGAGAGAGAGAGAGAGAGAGAGAGAGAGAGAGAGAGAGAGAGAGAGAGAGAGAGAGAGAGAGGGTTGGGGGACAAGGACAGAGAGAGAGAGAGGGGGACTGGGGAACAAGGAGAGAGAGAGAGAGAGAGAGAGAGAGAGAGGGAGAGAGAGAAAGAGAGAGAGAATGGTGGACATGTTATGTGCAAAAAGGATGGAGGTTTTACTCTATAAGCATTAGCCTAATCTTAACATCTGCCCTAGCGTCATTCACTCTCGTATTCAGGCTAATATAATATGCCATCCTATTTGCGGCAGACATTCACGTATTCAAGAGAGTGAGAGAGAGAGAGAGAGAGAGAGAGAGAGAGAGAGAGAGAGAGTGAGAGAGAGCGAGAGAGATCGAGAGGGAGAGAGAGAGAGAGATTAATGGTGTGAAACATTTATTAAGAAAAATAAAGAAAAGGAGGAGGAGGAGAAGAAGAAGATGATGATGATAAAGAGGAGGAGGAGAAGAAAATAAAAAGGAGGAGAAGGAAAGGAAGAAGAAATTAATGTAAGTAGAAGAGAAAAGAGAGAAGGAGGAGATGTAGGTGGAGGAGCAGGAGTAGGAGAAAATAAAGGACATATTTATTCCTAAGCAAGAGCCGCTCGGACCATTAATGCTACTAGATAGTTGATATGCAATTTCCTGTTCCAGTTCTTCTTGTTCTTTTATTGTCTTTTGACATTTGGATAACAATCAGAGAGAGAGACAGAGAGAGAGAGGAAATGGAGAGAGAGAGGGGGGGGAGGGGGAGAAGAAGAAGAAGATGATGAAGATGATGATGATGATGATGATATGAAGAAAAAGAGGAAGAAAAAGAAGAAGAGAAAGAAGAAAAAAAAGTAGAAAAAAAAAGATGATGATGATGATGATGATGATGATGATGAT
This sequence comes from Oncomelania hupensis, assembly GCA_036898135.1. Lineage (NCBI taxonomy): Eukaryota > Metazoa > Mollusca > Gastropoda > Littorinimorpha > Pomatiopsidae > Oncomelania > Oncomelania hupensis. Next base: position 45,901,697 of record CM072516.1, read on the forward strand.
GATGGTGATGATATGATGGTGATGATGATAAAAAATGATGATGATGATGATGATGATGATGATGATGATGATGATGATGATGATGATGATGATGATGAAGAAAGAAAAAGTAGATGATAACGATGAAAGAAGAAGAAGAAGAAAAAGAAGAAGAAGAAGAAGAAGAAGAAGAAGAAGAAGAAGAAGAAGACGTAGAAGGGCGGAACAATTTCTGCTATTATATAAACACTGCTGCCATTTGAAATTGGCCACAAACACATCTACTTTAAAGCAGCGCCCACATTTGGCTTATGGTTTACGGCTTATGCATTGGGATATAAGCTTTTTTACTGACCGGAACTTTGACGGGTGGCCACATCTTAATAGTTTAGTGGCCACATTTGACTTACGCTTTACGGCTTATGCATTGGGTCGGAGGTAGTGGTGCCATGTTTATAACGGCCCTGTTCGAATTTATAAACCTGTATAGCGGTGTAATTTCACTACAACAAGGCACTTTGTAATGACGATGTAATGTACTCTTTCACGATTTTACTATAATTTGAAACAACTTTACTAAGATCGACAAGCAACAAGTGAATTCAACTGCCTGAGCTCGCCAAGTCGTGTGTGGCAGAAAACTTTGTTGCGTATAATCATGCGTGTGGGGAGGAGTTTAGGTTGAACTCTAAACTCGTGACGTCACACTCTTGCTTCTGATTGGTCCTCGTAAGCCCAGCTTAAGTATTTTTGCTGAATTACGAGGGGCCGGATAGCTTTCCCCTATACGCCTTGGTGTCCGGGGACGCTAATTTACCTTACTACTGCCGGATAGCTCAGTTGGTAGAGCGGCTTACTAGTAACCGAAAGGTACCTGGTTCGAATCCCGGATTGGCCAACGTATGACCATATTATTTTCCCCTTACATATACCATCAACTGGTTCGCTGGTGTCAGAATAATGTGACCAGTAATCGCCTATACGCTTCGGTGTCGTGTGACTATAGTCTACAGTTACATTTTGCTGAAGAGATCAAACACGCGCCGTGGTCGAGCAGGGGTGGCAGTCCTGCTCTAGGAGGTGTTCAGACCCACACGCGCTTTATCGGCGGAGATGAACGACGCGGGGATTCCTGTGGAGGGTGGCGTCCTCCGGACAGCAGTTGCTACGCATTGCCAGTCTCCCCGGTTTGACCCACTTCCTCCACCTTTGGCGCGCCTGCCACACCATCTATACCTCTGCCTTATGCGGGCATCTCCTACAACAATGACCTACTTCAACACTGCAACAAATGATAACCTGCGACAAGCCTTGTGGCACTTCATCACGAAGTCTTACTACATCTTGACCACTTATCTCCGTCCCATATATGCGAAAGTGTCCGGGGACGTTAACCTAAATAGCGAAACGAACGCGCACTATCCTTGTGAAATATTACGTTAGCCAGTACGCAAGGAAATACATAAGAAATTCATAAACGTAACACAAATGTAGCCGGGTACGTAACACAAGTGTGGCCGGGGGCCTTAACTGAAAATGTTAATTCTCAATCACCATACATAAATCCGCCTACTTCAACTTCAAACTGTACTAGGCGTAGGATCAATTTATTATTAGGTATACAGAATATAATATAATTATAAAATATATCGGATTTCCCATTACAGATCTCTCAGCTTCGTTGATGATTATGGCACGACGTAGCTGAAGACAGTGTTTTCCATAGAAAGACAGGGAGAGAGAAAGAGGGTGCACAACATGAATAAGTACTTTGGCTCTAGGAAGGCATGCTGGAGATCATGCTAACATAATTATTATTATATATACGACCCTAGTGAGATGGACTGTGTTACATTCATATTGATAGGAGGCCAATAGAAAATAGGCTATAATGATAGTGAATGATTGCGCCATGAATAAGCATGCCCACCGTATAGCGTAGTTGGCCATTTCACGGTCCGTCTTGAAGGACCTGCAGCGTGTGAGGCCGGCCAGGAAAGAAGGTCTTCGCATTCTTCTGGGCAAGATACCGCTGGAGTTTGGGGACCCAGAGATGCCCCCGGATCCGGGGCTCCCGCTCGCGGACGCTACTGCAGAGGCAGAGCCAGAAATGGAGATCCCGGAAGTTGTGGAGGAGGTGGCGGTGGCTTCTGCCGTCGACTCGGCGGCCGAGGAGGTGATGGTCGTCATCGTACGTTGATGGTGGTGATGGCTGTGGCTGCGCTTTAGGGAGATGGCTTGCACGGTCTGGCTACGTCGGTACTGGGAACGGAGGTGGGACAGGGACGGGGACTGAGGGGTCTGAGCTGGGCTCTGGTTTTGAGTCCTTGACGGATCGCAGGAGGACTGTGTGGGCTGAGAACCTGAGGCGGGAGTCTGGGGAAGTGACTGAGCTTTCCGGCCTGTGGCGGAAGCCGGTTCAGAAGACTGGGATGAGGAGATCACGTTTCCCAGTGACTGGGGTCTAGCGGCTCCTGTGCTCTCTACTTCATCCAGGTGGTTGTTGATTGCGTCTGTGTGGCTTGCAGCCGCATGCTGAAGGTGAGACTCGTGGTGGTAAGACTTGGAGCGCGACTCGTACTGGCGATGCTGCACTTGTCGATGGAAGACTCGGGTCTCGCCTGCCTCCAACGTTTCAAACCTGTGCTGGACGTGCTGTTGTAATTTTTCGTGCAGCTGAGCCGAAGGGGTCTCCACCTGCTGGGACAACTGCGGACGAAACTGGTAAACGGTGTGACGCTGGGTCACGTGCTCCTGGCGCTGTGAAGTTGTCTCGCGTTTATGCGTCACGATGGTGTGCTCGCGCGACGCGCTTTCCTGTTGCGCGTGTGACATTACTTCCGTCTTCAACGAAGGAGAGGCATCCTGGGGTAACGATTCCTCCCGACGGTCGTGCTCATTGTGTGACCTCACTTCCGTGTGGTGTGACGCGGCTTCCTGAACCCGAGACGAGACTGCTTCTTCCTCGGCAGGGTGAAGCTCCTGTCGGTGTTTATGTGGCGACACTTTGTCTGGGGTCTGCGGACTGGAACCTTCTTGCGTCAGAGAATCCTGGGCTGTGGTACAGCGACCCATGAGGATTCTTCTTGGACTTATTGAGCTAGACCCATTACCACTAGCATGATGTTGTTGCTGCTGCTGTTGTTGCTGATGCTTCTGCTGATGGCGTTCCTTAAAATTGCTAAAACGCCGTATCATCCTCTCCATTGTGTTTGGTTATTCCTCCAACAATCTAGCGACCTGATACTTCAATCCAGTAATCCAGTGAACAACAAAGCGACTTGATGATTAACCCAAACCACGATTGGGTGACTTGGATAATCCAGTTTGCAATCCAGCGACTTGGTAATCATATACGATTTCCCGTGACGTAGTAATCCAATCCACAATCCAGTAATCCAAACTGATCACTGGTAAAACACTGACTACTCCGTGTAGGTTCAAGACATCACCACAAATCACAAAATATATCACAGTTGTCACCACTAACCTTGATATTCAGGCAAATCGGGATATCTAAAACATTAAATTGAACTACTGCAGATCACACACATGGCTTGCACAGTACCACAAAGAAGACGACCACTAAATGGCACGCTAGTGAATTTATAGATCGATATATTAAAACAAATGTTTGAATCTCTGGAGCACAATCAGTAGCAATATTCGCGAAAGCAAATTATCATATTATTTTCAGTGGTATATTATGTCAAAACTGTAGGCTGTATGCGAAGATACATTCCATAGGGAATTCAAGAACAGCGACCACTATAACCACTATCACTGAACCACACGTATGCTAAAATTCCTACTACCACGGAGAATGACCCTCTTAAACTCGTAGTATTGCAATCTGTCATTTGCACAGCAAGAACGGTCATAAGGCACAAACCACAATAGCCAAACTGTATGAGTTGTTAATTCACACAACAAACATTACAACCAGCAGTTAGTAACCAAGTCGGTACAATGTATTTTATTCAATAAGTAGCAATGTTTAGCTCTCTTAAACCTGAAAAACAATAGAATTAGTATTCTGAAAACGAGGACCGATATTATTAAAACGATAATTCAAGCTAATCTGGTAGCATACAACGCGGATATCTTGCGCCTTGAATCACTGTAACGGCACGAGATGTGCGCGCTACAAAATGAATGAATCATCATCATCATCATCATCATCATCATCATCATCATCATCATCATCATCATCATCATCATCATCATCATCATCATCATCATCATCATCATCATATTCATCTCTAGCTTCTGATCACACTATTGGACACACTGGAATAATCTATCATTATGCGAAGTCCATACAGTATAACAAAAATAAACACGTACAAAAAATAAAAAATGGTAAACCGCACTAAGCTGAAAAAACCCAACGCAGAAGAATCGCTCAGCACGGGCTATCCCCAAATCCACATGTATTCATTCAACTGAAAAGAGCCAAGTTTTCATAAAAAGTGGAACTAGTTATCAATACACTACAATTTTAAATAATCCACAAAGTCGTGTATTGATTCAACTGCGAAGTTTTGACTGAAAAGATGCAAGTTCTCATACAAAGTGGGAATGTATAGTTATTGATATCCTATACACTCTCCAATATACTATTGTAGAACACGGCGACATTTTGAATAGGACTTATTGAATAGGATATTTTGTTACTGACGTACTACACTCACGCCACGGTAGCAATTGTTCGTGAAAATATACAAAATACTCAATGTCCTGGATAAGCACATCCTCCTATCAAAATACTCAATGTCCTGGATAAACATATCCTCCTATCAAAATACTTAACGTCCTGGATAAGCACATCCTCCTATCAAAATACTCAATATCCTGGATAAGCACATCCTCCTATCAAAAAGCGCTACATAAGAACGATTAAATAAATAATAATAAATAAATAATTCCAAGACTACAAAACGACGAAAAAATATTGACACGGTATTTCTCCGTCAAACTATGCACACAATTAAAGAAGAAGTAAACACCACAGCTTATTTATTTATTTCTGTATTTTAACGTCTTATTTACTTCCACCCTTATGAAGGGTGCAAAAAAGTTAGTGTGCATGGAGGAGCTACACTAGTCTAAATGCAGGGCACTGTGTTTTATCGGTACAGTTCCAGGGGCGATTTCATTGTTGATAAGACAGTATACATATCATTTTGTAGTTGCTAATTCTATCACATATTTCTGGCTAACTAGTGCAGTTCGTTCACGTGTAGACTCCAGACCGCCCTTATGCATGCGCTATCACTTGTCTCACGTCTGCTCAAATACGTTCCCACATGTTTTCTTCAGGTATTTTGTATTATCCTTCATACTTCTTCTCGCAACTGCATCTCGTTCTATTACCATTATTTTGATTTTACGACTCTACACATATTGCGACTTTTGGATTCGTTCACACAGACTATCGTTGCTGCATCCAGCGTAACGTTTTGACGTCCTGTGAAATTTGCTCTACGTCTCTTTCACAACATGAACTCTCTCTGCAAGTGTTGCCTGAATTGTATTGCCTACGACGTTGTATTAACTACAAACACATTGTCCGCTGTAACAAAAGAGTGACCGTGTCGTAGACAGCAGCCACTCAACTGAGGATGAACCTAACTCAAACTGTTTTACACACACGCACGCGCGCGCCCAGACACACAACCGTGTAGAAACGCCGTTGTGATGACTTTCATGATACTCTACATACGTTACTTTGACATTTTTCAAATTTGTCCATTTTTTGAAGCTAACCCTAACCCTAACTCAAACCCAAACCCTAAACCAAACCCTTAACCTAACCCTAAGCCTAACACAGCCCTAAACATAACGGAACACTGTTTTTGACGTCAAAATAAAGGGGTCCGTCAAAAGAAAGTATAAATATAAAGTACATCGGGCAATTAAAAACATCATTAAAATCATACTATAAGAGTCATAAGCAACCCTGTACAGTTCACAGTACAGAATTCTCTAGAAACAAAGAACTAAAACAACCAACTTTTTTTTAAAAGAGCAATTTAAATGCCAACATCACGGTATTCAAAAACCAAAACCCATCTACATCAGCCAAATACAAACTTCCGTTGCAGCTAAACCTAACATACTTAATGGTGAAATACTACAAAATTAAAATCAATATTACAGCTATTCACAAACTAGCGCTGTCGTGGCCCAAACTGTTTCGCAAATTTACGTACAGAAAAAAAATATAAGCGTCTGCTATATCCTACTCTGAGCTGTGACAGACGCAAAATCACCCTGATCTGACTAGAAAGAAAACGCCGCTGTTTCAATTAAAATGTGACCTGTAATGACAAAACAGCAACTTGAGGAACTTAACAATGGTTTTGTCATGGCAGCTCACAAATTATTCATACCGAATTCTAAGTGCACACATCTAAATTGTTACAGTATCAAAATTGTCTTTCTGTTTTGGAAAATTCTATCTTTAATGCGTCCTACCGGATAACTCATGCACACGTAACATTTCCATTTCAATGTTCATAAAAACATGAACCCTTTTGCCACCAGAGTCCAGGAAGAACGTAAAAATCCAAAAGTTGTGCGTTAGAAAAAAATGGACATGTTAATATTTGGTTTACGTGCTCCAGGCTTACTGCATGCTGTAATGAATAATGTAGGAGGAAAATCCAACATTGGAAGAAGCAAAAATATACGTTAAACGGGTATTGTAGCTTGTACACTACTGTTGCATTGAGCCAACATTTCAACACGAGGCCACGATTGTAAGACAACAAAGATGACTGTTAATACTATTTTATATACTCACTTTGATTTTTAATAACAGGATTTCTAACACGTGGAACAGTCTGTTACAGGATGTTGTCACAGCCGATACCACGAACACATTTAAGAATAGAATGGCTAGATACTGATCTAACTTACTGTTCTTCGCTGACTTGTATGGGAATTTCTATAACCCTTCTCTTCCTGTGACGCAAATTCTTTAGACAAACGATGGCTGAACGCCGACCCGGGGTGAAAAGTATAAATTGTGCTATCTGAAAGGGCACATCAACTAGAGGTCAAAAGCCTGTGAGTCTATGATGCCATCTGTACTATACTATACTAAAACAGTTCAATGTTGCGAGGCAAGAAATATAATAATGGGGAATGTACTAAACTAAATTTAAATTCTGTGATTCCGAATGGAATGCGGCATGATGTAACTATTAATATTGCGTAGGTAAAGTTTTCCCTAAATAAATTTGATGTGCACATTCTGCATTCAGAACAGGCGAAAATCCAATGTTGCAGGGTTAAATTATACGCAATACCCCGGAGACCTAAAAATAGTCCTATAACTAGTTTAGTTTAAAAGCGCCGAAGGCGGAATCCAATGTTGCAAGGTGAAAATGTTGCCGAAGGCGGGTTTACTAACCCTGCGTTCTGTGTTTGTCTGGGCGCAGAGAGAAAAAAAGGGCAATCCAATCGAAGATTCGTTCATCGTTGTTATTTTATTTTGCTCCGTCCTCGTGTGTCAATAGACAATCCTTAAGTTGAACCCTCGCACTCCAAAGCCCAAGTACTGCCTGGCATCGATCCACTGAGCTTGTCAATAGATTGAGACAACGTCCTCAGTCTTTCTGTCTGTCTTTGTCTCGTTCGTTTTGACGGAAAAATATCATAGCATGTTTGACACTTCTTAGCCGTGTGCGCCTTGTTCGCAATGTAAGTTAAATTCTGCTTCACAGGTACATGTGGGGAAAAGATTTAACCGCTTTCACAGAGAGAGAAGAACCAGGTTTTGCCGCAGACACTTACCATTATCTCCCCTACCCAGACACGCATAAACTATACACATATCTTTCCCACCCACTCTCTCACCCAATACACACGCTTGCCACCCCCGTGTAACACACACACACACACCCACGTCCACACCCACACAAAGCCACCTTGGTGAAGAAGTAATTAATTGTCCTTGCGTTTTTGTATAAAGAACCGTACAACAAAAGCACTGGCAAGCAGGAAATTGAAATCCATGGTACACCATTGTAAACCACAGAAATTTTAGGAAAAGATACCCATAGAACACACATACACATACACACACACACACACACACACACATATCACAACCTGTTCTCACCCACCCAATAACTGAAATGAACTGTGTCTGATTATTGGTCTACCAGCGTAAAGAGCTGATCAGAAATGCGCGGTGAGAATAAGAAGAAGAAGAAGGAGAAGATGATGATGATGATGATGACCTCAAACACGATGACGCCAAAACGACGATGATGATATTGATGATGATGATATAGATGACGGCGACGACGACAAATACAACTACTTTTATGACGACGACGACGAAGACGATGATGATGATGATGATGATGAGGAGGAGGAGGAGGAGGAAGAGAAGGAGGGTGACAAGGAGGAGAAAGAGGCGGAAAAGGAGGCCAGTAGGAGGAGTAAGAACAATAATGATTGATGATGACTCCAAACCAAGTTACAAGAATAATTCTGTGAAACGTACGAGCTAATATTGGCATGGGTAAATTAACTAGAAAAAAAAACCAACACCTCAATACTGCTAGAAGAAAAACTAAAGTAGGCGCTGTCAAAGTATAACACAGGATTGTGTGGCACTAGATCAAACTCTTTTTCCCTCACTCGTCCTTCACTTAATTAGGCGGTCGGATAAAAAACAGAAATGGCCCATCGAACCAGCAATTTTCCTGGCACTTTCTTACGACAACATCACACGGTACGATCAATGTCGAAGCAGAAAATATGCATTGCCGGTATAGCGTTGCGTAGGGGTCCGTCCGCTGTGGAAAAAAAAATATGGTGACGGTCTGTCGCTTTGAACAATAAATAAACCCTGTCAGGAAACAATATTGTCCAAAGTCAATACAAACGTCACAGTGAATTACAGCAACAAGTATTTTCAGCAGTGACTTGACAACGACGTCATTTTTGCAACTTACATTTTGATTGTAAAAAATAAGACTAGAGACATTCATTCTGAAAACAGTGTGCATTGGAAGTTTTGGGTCATAAACTGTGTTCACTGAGAAAATATACCACAGCAGCGCCAACGGAGTGCGTTTAGGCATTCCCCAGCGCTGATAAGCCATCTTGAACTGAACTGAACTGATAGCAGCGACAGTATTTCAAGCAAATGTAAACTGAAGCGACCATAATCCCACACACGCCCACCCACCCATACACACGCACTCCCACACACATACTCTCAAACACACAAACACACAAAATATATAAAATAAATAAATACAAAATCCCTGGCACCATAGTGTCCTTTCATCTGGAAAAAAAGATTGCCTCTGCAACATCATTTCACGCGCGGGAATCTTTTATATCACGCTTGAATCACACGACCAGCTATATGTATCAACCACCACCTTTTCCTGTGAAATATGCTTTTTCTTATTTCTGCGTAAGTAGGAACGACTTTTGCTTCTACTGTGTATTTTATATTCTTAGTTTTACTTCCCTCTTTTAAAAGTAAGACAACTACAGAATATCTACCGTTTCCAGGGCAACCGATCAATCCAATTTGGGGAAGCGATGACGATGCTGGAAAACTAAATAAAACCCGAATCGTTTAGAGATCTTCCAATCTCTCCCCCCCCCTCCCCTCCACAAACACTTGTCCCTCTAAAGTAGTGGCCACATTTGGCTTACGTTTTACGGCTTATACATTGGGTCGGAGGTAGTGGCACCATGTTTATCACGACCCGGTTCGAATTTATAAACGTTTGTAGCTGTGTAATTTCACTACAAGGCACTTCATCATGATGATGTAATGTACTCTTTCACGATTTGACTATAATATGAAACAACTTTACAAAGATCGACAAGCAACAAGTGAATTTAACTGCCTGAGCTCGCCAAGTCGTGTGTAGCAAAAAACCTTTATTGCGTGTAATCATTCGTGTAAGAGGAGTTTAGGTATACCTCTACACTCGTGACGTCACACTCTCGCTTCTGATTGGTCCTCCTAAGCCCGGCTTACGTATTTTTGCAGAAGAAATCAAACATGCGCTTTCCTTTTCAAATTTTACACAAGGAAATATATAAGGAATTCATAAGCGTGACCGAATGCTACAGGTCAATGTGGCCGAGCCTTTAAAGACTGTTATTAAGTTTAAAATGTAACACCCCTTCTGTCTGTCTGTCTCTGTCTCTCTCTCTCACACACACACTCACTCTCTCTTACTCCCTCCCATATCAACAATATCTGTAAGAAGTTATCCAAAAATTTACTTCTGCTTGCTAGTCTAAAACTTTACATTGAATCTTATGCCTCTGTTGTATGGTCTAAAGCTTCGGCAAATCAAATAATAAGGCTAAATCAGCTGCATAAACGTGGGGTTAAATTAATCTCAGATCATCTAGAATTAACTACAGTGAACAATTGTAAGATCTTAAAATATTGCTTATACAAATACAGTTCAAGTATAATTTTGCCATACAGATGTTTAAAGTAAAAAATAATATATCGCCTCCTTACTTAAATGATCAACTTATGTCATTTCCTGCACAATATCATTGTTAGAACTACAGACTTCCAAAAGCAGGAATTGACATTTTCAAATCTAGCTTCTCTTTTAAAGGCCTCTTGTTATGCAAGAATCTTCCTTTGGAACGAAAGAAATGCACATCATTAAACATCTTCAAGTACCAAATTTACAACCTATATTTCTTTAAAATTTCCAAAATCATACATTATAACATGCATCAATTAATTTTCCTCTTTTATCACATTCCCACCCCCATCCGTCCTACTCCTTCCTCCCCTCCTCCCCCCGCCCCCACATTTTAAATCTCTTAAACCTCTCTCTTTTTTAAATTAAATGTTTCCAGTTAGAGGTTTCATATCAATTATTGTTAGTTTCATTGTTAAGAAGTTAGTTAATGTTGCTTTTTCCCTTTAATTTTAAATCTGTATTTGTCTATGCATGAATGCAGATGTATGATTAAACTAAAAGTGTGAGGGACTGAAAAAAGGACTGATTGTACAATAAGCAACGTAATGCTAAAATCGTTTTCTTGTCGTCAAAAATATTGAATATATGAATCTGAATCTCTCTGTCTCTCTTTGCGATCGTCGTTTCTGTCAGGGTCAGCTTCATTAGAGGGAGTACTGCCATCTCCTTTCCCCCGCTGATGTAACTTCCCCAGTTTCTAGAAAGACAGCCAGATACCAGGCACCTAATCGGACTGCATAGACTGCGGTGATTGTTGGTACCATCTACGTACTAACTAGGCAGGCTGATGCTTAACTTCTTACAACCAGACGGTGAGCTTTGAATTGCTGTTAAATAGCGCGCCTTGTCATCTTAAGAGCAGCAGCTCAAGACACTGGCTGGGAACTGGATCTCATTCAGTAGCCTTACCACCCAGGAATTTTACATTAAATTCTGGCAATTTCTGAAGATGTTGACAACCCTTCAAAATGAGTTAATTCAGTAAAAAAAAAAAAAAAAACAAAGATAAGATAAGGCAATTTTGACGAGTATACCACCCCACAAACCTAATAGAAAACCGGCTGTTCTGTATAGGACCATTCTCACAGAAAGATCGTAAATTACATTACATAACACTACATGGTTATTGCTTTAGGTCCAGCGGACTCTTCCGAGCCAAATCAGGACCGGACAACCCCTGATCCTTATAAAAGATCTGCTGAAACAACCCTCGTGGTAAAACAGAATACTCTCCACCAGCCAGTCACTTTACAATAAAGACATCCCACGCAGGGGACGCTGAGGTTATACTCTAATTTATCGAACCCCCGTTTACAAAAACAAAATAGAATACAAACATCATTATAAATTATCAACAAAACACATACATATAAAATGCCTACATTGCTAAATAATAACATCATAGGAAGCCCTAGTGACCACCTGGCAGAAAGCGTCCAATATTCCCAAGCTGATCCAACAGACCTCACACACAAAATAAGGAGTCTTGTCCCGGAAGAGTTTTCAAGAAAAAAGGTAGGTGGCTGGTCTAGCGAAGAAGAAGATGGTATAGCAGATTGATAGAACAGAGCAGGAATGAGAAAGAGCAAATGAGAAAGACAGCGACAGTGGGAATTTAAAGCATTACATTTCCAGAAAGTGGGGATACTATTTATACGGAAACCCCCGGCACCCCAACGGGGGGAAGAGCGTAAATTAAAATGTGGTCAATTTGATAACGAAGTCGCCCCCTACCCACACCTGCCCTCTGCTTCCCTTTAAAGAAAAGAAGAAAGAATGAAAAATTTAAAAATCATACATTAAATGCCAATTTAAATACTGTATGTAATTAAAATAGGAATTTGTTTTATTTCCAGGCTTCACTGGAAATATATTGAAATAGTCGAAAGACAGGACGAGCCAACTGTCGGTCTATCCGACCGTTGGAAGCCATAGCTCAGGAACTACAGAAACAGATTTTGACTTCATAAAAACTTCATAAAAACATTACCTAAGTTAATGGCCTGCTTTAACAGAAAAAGCAAAGACTGCAGTCTATTTGTTGATAAATACTTTTTGATCAATATCTCAAAATCCACTGAAGCGATTTTGGTACGTTTTGGTATACAGGTACTTCAAATTATGGGCCATCCGTCACTAGCAGTCCGGTACTCGGTCAGACGGTTCGGGCCTGTTGCTCCGAATTTCACGGTCTTAAAAAAAATAAATGTTGTGCCTCATCTCCAGAATGACTGAACAAAAATTAATCATATTCTCTTTGCGGATACTTCAACTACTTCTGAGTATGTTAGATCAGTAATAAGCCTATTAGTGCTGTCTTAAAGGTCAAGGTCACTGTACTTCACCGTTTTCAAAACCATTTTTCGCTGCATCTAAACATTGGCTCATCCAAACGAGATATTTTTGTGCTTGCAGATAGTTCAGACAGTGGCCTATTATTCCATGTTTCCATTTTCCTTCCTTAGAATAAAGCTCAGTCACAACACCGCCAAATAAATAATAAAGTGTTGTTGTTTTTTTAACCGATCATCTGTGGTGTCCCAACGGCCTTCTAGTTACGGGATAGGATAAGATAGGATAGGATAGGATAGGATAGAATAATGATCCCCTGATGGACTGTCTTACTACGATGTATATAAGCTATGGAAGCTAGATAAGGCCTAGTCAAGCCATGACCCATATTCTAATCCCGTGGTGGGTGGGAAAAATAAAGCGTGACAATGTTTCACTGTCCATTTTAATAGTGTGATTTCTCTGGTGGATTAATGTTTCACTGTCCATTTGTGTAGTATGATTGCTCTGGTGAAGGAGAGTTCTACAGCAAAGAAAACTACGTAATCTTACTTGTTTTATTCTGTGTACAGCAATTTGTAATGTGTTAGGTCATCTCCTGACATTTGAAACATCCGCTGAACTCCATTTTTTGCATTGTTACCTCAGCTGTCTGCAATGAACCTGGTAAATACCATGTGTCGACCTAACTCAATCCGGAACAAGCGCTTCGGGTGATTCAAACGCACAAAGAAGGTTACCGAGTAACCTATAATATATAAAACAGGCAAGAAGATCCCTCTGTCTGTCTGTCTGTCTCTCATCCATACAGCTGATACGAGGCGATGATGATAATGATGGTATAGTGATGCAGGGTTTGTTATACCAGCTTTGAAAGTAGAAAATTCGTACTATATTGGAAACAGATTTTCTAAATTTTTCCTGTGAGTTATATGCCATATTAAGAGCGTTACAATATATTCTTGAAACATCCCTGGATATAGTTAACTTGCTCATTTGTGTCGATTCAAATTCACTTTTACAATCAATTCAAAACTGGGAATATACTACTAGACCAGATCCAATATTTGAAACTAAACATATAATACATGAAATTATTAGCAGGGGTACAAATTTTAATTTTTGTTGGGTTCCGTCTCGTTCTGGCTTGTACTAGAATGAACAGTCGGACAAACTTGCCAAAATTGGAGCTAAAAATACAAATTCGATATAAAATTGTTATATTTCATTATCTAGGCATAAATTGGTTTCATTAGTAGAAAGACATTTCCAAAAATCAGTAAACAAACATAACATTTTATCATGCAGTAGAAATATTTCAAAAATCATATATAAAATGCGTTTGAATTCATGGAGCACAAAATACATAACTGATATTCATTGTATACGCCAGCAAACAATGTCTGTACAACATTTATTATTAGAATGTACAACATTGTTACCATTATACAAGACAAATAATGTCTTGATCAATGAAACCGATAGAATGACAGATATTTTGTATAATCATACACTTATTGAAAAAATCGCTTCCATTATTTTACATACTGATATAAAAAAACATTTTTTGCTTAGGTACATATGTGTGTTTGTGTGTGTGTCTATGCATATATGTTTGTGAAAGTCTAATATCATTTTATCAATGAAAAGACTTTAAATTAAAAAATCTGAATCTGAAATAATTATGGTAATAATCCTGGTGATTATGATGCTATTGTTGTTGACTTTGATGATGGTCGGACGATGACGATGACGACGACAATAATAATGATGACGATGACGACGAAATTCACAACCACAATGATTAGTTTCTCTGTGCTACTCTAACCAACGCCTGCTTAGTATAGTCAAACCACAAGTGTAAAAGGCTCACTCTGGCACTGAAAAGGTACAGTGTGACAGACGGACCAGTTTACCCTGCTTACTTTACTATTTGTCATGAATTGGCTAGTTTTAACTCTGCCCAGTGACTATTTAGCCATGTGTAGTACTTGTAACTTTAGAAGTTAGACTATAACACAGCAGCAATTAAATTACACAGCAGACCACACACGGCGAGCGAGCCACCCACATCGCAGTGAGTCAGCACTTGAGCTTTGAATCGGACCGTTTTAACCAATCAGAAGCAGGCTCAGTGGGTAGAGCAGTTTGACTGTGTCAGATCTTAGCACAGTTTGAATCAGTCGTGTGTGAGACGAGGTAGAGTCAACATCTCCACAGCTAGAGAAATCTCTACACTCATAGACCAGGAAGCAGGACTTTGAAATCTTAGAATTCTCTCAAGTCATCACGGGCCTGAACTTGTCAAACAGGTAAATGAACACCCTTCTGTTTCATCGTGATATATTTATATTATTGTTGAAATTATGTTTGTGGAATTTGCTATGCATAAATGTGAATTGTTAATCCGAATTTGCGGGACCACGTGGAAGAGCCTACCACGAGGTGAAACACGACCGGTTGCGCCGCCATGTTGTATCCCGTACGGAACCACTGTTGTTTAACTTATATGTATGTTTGCAGACCAGTGGCTGTACCACTGAATGTTTATATTATTATTAATTCTGTATGTGTATAGTTAGACACGATTTATATTTATGTATGTATAGGAATTTAGAGTGAGATTCCAGTGGAACCCGGAAGTAGCAGAATGTTCGTCGCTTATGTATAGAGATGTGGAGCTATCACTGAGGGCTACTTTGGCTTTCAGTGAGACGCTCTGCACAAACCGATTATTCAGGGTTGTGCAGAATTTCGTCTCTTATATTACAGACGAGCAGGCGAGCTATCCCGAGCTATCCCCACTCCACAGAAACGACCAGTTGGTTGAGGAGACTCTACCGCACAAGACGGAAAGAGCTGCCTTGAAAGACACCCTGTCAGACCCCACAGCGTGGCAAGGGAACCCAACTACACAACTACAAAGGTGTACCAGAAGCTACCTCACAGAAGGACTTCGACCGCACCATCAGAAAGTTAAGTGTAATCGACAAAGGTGCACTTAAACTGATCATAACAGGACCACAGTAGTCCAACTCTTCAGAAACTGTAAAACGGACCACAGTAGTCCAAATCTACATGAAATATTATAGCAAGTGCCCGAGGAAGAAAAACAGCTGCCTAGACTATCCGCGATCGAACTATTAGCAGTGACTGAGACTTTTTAAGTTAGATTAGTACTTAGAGAATCTTGTATAGAGTAGAAGAAATAAATGTGTGATTTTAACTGTTATCAAGGGGCTGGATACATATGATTCATAGCCGTGTGAAAGCTAGTGTGACAGTATTCTTTTACCATTTTTCTATCTATTTCTGTACCCCAACCTTAACACAGAACGAGCTAAACAAATAAATTTATTAAAGTAATTCATAGGGTGACTTACTAGCAGTTCCCACCGAATAAACGTGAGGGTCCATAATTCCATTGTGCAGAGCCCATAAACCCCACGTGACACTTTAATTGGCGAGCCTAGCTAGGATCTGTGTATAATAGGAATTGGGTATAACCGGATCTAAGTACAATAAAATTAGATAACAGTAGGAGTAGTAGAATAACTTAGAATAGTGGTAACAAGGACTAATCAGTTTGGGTGCACTATTCTTTAGTTAAAAACTTTTTTGCTTCAAATATTTTTGTGCCTGTATGTTGCATTGTTCTTTGGCAGGTTTTGCTTAAGTAACTGTTGTATGCCATTTGACTTTTGTTTTATTCTATTATTGATTACGAATTTTATGGTCTTTGCATTGTTGTTATTGACTTGCAATATTGCTAGTGTTTTGGTATTCCACGTGATTCAGAGGTTGTTCATAGACACGTTTGGCAATGTCGGACCCAGTGGCCTTGAGATTGCGCTTCAAGGAACTAGGAGAAGCTTTACACTTAGCAGGGGCAGACCTAATTGCGTATATCAATGCAGAGGTAGAGAAACAGGAAGCTAAGGCAGAGAGAGCAGCAGAGAGAGAGGCGAAGAAACTCGAAGCAGAACAGAGAAAAGCAGAACTAGAAGCAGAGCAGAAGAAATTAGAGGCAGAGAGAGAAACGAGGAAATTAGAATTAGAAGCAGAGCAGAAGAAATTAGAATTAGAAGGAGAACAGAAGAAGGCAGCATTAGCAGCAGAGAGAGAAGCAGAAGTTAGGAGATGGGAGTATGAGCGAGCAGAAAAAGAAAAAGAGAGGGAAGAAAAGGAAAAAGAAAGACAGCATGAGTTAGAGCTAAGAAGATTGGGATCAGGAGCTTCAAGTTCTTCCTCAACCCCTCCCCACTCAGATCAGCTAGAGGTAGCATCCAACCCTGTACAAGGAATGTCATTTCCACTGGGAACATTCAATGAGAGAGAAGAAGGTCTAGATCTCTATCTGACTAGGTTTGAGCGTCTAGCAACAGAGTATAAACTAGATCCCACTCATTGGTCTTTCAAGCTTAGTCAAGGACTTAGAGGAAAGGCTTATGACATCTACAGTAAGCTACCGACTGACAGAGTGACTGACTATCACAAAGTAAAAGAGGCACTCCTAACGGGATTCGAACTGACAGGAGAATGCTACCGGCAAAAGTTCCGCACCAATCGGAGAGTGAAAGGAGAGAGCTATGCGCAGTTCGCGGATCAGTTGTCCACAATGCTGGATAAGTGGATTAGCCAGTCAGCCACGGATAAGACGTATGATGGACTGACAGAACTGTTAGTATGGGGAACAGCTACGGGAAACCATGACCCCCGAGCTGAGAACATTCTCAGTAGAGCAGGGCGCGGAAAGACTGGAGGATCTGGTCAAGGTCGCAGATAGGTACGTGGCCGCACACGGAGAAGCCAAGAGCTTCAGGCGAGACCTAAAGCCTAACGGGAAAGAGGCACAGAAACGAAGCCCTAACCGAGAAGAGCGCACCGCGAATAAGCCGAATAACCCCAGACCTGGGCAAAATAAAGGACCCAACACGGAATTCGGGAAAAGAGGTCCCGCAGAACAGAGACGGTATTGTTCGTTCTGCAACAGAAACAATCACTCCACCGCAGAATGTTTCAAGTTGGCCGCACTGTCATGAATTGGCTAGTTTTACACTGCCCAGTGACTATTTAGCCATGTGTAGTCTTTGTAACAGTAGAGAAGTTAGACTATTACACAGCAGACCACACACCGCGAGCCCGACCCACGCTAGAGCAGTGAGTCAGCACTTGAGCTTTGAATCGGACCGTTTTAACCAATCAGAGCAAGCTCAGTGGGTAGAGCAGTTTTGACTGTGTCAGAGCCTAACACAGTTTGAATCAGTCGTGTGTGAGACGAGGTAGAGTCAACATCTCCACAGCTAGAGAAATCTCTACACTCATAGACCAGGAAGCAGGACTTAGGAATCTTAGAATTCTCTCAAGTCATCACGGGCCTGAACTTGTCAAACAGACGAGCAGGCGAGCTATCCCGAGCTATCCCGAGCTATCCTGTGCACCCCACTCCACAGAAACGACTAGTTGGTTGAGGATCCTCTACCGCACAAGACGGAAAGAGCGGCCTTGAAATACTCCCTGTCAGACCCCACAGCGTGGCAAGGGAACCCAACTACACAAAGACAAAGGTGTACCAGAAGCTACCTCACAGAAGGACTTCGACCGCACCATAAGAAAGTTAAGTGTACACCCAGAAGTGCACTTAAACTGATCATAACAGGACCACAGTAGTCCAACTCTTCAGAAACTGTAAAACGGACCACAGTAGTCCAAATCTACATGAAATATTATAGCAAGTGCCCGAGGAAGATATAACAGCTGCATAGACTATCAGCGATCGAACTATTAGCATTGAAAGAGACTTTTTAAGTTAGATTAGTACTTAGAGAATCTTGTATAGAGTAGAAGAAATAAATGTGTGATTTTAACTGTTATCAAGTGGCTGGACTACATATGATTCATAGCCGTGTGAAAGCTAGTGTGACAGTAATCTTTTACCATTTTTCTATCTATTTCTGTACCCCAACCTTAACACAGAACGAGCTAAACAAATAAATTTATTAAAGTAATTCATAGGGTGACCTACTAGCAGTTCCCACCGAATAAACGTGAGGGTCCATAATTCCATTGTGCAGAGCCCATAAACCCCACGTGACACTTTAATTGGCGAGCCTAGCCAGGATCTGTGTATAATAGGAATTGGGTATAAACGGATCTAAGTACAATAAAATTAGATAACAGTAGTAGTAGAATAACTTAGAATAGTGTAAGGGTATAACAAGGACTGATCAGTTGGGTGCACTATTCTTTAGTTAAAAACTTTTTTGCTTCAAATATTTTTGTGCCTGTATGTTGCATTTTTCTTTTGCAGGTTTTGCTTAAATAACTGTTGTATGCCATTTGACTCTTGTTTTATTCTATTATTGATTACGAATTGTATGGTCTTTGCATTGTTTTTATTGAATTGCAATATTGCTAGTGTTTTGGTATTCCACGTGATTCAGAGGTTGTTCATAGACACGTTTGGCAATGTCGGACCCAGTGGCCTTGAGATTGCGCTTCAAGGAATTAGGGGAAGCTTTACACTTAGCAGGGGGAGACCTAATTGCGTATATCAATGCAGAGGTAGAGAAACAGGAGGCTAAGGCAGAGAGAGCAGCAGAGAGAGAGGCGAAGAAACTCGAAGCGGCAGAGAGAGCTGCAGAGAGAGAACAGAAAAAAGCAGAACTAGAAGCAGAGCAGAAGAAGCTAGCATTAGAAGCAGAGCAGAAGAAGCTAGCATTAGAAGCAGAGCAGAAGAAATTAGAGGCAGAGAGAGAAACGAGGAAATTAGAGCTAGAAGCAGAACAGAAGAAGGTAGCAGCAGAGAGAGATGCAGAAGTTAGGAGATGGGAGTATGAGCGGGCAGAAAAAGAAAAAGAGAGGGAAGAAAAGGAAAAAGAAAGACAGCATGAGTTAGAGCTAAGAAGATTGGGATCAGGAGCTTCAAGTTCTTCCTCAACCCCTCCCCACTCAGATCAGCTAGAGGTAGCACCCAACCCTGTACAAGGAATGTCATTTCCACTGGGAACATTCAATGAGAGAGAAGAAGGTCTAGATCTCTATCTGACTAGGTTTGAGCGTCTAGCAACAGAGTACAAACTAGATCCCACTCATTGGTCTTTTAAGCTTAGTCAAGGGCTTAGAGGAAAGGCTTATGACATCTACAGTAAGCTACCGACTGACAGAGTGACTGACTATCACAAAGTAAAAGAGGCACTCCTAACGGGATTCGAACTGACAGGAGAATGCTACCGGCAAAAGTTCCGCACCAACCGGAGAGTGAAAGGAGAGAGCTATGCGCAGTTCGCGGATCGGTTGTCCACAACGCTGGATAAGTGGATTAGCCAGTCAGCCACGGCTAAGACGTATGATGGACTGACAGAACTGTTAGTATGGGAACAGCTACGGGAAACCATGACCCCCGAGCTGAGAACATTCTCAGTAGAGCAGGGCGCGGAAAGACTGGAAGATCTGGTCAAGGTCGCAGATAGGTACGTGGCCGCACACGGAGAAGCCAAGAGCTTCAGGCGAGACCTAAAGCCTAACGGGAAAGAGGCACAGAAACGAAGCCCTACCCGGGAAGAGCGCACCGCGAATAAGCCGAATAACCCCAGACCTGGGCAAAATAAAGGACCCAACACGGAATTCGGGAAAAGAGGTCCCGCAGAACAGAGACGGTATTGTTCGTTCTGCAACAGAAACAATCACTCCACCGCAGAATGTTTCAAGTTGGCCGCACAACGTAGGGAAGAGCGCGAAAGCCGGCCAGCGCACAGAGTTCTAACTCAAAGCAGCGGTAACAAGCCACACACAATCGGAGATCACCCATCGGTGACAGACACGGTCAAGGTCAACGGAAAAGAAGCGAACTGTCTGTATGAGACAGGTCTATCATACGACGCGATAGTTAGCGAATCTCTTGTATCGCGCGCGGACTTGACAGACAAGACAGTCGACTTACAAGGAGCAGACTTGACGAAACCGACGACTACTTGCCCAATAGCTTGGATCGAAGTAGAGAGTAGGTACGTCACAGGACGAATCCAAGCAGCTGTTTTACAGAAACCCCTGTATGATCTAGTGCTAGGTTGTAGGTATGTGTTCTTAGGCACGCCCCCCAAAACTGTAGAGATAGCTGCAGTGCAAACCAGGGCCCAAGCTAAAACCCAACCACCCCAGCCCGAGTTCGCTCCGAATCCAGGACTCGAAGAGATCAAAACAGCACAGAAAGAAGACACCTCGATAGCGAAGTGCTTCCAGAAGCTACCCAAGGCGCACACACCCCCGCACAAGGGAGACTTCTACATGGAAGAGGGAATTCTTCATCGACAAAGAGATGGAGATCACACCCAACTAGTACTGCCAGCCACCCTTCGAGCCCAAGTACTAGAATTAGGCCACAGCATGCCACTCAGCGGACACATGGGAATTGGAGCCACAGTGCAGAGGATCAGCGCACACTACTATTGGCCAGGAATCACGGAGGATGTTAAGCGCTACGTGAAATCTTGCCACCAATGTCAACGATATTCCCCGCGACATCATACCGTACCAGTTACCTTAGGACCATCGGTAGTAGTCGGCGTGCCATTCCAGCAAGTCTCAGTAGACATAGTAGGACCACTGCCCATGACCAAGAAGCGGAACAGATTTCTACTCACACTCGTCGACGCATGTACGATGTGGTGCGAAGCAGTCCCGTTGCCAGCGATCGACACCAAGAAGATTGCAGATGCACTCATCGCCATCTTTACCAGAGTCGGATTCCCGGACAGCATTAGAACGGACAACGGATCTCAGTTCACCGGCCGCCTGATGCAAGACGTGTTCGAGTTGATACAAGTTCATCACATTCGCACACCACCATACCACCCAGCCAGCAACGGACAAGTAGAAAGACTGAATGGAACCCTTCTCACCATCCTCAGGAAAGTCGCCGACGACAATCCAGAAGCGTGGGACACCTACGTGAATGCGGCACTGTTCGCATACCGAGAAACGCCCCATGCAGCCACAGGCTACACCCCGTCAACATTGCTATTCGGCAGACCTCTAGCCGGACCGCTAGAAGCCCTACGCAGAAGTTGGACGGAGGCCAAGATAGACGACACACCAAGAGGTGCCACCAAGTACGTCGCAGACCTGCAGGAAACCCTCAAAGCAACGTGGAAGAAAGCTGGTGAAGCACTGAAGAAGGCAAGAGCCCGTCAGGCGAAGTACTACAACCGCCACGCGAAGGACAGAGAACTGCAAGTCGGCGATCAAGTGCTACTCTTACTTCCAAGTGGAACCAACAAGCTGGACATCGCTTGGAGAGGACCGTACCGGGTGACTGCCAAGAAATCCAAGACAGTCTACCAAGTAGAGGTGAACGGGAGAGCCCGATACCACCACATCAATCTCCTCAAGAAATACACGGACCGACCAGCGACTCCCAGCACTCACAACGTGTTAGCCATCGCCATCGCGGAAGAAGGAGAAAGCATGGAGACCAATGCAGTAGAGTATCCCCTGCACTCCAAAGAAACCTACAAAGACGTGATACTCAACGGAGACCTAGCCGCTAAACAGCAAAAGCAAGTACTACAGGTCATTCGACAACCACAGACTGTGCTCACAGACCGACCAGGGAGGACAGACCTCGTTGAAGTAACCTTAACGGTGACCGACCCAACACCCGTCCGCCAGAAGCTCTACCCGATGCCACTGTCACAGCAGCGAGCCATCAAGGAAGAGATAGACACCTTACTGGCAGCCGGAATCATCTCAGAGTCTACTTCACCCTACAGCGCAGGCACGGTATTGTTGCGAAAACCCAACGGAGAGCATCGACTGTGCATCGACTTCAGACTCCTGAATGCGGTAACGCAGTTCCAGCCAGAGCCACTCCCGGACCAGACAGACCTATTTGCCAAGCTACAGCGAGCGAAGTACTTCTCACGTATCGACCTCAGCAAAGGATACTACCAGATACCAGTACAACCACAAGTCCGAAAGTACCTAGCGTTTAGCACTATGGAAGGACACTTCGAGTTCAACGTACTTCCATTCGGACTCCACAACGCACCCAGCATCTTCAGCGCCATGATGCGAAAACTCCTGGCACCCCTGAGCAGCGAGCACCTACACTCGTTTATGGACGACATCCTCATCGCAACACCTACGTGGGAGGAACATGTCACGCTCCTACAACAACTACTCGCACGCCTCAGAGACACAGGATTGACGGCAAGACCCACCAAATGTCAGATTGGATTCACCGAGCTAGAATTTCTGGGACACACCATCAGTCAAGGAAGCCTGCGACCGGTAGAAAAGACAGTGAAACGCCTACTCGACGCTCCTAGGCCCAAGACCAAGAAGGAAGTGCAGTCGTTTCTAGGACTCTGCGGCTTCTACCAGAAGTTCATCCCCAACTACAACAGCATCGCCGTACCTCTGACAAATGGAACCCGGAAAATCGCCCCGGACAAAGTCGTATGGACAGCGGAATGCGAGACAGCATTCCAAACACTCAAGGACAGAATGACATCGGCGCCAGTTCTCCACCTACCCGATTTGACTCAGCCATTCGTTCTTCGCACCGACGCAAGCGACGTAGGCCTCGGAGCAGTACTGCTACAGCGTGACCCCAAGAATGCAGAGACGTTATTCCCTGTCGCCTACGCCAGCAGAAAATTGAGACCCGCCGAGACCCACTACGCCACGTCGGAGAAAGAATGCCTTGGACTGGTCTGGGCCATACAGAAATTCCAACTCTACCTGTATGGGACCCACTTCACAGTTCAGGTGGACCACCAACCACTATCGTTCCTGGCAGCCTCCAAGTCTTTGAACTCTCGCCTGATGCGATGGGCACTCACCCTTCAGGCGTACTCATTCCAGATCGAGTACATCCCCGGCAAAGAGAACCACGGAGCCGACTACCTCAGTCGCCATCTCGTGGAGGACACAGCAGCTGTCGCCCACCCAACACAACTAAGGGCCACAGCACCAGAATTCGTCCCCGCCCAGTAAAACCCTGTCACTAGTGTCCATAGCTACCTGGCACAGCATTGCAGCTCAGGTAGAGCAACTTAATTAGTTTGTAAATAGGACCCTAGGATAGTGCAGTGTTAAACTAGGCTCTGTAGTAGAAAAAGGTCGAATTAAGTAGTCATCGCCTTTTTTCAGTTGAGGGAGCCTGTCATGAATTGGCTAGTTTTACACTGCCCAGTGACTATTTAGCCATGTGTAGTCTTTGTAACAGTAGAGAAGTTAGACTATTACACAGCAGACCACACACCGCGAGCCCGACCCACGCTAGAGCAGTGAGTCAGCACTTGAGCTTTGAATCGGACCGTTTTAACCAATCAGAGCAAGCTCAGTGGGTAGAGCAGTTTTGACTGTGTCAGAGCCTAACACAGTTTGAATCAGTCGTGTGTGAGACGAGGTAGAGTCAACATCTCCACAGCTAGAGAAATCTCTACACTCATAGACCAGGAAGCAGGACTTAGGAATCTTAGAATTCTCTCAAGTCATCACGGGCCTGAACTTGTCAAACAGACGAGCAGGCGAGCTATCCCGAGCTATCCCGAGCTATCCTGTGCACCCCACTCCACAGAAACGACTAGTTGGTTGAGGATCCTCTACCGCACAAGACGGAAAGAGCGGCCTTGAAATACTCCCTGTCAGACCCCACAGCGTGGCAAGGGAACCCAACTACACAAAGACAAAGGTGTACCAGAAGCTACCTCACAGAAGGACTTCGACCGCACCATAAGAAAGTTAAGTGTACACCCAGAAGTGCACTTAAACTGATCATAACAGGACCACAGTAGTCCAACTCTTCAGAAACTGTAAAACGGACCACAGTAGTCCAAATCTACATGAAATATTATAGCAAGTGCCCGAGGAAGATATAACAGCTGCATAGACTATCAGCGATCGAACTATTAGCATTGAAAGAGACTTTTTAAGTTAGATTAGTACTTAGAGAATCTTGTATAGAGTAGAAGAAATAAATGTGTGATTTTAACTGTTATCAAGTGGCTGGACTACATATGATTCATAGCCGTGTGAAAGCTAGTGTGACAGTAATCTTTTACCATTTTTCTATCTATTTCTGTACCCCAACCTTAACACAGAACGAGCTAAACAAATAAATTTATTAAAGTAATTCATAGGGTGACCTACTAGCAGTTCCCACCGAATAAACGTGAGGGTCCATAATTCCATTGTGCAGAGCCCATAAACCCCACGTGACACGCACAACGTAGGGAAGAGCGCGAAAGCCGGCCAGCGCACAGAGTTCTAACTCAAAGTAG
This sequence comes from Oncomelania hupensis, assembly GCA_036898135.1. Taxonomy (NCBI): domain Eukaryota; kingdom Metazoa; phylum Mollusca; class Gastropoda; order Littorinimorpha; family Pomatiopsidae; genus Oncomelania; species Oncomelania hupensis. The sequence continues at coordinate 45,926,754 of CM072516.1, forward strand.
CGGTAACAAGCCACACACAATCGGAGATCACCCCTCGGTGACAGACACGGTCAAGGACAACGGTAAAGAAGCGAACTGTCTGTATGACACAGGTCTATCATACGACGCGATAGTTAGCGAATCTCTTGTATCGCGCGCGGACTTGACAGACAAGACAGTCGACTTACAAGGAGCAGACTTGACGAAACCGACGACTACTTGCCCAATAGCTTGGATCGAAGTAGAGAGTAGGTACGTCACAGGACGAATCCAAGCAGCTGTTTTACAGAAACCCCTGTATGATCTAGTGCTAGGTTGTAGGTATGTGTTCTTAGGCACGCCCCCTAAAACGGTAGAGATAGCTGCAGTGCAAACCAGGGCCCAAGCTAAAACCCAACCACCCCAGCCCGAGTTCGCTCCGAATCCAGGACTCGAAGAGATCAAAACAGCACAGAAAGAAGACACCTCGACAGCGAAGTGCTTCCAGAAGCTACCCAAGGCGCACACACCCCCGCACAAGGGAGACTTCTACATGGAAGAGGGAATTCTTCATCGACAAGGAGATGGAGATCACACCCAACTAGTACTACCAGCCACCCTTCGAGCCCAAGTACTAGAACTAGGCCACAGCATGCCACTCAGCGGACACATGGGAATTGGAGCCACAGTGCAGAGAATCAGCGCACACTACTATTGGCCAGGAATCACGGAGGATGTCAAGCGCTACGTGAAATCTTGCCACCAATGTCAACGATATTCCCCGCGACATCACACCGTACCAGTTACCTTAGGACCATCAGTAGTAGTCGGCGTGCCATTCCAGCAAGTCTCAGTAGACATAGTAGGACCACTGCCCATGACCAAGAAGAGGAACAGATTTCTACTCACACTCGTCGACGCATGTACGATGTGGTGCGAAGCAGTCCCGTTGCCAGCGATCGACACCAAGAAGATTGCAGATGCACTCATCGCCATCTTTACCAGAGTCGGATTCCCGGACAGCATTAGAACGGACAACGGATCTCAGTTCACCGGCCGCCTGATGCAAGACGTGTTCGAGTTGATACAAGTTCATCACATTCGCACACCACCATACCACCCAGCCAGCAACGGACAAGTAGAAAGACTGAATGGAACCCTTCTCACCATCCTCAGGAAAGTCGCCGACGACAATCCAGAAGCGTGGGACACCTACGTGAATGCGGCACTGTTCGCATACCGAGAAACGCCCCATGCAGCCACAGGCTACACCCCGTCAACATTGCTATTCGGCAGACCTCTAGCCGGACCGCTAGAAGCCCTACGCAGAAGTTGGACGGAGGCCAAGATAGACGACACACCAAGAGGTGCCACCAAGTACGTCGCAGACCTGCAGGAAACCCTCAAAGCAACGTGGAAGAAAGCTGGTGAAGCACTGAAGAAGGCAAGAGCCCGTCAGGCGAAGTACTACAACCGCCACGCGAAGGACAGAGAACTGCAAGTCGGCGATCAAGTGCTACTCTTACTTCCAAGTGGAACCAACAAGCTGGACATCGCTTGGAGAGGACCGTACCGGGTGACTGCCAAGAAATCCAAGACAGTCTACCAAGTAGAGGTGAACGGGAGAGCCCGATACCACCACATCAATCTCCTCAAGAAATACACGGACCGACCAGCGACTCCCAGCACTCACAACGTGTTAGCCATCGCCATCGCGGAAGAAGGAGAAAGCATGGAGACCAATGCAGTAGAGTATCCCCTGCACTCCAAAGAAACCTACAAAGACGTGATACTCAACGGAGACCTAGCCGCTAAACAGCAAAAGCAAGTACTACAGGTCATTCGACAACCACAGACTGTGCTCACAGACCGACCAGGGAGGACAGACCTCGTTGAAGTAACCTTAACGGTGACCGACCCAACACCCGTCCGCCAGAAGCTCTACCCGATGCCACTGTCACAGCAGCGAGCCATCAAGGAAGAGATAGACACCTTACTGGCAGCCGGAATCATCTCAGAGTCTACTTCACCCTACAGCGCAGGCACGGTATTGTTGCGAAAACCCAACGGAGAGCATCGACTGTGCATCGACTTCAGACTCCTGAATGCGGTAACGCAGTTCCAGCCAGAGCCACTCCCGGACCAGACAGACCTATTTGCCAAGCTACAGCGAGCGAAGTACTTCTCACGTATCGACCTCAGCAAAGGATACTACCAGATACCAGTACAACCACAAGTCCGAAAGTACCTAGCGTTTAGCACTATGGAAGGACACTTCGAGTTCAACGTACTTCCATTCGGACTCCACAACGCACCCAGCATCTTCAGCGCCATGATGCGAAAACTCCTGGCACCCCTGAGCAGCGAGCACCTACACTCGTTTATGGACGACATCCTCATCGCAACACCTACGTGGGAGGAACATGTCACGCTCCTACAACAACTACTCGCACGCCTCAGAGACACAGGATTGACGGCAAGACCCACCAAATGTCAGATTGGATTCACCGAGCTAGAATTTCTGGGACACACCATCAGTCAAGGAAGCCTGCGACCGGTAGAAAAGACAGTGAAACGCCTACTCGACGCTCCTAGGCCCAAGACCAAGAAGGAAGTGCAGTCGTTTCTAGGACTCTGCGGCTTCTACCAGAAGTTCATCCCCAACTACAACAGCATCGCCGTACCTCTGACAAATGGAACCCGGAAAATCGCCCCGGACAAAGTCGTATGGACAGCGGAATGCGAGACAGCATTCCAAACACTCAAGGACAGAATGACATCGGCGCCAGTTCTCCACCTACCCGATTTGACTCAGCCATTCGTTCTTCGCACCGACGCAAGCGACGTAGGCCTCGGAGCAGTACTGCTACAGCGTGACCCCAAGAATGCAGAGACGTTATTCCCTGTCGCCTACGCCAGCAGAAAATTGAGACCCGCCGAGACCCACTACGCCACGTCGGAGAAAGAATGCCTTGGACTGGTCTGGGCCATACAGAAATTCCAACTCTACCTGTATGGGACCCACTTCACAGTTCAGGTGGACCACCAACCACTATCGTTCCTGGCAGCCTCCAAGTCTTTGAACTCTCGCCTGATGCGATGGGCACTCACCCTTCAGGCGTACTCATTCCAGATCGAGTACATCCCCGGCAAAGAGAACCACGGAGCCGACTACCTCAGTCGCCATCTCGTGGAGGACACAGCAGCTGTCGCCCACCCAACACAACTAAGGGCCACAGCACCAGAATTCGTCCCCGCCCAGTAAAACCCTGTCACTAGTGTCCATAGCTACCTGGCACAGCATTGCAGCTCAGGTAGAGCAACTTAATTAGTTTGTAAATAGGACCCTAGGATAGTGCAGTGTTAAACTAGGCTCTGTAGTAGAAAAAGGTCGAATTAAGTAGTCATCGCCTTTTTTCAGTTGAGGGAGCCTGTCATGAATTGGCTAGTTTTACACTGCCCAGTGACTATTTAGCCATGTGTAGTCTTTGTAACAGTAGAGAAGTTAGACTATTACACAGCAGACCACACACCGCGAGCCCGACCCACGCTAGAGCAGTGAGTCAGCACTTGAGCTTTGAATCGGACCGTTTTAACCAATCAGAGCAAGCTCAGTGGGTAGAGCAGTTTTGACTGTGTCAGAGCCTAACACAGTTTGAATCAGTCGTGTGTGAGACGAGGTAGAGTCAACATCTCCACAGCTAGAGAAATCTCTACACTCATAGACCAGGAAGCAGGACTTAGGAATCTTAGAATTCTCTCAAGTCATCACGGGCCTGAACTTGTCAAACAGACGAGCAGGCGAGCTATCCCGAGCTATCCCGAGCTATCCTGTGCACCCCACTCCACAGAAACGACTAGTTGGTTGAGGATCCTCTACCGCACAAGACGGAAAGAGCGGCCTTGAAATACTCCCTGTCAGACCCCACAGCGTGGCAAGGGAACCCAACTACACAAAGACAAAGGTGTACCAGAAGCTACCTCACAGAAGGACTTCGACCGCACCATAAGAAAGTTAAGTGTACACCCAGAAGTGCACTTAAACTGATCATAACAGGACCACAGTAGTCCAACTCTTCAGAAACTGTAAACGGACCACAGTAGTCCAAATCTACATGAAATATTATAGCAAGTGCCCGAGGAAGATATAACAGCTGCATAGACTATCAGCGATCGAACTATTAGCATTGAAAGAGACTTTTTAAGTTAGATTAGTACTTAGAGAATCTTGTATAGAGTAGAAGAAATAAATGTGTGATTTTAACTGTTATCAAGTGGCTGGACTACATATGATTCATAGCCGTGTGAAAGCTAGTGTGACAGTAATCTTTTACCATTTTTCTATCTATTTCTGTACCCCAACCTTAACACAGAACGAGCTAAACAAATAAATTTATTAAAGTAATTCATAGGGTGACCTACTAGCAGTTCCCACCGAATAAACGTGAGGGTCCATAATTCCATTGTGCAGAGCCCATAAACCCCACGTGACACGCACAACGTAGGGAAGAGCGCGAAAGCCGGCCAGCGCACAGAGTTCTAACTCAAAGTAGCGGTAACAAGCCACACACAATCGGAGATCACCCCTCGGTGACAGACACGGTCAAGGACAACGGTAAAGAAGCGAACTGTCTGTATGACACAGGTCTATCATACGACGCGATAGTTAGCGAATCTCTTGTATCGCGCGCGGACTTGACAGACAAGACAGTCGACTTACAAGGAGCAGACTTGACGAAACCGACGACTACTTGCCCAATAGCTTGGATCGAAGTAGAGAGTAGGTACGTCACAGGACGAATCCAAGCAGCTGTTTTACAGAAACCCCTGTATGATCTAGTGCTAGGTTGTAGGTATGTGTTCTTAGGCACGCCCCCTAAAACGGTAGAGATAGCTGCAGTGCAAACCAGGGCCCAAGCTAAAACCCAACCACCCCAGCCCGAGTTCGCTCCGAATCCAGGACTCGAAGAGATCAAAACAGCACAGAAAGAAGACACCTCGACAGCGAAGTGCTTCCAGAAGCTACCCAAGGCGCACACACCCCCGCACAAGGGAGACTTCTACATGGAAGAGGGAATTCTTCATCGACAAGGAGATGGAGATCACACCCAACTAGTACTACCAGCCACCCTTCGAGCCCAAGTACTAGAACTAGGCCACAGCATGCCACTCAGCGGACACATGGGAATTGGAGCCACAGTGCAGAGAATCAGCGCACACTACTATTGGCCAGGAATCACGGAGGATGTCAAGCGCTACGTGAAATCTTGCCACCAATGTCAACGATATTCCCCGCGACATCACACCGTACCAGTTACCTTAGGACCATCAGTAGTAGTCGGCGTGCCATTCCAGCAAGTCTCAGTAGACATAGTAGGACCACTGCCCATGACCAAGAAGAGGAACAGATTTCTACTCACACTCGTCGACGCATGTACGATGTGGTGCGAAGCAGTCCCGTTGCCAGCGATCGACACCAAGAAGATTGCAGATGCACTCATCGCCATCTTTACCAGAGTCGGATTCCCGGACAGCATTAGAACGGACAACGGATCTCAGTTCACCGGCCGCCTGATGCAAGACGTGTTCGAGTTGATACAAGTTCATCACATTCGCACACCACCATACCACCCAGCCAGCAACGGACAAGTAGAAAGACTGAATGGAACCCTTCTCACCATCCTCAGGAAAGTCGCCGACGACAATCCAGAAGCGTGGGACACCTACGTGAATGCGGCACTGTTCGCATACCGAGAAACGCCCCATGCAGCCACAGGCTACACCCCGTCAACATTGCTATTCGGCAGACCTCTAGCCGGACCGCTAGAAGCCCTACGCAGAAGTTGGACGGAGGCCAAGATAGACGACACACCAAGAGGTGCCACCAAGTACGTCGCAGACCTGCAGGAAACCCTCAAAGCAACGTGGAAGAAAGCTGGTGAAGCACTGAAGAAGGCAAGAGCCCGTCAGGCGAAGTACTACAACCGCCACGCGAAGGACAGAGAACTGCAAGTCGGCGATCAAGTGCTACTCTTACTTCCAAGTGGAACCAACAAGCTGGACATCGCTTGGAGAGGACCGTACCGGGTGACTGCCAAGAAATCCAAGACAGTCTACCAAGTAGAGGTGAACGGGAGAGCCCGATACCACCACATCAATCTCCTCAAGAAATACACGGACCGACCAGCGACTCCCAGCACTCACAACGTGTTAGCCATCGCCATCGCGGAAGAAGGAGAAAGCATGGAGACCAATGCAGTAGAGTATCCCCTGCACTCCAAAGAAACCTACAAAGACGTGATACTCAACGGAGACCTAGCCGCTAAACAGCAAAAGCAAGTACTACAGGTCATTCGACAACCACAGACTGTGCTCACAGACCGACCAGGGAGGACAGACCTCGTTGAAGTAACCTTAACGGTGACCGACCCAACACCCGTCCGCCAGAAGCTCTACCCGATGCCACTGTCACAGCAGCGAGCCATCAAGGAAGAGATAGACACCTTACTGGCAGCCGGAATCATCTCAGAGTCTACTTCACCCTACAGCGCAGGCACGGTATTGTTGCGAAAACCCAACGGAGAGCATCGACTGTGCATCGACTTCAGACTCCTGAATGCGGTAACGCAGTTCCAGCCAGAGCCACTCCCGGACCAGACAGACCTATTTGCCAAGCTACAGCGAGCGAAGTACTTCTCACGTATCGACCTCAGCAAAGGATACTACCAGATACCAGTACAACCACAAGTCCGAAAGTACCTAGCGTTTAGCACTATGGAAGGACACTTCGAGTTCAACGTACTTCCATTCGGACTCCACAACGCACCCAGCATCTTCAGCGCCATGATGCGAAAACTCCTGGCACCCCTGAGCAGCGAGCACCTACACTCGTTTATGGACGACATCCTCATCGCAACACCTACGTGGGAGGAACATGTCACGCTCCTACAACAACTACTCGCACGCCTCAGAGACACAGGATTGACGGCAAGACCCACCAAATGTCAGATTGGATTCACCGAGCTAGAATTTCTGGGACACACCATCAGTCAAGGAAGCCTGCGACCGGTAGAAAAGACAGTGAAACGCCTACTCGACGCTCCTAGGCCCAAGACCAAGAAGGAAGTGCAGTCGTTTCTAGGACTCTGCGGCTTCTACCAGAAGTTCATCCCCAACTACAACAGCATCGCCGTACCTCTGACAAATGGAACCCGGAAAATCGCCCCGGACAAAGTCGTATGGACAGCGGAATGCGAGACAGCATTCCAAACACTCAAGGACAGAATGACATCGGCGCCAGTTCTCCACCTACCCGATTTGACTCAGCCATTCGTTCTTCGCACCGACGCAAGCGACGTAGGCCTCGGAGCAGTACTGCTACAGCGTGACCCCAAGAATGCAGAGACGTTATTCCCTGTCGCCTACGCCAGCAGAAAATTGAGACCCGCCGAGACCCACTACGCCACGTCGGAGAAAGAATGCCTTGGACTGGTCTGGGCCATACAGAAATTCCAACTCTACCTGTATGGGACCCACTTCACAGTTCAGGTGGACCACCAACCACTATCGTTCCTGGCAGCCTCCAAGTCTTTGAACTCTCGCCTGATGCGATGGGCACTCACCCTTCAGGCGTACTCATTCCAGATCGAGTACATCCCCGGCAAAGAGAACCACGGAGCCGACTACCTCAGTCGCCATCTCGTGGAGGACACAGCAGCTGTCGCCCACCCAACACAACTAAGGGCCACAGCACCAGAATTCGTCCCCGCCCAGTAAAACCCTGTCACTAGTGTCCATAGCTACCTGGCACAGCATTGCAGCTCAGGTAGAGCAACTTAATTAGTTTGTAAATAGGACCCTAGGATAGTGCAGTGTTAAACTAGGCTCTGTAGTAGAAAAAGGTCGAATTAAGTAGTCATCGCCTTTTTTCAGTTGAGGGAGCCTGTCATGAATTGGCTAGTTTTACACTGCCCAGTGACTATTTAGCCATGTGTAGTCTTTGTAACAGTAGAGAAGTTAGACTATTACACAGCAGACCACACACCGCGAGCCCGACCCACGCTAGAGCAGTGAGTCAGCACTTGAGCTTTGAATCGGACCGTTTTAACCAATCAGAGCAAGCTCAGTGGGTAGAGCAGTTTTGACTGTGTCAGAGCCTAACACAGTTTGAATCAGTCGTGTGTGAGACGAGGTAGAGTCAACATTTCCACAGCTAGAGAAATCTCTACACTCATAGACCAGGAAGCAGGACTTAGGAATCTTAGAATTCTCTCAAGTCATCACGGGCCTGAACTTGTCAAACAGACGAGCAGGCGAGCTATCCCGAGCTATCCCGAGCTATCCTGTGCACCCCACTCCACAGAAACGACTAGTTGGTTGAGGATCCTCTACCGCACAAGACGGAAAGAGCGGCCTTGAAATACTCCCTGTCAGACCCCACAGCGTGGCAAGGGAACCCAACTACACAAAGACAAAGGTGTACCAGAAGCTACCTCACAGAAGGACTTCGACCGCACCATAAGAAAGTTAAGTGTACACCCAGAAGTGCACTTAAACTGATCATAACAGGACCACAGTAGTCCAACTCTTCAGAAACTGTAAAACGGACCACAGTAGTCCAAATCTACATGAAATATTATAGCAAGTGCCCGAGGAAGATATAACAGCTGCATAGACTATCAGCGATCGAACTATTAGCATTGAAAGAGACTTTTTAAGTTAGATTAGTACTTAGAGAATCTTGTATAGAGTAGAAGAAATAAATGTGTGATTTTAACTGTTATCAAGTGGCTGGACTACATATGATTCATAGCCGTGTGAAAGCTAGTGTGACAGTAATCTTTTACCATTTTTCTATCTATTTCTGTACCCCAACCTTAACACAGAACGAGCTAAACAAATAAATTTATTAAAGTAATTCATAGGGTGACCTACTAGCAGTTCCCACCGAATAAACGTGAGGGTCCATAATTCCATTGTGCAGAGCCCATAAACCCCACGTGACACGCACAACGTAGGGAAGAGCGCGAAAGCCGGCCAGCGCACAGAGTTCTAACTCAAAGTAGCGGTAACAAGCCACACACAATCGGAGATCACCCCTCGGTGACAGACACGGTCAAGGACAACGGTAAAGAAGCGAACTGTCTGTATGACACAGGTCTATCATACGACGCGATAGTTAGCGAATCTCTTGTATCGCGCGCGGACTTGACAGACAAGACAGTCGACTTACAAGGAGCAGACTTGACGAAACCGACGACTACTTGCCCAATAGCTTGGATCGAAGTAGAGAGTAGGTACGTCACAGGACGAATCCAAGCAGCTGTTTTACAGAAACCCCTGTATGATCTAGTGCTAGGTTGTAGGTATGTGTTCTTAGGCACGCCCCCTAAAACGGTAGAGATAGCTGCAGTGCAAACCAGGGCCCAAGCTAAAACCCAACCACCCCAGCCCGAGTTCGCTCCGAATCCAGGACTCGAAGAGATCAAAACAGCACAGAAAGAAGACACCTCGACAGCGAAGTGCTTCCAGAAGCTACCCAAGGCGCACACACCCCCGCACAAGGGAGACTTCTACATGGAAGAGGGAATTCTTCATCGACAAGGAGATGGAGATCACACCCAACTAGTACTACCAGCCACCCTTCGAGCCCAAGTACTAGAACTAGGCCACAGCATGCCACTCAGCGGACACATGGGAATTGGAGCCACAGTGCAGAGAATCAGCGCACACTACTATTGGCCAGGAATCACGGAGGATGTCAAGCGCTACGTGAAATCTTGCCACCAATGTCAACGATATTCCCCGCGACATCACACCGTACCAGTTACCTTAGGACCATCAGTAGTAGTCGGCGTGCCATTCCAGCAAGTCTCAGTAGACATAGTAGGACCACTGCCCATGACCAAGAAGAGGAACAGATTTCTACTCACACTCGTCGACGCATGTACGATGTGGTGCGAAGCAGTCCCGTTGCCAGCGATCGACACCAAGAAGATTGCAGATGCACTCATCGCCATCTTTACCAGAGTCGGATTCCCGGACAGCATTAGAACGGACAACGGATCTCAGTTCACCGGCCGCCTGATGCAAGACGTGTTCGAGTTGATACAAGTTCATCACATTCGCACACCACCATACCACCCCGCCAGCAACGGACAAGTAGAAAGACTGAATGGAACCCTTCTCACCATACGCAGGAAAGTCGCCGACGACAATCCAGAAGCGTGGGACACCTACGTGAATGCGGCACTGTTCGCATACAGAGAAACGCCCCATGCAGCCACAGGCTACACCCCGTCAACATTGCTATTCGGCAGACCTCTAGCAGGACCGCTAGAAGCCCTACGCAGAAGTTGGACGGAAGCCAAGATAGACGACACACCAAGAGGTGCCACCAAGTACGTCGCAGACCTGCAGGAAACCCTCAAAGCAACGTGGAAGAAAGCTGGTGAAGCACTGAAGAAGGCAAGAGCCCGTCAGGCAAAGTACTACAACCGCCACGCGAAGGACCGAGAACTGCAAGTCGGCGATCAAGTGCTACTCTTACTTCCAAGTGGAACCAACAAGCTGGACATCGCTTGGAGAGGACCGTACCGGGTGACTGCCAAGAAATCCAAGACAGTCTACCAAGTAGAGGTGAACGGGAGAGCCCGATACCACCACATCAATCTCCTCAAGAAATACACAGACCGACCAGCGACCCCCAGCACTCACAACTTGCTAGCCATCGCCATCGCGGAAGAAGGAGAAAGCATGGAGACCAATGCAGTAGAGTATCCCCTGCACTCCAAAGAAACCTACAAAGACGTGATACTCAACGGAGACCTAGCCGCTAACCAGCGACAGCAAGTACTACAGGTCATTCGACAACATCAGACTGTGCTCACAGACCGACCAGGGAGGACAGACCTCGTCGAAGTAACCTTAACGGTGACCGACCCAACACCCGTCCGCCAGAAGCTCTACCCGATGCCACTGTCTCAGCAGCGAGCCATCAAGGAAGAGATAGACACCTTACTGGCAGCCGGAATCATCTCAGAGTCTACTTCACCCTACAGCGCAGGCACGGTATTGTTGCGAAAACCCAACGGAGAGCATCGACTGTGCATCGACTTCAGACTCCTGAATGCGGTAACGCAGTTCCAGCCAGAGCCACTCCCGGACCAGACAGACCTATTTGCCAAGCTACAGCGAGCGAAGTACTTCTCACGCATCGACCTCAGCAAAGGATACTACCAGATACCAGTACAACCACAAGTCCGAAAGTACCTAGCGTTTAGCACTATGGAAGGACACTTCGAGTTCAACGTACTTCCATTCGGACTCCACAACGCACCCAGCATCTTCAGCGCCATGATGCGAAAACTCCTGGCACCCCTGAGCAGCGAGCACCTACATTCGTTTATGGACGACATCCTCATCGCAACACCGACGTGGGAGGAACATGTCACGCTCCTACAACAACTACTCGCCCGCCTCAGAGACACGGGATTGACGGCAAGACCCACCAAATGTCAGATTGGATTCACAGAACTAGAATTTCTGGGACACACTATCAGTCAGGGAAGCCTGCGACCGGTAGAGAAGACAGTGAAACGCCTACTCGACGCTCCTATGCCCAAGACAAAGAAGGAAGTGCAGTCGTTTCTAGGACTCTGCGGCTTCTACCAGAAGTTCATCCCCAACTACAACAGCATCGCCGTACCTCTGACAAATGGAACCCGGAAAATCGCCCCGGACAAAGTCGTATGGACAGCGGAATGTGAGACGGCATTCCAAACACTCAAGGACAGAATGACATCGGCGCCAGTACTCCACCTACCCGATTTGACTCAGCCATTCGTTCTTCGTACCGACGCAAGCGACTTAGGCCTCGGAGCAGTACTGCTACAGCGCGACCCCAAGAATGCAGAGACGCTATTCCCGGTCGCCTACGCCAGCAGAAAATTGAGACCCGCCGAGACCCACTACGCCACGTCGGAGAAGGAATGCCTTGGACTAGTCTGGGCCATACAGAAATTTCAACTCTACCTGTATGGGACCCACTTCACAGTTCAGGTGGACCACCAACCACTATCGTTCCTGGCAGCCTCCAAGTCTTTGAACTCTCGCCTGATGAGATGGGCACTCACCCTTCAGGCATACTCATTCCAAATCGAGTACATCCCCGGCAAAGAGAACCACGGAGCCGACTACCTCAGTCGCCATCTCGTGGAGGACACAGCAGCTGTCGCCCACCCAACACAACTAAGGGCCACAGCACCAGAATTCGTCCCCGCCCAGTAATACCCTGTCACTAGTGTCCATAGCTACCTGGCACAGCATTGCAGCTCAGGTAGAGCAACTTAATTAGTTTGTAAATAGGACCCTAGGATAGTGCAGTGTTAAACTAGGCTCTGTAGTAGAAAAAGGTCGAATCCAGTAGTCATCGCCTTTTTTCAGTTGAGGGAGCCTGTCATGAATTGGCTAGTTTTAACTCTGCCCAGTGACTATTTAGCCATGTGTAGTACTTGTAACTTTAGAAGTTAGACTATAACACAGCAGCAATTAAATTACACAGCAGACCACACACGGCGAGCGAGCCACCCACATCGCAGTGAGTCAGCACTTGAGCTTTGAATCGGACCGTTTTAACCAATCAGAAGCAGGCTCAGTGGGTAGAGCAGTTTGACTGTGTCAGATCTTAGCACAGTTTGAATCAGTCGTGTGTGAGACGAGGTAGAGTCAACATCTCCACAGCTAGAGAAATCTCTACACTCATAGACCAGGAAGCAGGACTTTGAAATCTTAGAATTCTCTCAAGTCATCACGGGCCTGAACTTGTCAAACAGGTAAATGAACACCCTTCTGTTTTATCGTGATATATTTATATTATTGTTGAAATTATGTTTGTGGAATTTGCTATGCATAAATGTGAATTGTTAATCCGAATTTGCGGGACCACGTGGAAGAGCCTACCACGAGGTGAAACACGACCGGTTGCGCCGCCATGTTGTATCCCGTACGGAACCACTGTTGTTTAACTTATATGTATGTTTGCAGACCAGTGGCTGTACCACTGAATGTTTATATTATTATTAATTCTGTATGTGTATAGTTAGACACGATTTATATTTATGTATGTATAGGAATTTAGAGTGAGATTCCAGTGGAACCCGGAAGTAGCAGAATGTTCGTCGCTTATGTATAGAGATGTGGAGCTATCACTGAGGGCTACTTTGGCTTTCAGTGAGACGCTCTGCACAAACCGATTATTCAGGGTTGTGCAGAATTTCGTCTCTTATATTACAGACGAGCAGGCGAGCTATCCCGAGCTATCCCCACTCCACAGAAACGACCAGTTGGTTGAGGAGACTCTACCGCACAAGACGGAAAGAGCTGCCTTGAAAGACACCCTGTCAGACCCCACAGCGTGGCAAGGGAACCCAACTACACAACTACAAAGGTGTACCAGAAGCTACCTCACAGAAGGACTTCGACCGCACCATCAGAAAGTTAAGTGTAATCGACAAAGGTGCACTTAAACTGATCATAACAGGACCACAGTAGTCCAACTCTTCAGAAACTGTAAAACGGACCACAGTAGTCCAAATCTACATGAAATATTATAGCAAGTGCCCGAGGAAGAAAAACAGCTGCCTAGACTATCCGCGATCGAACTATTAGCAGTGACTGAGACTTTTTAAGTTAGATTAGTACTTAGAGAATCTTGTATAGAGTAGAAGAAATAAATGTGTGATTTTAACTGTTATCAAGGGGCTGGATACATATGATTCATAGCCGTGTGAAAGCTAGTGTGACAGTATTCTTTTACCATTTTTCTATCTATTTCTGTACCCCAACCTTAACACAGAACGAGCTAAACAAATAAATTTATTAAAGTAATTCATAGGGTGACTTACTAGCAGTTCCCACCGAATAAACGTGAGGGTCCATAATTCCATTGTGCAGAGCCCATAAACCCCACGTGACACTATTTAGCTTTGGATAGTCAGTAAATCTTAGAAAGTTAATGGGGTGTAGAGCAGACGATGACAGTATACCTGAGGTACACACACTGCGAGCTTGACGCAAACAGTGTAGTGACGTCAGCACTGTGTGCCTTGCATCGGACAGCTTATCCAATGGGACTCAGGCAGAGCGGTTAGAGCCGGTTCTGAATGGGTCAAAACCTAGCATAGATTGAGTCAGTCCTATGAAATACGCCGAAGTCTACACAGCTAGACCGGAGCAGAGAAAAATCTCCACTCATAGACCAGGAAGCAGGACTTGGTGAATCTTAGAATTCAATCAAGTAGCCACGGGGCCTGACTTTGTCAAACAGGTAAATGAACATACTTCTGTTTCATCGTGATATATTTATATTATTGTTGAATTATGTTTGTGGAATTTGCTATGCATAGATTTGAATTGTAATCCGAATTTGCCTTACCACGTGGAAAAGCCGAACACGTGTTAAGCACGACCGGTTTGGACGCCATGTTGTATACCAGATGGAACCACTGTTGCTGAACCTATATGTATGTTTGCAGACCAGTGGCTGTACCAGTGAATGTTTATAATATTATTAATTCTTTATGTGTATAATTAGCCACGATTTATATTTATGTATGTATAGGAAATTAGAGTTGAGATTCCAGTGGACCACGGACGTAGCAGAATGTTCGTCGCTTATGTATAGAGATGTGGGACTATCACTGAGGGCTACTTTGGCTTTCAGTGAGACGCTCTGCACAGACCTATTATTCAAGGTTGTGCAGAATTTCGTCTCTTGTGTTACAGACGAACAGGCGAGATATCCCGTGCGCCCAACTCCACAGAAACGACGAGTTGGCTGTTTAGCCTCTACAGCACAGGTCTGCGAGAGCTCCCCTGGAAAACACTCTCCAAGACAACACAGATTGTCAAGGAACCAAACTACACGACGACCCAGCGTGTACCAGAAGCTACCTCAACGAAGGACTTCAAACACACCACACTGACAGTTAAGTGACACGGAAAAAGTGCACAAAAACTGATAGCAAAAGGACCACAATAGTCCACTCTTCAGAACTATAGTAAAACGGACCACAGTAGTCCAATCTACATGAACTCTAGTAGCCAGTGCCCTATGAAGACATAACAGCTGCCTAAACTATCAGCGATCGAATCATTTGCATTGACTTATGACATTTAAAGGTAGATTAGTACATCGAAGATATTGTATAGAGTAGAAGAAATAAATGTGTGATTTTAACTGTTATCAAGTGGCTGGACTACATATGATTCATAGCCGTGTGAAAGCTAGTGTGACAGTGATCTTTTACCATTTTTCTATCTACCTCTGTATCCCAGCCTTAACACAGACCGAGCTAAACAAATAAATTTATTAAAGTAATTCATCGGGTGACTAACTAGCAGTTCCCATAGAATAAAGCGTGAGGGGTACAGCATTCCATTGTGCAGAGCCCAGTAACCCATTAACCCCACGTGACATACATCAGGAAACAGATGAAAGCGTTCTACAGTCAATCACAAAAGAGTCCCATTCATTAACCCCAATTGTACAGTAGGCAAAGTTGTTTGTGTACAAAACCAATGAAGAGATGGCACCATCATCACCACAAGTACAACAACATGTTCAGGAACGGAACTCCAGGCACTTCAAGAAGGAGAAGAAGAAGAAGAAGAAGAAGAAGAAGAAATTCCCAAACCATTTTCTAATTGGCTACGTACATCATTAGGGAAAGTTAGGCCTTGTAGTCTGGTTTTTGTACTTAAATAGCTGCTAGCAGACCGCCGCCAATTCAATTAGAATTGGCGTTCAGTCTAAGAATATATCACCACCCGCCCTCCTTTCACGCTCCCATTCTCTCTCTTCTCCATCCCCCTCACCCTATCCCACCCCACACGGTCAAACTCATCCGATTTCCTATTGGCTCCCAACATTATACTTTATTACTTAGTAGCGCTTTCCCATCTCAAAACTGCTCAAGGCGCTTGCCGGTACAGGCTCGAGGTGCCCACTTACTGCCATTGACTCCCCAAGCAACTAAGCACCATCCTGGACGACAGGGGATGGGAGAGCAGGGACCTAGTGTTTGTTGGGTGTATTTATGCAGTTGGCACTCACTCCTTTAGGACATGAGTGTCAGGATCTTTAAAGTCCGTGCGATGGTATGCGTGAGTGCACCGAGCAGACCCCGGTTTATACTCTCATGGGAAGGAGTATAGGGCGGCTGCATGCGCATCCGGGTCATGTTATTATTTTTGTTGGCCTTCCAGGCCGTCATCCTAAATGTCTGTAAAGCCGTTAACTTGGGTTGAACATCCACACAATGCATGAAGGCAAACAACAATACAATACAACTTTATTCATCCCAAAGGGCAATTACATTATTAAGTTTATGAGGCAGCATAAAGATACTAAAAAAATGTATCATAAACCATTTTTTTAAAAACAAAAAACAAAACAAAACAATAAATACATAAATTTAAAAAACATCACACAAGCACACACACGCGAATCAAGATCACAAGTGATATCACAGAAGTCAACAAAATTCAACAAGTTGATTAAAAAGTGCAGCCAGTACACATAGACACTAAAGGGAGACTCTCACTATATAACAAATAAGACCCCCAAAGTGCCGAAAACTAAAAGCGGTTAGTACTATTAAGAAGTCGGATTGCACTGGGAATAAAAGATTTGGAACGCCGATTTCCCTTACAGATGGGCATAGCATATCGGCGTCTGGACGGCAACAGTGTGAACTCGGGTTTCAAACAATGTTCCTGATGACTATTAAGGATGCTCCCGGTTTTCCAACCCATAATGGTCTAAAATCAACCAAGCTCTGTAGAGATTTTAAACTAAAATAATACGGCTACCTAAAACGATAACGTCGTACGCTGACCTGGCGCATGTATTATTTATAAAGTCGATCACGGGAAAAAATAATAAAACAGTCCCGCATACATTTATTTGGTGCGAAAGCACTCTAGCAGCGTAGCCCCCTTCTTCATAAAACACAACGAACGCATAGCAAACAAGGCAAAGGAAAGCCAGGACAAAGTAATATCACATTACTAATTAGGCGCAATGAGAACATTCATTCGAAGCAATTAGTTAACAGCGCTGAGGGCTGATGAGAACAATAAACAAATTATGCGACATATGCACAGAAAGTTATGATATATATATATATATATATATATATATATATATATATATATATATATATATATATATATATATATATATATATATATATATATATATATATATATATATATATATATATATATATATATATATATATATATATATGGTTAAAATATAATATGTCTCTCTCTCTCTTCTCTCTCTCTCTCTCTCTCTCTCTATATATATATATAATGGAAAATATCCTAATTAGGCGACGTTTTGTAAAGAAGGTTAAAACAATTACACCGACCATGCTTTTGCGCAGTGCTGCTTTGCAATTTGCAGACCAATCTTCAAATGCTTTGACATTTTCGGGAATCACAATTTGTAAGTCTGTCCTTCCTCATGTTCTACGGCATACCTCAAGAACTACTGGACACATTTTATTCAAACTGGAAACGTACATTAAAAGGGTTATTGGTCAGCTTCCCGTGCCATCATGGTATTTTGCTCTAAAAGGTCAAGGTCGCTGGCTACACACGATTTGTTTCTTATAAAACATTTAAAAACAAACAAACAAAAACGGCTGAACCGATATACATTTGAACGTGTTGCCATCTTGTTAACCCTTGTTGAATTGGGGAGCTTAGCTTGTTGCGCTGCATGTGGATTGCCACGGGAAATTGAAGAAGAAAAAGAAGAAGGATTAAGAAGAAGGATTAAGAAGAAGGATTAAGAAGAAGAAGAAGAAGAAGAAGAAGAAGAAGAAGAAGAAGAAGAAGAAGAAGAAGAAGAAGAAGAAGAAGAAGAAGAAGAAGAAAGAAGAAGAAAGAAGAAGAAGAAGAAGAAGAAGAAGAAGAAGAAGAAGAAGAAGAAGAAGAAGAAGAAGAAGAAGAAGAAGAAAGAAGAAGAAGAAGAAGAAGAAGAAGAAGAAGAAGAAGAAGAAGAAAGACGAAGAAGAAGAAGAAGAAGAAGAAGAAGAAGAAGAAGAAGAAGAAGAAGAAGAAGAAGAAGAAGAAGAAGAAGATGATGATGATATCATTTCAATATATAGTATACTTTTACCGTGCATGTTGTAACTATATTTAAAGCCAGTATATTACAGTATAACAATTTCGCCATAAATCTATCTGTCATACGAATATATCACCATACCGATTGCTATTGCAAACGTATTTGCTTCGCGTCACCCCTATGCTATCAGTTTACCATGAACATATGTATGGGATCAGCGAGAGCAGCATAATCAACATGTATGGGATACAAGACGTTTGTTTAGAGCATAAGAAGTAGGTGTCTGGCCTTAAGAGATGAGACGGAAGGTTATTGATAGCATCTTGGATATGATAAACACTATATAAGTAATACTATATCAATTCGTTGTCATACCACCACAATACTACTTTATAATTATATTATCATCATAATAATATTCAAAACAAACCACTGCTATGTTAAGCTTATCAACACTATGAAAACGCACATAATATCACCGCGTTTAATAATCAACAGATCAGTAATATGATTCACTAATGATACAATCACAGTATCGTTACCGTATCAAACGTATCGGTTTCTGGCATGCTAGGTCTGCTAACAGTACCAAATGCAAACACTTTGGAATTATGCTTACTGGTGAATGCAATCTACTGCACACTGTCGTAGAAAGCGAAACGCACACTCGGCATCGACTGGCAATAACATTGACAATTGATTCTTGCGGTCAGCTGCCAGCAGGAACAATCAAGCACAGCGGACTCACAGCAGACGGCAGAGAGCTTACAAAAGGCCACACAGGGTAGCTAGGAAAAAGATCAAGTGAGGAGCAGTGGCGTAGCAAACAGATTTATCAAAGAACGAGAGGTTGGCTAAGATCTCTATGAATATGAAAGATAGATAGGTAGAGAGATGTGAAGTGTGTGTGAGGAGGGGTGAGGGTGTGTGTGGAGAGAGAACAGACAGAGAGAGAAAGAGAGAGACACACACAGACAGAGACAGACAGGCAGAGAGACAGAGACAGCAAGAAAGAGGCAGTTTGAGGGAGGGGGGGGTGGAGCGGAGGGAGGAGGGAGGTAGGGAGAGTCAGAAATTATAGGCAGATCTTTAATGCGCGATAAGACAATGTTTAGCCCCTAATTCCCCCTGCTGTAGTTTGTGCTGTAGCGTTTCCTTTTCACTAATTTGGAAAATATTTAAGTGGTAACATCGGTCAAAAAACAGCTGTTCACTTCAAGCTGTACACTATAGCCTCAGGAATTGTATCCATCTAACGACTTTTTTCAGACGGAGCTGCAGCGTTTCGAGGAACCGTTAAGGTTCGATTTTTGTGTATATTTACAAACAAACGAACACTCAGTGAGACACTTCCATTCCCTCTTAGGGACGCCTCCATTCGCTGCCGCTCGGCGCGAAAACTCGTCAAATCGCCTAAAATTGTACCCTCTTTTTCAAGCTGTAGACTGCGGCCTACCTTTTCACTTCTTCTCTCTGCCTCGGAATGGAATATGTAAAACAAGGCGTAGCGCAGCTGATTTTACAGTCTGTGGCAACATGCCTTGCTCGTAATGTGATTAGTATGGTAGCCAACCTCAAAATCATAACAAAACCGGAAACCAATTCCTTTAAAACACAATTACATTTTTTTTAACAATCTATAGGCATTAAGCGGTCAGTCACAGCGCGAGTTCTAGAAAATGTTGATGTGGATAAATCTATTTTTATACCGAATGAAACCATTTAAGGATTTTAGCATTGAAGAATCCTGCAATGCCCTATTTTGTGCACAGTGTGCATGGTTTAGAATGTAAATTTGACCAAATAAGTCATAGTTATGTAAACTCAATATGGCTTGGCAGTCCACGTTTACTACCTTACCGGCTTCTCTGCAACTCGACAACTCTCAGCTTGGTGTCGCCAAGGCCAAACGGATTACGGTTAAAAAAGTAGTCAGGACATTACAAGGGAAAAGGGTGTTCTAACGGCATCGGATACACCCCTGTTAAAACTGAAAACTAATTCTCAATGTGGGTGCTTAATTGTTCTGTGTTAAGAGGAATGTACAGCGTTTGAAACTATACATATACACAGAGAGTAAAATATGATTGAAATGGTAATTTGCAAGGAACAGAATGGTACGTTTATTACGTTTGTGCACATCTCACTGGTAACGCAATAAAAATTAGCTGTAAGCAATACATTCCACTTATTATAGACTGACTACCCATGGAATAAAAATTGCTGTGGTGACAAAAAGGATGATTTGTGCGTTAAAAACTTAAACAAATATTATCATTTGGTTTAGTCAACCTATGGTTCCTATTCTATCCCGTAACTCGAAAGTCGTTGGGGCATCACAGATGATCGTTTAACCAGCGTACTCCATCTTTCTCTGTCCTCAGCAACCCTCATGGCTTCGCTCAGTGTCAAACCAGTCCATTAACGAATGTTGTCATCCCATCTCTTTTTCTGTCACCCTCTTTTTCAGCCTCCTTGCACAGTGCCTTGCAGGATGGTCTTTGCAGGGCTTGATGCTCTGGTGACGTGGCCATACCATCGGAGTTTCCGTTTCTTCACCACTTTGAGCATGTCGTCGTGTTGTCCAATGGCTTGTGTGATGGTCTGTCAGACTTAGATGGTCGTTGGTGATGTGCTGGGTATAAGAAATCAAAATCATTTATTTACAAATGGAAAATGGAGAAAAAGATTCCACTTTACAGGTCCTTTACAGCTGTTCTGAAAAGTCAATATAGAGTAGAAAAAACATAAGGCCTTTTTTTCGGAAACGAGATATCAAAAATGTGTACAAGCATGGCACCCGTACTTACCACTGTTTGACGGCAGATAAGTGCTTATACCTTATAGTTACACGTATGTACTTTTCACTGACAACTAAATCTGGTTTTGTATTATTTATAAAATGATGACACGTGATGCTCTCTCTCTTTCTCTCTCTTTACCCCCATTTTTTCTATCACAAAATAAAAGCCAAATATGTCTCTGTATAGTCTAATACGAATGCTGTGCAAATCTGAACTGTACGATTTTGTTTTGACAGCTTGTACATGATAAGGAGCTGGGCGTCCTTCGTTCTATATTGTAATAATACTAATAATAATACAGGATGCTATATACGCGCCTTTCCCCAAAGCAATCAGGCTCAAAACGCGGCGATCTATACCAACATACACGTTCACCTGTCTCATCCCCCTCACACACACCAAATACACATCCACCATTCGAACAGGTGGTGTAAAGGCAGGGAAATCGCTATTAGAAGACGGAAAGAAAATCGAATTTTTATTTTTGATTTTTTTTTATATTGACTGCGTCCTGTACCATTATTGTCTTATGTCCTTTTTCCCTCCAGTCTTTGAGAATTTACAAATATAATATTTGCATGCATGTTTTGGAAAAAAACCAATGTTTGTTATAAAAAGAAATATATACCCCTTCCACTCTTTTCCCCACGCACAGTATCTCCGTCTCTCTCTCTCTCCTTCTCTCTCTCTCTCTCTCTCTCTCTCTCTCTCTCTCTCTCTCTCTCTCACACACACAAACAAACACAGTGCATCACCCACACAGTGTGTCTCACACACACACATACGCGGCGCACACACACACACACACCTCCAAACCATATTGTCCCCTGTCCTACTCTTTCCGTGTGCAATCTTCTATCTCAAAATGGCGCCATCAGTTCGACTGTAAACCCGGAACGGCCAATCACTAAGGAAACATTACAGATCAAAAACAACACTAAAACGCGCTGGTGGGGATTGCACGAAGTTGAGGAAGAGAGAAAAAAACAGAAAGAGAGGTGAGGGAAGGAGGGACAGTGAGAGAGAGGGGGAGAGAGAGAGAGGGGAGGGGGGTAGAGAGAGAGAGGGAGAGAAATGAGAGAGAGATTCTGATTCAATTCAGACATTTACAAGAATGGAGAGAGAGCGAGAGAGAGAGAGAGAGAGAGAGAGAGAGAGAGAGAGAGAGAGAGAGAGAGAGATTCAGATTCAGATTCAATAGTTTATTACAAGATTGATTGATTGATTGATTTATTGTTGCTTTAGGTCCAGCGGATTCCTCCGAGCCAAATCAGGACCGGACAACCCCCGATCCGCATAAAAGATCTGCTGAAACAACCCTAGTGGGAAAATTGAACGCCCTCCACCGGCCAGTCACTTTACAATAAAGACATCCCACGCGGGGGACGGCTGAGGGTTGACCTCAACTACGCGAACCCCCGGTTACAAAAACAAAATAGAATACAACCATCATTACAAATCATCAACGAAACATATACATATAAAATGCCTATATTGCTAAATACTAACATCATAGGAAGCCCTAGTGACCACCCAGCAGAAAGCGTCCAACACTCCCAAGCTGATCCAACAGACCTCATACACAAACAAGGAGTCTTGTCCAGGAAGAGTTTTCAAGAAAAAAGGTAGGTCATTGATCTAGCGAAGAAGAAGATAGTATAGCAGAGTGATAGGACAGAGCAGGAATGGGAAAGAGTATATGAGGAAGATAGCAACAGTGGGAATTTAAAGCACTAAATTTCCATAAAGTGGGGATACTATTTATACTGAAACCCCCGGCACTCCAACGGGGGTACTGTTGCCGCAGTGAATCTGTCATGCCTACAAACGCAAGACAGGTTTTCAACTGGGGCTTTCACTGTTCCCTTTATAGGTTAGAACAATCTACAGTGGCAAGATTGCTCATGACCCCAAGGGGTAGTTTATTACAAGAAGAAAATGATTTTAGCAATAATTTGCTAATCTTACAATCAGTCCTTCTTTCAATCACTCACACATTTACTTTAATCATTTATCAGCATTCATGCAAAGACAAACATTGATTTTAAATTAAAGGAATAAACAAGCTAACTTCGTAACAAGGAAACTAACAATACTAAATATAACACAACTGGAACCATTTAATTTAATAAAGAGAGAGAGAGGCTTGACGGACTGAGTGGGAAGAGAGGGGGGTAATGAAAGAGGAAAAAAGAGAGAGAGAGAGACAGAGAGAGAGAGAGAGAGAGAGAGAGAGAGAGAGAGAGAGAGAGAGAGAGAGAGAGAGAGAGAGATTCGGACATATTATTTACAACAAGGATGGAGACTTTAGGCTACAATGCATCTTATTTACAAGAATGGAGACTTTAGGCTATAAGATATTATTTACAATAAAAATGGAGACTTTAGGCTATAAGACACAATATTTACAACAAGAATGGAGACTTTAGATTATAAGGCATTTTATTTACAACAAAGATGGAGACTTTATGCAATAAGACACCTTATTTACAACAAAGATGGAGACTTTATGCAATAAGACACCTTATTTACAACAAAGATGAAGACCTTAGCTATAAGACATGTTAGTTACAACAAGGATTGAGACTTTGGGCTATAAGTTAGCTTATTTACAACACAACTGCAGACTTTAGCACTAAAATGAATAAGATATCTAATTTACAACAAAGATGGAGACTTTAGGCTACAAGCTACAGAATAAAAGGATGGAACTAGGAACCGCAAGAGCGAACAAGCACAGCGACAGGACAGAGACAGCAGATCCAGCTCATGACAAAGAATATACTGTTAAACGTCGCAGGCGGTCAATACTGTACAAGTTTAGCACCAAGCTGATTTTATCACAAACTGCTACTGAAGCCGCCGGGCTTGAAGAAAAAAAAAATAAACCAAATGTTAAAGATAAAAAAGTGGCCAGAGAAAGAGAGAGAGCGAGAGCGAGATAGAGAGAGAGAGAGAGAGAGAGAGAGAGAGAGAGAGAGAGAGGGGGGGGAGGATTGTTTGGGGGAGAAATCATCCATATTATGTGTACATCGCAGCAGAACAAATAATTATGGAGAACTGTGCACTACCCCCCCCCCACCCCACACACACACACCCACACAGCACTCACAGCTCGAGCAACCCACGATAACATGGCGGATTGTTTACTGGCTAGTTGAATATAATTAGAGGACAATGATGCTACAGAAGACTTCTGGGCATTTCCTATACCCAGCACATTACCAACGACGAAGTCCGACAGACCATCACACAAGCCATTGGACAACACGATGACCTGCTCACAGTGGTGAAAAAACGGAAACTCCGATGGGATGGCCATGTCACCAGATCATCAGGTCTTGCAAAGACCATCCTGCAAGTCACAGTGCAAGGAGGTAGAAGAAGAGGGAGACCGAAAAAGAGGTGGGAGGACAACATTCGAGAATGGACTGGTTTGACACTGAGCGAAACAATCAGGGTTGCTGAGGACAGAGACAGATGGTGTACGCTGGTTAAACGATCATCTGTGGAGCCCCTACGACCTCGGAGTTACGGGATAGGATAGGATAGAGGACAATGGAATAGAAAATAACATCCAGGAGCTTCCAGAAGACATGGCATTACTACTAGCTCAGTTTGAGGTCGTGGCGTCTACGCAACATCTGCCAAAGAGAGAAAGCAAAAACGTCCCTCCCCTCTTTCTCTCCCCTCCTTTTTTACAACTCTTTTCTTCCTCTTTATTACATCCCAAAACAAACAAACAAAACACACACACACAGGCACACAACACACACACACACGCACACAACATACACACACACGCACATATACACACACATACACACCACATTTCTAAAACGTGATTGCAAATAGTGTGCAGAATACAGAAAGGCAGTATAAGTTGCGCACAATACAATGGCAGAGGACAGCAAATAAAAGACGTCTAACAGCTCCCAACACTATAGGCCACACCATCGAACAGACGTAAACTACAGCTCCTTAACGCTGGCAACAAACAAGCAGAGCAGAATTGCAATGCGCGCGCGCGCACACAAGCACACACACATACACGCACAAAAAGAAGAAGAAGGAGAAGAAGAAGAAGAAGAAGAAGAAGAAGAAGAAGAAGAAGAAGAAGAAGAAGAAGAAGAAGAAGAAGAAGAAGAAGAGCAGCAACAACAACAACAACAACAACAACAACAGCAGCAACAACAAGAAGAACAAAAAGAACAAGAACAGGAAGATATTTTAAAGAAAAGCGACAGGTTTCCGTGAAGCACGTGATTGAATAATCCCATATGTGCGTCACCGTGTGCAAACAAATCTTTGGAGACTGGAAGAGAAGAGTGAAAAAGTGAGTTTGCGTGTCCCTAGTGCCTTGGTCCTCCTGTAGGAAACCTCAGTTGGTGTTCTTCTACTCAGCACGCTGTACAAGAATCCAGAATATCCCCCACCCCTACCCCCGGTCCACACAACACACATTCCTGTCTCTATGTCACAACTAAGTCCCTTTCTAATAAATCCCTGGTGAATCATAATTCTCTTTCCCTCCGACCGAACCCTCTTTGTCAAAGCTTTGCCAAACCCTCGGACCCCTGACACCCCCACCCTGCCGCCCTCATCCACCCTATCTCTCAGCCCCACCTCTCACCTCTCCCACAAAACCCACCCTCTCTATTTTAACAAACCTCCTCCCTATGACACCTTTCCCCCACTCAACCCCCCCCCCCACCCCCACTTCTCAAAGCCTTTTTATCAAACCATGGTCATCGACCTACACATGAAATACTAAATACTTGGTTTCATTTCTCCTCTGCTTTCATCCCCCTGTTCAACACAGCCTCCGCTCGTCCGTGCCTTCTTCTCTAATATTCAATCACTCCTTATCTATCACACCACTTATTGGTCCCATTTTTCATAAATCAAATCATCCCTTTGATCACCATACCCTTCCAACTTCCCCTCACACCCTGTCAATCAAAATTTCCGGACATCAAGTATGGACAATGGATACGGCGCTATAAAAGTCATAATGATGAGGATGATGATGATGATGATGATGATGATGATGGTGATGATGATGATGATGATGATGATGATGATGATGATGATGATGATGATGATTCTTAACGACATTTACGTTGTACTCATAAAATATCCCATTCGTTTAATCTCTCCCCTCCCCATCTGCCCCTCTCCTGGGTCGTCATCATCATCATCGTGCTTTTTGTGTGGATAATCTATCTTGCACTCAATACCTTTTCATTCACTCATGCATTCATTCAGTCATTTTATCATCATCACCATCCCCATTATGATCATCAGGATCATCATCCCTCAAATTGTTTTAACCCTGTTTTCTCATTCCTTCAATCACACGCTTCCAAACAGCGTTCCACATTCACACGTTTAAGATGCCCCAGCACACAACAACATCTGACACAGCCTAGCACACAATGTCGGCAAACATAAGCCACAACAAGTCTCAGCTACGCGTGTGCGTGTGTCTGCCTCCCACTTCCTCCCAACCACCTATCCCCTTCAACCCTCTCCACACTCTCCCCCCACTCCCTACAACCCCAAACTACCCACTCTCTACTTTCCGACAACTTTCTCCACCATACTCATTGCCCAAAGCCTGTATTTGCGAGACACAAAGACCCTCAAGATGTCGTAGTCGTCCTCAAGCCTTGGATGACCTTAGCAACAACAGCGTCTTCAGCTCAGACTGTGGATTTGTCAAGATCCCGTAGAAAGCAGACGATCACTTCTTGTCCGTTGTGTGTCTATATTACCGGGCTAGTTGTTATTTGGAGACGCTGTCTTTTCGTGTGACTTATTATGAATCTTCGAGACTACCAGCCAGATCTACCCTTGGTACGTGTCTTTTTTTACGGGAATTTTTATTTTGAGACGATGTCTCTTCATAGGAATCGTCAAAACTAGTAGTACAAAATAAATCTAGAACAAAACAAAGTGACAGCAAAAAGAAAATAACTTGTTATTTTGGAGACGTCTCTTCGTATGAATTATGAGTCTTCATATGAGTTATTGTGAGTTTTCATACGAGTTATTATGAATCTTCATATGAATTAGTATGAGTCTTCAACACTATAGTAGGAGATAGATCAGATCTACAAAATCAGTATGCAGCAAATAGACACATTTTCCCTCTTTGGTACAAATAAGGGTCTCAATACAGACTTGAATTTTGTTGTTGTTGGCACAAATATGTGAACCTATCGTGTTAGCCGAAGAAGAAGAAGAAGACGAAGAAGAAGAAGAAGAAGAAAGTGGTTGTTAATGGTGGTGGTGGTGGTGATGATGATGATGATGATGATGATGATGATGAAGATGATGAAGATGATGATGGTGATGCAGCTGATGATGATCGTGGGATGTTGGTGGTTAGTAGTTGTCTGTGTGCGTCTGTGAGTGCAACTTTAAAAGTGAAGTTGTTGTTGTAACTGCTGAGAAACTCGCGTCATCCGCCGCTCCTTATCAGCCACAGAGCAGCAGTAAATAGAGGTTAAAGATAATATTCATGCATCAACAGGGCTCAGAATTGCGGAACTGTCTCACTCCCTACAAACATACCACCCACACATCTTAAGACGACCTACAGATACAGGCAAGCAACCGCACTCCACTCCCTGCACCTCCTACCCCCCCTCTCTCTCTCTCCTCTTTCTGTGGGTATACCTAAACCCGTTATCCGATTAAAATTTCAACTTCAACTTCCCTAAGAATAAGCTGTAAGCTTTAAATTATTATCTTTGTAAAATGTTGTAATCATAATACACGTTTAAAGTCGAAAGTCTCTGTGAGTAAGCACATAGGCGCTTGAGTGCGTGAGTGCGTGGGTGAGAGAGAGAAAGAGAGAGAGAGAGAGAGAGAGAGGGAGGGAGAGATAGTATTATGGGCGAAAATAATGGCGCGAGAGAGGACCAATAAACACCTTAAGACAGCAGAAGATGAGGCACAACTAGAAGCGAGAAAGGAAGTGATCAATTTTTCACGATGCCCGACGCGGCTTTCTTTCCGGAAAAGACCTGAGGACGAGAGAAAAAAATACACAAAAGACTCCGTCTTTTCCTATTCTCTCTAGACTTCCGCGGAATGTTTTCCGGAAAGACGGACGGACGGACGAACGGATGGATGGAAGACAAGCGCACCCTACACTACAAGAATCTCGAAACCACCAGACCCTTTTCTTCAAAAATCCGTACCGCGAACTTCAAAAGGTTTTTTTCTGGATGAGAAGAAAACAGTACGTTTGAGAGCAGCCCAACACACCCTAGGGAGTTAGGTTTAAAAATGCAGAACAACAAACTTCATAAAACTGTTTTGGATTGGAGGAATACGGAGTATCTTCGGCAGTATTTCCGCTCCACTAGAAGTTTACGAATCCAGAAGAGACTCAGTGTTAACTTACTCCGGATGGCACCCCAAAAATACTGCTTCCTCCTATCTTTTTGTCGTTTGGTTAATTTTGTCTCCCAAGATGTGCACGTAGGCCTTATTATTATAATACATGAAGGGAGATCACTCTACCAGTCCTTCCGCGCTGACCTGTCAACACAGTTTGAGTGCATGCGCATAAACCCGGAATGCGTGGAAAAGTGGTATCGCGATTCAATGAGCTGATTGCATGCTCTTCCACCCCCCCACCCCCTTCTTATCTACGCCCTCAAAACTGTATCGTCTGGTTTTTATATGAACTGAGTGTGCGCGTTGGGGTATTTCGAAATCTACCTCCCATCTTCCTATATGTTTGCGAAACATGGACCCTCACAGCAGATCTCCAACGAAATATACAAAGCATGAAGATGAGGTGCAACCGAAGACTCCTGGGCATTTCCTATACCTAGCGCATCACCAACGACGAAGTCCGAAAGATCGTCACACAAGCCATTGGACAACACGATGACCTGCTCACAGTGGTGAAAAAACGTAAACTCCGATGGTATGGCCACGTCACCCGATCATCAGGTCTTGCAAAGACCATCCTGCAAGGCACAATGCAAGGAGGTAGAAGAAGAGGGAGACCGAAAAAGAGGTGGGAGGACAACATTCGAGAATGGACTGGTTTGACACTGAGCGAAACAATCAGGGTTGCTGGGGACAGGGAAAGATGGAGTACGCTGGTTAAACGATCATCTGTGGTGCCCCTACGACCTCCGAGTTATGGGATAGGATAAGATAGGATAGGACCTCCCTCCTCCAATACCACCCCAATGTGTCCCTCATTCACTCCGCCCTCCTCTCACCCTTTCTCACACCTCATTACTCACTGCCGTTCGATAAATTAAAGTCCCCGGACAACTAAGGGTATATGAGACGTAAATAATATATAAAATTCAAATATAGCTTATATTAACTAAGGCCACCTTCTTTTCAGGGCCATATTAAAATCAATTAAGGGATCATGAGTGGGGATTGGGGTGTAGTAGGTATAATATTCCTATCCTATCCTATCCCGTAACTCGAAGGTCTTTGGGGCACCACAGATGATCGTTTAACCAGCGTACGCCACCTTTCTCTGTCCTCATCAACCCTCCTGGTTTTGCTCAGTGTCAAGCCAGTCCATTCATAAATGTTGTACTCCCACCTCTTTTTCGGTCTCTCTCTTTTTCTGCCTCCTTGCACCGTGCCTTGCAGGATGGTCTTTGCAAGGACTGATGCTCTGGTGACGTGGCCATACCATTGAAGTTTCGGTTTCTTCACTACTGTGAGCATGTTATCGTGTTGTCCAATGGCTCGTGTGATGGTTTTGTTGGATTTCGCTGTTGGTGAAGTGCTGGGTATTGGAAATGCCCAGAAGTCTTCTGTAGCACCTCATCTCCATGCTTTGTATTCTTCGTTGAAGATCTGCTATGAGGGTCCATGTTTCGCAAGCGTATAGGAAGATGGAGATCTCAAGGGAGTGCAGCAGCCTTACCTTGGAATGTAGACAGATGGTCTTGCCTTTCCAACTGGGCTTCAGCATAATATTAAGATTAAGATTAAGATATTAACTGGCACATTATTTGTGACAAACACATACACACACAAAGATATATTGCCTTATTAATTCGTCTCTGTGTCAGCATGAGTTATAATCGTCTTATGTATATTAATAATACAAGTTATATTGGGATGGAACCTCATCTACACACCCTCCAACCCTACCCTTGTTCTCACACCCACACCACCCATACACCCACTGAGATTATTATTAATGTATTTGATGGTGTCATGTAAACCTACAGGTGGAAATGGCAGTTCACACCGCCTTAGCCACCCCCCACCCCCCAAAAAAAAACAACCAAAAAAAAAAACACCCAGCATTGCGTAGCTGATACTCGCCCAGTGAAATGGAAATGTCAACGGTAAACCTCGGCGAGTCCCAGCTACGCTGAGTGCGACAAACCATCTCGTGTGGGTTTTAGGTGAGATGTGGGTAAACGTAAGAGTTTGACGTCAAAGTGGGGTTTCTTCCGTGCCAAGCATAGCAGCACCACCTGTGCACGCATGCGGGTCTCGCTTGAGCAGATCGAAAGTGATAGACCAAACCGCGGCTGAAGACAGAAGGGCCTCAGGGAGGATGAAAGGATGAAAAGAACTTAAGAGAAGAGAAGAAAAGTAAGGAGAGGAGAATGAAGAGAGATGATGAAAACATAGAAGAAGCAATGTGTAGCGTCACAATCGCGCAATCTCCTTCTATCCCCTCTCCCCATTATGTATATATACACACACATACACACACACGCACACAACACACACAACAAACACAAGCAGTCACACTCACGCACATCACACGACTCGCCATTTTAGTCAAAGGAAACAAGAAAAAATATTAAATACTAAATAAATAACTAAATTAATCCACCCCAGATATGAAACCAATACATCATTTTACTATTCAAAAATGTCCACTGCTAAAAGCGAAAAAGTACAACACTAGAATAGTTCTCACTGTTGAGTGGACTTGAGGTGTTGACGTGGATGGTTTGAAGAGTAGCTGGGCGGTTGGGAGCAAGCAGGAAGGCACCGGAAGTGGGTGGGGGAAGTGAGAAAGAACAAAACAGCGCAGCAGAAAACCATAATACTAGGAACTATTTTCAGTGGCAAAAGTGTTAGGAAATCGATTGTTCAGGACGGAAGGTCTTTTTTTTCACTCCTGGGCTAAAGAAAAGAAGTCCAAGAAAGAGAACCAGGAGGAAGAAAAGGGGAAAAAAGAGGAGGAGGAGGAGGAAAAGCAGAATAAGAGGAGGCGGTAGAAGTACAAGAAAGAGAAAATATAAGAAGAGAAGGAAACGAGGAATAGGAAGAAGCGAGCGTTGTGGCCGAGTGGTCCAAAGTGGGACTAACTTGCCTTGTCCACAGATTAGAAACCAATGCTGCTTGACAGGTATGGTTTTGATCCAGCATCTGGGCGTTATGTTTCTCCGTATATTATTTACTTTCGACTCGGGCAACGGGGGGAAAAGGGGCGAGGGGAGGGGGTGTCTCCGGTTTGGTCCCCCACAAAATTTAAAAAAACACAACTAATATTGGGTAGGCTGAGTTTGAGCCCATCACAGGCTACGATTACGTCTTTCCCAGGGGAGGCGGCCCAGAATTTCCCGATAAAAAGAGACAACAACGTGTCAAAATAAAAACTGAAATTAAAAATGAATGGTAATTTTCTGCCATTAATAAAAGATTGACTCTGAATCTGAATCACTTTTTACTCTCTTTCTCTTTCTCTCCCTCTCTCTCTCTCTCTGTCTCTCTCTCTCTCTCTCTCTCTCTCTCTCTCTCTCTCTCTCTCTCTCTCTCTCTGGAACAAAAGAATTGAGCATCACGTAACAACTTCAAGCAAAGAGTTTATCATGTAATGTAATGTAATGATTTGCAAAGTGAAACATAGCATGCCTCAATGGACTTTCTCTTTCAAGCTCCAGCTCCCCACGCCAGTCTCTCTATTAGATGAAATGATTCCAGTTAGCAGTTTTACATTACTGTAAGTATGGTTAGATGAAATGATTCCAGTTAGCAGTTTTACATTACTGTAAGTATGGTTAGATGAAATGATTCCAGTTAGCAGTTTCACATTAAGTATGGTTAGTTCCCTAGTTGCTAAGTTCCTTTCTTTTCAACTTTTTAAAATTCTATCTTAAATGTTAAATATAGGTGTGTCTATGCACGATTGATAGACCACACATGGCTGTATGATTATATACTAAATGTGGGAGTGAAGCAAAGAAGGAGTGATCGTAAAATTAGGTCATTAAGACTAAAATAATTTTGTTGTGATAATAAGATGTTGACTTTGAATCTGAATCTCTCTCTCTTTGCATGGTCCAAACTACTTTTAGGTGGTGAACTCTTGGAAAAATAAATGGCTTATGTTATGCTTGTCTGTCTGTCTCTTTTTTTCTCTCTCTCTACACCTACACTTTACACCTACTCTCTACACCTACACCTACTCTCTACACCTACTTCTACACCTACACCTACTCCCTACACCTAAACATACACTTTACACCTACTCTCTACACCTACACCTACTCTCTACACCTACACCTACTTCTACACCTACACCTACTCTCTACACCCACACCTACTCTCTACACCTACACCTACTCTCTAAACCTACACTCTAAACCTACACCTACTCTCTACACCTACAAATACTCTCTACACGTACACATACTCTCTACGCCTACACCTACTCTCTACACCTACACCTACTCTCTACACCTACTCTCTACACCTACATCTACACCTACTCTCTACACCTACTCTCTACACCTACACTCTACACATACTCTCTACAATTACACATACTCTCTACAATTACACATACTCTCTACACTTACACAAACTCTCTACACCTACTCTCTACACTTACACCTACTCTCTACAATTACACATACTCTCTACACTTACACAAACTCTCTACACCTACTCTCTACACTTACACCTACTCTCTACACCTACACCTACTCTCTACACCTACACATACTCTCTACACCTACACATACTCTCTACACCTACACATACTGTCTACACCTACACATACTCTCTACACCTACACTTACTCTCACACCATCACGTCTGAGGTCTCCTGCAAAATGTTACCCATCAATTCTCACAGCCTATACACACAGAAACATCACTGGGCATGCTGGAAGAACGTACGTCAACATGGTATCTAGACCACTCACAGATTAAGCAGGCGACCTGGAGGTATATTTGGCCAAGTAGAGCCACTAGACGTGGGCTACATGTGATAAGACACTGGAACAGCAGCAACCTCTAGTCTTTTGGAAGAACAGTGTCTGTTTTTAATATAAACAAATACTTTAATTCATTATTCTCTTCGTCTTCGTCACTCGTGTTTTTCTCTTCATCTTCCTCCTCATCCTTTTCTTCTTCTTCTTCTTCTTCTTCTTCTTCTTCTTCTTCTTCTTCTTCTTCTTCTTCTTCTTCTTCTTCTTCTTCTTCTTCACTCATTGTTTTTGTTTCTTAATTTATTTTTCCCCTCTTCTCCAGCAAACTTGTATTTAACATCGATACACTCTTCGTCCTTTACTAACCCCCTTCAGCCCCATAAATAGTGAAAACCAAAACCAAATCTACCACACCTTTCAATGCGTTATGATGACCACTCTTGCACTCTTCCCCTCCCCAACCTATAACAATAAATCTATAACATTTTTGAATGAGCTGTGCTGAATACTCCTGCACACACAACGCCCCCACCCCCTTCCGCCCTCGAATAAAATGTTGGTTTACACTGTTCTCAATGAGCCGTGATCGGTCTCACTTGTGACTTGGTTTTCTCTTCGACAGTGTGCAAAGGTTCTGTTACATTTCGATACCGGAAATTCGTTTATGTTGCGGCTGGAAATTCTTTTAAATTCCATTGAGTGACTCACATTCTAGATTGGATTTTCCCTCTCTCAATCCAGTGTCCCAACTGACAACCATGAATTAACCCACCAACTGTGGCTCCGTAGCCCAAGAAGAAGAAGAAGAAGAAGAAGAAATTCGTTCAACATCCCAATGACAATAATAATACTGGATGCTATATACGCGCTTTTCCCCAAATCACTAATCAGGCTCAAAGCGCGGCGATCTATACCAACGTACACGCTTTCATGTTAATGTTTCACCTACTCTCACACAAACACAACACACACATCTATCAATCAAACATGTGGTGTAAACGCAGGGAGATCGCTATTAGAAGACGGAAATGGAACCGAGTTTTTTATTTTTGAATTTTTTATATTGACTGTATCTAATACTATTATTGAATAGAGGGCGATGACCTTTGTTTTTTGAATTGTTGGAATTTTAAACTTAGACTTTACTAACATTTCAACAGTAAAACACACGAACGCACGCACGCACGCACACACACACACACACACACAAACACACACCTCAAGCGTCCATTTCGACTTTAGATTTTTATTATGTTACAATTGAATACAAAAAATGGATTTTTGACTTTTGGATCTGGATGTAGCCATTTTGAAAATCACATTTGATTGAAATGTGAAAATATGTATTTCCAATTCCTGATGGTCAAATTCCTGCATTTGACATATTGTTAGACTATACCCTCCTCCTCTCCAACCCCACTTCCCCACCTCATTGGACAGGTCCGTTTAAACCACCAGTCGGTAAGCATCAACTTTAAAATCGACTAACCACAAAATAGCATTCATTGGATTCCGCTGATCAAAAAATCGAATGAATCCACGAAGCACAACCTGAACTCCATAAGCACAAACCCCAATCCACGAAAGCAATAAACCCAGGGCTGGACTGACTGCATCATCTATCCATCCACTGATCCAGATAAATACACTGCAGTTCTCAACCAGATATAATTTAAACACAAATCGTCAACATCGTTGATGGTCAAAACATTCATATTTCCGCTTTCACCAACAACAGGGCCATAAAGTGCAACAACAAAAAAAAACACTTCTCTTTCCAAAATACAAAGTTTGCTTCATCTCCGTTCAGTTATATACACCGAAAAACAAGATCCCGTTCCATCCCCAGCAAAATCTATAGATCTTTACTCATAATATAGAAACAACCACCAAAACATACATATTCCTCCAATCGTCAAAAATAAATCCTTTTTTTCCACACTTGCAAAAAGCTACAGGTTCACTCAGCAAGAGTCTTCTTTAAAGACAACACAGTTTTTGTATTAATGGAAACAAAAGATCTAGATCATGGAATCCACAAGCAACCTTCTACAGGATAAAACCTTCCACAAGGAAATACAAACATACGTAATGTACCATTGCGTAACTATTATGATGATGATGATGATGATGATGATGATGATGATGATGATGATGATGATGATGATGATGATTATTACTACTACTACAAAATCAGAGCTATTTATCTTCACACAAGCGCAATGTACGTTTACTTAAAAGGAAATTGTTGACAAGGATTACTCTATTCAACGAGGACCTATTTTGATTTGCTGAATGGTTTTTATTCAGCGTTCTTCAAGCTTAAGGAGTGCTGAAGGCGCTGGCCGATACTTAAGCGGCCCGAGGCCTCCACTTGCAGCCTTTGAGCGCGTCGCCTGGCGTCAAGACAACTGAGCAAATCCACAACAGCCGCGTTTGTTCACTTAAAAACACAGCAAATTTCTTCCAAAGACACCCGTTTCTTATTTGTTTAAAAAAAAAAAAAAAACAACAACTACACTTTTTCTTAACTAACAAATACACCTACATAAATCTGCTACTCTCCACTCACTGCCGGTAGCTTCATACATGTATGTATGTATGCATATATCATCACATAAACCAGACATACAAATCACTAAGTTCGCAAGCTACTTCGATCACTGCAGTCACCCAAACAAAACATCCGAAACCACTTGCGCTAGTAACTGTATGCATTACACTCCGCACCGACTGACACATACATGGTCCAATGCTGATGCTTTCCAGCTCGCGTTACTGCCAGCTAAAAGTTAAGCAGCAGAAAATCCGCCTCTCTCTCACAGACACGACACACGGCACAAAACAGGCGGCGAAATAAACGAATGGCCCACATTTTTTGTTCTGTTGTACTGCGGAGAGTTGTTTTCTTTAATCGGTTTGGGTGGTGGTGATGATGATAGAGGTGATGAAGATGGTGATAATGATGACGACGATGCAGAATAATATGATTATAATAACCAGAGTATTGACAAGTATATATATATATATATACTACTCAAAATAATTGAAGGGCCACTCATATTTCATTTAATTTAATTATTTTTTGCTGCTATCAATAATATCGCTTATATTGCTTATTTCAAAACTTATCCTGTACAGTAACATTGAAGACAATCTTATTCTGACAAGTAATCACGCGTGTGAGTTTTGAACTTTCTGCAATGAGTTGAAAAACAAACCCAATTTTTACAAAAGAATGACCCTAATTTACTGTTGACTTGCTAATAACACCAACAACTGCCAAATTTCCAGAGATGACACACATATTATCAAATTTTCTGATGATGCTGCTGTTGTCGACCTTTCAGACTCTGTGACATGTTACGAGCAAAGTGTCAACTCTTTTGTCAACTGGTGTGATAGGAACCATCTTGAACTGAATGTCAAAAAAACTAAAGAAATGGTTGTGGACTTTAGGCGGAATGGGACAGATTTGCCGGCACTCTTGTTAAATGGAGAAGAGGTAGAAAGAGTAGACACCTATAGATATCTTGGCATTCTCATTGACAATAAGTTAAAGTTCACAGCTAACGCTGAGGCAGTGTTCAAGAAGTGCAGACAGAGGATGTATATGTTGTACAAACTGCGTTCACTGATGGTGTCGCAAAGAATTTTGCAGCAGTGCTATACTGCTTTCATTGAGTCTGTGTTAACATTCTCATTCATCTGTTTCTATCAGTCTCTTAATCTCAAAAACCAAAATTCTCTTAACAGTATCTCCAGAACATGTAGCAAGATTGTAGGCAGAAATCTCCCCCGTCTCTGCGATTTGTTCCAAACAAGGGCCCTGAGCAAGGCCATGTGCATCATTAAAGACCCCACCCACCCCCTGTGCCCCCTCTTCCAGTGTCTTCCGTCCGGGGTTCGACTCAGGACAATGCAATGCCGAACAGTTCGCTTTAGTTCCACTTTCATCCCTACTGCAATTACCCTTTTCAATTCAACCAACAAACGCTGATGGCTCTGCTCAGGACACCTCACCACCCTCAAATTAATAAACCCATCATTTATTTTTATCTGATTAATTGCTTTTACAATCAAACTTGTATGTTTTACTTTACTCTACTACCCACATGTCCATTGATAATTATTGTGTTTGTAAGTGTGAGTGTATTACCTTATTTGTCAAGGACTGTTTGGTATTTTTTTATCTCGTTGTTATAGTTGCTTATGATGTGTTCTGTGTGGATGAGTGCACGGCTGCAGTGATGAGTGGGCAAATGTAGTGCGTGAGTGTGTTGTAACTGCGCGAGGCTTTTATGACTGAAATAATAGTGCCTATTCTTTAGTCCTACTTCTTACCTGTAATATTTTTACCTGCAAGAGGCGTTCGCTCAATTAATGCATGGTTAAATTATGTACGGATTCTATGCTTTCTGAACCTCTTATATTAGTCTGTGTCTTATTATTGTTCATTATAACTGTCTTGATGTGTGGAGCCATTATATAACATAATGTGATGAGACTTGTACAATATTTCCATTCCTGTGGTAATAAAGATGTGTTGAATTGAATTGAATAAAGCAAACTTTTCAACAATAAAAAGTGATTTGCACGCAAAAGGCTTGCATTTCGTGAGTTCAGTTCAACAATCGGCGCTTTTTTCTGGGTATAAATGGCAGCGCTTTTGCTGCTTTTATAACCATGCCCCCAAGGCGACGATTGACTGATGCGGATAGAGGCAGAGCTATTGCATGGCTCCAGGAAGGGGTGGGGGTGTCCCACTCCGTTGTCCAAAGGCTGCGGGAGCGCTTTAACAGCACTGGAAGCGTCCAAGAACCAAAAAGGTCCGGACGCCCCCGCGTTACCACTGCAAGATAAAACCATTTCATCACCCTGTCAGCTCTGAGGATGAGGTCCGCTACAGCAAACACCATAAGAAGACAGCTTCACGCAGCCAGCAATGTTAACGTCAGCGACCAGACAATTCACAACCGTCTACACGAGGCAAACCTGCGATCAAGACGACCAGCAGTACGGCCTTTGTTCACCCCAGCTCACCGTGCAGCGCGTTTGGCCTGGGCTCGGCGTCATTTGGTGTGGACTAGGCAACATTGGTCAAGGGTGCTCTTTACAGACGAGTCTCGGTTCTCCTTGTCTTTCAACGACCGTCGAGTGAATGTTTGGAGGCGTCCACGGGAGCGTTTTGCTGATGCGACGGTGCGCGAGCATGACAGCTTTGGTGGTGGATCTGTCATGATGTGGGGTGGCTTCGCATTAAACTTCAGAACCCCCCTGCTCCAAATTCATGGCAACTTAAACGGTATTGGCTACAGGGATGACGTCCTACAACCTGGGGTTCTCCCAGCTCTGCGGGCCATTGGTGAAGGTGCCATACTACAGGACGATAATGCCAGACCCCACCGAGCGCGTATCGTCAATGACTTCCTGCAGCAACAGCACGTCATAAGGATGGATTGGCCGGCTCGATCACCCGATTTGAACCCCATAGAAC
>CM072516.1:45970336-46085336 GCA_036898135.1 Oncomelania hupensis
TTTTGGATTCTGAAGGAACTTTTCTTTAAGAAGATATAATTTAAGAGTGGACTTCCTGACATATGTTGGTAGTATGCTGGCAATCAAAGAATATATTAAAAAAATTAAAGTCAAGTCAAGATACTTTATTACTCAATACATTCAAAGTAACCAGGAATTTCTTTAGGTGATGCGGTAAAACATTCAGTCACTCTACAACAACAAACATACTTCCACAGGACATTCAATGATCTAAGAGAAAACGTTGTTTTTAAGAAGTAAACCACGCATGTCCACACATTCACAAACACACAAGCACACACACAAAGACACACACACAGACACACACAGTTGTACACAATTCTAACTTGTAATGCTCTGAAGCGTTTGCCTGTCGGGAGGAGTTTGAACAGGTGGTTGGCTGGATGAGAAGGATCGCCAATGATGTTGCTGGCTCTTCTAACCAAACGCGTGCTGTAATACAGGAAATGGTAAATCGCGACCAATGATTTTAGCCGCGCAATTTACAATTCTTTCAAGTTGGTACTTCTTGCCCGAAGTGACACCTTCATACCAGACCGTGATGCCGATACTCTCAATCACGGCGCGATAAAAGTGCGCGAGTATCGCCTGGTTTAAGTCCGAACCTCCTGAGCTGTTTCAAGACGTGGAACGCTGCTGACACTTTTTTGATGATGGACATGCTGTTGTTGTCCCACGACAGTTTGCCAGAAATGACCGTGCCAAGAAATGTAAATGAGTCAACCTGTTCTAAGCATTCACCATTGATCATGAGAGGTGAAACTGGACTCTTATTCCGGCGGAAGTCAATGACCATTTGTTTTGTTTCAGAGACTTTGAGCTCAAGGTTGTTATCCAAGCACCAGCTAACCAGCAAACAAATTAAAGTCAATACGCTTGCGAAACATGGACCTTCATAGCAGACCAACAACGAAGAATACAAAGCATGGAGATGAATGCTACAGAAGACTTTTGGGCATTTCCTAAACCCAACACATCACCAACGCCGAAGTCCGACAGACCATCACACAAGCCATTGGACAACACGATGACCTGCTCACAGTGGTGAAGAAACGGAAACTCCGATGGTATGACCACCAGAGCATCAGGCATTGCAAAGACCATCCTACAAGGCACGGTTTAAGGAAGCAGAAGAAGAGGGAGGCAGAAAAAGAGATGGGAGGACAACATTCGAGAATGGACTGGCTTGACACTGAGCGAAGCCATGAAGGTTGCTGGGTATATATATAGATGTACGCTGGTTAAGCGATCATCTGTGGTGCCCCAACGACGGGATAGGATAGCTAACCAACCGCTCGATCCCCTCGCGATATCCACTTTCATCTTCACCAGATAATAAAATAACGCTAACTGATAATAATCGTTTAACTATATGTGTTCCACTGAAGATCATCTAAACTGAAAAAGGTTGCAGAATGTATTATATCGTACTTATGAAAAACAATGTAGAGCCAAATTGTTGTAAAAATTGGAATGCAAAAGTAAATTATGTTATACAAATGAAAAATTGTTTTTTTGTAAAATTCAAAAGGTTGGCAATATTGGAATGAGATCGTTTGAGATGCGCACTGTTCATCGCATACTGTCAACACATTTTATTTTTAAAGAAATGAGGGTTTCTGAGTAATGCGTACTTTTTGTATCACACATATTTTTTGGCAATGTGATTTTGTGAAACACTTCTGGAACCCTTTTGAACGCTGGATTAAACAGACACGTCAAAGCGTAAAAAATGTAGCATTATCACAAAGCATGGTAGTATTCGGATTTGACATAAACGTGAACATATGATACTCGATTTTATTACTGGCAAAACATTATAAGCTTACTTATAGGTGCAGATGTGGCAATGTAAAGCCCAATTTAGGGGTATTTAAACTTAAATTTAAAAAAATAATAATATTGAGAGATATAATATGAAATTGAAGCAGAAATAATATTTATTTGATGCTGCATGGTTTTATTATAAGCAGTTGATGTGATAATGGCTGTAAATACCTATCTCTCTCCCTCTCTCTCTCTCTTCCAACCCCCACCCCCAACCTCCAAATCTCTCTCTCTCTCTCTCTCTCTCTCTCTCTCTCTCTCTCTCTCTCTCTCTCTCCGTCTCGCACTATTACCATTCTTTTTATGTTTGTTTAAAATTAATATCTATACACCGTTTAGTTGAAGGAATGTTATTTTGACAAATAAACAAAATGTTTAAAAAAATTTGTAAGGGGGAAAAATCCTACAAAATACTATTACATAGTGAACTGGAGGTGAGAACAAAAATATATTATTGCACATTTAAAACAAAACGGAGAAATACCAACAGCGCGGGAGATCAAAAAAGAAGGAGAAGAAAAGAAAAGAGTAGTAGTAGTAGTAGTAGTAGTAGTAGTAGTAGTAGTAGTAGTAGTAGTAGTAGTAGTAGTAGGAGGAGGAGGAGGAGGAGGAGGAGGAGGAGGAGGAGGAGAACCAGGAAGAAGAGGAGAAGGAAGAGACGGCGAGGAAAGAGGACTACATAGGAAAAGGAGCAGAAGGAACAAATATAAAATGACGAAGAGCTGAAGAAGAAGAAGAAGAAGAAGAAGAAGAAGAAGAAGAAGTTGTTGTATGAAATTGGATCGAATTCTTCATGTTGTTGTAATATTCTGTGGAAGATCGTTTCGCGCATGGTGCACACTCGTATTTTTGTATATTTTGGTATTGTTTCGGAATTCTTACAATCGTCCTGAAAGCAGCCGAGCATGTTCTTAAGAACAACTACTTCCAATTCGAAAGCAAGATCTACCACCAGATTCAAGGATCTGCAATAGGCACACCACTTGCCCCGTCAGTAGCTAATCTCTTCATGGGCCTCGTAGAACAGCGCCTGCTGGAAGACAGCCGTGTAACAGTTGAAGCTGAGCTCTGGTAGAGGTTTACTGGCGACGTCTTCCTACTGTGGCTGGAAAGTCAGGCCGATCTGGACACCTTCCTTTTATACATCAACCAAGCGTACAAGACCATCAAGTTCACATCACATATATTCACAGCAGAGCTTCCTTTATTAGACATCACCATCAAACTGCAGGATGACATGTTATACAAATAGTCCTCTACACTAAACCCACAGACGCCCACAACTTCCTATACTACAACTCAGAGCGCATCCCACACACTGTAAGAAAAATATTCCGTACAGCCAGTTCCTAGGCACCAGAAGACTGTGCTCCAGAGAGGCTGACTTTAACATGTCAGAACACTTAGTTATGCAACAGGGGTTCCCCACGTCCTCTCATCAAGCAGGCGCTAGAGAGAGCCCGACGGATCCCTCGAAATGCAACACTACAATATAAACCCAAAACGACCCATGGAAAGAGAGTGCCCTTCATCGTCACCCACCATCCATCCAACCATCCCTTGAGACAATGGTTTAAGGACCTTATGCCTCAGCTGCATACTTCCAGTAGGATGCAGCAGGCTGTGCTAAAACCACCCGTACTGAGGGAAAGGAACCCCAGAACCCCCAGGAACAGCCTCATGCCCGCAGCCCTGCCCCTACCACGTGACAACAACCCTCCATCCACGCTGTCTCCGCTGCCAACGACGTAAATGCGTCATCTGCGACACACATTTAGTACCGACCACCACCTTTGCCAGAATAAACGGTCCTACAAAATACAAACGCACCTCAAGTGTCACATAAAAGACTTGGTGTATATCTCTCTCTCTCTCTCTCTCTCTCTCTCTCTCTCTCTCTCTCTCTCTCTCTCTCTCTCTCTCTCTCTCTCTCTCTCTATATATATATATATATATATATATATATATATATATATATATATACTAGTGGTTTTTGTACCCTGGCAAGCCAGGGTACACAGGTTGCTGTTTAAAATGTAGACAGAGAGACAACTGTTGTGTGCGAGTTTCATTTGGACGATGATACCTCCCCATATCCCCCTTGATACCTCACCATACCCCCCCCCTCTGATATCTCCCCGTCCCCCCCCCATGATGCCTCATCATACCCCCTTGATACCTCCCCGAACCCACTTGATACCTCCCCATAACCCCTTGATACCTTTCGTACCCCCCTTGTAACCTACCTGTACCCTCCTTGATACTTCCCCGTTGATCGTTTCGCAGGTATGGATGAAAGGAATCGACCATCACCATACCCCCTTATATATACCCGTATCCCCGTTATGCCTACCCATGCCCCTTTAAACCTCCCCATCCCGATCCTTGATAATAATAATAATAATAATAATAATAATAATAATAATAATAATAATAATAATAATAATTATAATATTGAATAATACAAATAGAAATCATAAAAAACACCAAGGATATAAAATAAAATTTGATATAAGATATTATAATAATAATAATAATTATTATTATTATTATTAGTTTATAAATAATAATAATAATAATAATAATAATAATAATAATAATAATAATAATAATAATAATAAAAATAATAATAATAATAATAATAATAATAATAATAACGTACCACCCCATCCCGATCCTTGGTAATAATAATAATAATAATAATAATAATAATAATAATAATAATAATATTGAATATAGAATAATACAAATAGAAATCATAAACACCAAGGTTTTAAAAGAAAATTTGATATAAGATATAATATTATAAATAATAATAATAATAGTAATAATAAAAATAATAATAATAAAGGTAAAAAGCCTAAATTAAAAAGAAAATTATCCATATTGTAGTGGAAAAAAAACACAGAAAAAATAATATGGCCCGCGTCGGATTCGAACTTGGGTCGCCCTAAACGGTAGGCGAAAGTGTTACCAACTAAGCTATCAATGCTTCGTACAAAAACAATAAATTTTTTGGTCTATATGGAAAAACATGCTGAAACCTCAATTTGATTTTTAATGGAAGCGCGCGG
The DNA here is from genome assembly GCA_036898135.1 of Oncomelania hupensis. Taxonomy (NCBI): domain Eukaryota; kingdom Metazoa; phylum Mollusca; class Gastropoda; order Littorinimorpha; family Pomatiopsidae; genus Oncomelania; species Oncomelania hupensis. The sequence goes on from CM072516.1 coordinate 45,975,259, forward strand.
AATGAGGCTATTGCAGTTTGTGGACATTTTGTTTATTTATTTATCTCAGAAACGGTTACATGTTCGGTAAGGAAATGTCGGCTATAACGATTTGGTGGGTTTTGAGCACACAGCAGGCTGATCAGCGGCCTCCAGCACCTGCCCAGATCAGCGTCCATAGGAGACAAACTTTATCTTCTCATCTTTTTATCTTGACAACAATCATTCCGGTGACTCGCGATTGTTGTATTATCCACAACTACCTATGTTTTAAACATACACAGTCACACATTCAGAGTAACACACACACGCACACACACACGCACACACACCCTCACACACCACACAGCCACACACATAAATATGTACACAATTTCTCTTTTACAATCACACTCAGAGACACACAGACAGACAGAGAGATACAGAGAAGGGGGAGGTGAGGAAAGGGGGAAGAGAGAGAGAGAGACAGACAGACACAGGCGACAGACCCACAGAGACAGATAATATATGTTGGATATTCCCTCAAGACAAGATTGGAAGGACACCAGACAGTCCGACAATCCAGGGAATTTTAGGCTAGTTATTTTTGTCTCTACAGAGTTCTTATGACAGCGACAACATTCTTTACCTAAACAATCTGGTTGTGCATAGAAGTACACAGGCTGGAGGCTAAGATAGTAAAGATGTACGAGGGAAAGGGAGAGATGAAACACAAAATAGTGTGTGTGTGGGGGGGGGGTGCGTGCGCACGTGCGTGCGTGTGTGTGCGAGTGTGTGTATGTGAGTAAGGGAGAGTTGGAAGTGGAAAAGAAGACAGAACAAATAATAGTTATTTAAGACAAGTAGATGCTCTGGCAAAAAGTGGGTTGGGGTGGAGGATGGGGGCCCTAGAGAACTAAGGTTGAAGGGCGGAGTGGGTAGGTGTGGGTTGAGGGAGCGGGAGGAAGATTCAGGGGTCGGAGTGAAGGAAGGAGAGACTGGAAAATAAAGCCAAGAAAGATAATTAAAGAGCTAGGGAATGAAGAAGAAGAGCGAGAAATAAGCCACAGGGTTAAGGTAAGGAGATGGTACACTCCAGGGTGTGAGTACAGTGAAGGAGACCCACAAATAAAGATAACTAACACCCGAGGGTAAGAGTGGTGAGATAGAATGATGGGGAAAGCGGATTGAGGGTTAACAGGAGGTGGGAGCTTGAGCGGCACCGAAAATCAGATACCTACCTTAAGTAGTGGCCACATTTGGCTTACGTTTTACGGCTTATGCATTGGATTATGAGATTTTTCACTGACCAGAATTTTGAGGGGTGGCCACAGCTTATGAGTTTTGTGGCTACATTTGGCTTAGGGTTTACGGCTTATACATTGAATCGAATTTAGTGGCGCCATATGTTTGTCACGGCCCGGTTCGAATTTATAAACGTGTGTAGCTGTGTAATTTTACTACAACAAGGCACTTTTTATGCTGATGTAATGTACTCTTTCACGATTTGACTATAATATGAAATAAATGTATTAAGATCGGCACGCAACAGGTACATTCAGTTGTCCGAGCTCGCCAAGTCGTGTGTAGCAGATACCCTTTGTTGCGTGTAATCATGCGTCTGTTCGGTGTTGACCTCTAAACTCGTGACGACACACTCTCGTTTCTGATTGGTCCTCGTAAACCCGGCTGATGTATTTTTGCAAAAGAAATCAAACATGGGATATCCTTGTGAACGTTTACCTCAGCCAGTACGCAAGGAAATACATACGGAATTCATAAGCGTAACACAAGTGTAGCCCGATGCGTAATACAAGTTTGGCCGGGCCTTAAGACCTGACGGTCGCAACTAAAGTTTTTTTTTTTTAATGATTTTGAATGTAAAAACAAATGCTCTGACATACATGATTCTGGGCGAAGTTTTCCGGTTTCCCTGGATGCAAAATGTAGGTTGTTGTGTTTTTGGTACAAATTATGTTTTGAATGTGCACAGAATCCCTCAAAAATATTAGTACTTATGTTTCGCTTGTGTTCTCACTTTTTTTTAATAGCAAAGACTATAAGCTTTCTTGGCTGGTTTCTGTTCGCTCTCTTTTGAATGATCTTGGTCTGTCTTTTACAGGAACACATGTTTGTAATTTGGCTTTGAATTGTTTTAAGAACTGAGTTAAGCAGCGTTTAAGTTCTTGCAAAACTGGCATCAGCAAATCCCCACCCACCACGCTCTTTTAAAAAAAAATCTATACAGCTCCCAAGGCTATGAGCCTTGTGTCATTTTGTATATTTACATCCTGTTCCGTGAAATAAAAGGCCAAAGTTCTGGAGGAATGGACGAAAGAGGGAGGGAGGGAGGGAAGGAAATATGAAGAAAAGAGGAATTCCAAATAGCTAAACTGCCTGAAGCTGAATGCAAGTTGTAAACTCAATATAGATGGACGGTACAAACACAGGAAATAATATTTCACGTTATGACCAACATGCTCAGAGGCGGAGAAAGCCCACAGAAAATAGACAAGAGTAGAATATAGTTGAGTACTGTGTCCTTAAGACTTGGAGTGGAATCTTGAACACATTCAAACTACAGGCCACAGCCACCATAATGACATAGATAAAACCAGAACGTTTCTCACTGAACAACACATAAAGAAAAAAGGAAAGTCAGAGAAGAGTTGAAATCAAAATTGGCCAGCTTCAATGGAGAACAAAGCGTGGAACTAAACTTCATATTTATCACCCATGCTGTTAAAATGAACTCACCGGAGAACAGAGTTGCTTTGAAAGATGAAAGGATTGTTTTCTTTTCTGTCATAAAGAAGAAGAAGAAGAAGAAGAAGAAGAAGAAGAAGAAGAAGAAGAAGAAGAAGAAGAAGAAGAAGAAGAAGAAGAAGAACAACAACAACAACAACAAGAGCAAGAAGAACAACAACAACAACAACAACAAGAAGATTTCCATTTCCACTCAACCTATTGACTTCATCTCAAGTTTTCTTCTTCTTTTAGTCATCAGATTTTTCAACTTGAACTTCAGTAGGCTGAAGAAGGCATTGGAATGCTGTGGAAGAATTGCACATATTAATCATATTATTCGAGTCAAGATAATACCTACTCAATAAGAGTATAACAGAACAAAATAGAATAGAATAGCCCAGGCGCGAATAAAAGTAACAAATATTAAAACAAACATGAAACAAACAAACCCTCCCCCCCCCCCCCCCCCGAAAAAAAAAATAAAAAAAAAATAAATAAAATTTTTACAAGAGAAAAACCGTAAAAATGCTTAGAATAAATGTTTACAAAATGGACTTGTGGTTGTCTTGAAATACGGGTTTCACACACACACACACGCACACACTCACACCCACACACACACACACACACACACTCACACACACACGCGCACCCACACACGCGCACACACACACACAAGAAAGAAACAAATCATGAGCCGCGCAATCATAATCAAGCTCAGTGATCCTCGCACATTTTTCGGTTAAAGACGGGAGAGCAAGACCTCTTGCGAATTATCGCTGAACGCAAAAAGCCGGAAGGAACAACGAAGGGAGGAGGAGGCGGCCAAAAAAAGAAGGTGAAAAAGAAGTAGAATAAGAAGGAAGAGGAGGAGGCGAAAGAGGAAGAGGAAGTGGAATGAACAGGAAGAGGTAGCGCGGATAAGGAAACAGATGAAAAAGTGAGGAATATGTAAACAGAGGAGAAGAAGAACGGACTACGTTTTAGGAATGTTTGGACAGAAAAGAAGAAGAACGAAGTAAGTTTTAGGAATGTTTGGACAGAAAAGAAGAAGAACGAAGTAAGTTTTAGGAATATTTGGACAGAAAAGAAGAAGAACGAAGTAAGTTTTAGGAATGTTTGGACAGAAAAGAAGAAGAACGAAGTAAGTTTTAGGAATGTTTGGACAGAAAAGAAGAAGAACGAAGTAAGTTTTAGGAATGTTTGGACAGAAAAGAAGAAGAACGAAGTAAGTTTTAGGAATGTTTGGACAGAAAAGAAGAAGAACGAAGTAAGTTTTAGGAATGTTTGGACAGAAAAGAAGAAGAACGAAGTAAGTTTTAGGAATGTTTGGACAGAAAAGAAGAAGAACGAAATAAGTTTTAGGAATGTTTGGACAGAAAAGAAGAAGAACGGAGTAAGTTTTAGGAATGTTTGGACAGAAAAGAAGAAGAACGGAGTAAGTTTTAGGAATGTTTGGACAGAAAAGAAGAAGAACGAAGTAAGTTTTAGGAATGTTTGGACAGAAAAGAAGAAGAACGGAGTAAGTTTTAGGAATGTTTGGACAGAAAAGAAGAAGAACGAAGTAAGTTTTAGGAATGTTTGGACAGAAAAGAAGAAGAACGAAGTAAGTTTTAGGAATGTTTGGACAGAAAAGAAGAAGAACGGAGTACGTTTGGGGAATGTTTGGACAGAAGAGAAGAAGAACGAAGTAAGTTTTAGGAATATTTGGACAGAAAAGAAGAAGAACGAAGTAAGTTTTAGGAATGTTTGGACAGAAAAGAAGAAGAACGGAGTACGTTTGGGGAATGTGTGGACAGAAGAGAAGAAATACAAAAAGAAATGAAGAAGAAGGAGGAGGAGGAGGAGGAGGAAGACAAGAAAAAGATGAAGAAAGATAGAAGAGAAAAAGGAGGTGTAAACAAAGACGAAGCTTTGTATACAGACGCCATATGTTATCCCATAGTGGTTAGCCTAATTAGCAGCATACACTATACGTTGGACTATACGATTATATTTTCTGGCAAGGCGGTGAGAGAACAAATAATATTATCACTACATAACATACACATGTACCTCAATGACAACGCAACGTAAAGAAAGGCAACACAACACAACACACACATACAGATAGTCCATGCACCTCCATTGTACCATCAGCAACATGACAGCACAAACCAGCTCAACTCAGCTTCACACAGGCACACACACACAAACAGATAGATAGATACACACACAGACACAGACAGACAGATAGTATGTGACTTAGGTACGAGACTATTGAGGTCACCGAGGGTTTTCTCCGGGCACTCCGGTTTCCCCCCTCCCTTCAATAATGGTACAGGACGCAGTCAATATAAAAATTTCAAAAATAAAAATTCGATTTTCTTTCCGTCTTCTAATAGCGATCTCCCTGCCTTTACACCACCTGTTTGAGTGATGGATGTGTGTTTGGTATGTGTGAGGGTGGATGAGACAGGTGAGCGTGTATGTTGGTATAGGTCGCCGCGCTTTGAGCCTGAATGATTTGGGGTAAGGCGCGTATAGCATCCTGTATTATTATTATTATTATTATTATTATTATTATTATTATTATTAGATACACACAGACAGACAGATAGATACACAGACACAGACAGATATACACAGACACAGACAGACAGATACACACAGACACAGACAGACAGATACACATACACACAGACAGATACACACAGAAAACATCGCAACCCACTGATCTTGCTACAAAAACGCAACACGCACACAATATGCACAAACTGCCAATCTTTCCTCCCTTATTGTTCAACACAGAAAGGCACAAAGAACAAGTGTTGGCTGTCGAGGGGTGCAGTATGACGGCTCAAACCAACACAACCCAAAGTCAAAGTTAAGAACAGGTGGTAATAATTATTCCTGGCTAAACAGTGTCCCGTTGCCTTTAGCCTGTTTCCAACTGCACTTCCAGTAGCTCTTTGTACTACTGCAGAGAACGAAGAAGAAGAAGAAGAAGAAGAAGAAGAAGAAGAAGAAGAAGAAGAAGAAGAAGTTGTTGTATCAATGTGTATTTATCAGATTAACATAAGTTGCACTGTGATAGAGAAAAGAAAGAGGAGGAGGAGGAGGATAAAGAGAAACGAATAGAAGATAAAACAAGATGGCAAGCCATTCAAATGTACTTTCAGATAATTTCGCCTATGTATTAAAAACCGCATTTTCAAAAGAGTTCAGTGTGTTGGCGATATTGTTTGATTCTTAAGAGGCAAAACAAAAGCACGCATTAGGCCACTAGCTGAACGGTGTCTAATCAAAATAACAGAATTGAATGCCACATAGAACAGGATAACAGGAATTTATTTCGCCAATTGACATGCAATAGATACAACAATCGGAATATTATTTGGTGTTGGACAATGGAAGAATGTTTTATATTTAACAACATGTCTCTTTTTTCACTCTTTCTCTCTCTTACACACACGCACACATACACACATACCTACATACACAAATACACACACTCATGCACAACCACACACACTCGCACAAGCATATCCAACAGATAAACAGATAGATATAGTAAAACACAAATGACTAGTCTAAAGTGAACACAAAACCAATTCTAAATTATAATAGTCGCTGTAGTATCTAGATATAGATGTAGGAGTATGTAGGGAGAAGCAGGGCGTGCGCACGGCAGGGGGATCAGCGGTGGAAAGAGGAGGAATGATAGGCCACTGGCTGAACTGTCTCCAAACATAATAAAATACCCAAACCGATCCAGCCAATGTTGAGGTAATGCGCAGAGCGTGTTTAGAATATAATTGATTTCAGCGACCTTGACCTCTGAGAAAGTACTAAGGCCAAGGACACAAAAGGTTCAGAAGTGGTAAACGTATCTGCATAGTAAAAAATACTCTAAATCGGTCCAGTCATTTTTGAGAAAAGGCAAAACGAATTTCAAAAGATGAGTGAAATTGTGGAAGCGGGCATGGAAGTGTAATGAGGTGAGGAAATGGTAGGAAGGCGCAAATAATAATAATAATAATAATAATAATAATAATAATAATAATAATAATAATAATAATAATAATAATAATAATAATAATAATAATAATAATAATAATAATAATAATAATAATATTTATATAGCGCTTTTTGCTAAGGAACAATATCAGTTCAGAGCGCAGTACTCACGCATTTATTCTAAACATCCGGCTTCATACAAAATAAAATCAGACACTTGCTAACGAATAAGAAACGAGGGAGGGAGGGAGTAGGGGGGAGCTAAGAAGGGGTGATGTGATGGGTGGTGGCGGTGGTCTGAAAAAAAAGGAGGAGGGAATGACGACGATGATGATTGGAAGCAAGATCAGAAACATTTAAAGAAGAGATGAGTTTTCAAGTTGGATTTGAAAGCAGCTATATTTGGAAAACTGCGAAGAGAGAAAGGAAGAGAGTTCCAAGTTGAAGAGCCAAGCATTGAGAATGATCGAAAGCCAGCAGAGGAGAGTTTGTAGCGGGGTAAATGCGGGAGTGAGAGAGAACGATGGGGGATATACAGAGCTGTGGTATATTGGGACAGACAAATAAATCAATACTTTACAGTTTATACAGATGTTTGAAGAGCGTAGTCTATCAACAAAAATCGGTTTCACTACGGTGTGGATTGGTCGTATCATTGTATATGTTGTCTATATTCTTACATGACTTACTGATTTTATCCCTTTATACATTTCTCAAGGGCTAAAATCTTGAAAGCTGCAGCTTTTTGCAACACTATTGGCGAAATTCCAAGTTTTGTGTCATCGTCGCCTTCTTCGTCTTTATTATCATGATCATCTTCATCATAGAAAGGACAGAAAAATAAAATTGTGTGAAGTTCAAACTTGATGTATCGATGTCAATGTAGCCTGCACTGTAATCTAAAACCTAGGTGGCGTAGCAGCTGAAGAACTCTCTCTCTCTCTCTCTCTCTCTCTCTCTCTCTCTCTCTCTCTCTCTCTCTCTCTCTCTCTCTCTTCCTCCCTATCTAATAAACACGCACAGACCCAAACAGTGAAATCCCCCCTCCACCACATACACACACATACAATGAAATCAGCATGCACGCGTGCTCGTATATATAAACACACGCACCGAAACAAAGATTGCACTCACTCACACTCTCTCTCTCTCTCTCTCTCTCTCTCTCTCTCTCTCTCTCTCTCTCGCACTCACATACACACATGCACAACACCGCACACAAATGTGCCATAAATCCTAAAGGATTAAAATTTATAATATCGATGCAGCAATATTTTGCGCTAAGATATTTCTTACGTCTAATTCCTTTGTTATATTTATTCTGAAAAAAGTCAGGGTTTAAAAAGGGCAACCCCCAAGGTGCAAATGTATACACACGATAAATCATAAGTCTAACTTTGGAAGTTCTAACATGGTGACAAAACAATATAACCTTTCATTCGAACAAGAATAAATGAAAACATTGTCTTCATCAACGCAACGAAAATAGCACAGATGACATCCTGAAATAATAAAATAGAGCGAAAATAATCTCAAACAATAAAGGTTTTAAAATAACTCTATTGCATGGAACGAAACTATTACTGCAGAACACCGACAGTTCCGCTACTATTTGTAGTTGCATGTAAGTTTTAAACTAAGCAATATCTTAATTATGTACTACAAAATAAAACATAAAAATCAAAGATAATTAAGCTATTTGTAGTTGCATAAAGTTTGAATTAAAAGCAATATTAAATTACAATTTAAAAAATAAAACAAAAAACACTAATAGTTATGCAATTTGTATTTGCATGACAGTTTTCAAACACACACACACGCACACAGCCGAGGTTAATACACAGTTTTATCATGACTTTCCAGAAACGCCACCTACGTTGTGCTGATAATGGGCTATATATTTCGTCCCCATTTTTAAGTACTTTGATGTGTTCGAACCCTAACCCTAACCCAGCCCTAACCCTAACGGATCATTGTTCTGACGTCAAAACAAGTAGGCATGTCAATACGAGTTATGTAGATGTTCACTGATTTGTCCACATAACACTGTGTAAACAAGGACACACACACACACACACACACACACACACACACACACGCACGCACACACACACACACACCCGCACGCACGCACACACGCACACAAATATACATCTTTAACAATATTTTATGATGAATTTATACACGCACACACGTACACGCACACCACAACACACACCCCACACGCACGCACACATGCACGCACACACGCACACAAATATACATCTTTAACAATATTTTATGATGAATTTATACACGCACACACGTACACGCACACCCCAACACACACACACACACACACATACACGCACCCACACCCCCACACGCACGCACGCACGCGCACATGTGTACACATATACATCTTTAACAATAATTTATACACGCACACACACACACACACCCACACCTCAACACACACACACACACACACACACACACACACACCCGCCCCCACACGCACGCACATATGCACGCACACACGCACACAAATATACATCTTTAACAATATTTTATGATGAATTTATACACGCACACCCCCACACCCCAACACACACACACACACACACACACACACGCACACACACACACACACTCAGCAAGCACTAGGTCCCTTCACATAAACCGGTCGCCCAGAGTATTGTGCTCAGTTGGCTGCAAGTCTGCAAGTGAGCGCCTCGGAAGTCTGCAAGTCAGCGCCTCGGAAGTCTGCAAGTCAGCGCCTCGGGCGGCTTGAATTATATCCTGCAGCGGCCGGCGCCTTGAGCAGCTCTTAAGCTGGACTAAAACGCTAGATAAAAACGATGAATAAATAAATAAATAAATAAATATCCACGAACTTCCGAAGCTTGTTCAATTACATTCACATCATTGCTTTTAGTTTAGTTCAACCGAACTTTGAAAACGACGTTATTTGGAGAAAACAAAAGCAGCCACGGAGAGAATTGTTAATGTTTGATATTGTATAACCTTTGACCTTCATTGGCAATTCAATTCCGTGACGATCACGTGGGGGTAGGAGGGGCAAGGGGGAACAAACTGAGAATGCACAATTTAAAAATGTCACATTTTCAGATCAAGACAGGCAAAAAATAATTGACTGGAAACCAGTTTCCATGTAACCGGATTTTGTATTCTAGTTTGTTTGTTTTTTGAGTGCGCTTGTGCTTATTTTTCTAACCTTTCATTCTGTTCAGTTCTGTGGCTATACGTTCTTCTTCGGCACACTAAATGATTCATAACTCTGGCGAAGTTGAGCCACGAAGGGAACCCCATTATGGAACGTAAGTTTGCAATTGTCAAATACAGGTTTTTCAAATGCAATCCTCTATTATAGCTTTTGTATTCCAAATTGTACAAGATGCGTCCTCTTAGAAGGCGTAGTGGGCAGACAGACAGACAGACAAAGACAAAGAGGCAGACAGAGACACACACACGGCTTACATCTTCAAAACGCTCTCTCACTCTCTTCCCTTTCTCTCTGTTCCCTTCCACTTGCACCCACTCATTATCTTTCTCTCTCCCCCCCCTCCCGCCCTCCTACCTCCCTTTGGCTCATCAAAACTTTAAACCTTTTTTTTCCAGTCCAGTCCATTTTGATCGCGTTTGAAGTTTCACAGCAGGCATTATTGATCTCTATCAAAGCTTACAAACCACTGAGAAAATGAGGAACTTCAAAGAGTCAGCACGAAAGGTCGTGGTCTGTACCCTCCCCCCTCCTTCCCCCAACTGATAATGTTGTCATGAACTGGCTAGTCTTAACTCTGCTTATTACTATTTAGCCATGTGTAGTCTTTGTAACAGTAGAGAGTCAGTAGATTACACAGCAGCAATTAAAGGCCACACACAGCGAGCTAGCCACACACAACGCAGTGAGTCAGCACTTGAGCTTTGAATCTGCCCGTTTTTAACCAATGGGAGCAGGCTAAGTGGGTAGAGCAGTTTTGACTGTGTCAAAACCTAGCACAGCTGGTCAGTCGTGTGTGAGACGAGGAAGAAGTAACATCTACTTAGCTAGCAGAGAACTATCTTCACTCATAGACCAGGAAGCAGGACTGAAGAATCTTAGTATTCTATCAAGCCACCACGGGCCTGAACTTGTCAAACAGGTAAATGAACACCCTTCTGTTTCATCGGGATATATTTATATTATTGTTGAAATTATGTTTGAAGAATTTGCTATGCATAAATGTGAACTATTAATCCGAATTTGCCGTACCCCGTGGAAGAGCCGACCACGAGGCTCAACACGACCGGTTGCGCCGCCATGTTGTATGCTGTACGGAACCACTGTTGTTTAACTTATATGTATGTTTGCAGACCAGTGGCTGTACCACTGAATGTTTATAATATTATTAATTCTGTATGTGTATAGTTAGACACGATTGATATTTATGTATGTATAGGAATTTAGAGTGAGATTCCAGTGGACCCCGGAAGTAGCAGAATGTTCGTCGCTTATGTATAGAGATGTGGAGCTATCACTGAGGGCTACTTGGCTTTCAGTGAGACGCTCTGCACAAACCGATTATTCAGGGTTGTGCAGAATTTCGTCTCTTATATTACAGACGAGCAGGCGAGCTATCCCGAGCTATCCCGAGCTATCCTGTGCACCCCACTCCACAGAAACGACTAGTTGGTTGAGGAACCTCTACCGCACAAGTCGGAAAGAGCTACCTTGAAAAACACCATGTCAGACCCCACAGCGTGGCAAGGGAACCCAACTACACAACGACAAAGGTGGACCAGAAGCTACCTCACAGAAGGACTTCGCACGCACCATCTAGCAGTTAAGTGAACACGCCAAGGTGCACTTAAACTGATCATAACAGGACCACAGTAGTCCAACTATTCAGAAACTGTAAAACGGACCACAGTAGTCCAAATCTACATGAGATATTATAGCAAGTGCCCGAGGAAGAAATAACAGCTGCCTAGACTATCAGCGATCGAACTATTAGCATTGAAAGAGACTTTTTAAGTTAGATTAGTACTTAGAGAATCTTGTATAGAGTAGGAGAAATAAATGTGTGATTTTAACTGTTATCAAAAGGCTGGACTACATATGATTCATAGCCGTGTGAAAGCTAGTGTGACAGTATTCTTTTACCATTTTTCTATCTATCTCTGTACCCCAACCTTAACACAGAACGAGCTAAACAAATAAATTTATTAAAGTAGTTCATAGGGTGACTTACTAGCAGTTCCCACCGAATAAACGTGAGGGTCCATAATTCCATTGTGCAGAGCCCATAAACCCCACGTGACAAATGTTATAAGGCAAAGAAGCTATCATAATATAGCGCAATCCACTAGCTCCTGGTCAAAGTGTTGGTTAAAATCAGAATGGACAAGGCTTCCAAAGACGCCAACTAGCTGAAAATCCTCGCAATCCACCAGCTCCACAACCTGTTCAAAGTGTTATTGGCTGAAATCAAATGGATCCTCTTCCAAAGACGCCAACTTCCTGAAAATACTCGTACTCGACTCTCAAGGCACGCACCCCTGGGTCGATAGTGGTGAGTTTGGTGATGGACAATGGACGCACGACGTTCCAATCAACTACAGCGTGTTTTAACGTGCTTATGAAATCAAAACACAGAATGCAGCCAACAAGGACAACACGAAATCCAACACAGCCAAGATTGAAGATTCATTTTCGTCCCTCGCTATTCTGAAAACACTAAACGGCACGAAATAATAAAACTATGAAACACGAGAAAACAACAATAATACAAAAGTCTTTCAAGCCTCTTCAGTTAAAACAACCACAACAACAACCACAACAACCACAACAACAACACATCCATTGGAATAGGAGTGGGGGTGAGGGCGTCTGGGGTCTCCTACACATTATTTCAACCCTAGAAATACAATCCTCCAAATATGTCCTGCATATCCTGCGTACAGAGTATCTCAGCCTGCTGATGCTCAGAAGGGTCAAATGGTCAGCAGGTTCAAGATTGTCTTTAATCAATACGCATCTCTTGAGGTAACCTCCACCACCCCTACCCACCCAACCAACCACCCCAAGACAACATTTTTGAAAAGTATGCTGCATTTAAGGAAAATTGATTTTCCAAATATATTGTATTGAGACCTCCAATTATTCCAATTAATTACCTCACTTTAATACATATAATTGAAAATCTCCATTTCAACTGCACAAGGCCTAGAAAAACTTTCTTCCAGCACCACTGCACTCGCATTTGTCCTCTAAATTCACGGCACTGCAACTACACACCGATTACATCAGATCTGCTCAAAAGGAGTCAGCAACCTGTCTACACTTAGCACTGTATATTCTTTTCTATTCGTCGCACTCGACAACATTCGGCAGAGACCTGTATACACACCCAACACTGCCTATGTTCGTGCACTCAACAACATATGGCATACCTAGTCTCAAAAAAGCTGTATAGACCTGGCACCGTCTTTCTTTGCACTCAACAACATACGGCACAAGACTTGTAGACCTCGAGGGGAACCGAAAAATATCACAGCAACATCACACAGCACGCGGTGTAGTCAACAAACGAGAAAAAAGGTTCTTTTTCCACTATTCTTCTTCTTCTTCTTCTTCTTCTTCTTCTTCTTCTTCTTCTTCTTCTTCTTCTTCTTCTTCTTCTTCTTCTTCTTCTTCTTCTTCTTCTTATTATTATTATTATTATTATTATTATTATTATTATTATTATTATTATTATTAGTAGTAGTAGTAGTAGTAGTAGTAGTAGTAGTAGTATCATTATTCTCCTTCTCTTTGCGATCAAGAGGAATACGGGTCATTGTAACTCCAAAGGAAAATCAACAACAACAATGTAAAAAAAATTTTTTCTCATTGCTCTAATAATTATGCAAAGAAAAATATTTAATTGAATGTCCTCCTATTGTTCCAAACTTCCAAGATAGAATTTCACATCTTCTTCTCAAAGAGACAGAACTAATTAGCTAACACTACTTTCTTTTTGTGTGTGTTAAAACAGACTTTTATTATTGATGAGACTAGCAAACAAAGCATGGAGAACATAAAGGGCACACAAAAGCAAAGCTTAAATAAGTGCTACCCTTTGACAAATGACAACAATGAAATGTCTGGCGAACAGGAACAAGTACAAAATAAGACAAAGAGAAGTATATTTAAAAAAATAATGAAAGAACTAATTAACGAGAAACAGATACATGCACCCAAGAATAAACTTTACACAATATATTTAGTAGCTATCGATTAAAAAGTGTAATACATGCCTGATACAATTTAAAACAGTGAAAAAAATCAGTTTGGAGGACGGGGAATTAAAAAAAAGAAGAAAAGAAATAAAAATACTCACGCGCCAGAACGAAAGTAAAATGAATACAACACACACACACACTCAGAGAGAGAGAGAGAGAGAGAGAGAGAGAGAGAGAGAGAGAGAGTGAGAGAGAGAGAGAGAGAGCGAGAGAGAGAGAGAGAGAGAGAGAGAGAGAGAGAGAGAGAGAAATAGTTCGAGACTGCGCGTTTACACGTAAACAGATAATTAAAATATTGATGAACTCGTCTATTCAGGTTTAAAGAGACAATGATGTGGTCAGTTTTACTGTGACAGCTATTAAGAAACTTGTGGTGCCAAGGGGTGTGGGAAGGGAGTGGGAAACAAAGGGGAATTGGTTTACCTGGTATCAGGGTGACCATTCAGAGGTGTGCACGTGTGAATGGAACAAGAACTAATTGTAAGAATAAGCTGTAAGGCTAAGCTTATAATTATTATACTTCCAACTTGTTGATATTGCAATAAACGAAGCCAACAGTCTGAAGTCTTCTTCTTCTTCTTGATGATTTCATTACTGTTGTTGTTTTTCATTATTTGATTACAAAGGAAGACGCTACCTGAAAGTGCGAACTTTTCGTATTACGATCATTAATTATTCAACCATTCCAAGGATCTCTACAAAATCGACACCCGTTTCCGCGGTTTTCCCTTTTGACGGCGTGGGTGATGCCCGCTGGAGAGCTGTAAAACTCATTGTCTGCACTGAAGATTTCCCACGAAACTGACAGTATCCACGAAAACGTTTTAATTAATTTAATTCATTTATTTTATCGTTCTAATATAGCGCCTTTCACGCTCAAGAGCTGCTCAAGGCGCTGGCCAATACACGATCTATATGAAGCCGCCTGAGGCGCCCTTTTAATGCCTTAACTTTAGGACACACGTTTGATGACAAGATGGTGGAGAACAGTCTTGGGCGACCGCGGCGGTGAGGGAGTGTTACACTCGATGCTACTTTTGTTTTTATCAGTAGTTGATTCAGCCCCAATGCTTGAATCCTCCTGATAAGTGTAACTCGGATTCGTTTAATCCACGCAACCTGTTCACTCAGCAACAAGGCAGAAGTCGTCGTATGAAGTTTTCCAACTTTATTCAGCGTACATCAACAACGGCATAAAATCGCTCGATCGCTTTTTTTACTTTCTCCTTTTGTCAATTCTGAATTTTCAACTCTCTACACAGTGCATCAATTATATAGTTTTTTTTTCTAGACTCCAGGTAACGTCAGAATGTTCCAGCGTGACACATTACAACCCATCAAAATAGACTTCGTCATCACTGTCTTACGTCATACAACATTCTTCATCATAAAAGAACCTCTTAGCTTATAGTGGATCTATCTAGATTTTTCGATGATAGTAAACAAGCAACTCTAGAGAATTCTCCAATAATATCGACCAACGAATATTATCAACATTAAACCAAGCTTCTTCGAACAACAACGCAAAATCAAATCAAAGGCAAATACACTCCGTTATTGAATGCTTTGCAAAACAAAACGATCGGATCTATAGTGCGCGTCTCACACGCACCATCATGCGCGTTTCAACGTAACAGGGAGAAGAGATCTAGTGTTTGCTGGGGGTATCTGTGTAGCAATCACCCGTCTTTGGTCATGAGTCTCGAGATCTTCAAAGTCCGTGCAACGTGATGCGTGCGTACACAGACTCGACCTCGGAAGGGATCACTGAGTATAGTAAGAGTTTATTTTCTGCATAACTATCCACTCTGCTCGTTTCAACCCAATTGGCGGGAAACACGATGGAAGTAGACCACATCAACTAGCCTTTTAGTGGTTTTTAGAGGTGGTTTTCCTTTGTAGTTTCACCTTTACCGGAGCGCCAGCGGGGATCTCGGGATCCACAAATCTGGTGCCACGGAGTGTGGATCGCCTCCTAGGCCTAGTGGGTTTGCTCTTTCATCAACTTCCACTTGGGGAGGGAGAGAGAGAGAGAGAGAGAGAGAGAGAGAGAGAGAGAGAGAGAGGGAGAGAGAGAGAGAGAGAGAGAGAGAGAGAGGAGTAAGCTTAGGGGAGATAATGGCGTTAGCGTTTAGTGTACAATGGCCGCTTAGTAACAACGGTGAAATCTGATTATAGCCAGGTCAAAACCCTCGTTCAAGTTCCAGAATATATTAGATTTAAGATTTAAAGGTGCAGAATGTTGTGGAAGTCCCACAACACTGTTAAAGAACAATACACACCGATTTATACACGCGGCAGAACACACTCATTCATCTCGTTATCTCAGAGAGAGAGAGAGAGAGAGAGAGAGAGAGAGAGAGAGAGAGAGAGAGAGAGAGAGAGAGAGAGAGAGAGAGAGAGAGAGAGAGAGAGAGAGAGAGAGAGAGAGAGAGAGAGAGAGGAACATGTGTCTGCCACAAGATTCAATTGAACGTTAATCAGAGAGAAGAGAGGAGAGAGAGAGAGAGAGAGAGAGAGAGAGAGAGAGAGAGAGAGAGAGAAAGAAAGAGAGAGAGAGAGAGGGGGAGAGAGAGAGAGAGAGAGAGAGAGAGAGAGAGAGAGAGAGAGAAGCATTATACTATACAACAGAGGCACCATAATAATTATTTGAAATCGTCCCCTATACGCTTATTGTGTCCGGGGACGTTAATATTACTCAAAAAAAAAAAAAAATGATAGAAAGTGGGCTTGGAGGAACATGTGTCTGGCACAAGATTCAATTGAACGTTAATCAGAGAGAAGAGAGAGAGAGAGAGAGAGAGAGAGAGAGAGGGAGAGAGAGAGAGAGAGAGACAAAGAGACAAAGAGAGAGAGAGAGAGAGAGAGAGAGAGAGAGAGAGAGAGAGAGAGAGAGAGATTTTGGAAATTAATTCAGAAACTGCCACAAAGCATTATATAATATAACACCCACAGACACACGCGAGCACACCCCATCCCAAAAACGCGTGCCCATATACCCATATACGCATAAACATACAAAAGCATTTGTTTGCAAGCGCTCGCTTCATAATCGTGTTCATAATCGTCGTCAAAATCAATTTCATTATTTTATATTTTCACAGACTTCTGAAGTGCAACGCAAAAGTACCCAATACCAACAACCAAATTCCGGTTTTAGTGAACTGAAAATTTCTAGTAGCAATTAGAGGCGGAAGGAAAACGATAGAAGAAGAAGAAGAAGTAGTAGTAGTAGTAGTAGTAGTAGTAGTAGTAGTAGTAGTAGTAGTAGTAGTAGTAGTAGTAGTAGTAGTAGTAGTAGATTTCTTTAAGGTGTACCAACACCAAAGGTCATTCGAGACGACATAATTATACAAAAGCGATATACAAATGTGAATAAAATGTAATTAAAGGAACAACAACAGTAAAACGGTGAAATCGATACCATATTAGGATTATGCAGCAGCAGCAGAAGAAGAAGAAGAAGAAGAAGGCTGAGGAGGAAGAAAGAAACAACAACAACAATAATACAAACAACAATAACATCAACAACAATAACAAACAAAAGCAATGTCGATATAGTTGGAAAGAAAAAAATAACTTTTTCATTTTAACATATACATTTGTTGTTGATAAAGCTAACTTCAAAAAGTTTTAATTTTTTAAAAAGTTGGATTTTCTTTTATCTTGGCGAGAAGAGCGGACAAAAAAAGTATCGATCAAAACTTTCTATTTACGATTTCTTTTAATCTTTAAAAGAAACAGTTTTTTGCTGTCCAAATCTTGTTTATCAAAAATCTTTAATACAACGTTCTTCTTCTAACGTTACGTTCCGCGCATCAGTTCAAACATTGACCAAATCTTCTAGCTTGTGAAAATGTAATGACAGTAACATCTGGCTGAACAAACTCGCGGCGCGCGTTCAAAGGCAACGGCGATGAAAATAGAAGGGTGTGAAAAGCCGCCACCGGTATGGAAGCATTTTTAATGTAGCGCATTTATCACTTCAAAGAGCTGCAGCTCAAGGCGCCCAAAGCAGTGTCTTATTTAAGCCGCTGCGTCCACTGGAAGCTCACTGTCACACGCATCGGACAACTGAACCATCCTGAAGAACCGAAATGTTTGAGTCTGTAGTCTGCCCCTTCTTGACACAGACTGGATTCTTTAACTTGCCGCTTCAGAGACAAAGGGGTAACACTGCATATAGAGAAAGTCTACTACTCAGTGCTGAGTAAGTAGTAGTAATATGAGGAGGAGTAGAAGGAGTAGCAGTAGAAATAGTAGTAAAAGGAGAAGGAGAAATAGGAGAAGTACGAGAAGAAGAAGAAGAAGAAGAAGAAGAAGAAGAAGAAGAAGAAGAAGAAGAAGAAGAAGAAGAAAAAGAAAAAGAAGAAGAAGAAGGAGGAGGAGGAGCAACAGCAGCAGTAGTAGCAGCGCAGTAATGTTAGTAGTTAACTTAATAGTATTGATAGCCGTGGTTGTATTGCATACTACTGAGGCAATATAGAACTGTGTACAAGTATTAGCCCTGGCAGTAGCCGTAGAACGATAAGGATGAGTAGTAGTAGGAGGAGTAGAAATAAGAGTAGAAGGAGTAGCAGTGGAAGTAGTAGTAGTAGTAGTAGTAGTAGTAGTAGTAGTAGTAGTAGTAGTAGTAGTAGTAGAATTGTATAATACTGAGGCAACAGTAGAACCTTGTGTGTGCTAGTAGTGAGTGGTTTTGTCTTTCGTTCTCTCTAGTCTTTAATAACCAATATCGACCCCTTTGCGGATCGAGCGCGGGTCTCTATCGCCTTATGAAGAGATTTATGGCGAATCATAATGCGACACTCCCGTCTCGCTAGCTGCTACCTTTCGGGAGTCCATTTAGCCCCCGCCACTCTCCCTCCCCCCCCATCTCCTATTTGACCCAAACTTCCTTGCTTCCATCGCTCTTTCTTCCCCACCCCCTTCCATCGCCCTCCCCCCCCCCTTGGTTCTACTTCTGGGAACAACAACAAAAACAACACCAATAGCAACCACAACAAAAATAATAACACTTAAAATGGTGTTCACATCATTGTTGGAATAGAAAACAAAGCAGCACGGAGTAAATCGGGTTCTCCTCTCAGAAAGCTGAACCTGTGAAAAGGGAAGGGCAAACTATCACCTCTATCCCCAACCAGCCAAAGGCTGCAGTAAAACGTTTTTATCTCTGCTTTCATTTTTAGTAAGTCCGCTATACATGTCAGTCTATAAGATAGTGAGAAACGGGAGTGAAGACAGAGAGAGCGAGAGAGAGAGAGAGAGAGAGAGAGAGAGAAAGTGAGGGAGGGAGAGAGAGAGATTCATTCTCTCTCTCTCTCTCTCTCTCTCTCTCTCTCTCTCTCTCTCTCTCTCTCTCTCTCTTAGGTCATTCCTCATCCCCCCCTCACTCTCTTCCTCTTCTCACAGAAGAGTTTCACAGTGCCTTTAATGCCATGGATCCTACAAAATCAATAACGATTTCCACAGGAGATCGAAGGCGGCTCTAAACACGGCGCGCTCACCCATAGCAAATCATCAAGAGAGACCTGTCCCAGCTGCTTCACTCTCTTTGCCCCCACTCCACCCCACTCTCCCCATGCCTCCACACCCCTCCACCTCATCACAGCCTCCAACCTGGCCCCCGCCCACCCTACATCCTTTAAAACTAAACCTCGTACCCACCACCACCACCACTGTACCCGCAGACAGAATCACTCTACAAAAGACGTGAGCGAGCAAGCGAGAGAGACAGACAGAGAGACAGAGACAGAGACTTAAAATATTCAATTATTTTATTTACAGACGAAAATTACTAGCAATCATTTGCTACTCTTAAATCAGTCCTTCTTTCACGTTTAGTATTAATCATACACCCGCATAGACGAGCATAGATTTAACACTTAACATAAAAATTAAGTAACTAACTTTATAACCAGGAAACTAACTGTACTAAATTTAATGAGAGGGGCTTGGGGGGGGAGGGGAAGAAGGGGTGTGTGAAAGAAAAAAACCAGTTGTTGACTGTTATGTGTGACTTTCCAAATCGTTAGGGAAAAAACACCAACACCTTGTCCTTGAAGCTGTTAAGAGATTTGCACTCCTCAAGCTTAAAAGAAAGTTCCACAACAAGAGAAGCTAGATTTGAAAATGTCAATTCCTGTTTTGGGAAGTCTAGTTTTCAGAATGATATTGTGCAGGAAAAGACATCAGTTGATCACTTAAGTAAGGTGTCGCTAGATTATAATTATTTTACTTTAAACATCGGTATGGCTTAATTGTACTTGACCAATGTTTGTAGAGGCAATACATATTTTAAGATCTTTATTTTTTTTCAGCTGTAGTGAATTCTCGATTATTTTATATTAATTTAACTTTACAAGAAGTCTTGGACAGATGGACAGAGTACTGCTCTGACCTTTACAACCATACACCAAATGGAGACCCATCAGTTCTAGCATGTCCCGAGAGCAGAGAAGAAGAAGAAATCCTCCCAATTCTCCGGGAAGAAGTTGAGGCAGCAGTGCAATCGCTGAAGAAAGGGAAGTCAGCGGGAGTGGACAACATACCAGCGGAACTGCTACAAGCAGGAGGAGAAGCGATGACTGATGCTCTCACCATTATCTGTAACAAGATCTGGCAGAGTGGGAAATGGCCTATACCATGGACCCAGTCGCTTGTCATCACTCTTCCCAAAAAAGGTAACCTTCAGGAGTGTGAAAATTACCGCACCATCAGCCTCATCAGCCATCCCAGCAAGGTCCTCCTGAAAATAATACTCAACAGGTTGAAACCACAAGCTGAACAAATCATAGCTGAAGAACAAGCAGGATTCATGGCAGGGCGAAGTACCACTGAACAGATTTTCAACCTCAGAATAATCTGTGAGAAATACCTACAGCACCAACAACATCTATATCATGTGTTCATAGACTTCAAGAAGGCATTTGACCGAGTCTGGCATGCAGCTCTATGGGCAACCATGAAAGTTTACAACATCAGCCCTAAAATTATAGAAGTCATCAAAAGCCTGTATGACAAGGCTACCAGTGCAGTCCTCCATAACAGCGTCATCGGGAACTGGTTCAGAACAACAATCGGTGTGCGTCAAGGATGCCTACTCTCTCCAACACTCTTCAACATCTTCCTAGAGCGCATCATGTCAGATGCTCTTGCAGATCACGAAGGCACAGTCAGCATAGGGGGCAGAGCAATCTCCAATCTTCGTTTTGCGGATGATATTGATGGATTGGCTGGAGAGGAACAAGAACTTGAACAGCTTGTACAGAGGCTTGACAACACCTCCAGAGCTTATGGAATGGAAATAAGTGCAGAGAAGACCAAAATGATGACCAACAACACCAATGGTATCAACACGGACATCAAAGTACAAGGCCAATCCCTCAACACAGTGCACAGCTTCAAATATTTAGGAGCCATTGTGTCAGACAATGGGTCTCGACAGGAAGTCCTCTCCAGGATCGCACAAACAACTGCTGCCCTGACAAGGTTGAAGCCCATTTGGAAAGACAGAACCATCAGTCTACATTCCAAAGTAAGACTGCTGCGCTCTCTGGTCATCTCCATCTTCCTATATGCTTGCGAAGCATGGACCCTGTCACGAACTGGCTAGTATTAACTCTGCTTATTTTAATATTTAGCTTGGTTAGTATATATAATATTAGAATTTCAAAGTTAGGAGCAGACGATGAAAGTAATCAAGCGTAGCGGTAGCATACTGCCGATCATACACACAGTGATAGTTGACGCTGGCTGAGGCCATGACATCATCGTAATTACGAGAGTCGTAAACATTTTAACCAATGGGAGCTTACGCAAAGCGGTTCGAGCCAGTTTGACTGGGTCCAAACCTAGCTTATCTTTGGTCAGTTGGGAGGAATACACCGAAGTGTTAACAGCTAGAAAGCTGACAGAGAAATCTCTTCACTCATAGACCAGGAAGCAGGACGTTAGAATCTTAGAATTCTATCAAGCCACCACGGGCCTGAACTTGTCAAACAGGTAAATGAACACCCTTCTGTTTCATCGTGATATATTTATATTATTGTTGAAATTATGTTTGAAGAATTTGCTATGCATAAATGTGAATTGTTAATCCGAATTTGCGGGACCACGTGGAAGAGCCTACCACGAGGTGAAACACGACCGGTTGCGCCGCCATGTTGTATCCCGTACGGAACCACTGTTGTTTAACTTATATGTATGTTTGCAGACCAGTGCCTGTACCACTGAATGTTTATATTATTATTAATTCTGTATGTGTATAGTTAGCCACGATTGATATTTATGTATGTATAGGAATTTAGAGTGAGATTCCAGTGGAACCCGGAAGTAGCAGAATGTTCGTCGCTTATGTATAGGGATGTGGAGCTATCACTGAGGGCTACTTGGCTTTCAGTGAGACGCTCTGCACAAACCGATTATTCAGGGTTGTGCAGAATTTCGTCTCTTATATTACAGACGAGCAGACGAGCAGGCGAGCTATCCCGAGCTATCCTGTGCACCCCACTCCACAGAAACGACTAGTTGTTTGAGGAGACTCTACCGCACCAGACGGAAAGAGCTGCCTTGGAAAACTCCCTGTCAGACCCCACAGCGTGGCAAGGGAACCCAACTACACAACGACACAGGTGGACCAGAAGCTACCTCACAGAAGGACTTCGAACCCCCACTCATGAGTTAAGTGCATAACACGAAGGTGCACTTAAACTGATCATAACAGGACCACAGTAGTCCAACTCTTCAGAAACTGTAAAACGGACCACAGTAGTCCAAATCTACATGAGATATACTAGCAAAGTGCCCGAGGAAGAAAATAACAGCTGCCTAGACTATCAGCGAACGAACTATTAGCATTGAAAGAGACTTTTTAAGTTAGATTAGTACTTAGAGAATCTTGTATAGAGTAGAAGAAATAAATGTGTGATTTTAACTGTTATCAAGTGGCTGGACTACATATGATTCATAGCCGTGTGAAAGCTAGTGTGACAGTAATCTTTTACCATTTTTCTATCTATTTCTGTACCCCAACCTTAACACAGAACGAGCTAAACAAATAAATTTATTAAAGTAATTCATAGGGTGACTTACTAGCAGTCCCCACCGAATAAACGTGAGGGTCCATAATTCCATTGTGCAGAGCCCATAAACCCCACGTGACACTTTAATTGGCGAGCCTAGCTAGGATCTGTGTATAATAGGAAGGGTATAACACTGATCAGTTTTGGTGCACTATTCTTTAGTTAAAAACTTTTTTGCTTCAAATATTTTTGTGTCTGTAGGTTGCATTGTTCTTTTGCAGGTTTTGCTTAAGTAACTGTTGTATGCCATTTGACTTTTGTTTTATTCTATTATTGATTACGAATTTGATTGTCTTTGCATTGTTTTTATTGAATTGCAATATTGCTAGTGTTTTGGTATTCCACGTGATTCAGAGGTTGTTCATAGACACTTTTGACAATGTCGGACCCAGTGGCCTTGAGATTGCGCTTCAAGGAATTAGGGGAAGCTTTACACTTAGCAGGGGGAGACCTAATTGCGTATATCAATGCAGAGGTAGAGAAACAGGAGGCTAAGGCAGAGAGAGCAGCAGAGAGGGAGGCGAAGAAACTAGCCTTAGAAGCAGAGCAAAAGAAATTAGAATTAGAAGCAGAACAGAAGAAACTGGCATTAGAAGCAGAGCAGAAGAAGGTAGCAGCAGAGAGAGAAGCAGAAATTAGGAGGTGGGATTATGAGCGGGCAGAAAAAGAAAAAGAGCGGGCAGAAAAAGAAAAAGAGCGGGCAGAAAAAGAAAAAGAGAGGGAAGAAAAGGAAAAAGAAAGACAGCATGAGTTAGAGCTAAGAAGATTGGGATCAGGAGCTTCAAGTTCTTCCTCAACCCCTTCCCACTCAGATCAGCTAGAGGTAGCATCCAACCCTGTACAAGGAATGTCATTTCCACTGGGAACATTCAATGAGAGAGAAGAAGGTCTAGATCTCTATTTGACTAGGTTTGAGCGTCTAGCAACAGAGTATAAACTAGATCCCACTCATTGGTCTTTTAAGCTTAGTCAAGGGCTTAGAGGAAAGGCTTATGACATCTACAGTAAGCTACCGACTGACAGAGTGACGGACTATCACAAAGTAAAAGAGGCACTCCTAACGGGATTCGAACTAACAGGAGAATGCTACCGGCAAAAATTCCGCACCAATCGGAGAGTGAAAGGAGAGAGCTATGCGCAGTTCGCGGATCGGTTGTCCACAACGCTGGATAAGTGGATTAGCCAGTCAGCCACGGCTAAGACGTATGATGGACTGACAGAACTGTTAGTATGGGAACAGCTACGGGAAACCATGACCCCCGAGCTGAGAACATTCTCAGTAGAACAGGGCGCGGAAAGACTGGAAGATCTGGTCAAGGTCGCAGATAGGTACGTGGCCGCACACGAGAAGCCAAGAGCTTCAGGCGAGACCTAAAGCCTAACGGGAAAGAGGCACAGAAACGAAGCCCTAACCGAGAAGAGCGCACCGCGAATAAGCCGAATAACCCCAGACCTGGGCAGAATAAAGGACCCAACACGGAATTCGGGAAAAGAGGTCCCGCAGAACAGAGACGGTATTGTTCGTTCTGCAACAGAAACAATCACTCCACCGCAGAATGTTTCAAGTTGGCCGCACAACGTAGGGAAGAGCGCGAAAGCCGGCCAGCGCACAGAGTTCTAACTCAAAGCAGCGGTAACAAGCCACACACTATCGGAGATCACCCATCGGTGACCGACACGGTCAAGGTCAACGGAAAAGAAGCGAGCTGTCTGTATGACACAGGTCTATCATACGACGCGATAGTTAGCGAATCTCTTGTATCGCGCGCGGACTTGACAGACAAGACAGTCGACTTACAAGGAGCAGACTTGACGAAACCGACGACTACTTGCCCAATAGCCTGGATCGAAGTAGAGAGTAGGTACGTCACAGGACGAATCCAAGCAGCTGTTTTACAGAAACCCCTGTATGATCTAGTGCTAGGTTGTAGGTATGTGTTCTTAGGCACGCCCCCTAAAACTGTAGAGATAGCTGCAGTGCAAACCAGGGCCCAAGCTAAAACCCAACCACCCCAGCCCGAGTTCGCTCCGAACCCAGGACTCGAAGAGATCAAAACAGCACAGAAAGAAGACACCTCGATAGCGAAGTGCTTCCAGAAGCTACCCAAGGCGCACACACCCCCGCACAAGGGAGACTTCTACATGGAAGAGGGAGTTCTACATCGACAAGGAGATGGAGATCACACCCAACTAGTACTGCCAGCCACCCTTCGAGCCCAAGTACTAGAACTAGGCCACAGCATGCCACTCAGCGGACACATGGGAATTGGAGCCACAGTGCAGAGAATCAGCGCACACTACTATTGGCCAGGAATCACGGAGGATGTCAAGCGCTACGTGAAATCTTGCCACCAATGTCAACGATATTCCCCGCGACATCACACCGTACCAGTTACCTTAGGACCATCGGTAGTAGTCGGCGTGCCATTCCAGCAAGTCTCAGTAGACATAGTAGGACCACTGCCCATGACCAAGAAGCGGAACAGATTTCTACTCACACTCGTCGACGCATGTACGATGTGGTGCGAAGCAGTCCCGTTGCCAGCGATCGACACCAAGAAGATTGCAGATGCACTCATCGCCATCTTTACCAGAGTCGGATTCCCGGACAGCATTAGAACGGACAACGGATCTCAGTTCACCGGCCGCCTGATGCAAGACGTGTTCGAGTTGATACAAGTCCATCACATTCGCACACCACCATACCACCCAGCCAGCAACGGACAGGTAGAAAGACTGAATGGAACCCTTCTCACCATACTCAGGAAAGTCGCCGACGACAATCCAGAAGCGTGGGACACCTACGTGAATGCGGCACTGTTCGCATACCGAGAAACGCCCCATGCAGCCACAGGCTACACCCCGTCAACATTGCTATTCGGCAGACCTCTAGCAGGACCGCTAGAAGCCCTACGCAGAAGTTGGACGGAGGCCAAGATAGACGACACACCAAGAGGTGCCACCAAGTACGTCGCAGACCTGCAGGAAACCCTCAAAGCAACGTGGAAGAAAGCTGGTGAAGCACTGAAGAAGGCAAGAGCCCGTCAGGCGAAGTACTACAACCGCCACGCGAAGGACAGAGAACTGCAAGTCGGCGATCAAGTGCTACTCTTACTTCCAAGTGGAACCAACAAGCTGGACATCGCTTGGAGAGGACCGTACCGGGTGACTGCCAAGAAATCCAAGACAGTCTACCAAGTAGAGGTGAACGGGAGAGCCCGATACCACCACATCAATCTCCTCAAGAAATACACGGACCGACCAGCGACCCCCAGCACTCACAACTTGCTAGCCATCGCCATCGCGGAAGAAGGAGAAAGCATGGAGACCAATGCAGTAGAGTATCCCCTGCACTCCAAAGAAACCTACAAAGACGTGATACTCAACGGAGACCTAGCCGCTAAACAGCAACAGCAAGTACGACAGGTCATTCGCCAACATCAGACTGTGCTCACAGACCGACCAGGGAGGACAGACCTCGTCGAAGTAACCTTAACGGTGACCGACCCAACACCCGTCCGCCAGAAGCTCTACCCGATGCCACTGTCTCAGCAGCGAGCCATCAAGGAAGAAATAGACACCTTACTGGCAGCCGGAATCATCTCAGAGTCTACCTCACCCTACAGCGCAGGCACGGTATTGTTGCGAAAACCCAACGGAGAGCATCGACTGTGCATCGACTTCAGACTCCTGAATGCGGTAACGCAGTTCCAGCCAGAGCCACTCCCGGACCAGACAGACCTATTTGCCAAGCTACAGCGAGCGAAGTACTTCTCACGCATCGACCTCAGCAAAGGATACTACCAGATACCAGTGCAACCGCAAGTCCGAAAGTACCTAGCTTTCAGCACTATGGAAGGACACTTCGAGTTCAACGTGCTTCCATTCGGACTCCACAACGCACCCAGCATCTTCAGCGCAATGATGCGAAAACTCCTGGCACCCCTGAGCAGCGAGCACCTACATTCGTTTATGGACGACATCCTCATCGCAACACCTACGTGGGAGGAACATGTCACGCTCCTACAGCAACTACTCGCCCGCCTCAGAGCCACGGGATTGACGGCAAGACCCACCAAATGTCAGATTGGATTCACAGAACTAGAATTTCTGGGACACACCATCAGTCAAGGAAGCCTGCGACCGGTAGAGAAGACAGTGAAACGCCTACTCGACGCTCCTAGGCCCAAGACAAAGAAGGAAGTGCAGTCGTTTCTAGGACTCTGCGGCTTCTACCAGAAGTTCATCCCCAACTACAACAGCATCGCCGTGCCACTGACAAAGGGAACCCGGAAAATCGCCCCGGACAAAGTCGTATGGACAGCGGAATGTGAGACAGCATTCCAAACACTCAAGGACAGAATGACATCGGCGCCAGTACTCCACCTACCCGATTTGACTCAGCCATTCGTTCTTCGCACCGACGCAAGCGACTTAGGCCTCGGAGCAGTACTGCTACAGCGCGACCCCAAGAATGCAGAGACGCTATTCCCTGTCGCCTACGCCAGCAGAAAATTGAGACCCGCCGAGACCCACTACGCCACGTCGGAGAAAGAATGCCTTGGACTAGTCTGGGCCATACAGAAGTTTCAACTCTACCTGTATGGGACCCACTTCACAGTTCAGGTGGACCATCAACCACTATCGTTCCTGGCAGCCTCCAAGTCTTTGAACTCTCGCCTGATGCGATGGGCACTCACCCTTCAGGCATACTCATTCCAAATCGAGTACATCCCCGGCAAAGAGAACCACGGAGCCGACTACCTCAGTCGCCATCTCGTGGAGGACACAGCAGCTGTCGCCCACCCAACACAACTAAGGGCCACAGCACCAGAATTCGTCCCCGCCCAGTAATACCCTGTCACTAGTGTCCATAGCTACCTGGCACAGCATTGCAGCTCAGGTAGAGCAACTTACTTAGTTTGTAAATAGGACCCTAGGATAGTGCAGCGTTAAACTAGGCACTGTAGTAGAAAAAGGTCGAATCCAGTAGTCATCGCCTTTTTTCAGTTGAGGGAGCCTGTCACGAACTGGCTAGTATTAACTCTGCTTATTTTAATATTTAGCTTGGTTAGTATATATAATATTAGAATTTCAAAGTTAGGAGCAGACGATGAAAGTAATCAAGCGTAGCGGTAGCATACTGCCGATCATACACACAGTGATAGTTGACGCTGGCTGAGGCCATGACATCATCGTAATTACGAGAGTCGTAAACATTTTAACCAATGGGAGCTTACGCAAAGCGGTTCGAGCCAGTTTGACTGGGTCCAAACCTAGCTTATCTTTGGTCAGTTGGGAGGAATACACCGAAGTGTTAACAGCTAGAAAGCTGACAGAGAAATCTCTTCACTCATAGACCAGGAAGCAGGACGTTAGAATCTTAGAATTCTATCAAGCCACCACGGGCCTGAACTTGTCAAACAGGTAAATGAACACCCTTCTGTTTCATCGTGATATATTTATATTATTGTTGAAATTATGTTTGAAGAATTTGCTATGCATAAATGTGAATTGTTAATCCGAATTTGCGGGACCACGTGGAAGAGCCTACCACGAGGTGAAACACGACCGGTTGCGCCGCCATGTTGTATCCCGTACGGAACCACTGTTGTTTAACTTATATGTATGTTTGCAGACCAGTGCCTGTACCACTGAATGTTTATATTATTATTAATTCTGTATGTGTATAGTTAGCCACGATTGATATTTATGTATGTATAGGAATTTAGAGTGAGATTCCAGTGGAACCCGGAAGTAGCAGAATGTTCGTCGCTTATGTATAGGGATGTGGAGCTATCACTGAGGGCTACTTGGCTTTCAGTGAGACGCTCTGCACAAACCGATTATTCAGGGTTGTGCAGAATTTCGTCTCTTATATTACAGACGAGCAGACGAGCAGGCGAGCTATCCCGAGCTATCCTGTGCACCCCACTCCACAGAAACGACTAGTTGTTTGAGGAGACTCTACCGCACCAGACGGAAAGAGCTGCCTTGGAAAACTCCCTGTCAGACCCCACAGCGTGGCAAGGGAACCCAACTACACAACGACACAGGTGGACCAGAAGCTACCTCACAGAAGGACTTCGAACCCCCACTCATGAGTTAAGTGCATAACACGAAGGTGCACTTAAACTGATCATAACAGGACCACAGTAGTCCAACTCTTCAGAAACTGTAAAACGGACCACAGTAGTCCAAATCTACATGAGATATACTAGCAAAGTGCCCGAGGAAGAAAATAACAGCTGCCTAGACTATCAGCGAACGAACTATTAGCATTGAAAGAGACTTTTTAAGTTAGATTAGTACTTAGAGAATCTTGTATAGAGTAGAAGAAATAAATGTGTGATTTTAACTGTTATCAAGTGGCTGGACTACATATGATTCATAGCCGTGTGAAAGCTAGTGTGACAGTAATCTTTTACCATTTTTCTATCTATTTCTGTACCCCAACCTTAACACAGAACGAGCTAAACAAATAAATTTATTAAAGTAATTCATAGGGTGACTTACTAGCAGTCCCCACCGAATAAACGTGAGGGTCCATAATTCCATTGTGCAGAGCCCATAAACCCCACGTGACAGACCCTCACAGCAGATCTCCAACGAAGAATACAAAGCATGGAGATGAGGTGCTACAGAAGACTTCTGTGCATTTCCTATACCCAACACATCACCAACAATGAAGTCCGACAGACCATCACACAAGCCATTGGACATCACGATGACCTGCTCACAGTGGTGAAGAAACGGAAACTCCGATGGTATGGCCACGTCACCAGATCATCAGGCCTTGCAAAGACCATTCTGCAAGGCACAGTGCAAGGAGGTAGAAGAAGGGGGAGACCGAAAAAGAGGTGGGAGGACAACATTCGAGAATGGACTGGTTTGACACTGAGCGAAGCCATGAGGGCTGCTGAGGACAGAGAAAGATGGAGTATGCTGGTTAAGCGATCATCTGTGGTGCCCCTACGACCTTCGGGTTATGGGACAGGATAGGATAGGATAGGAATTTAACTTTACGTCTATGCAACCGATTTGGTCTTTTTAATTGATTTGTACAATATACATATTATATATATATATATATATATATATATATATATATATATATATATATATATATATATATATATATATATATATATATATATATATATACAATATACAATATACAACGGAGGCATTATTAATCATTATGTGATAAAAAGTGGGCTTGGAGAAACATGTGTCTGACACAAGATTCAGTTGAACGTTTATCAGAGTGAGAGAGAGAGAGAGAGAGAGAGAGAGAGAGAGAGAGAGAGAGAGAGAGAGAGAGACAAAGACACAGAGAGACAGAGAGAGGGAGAGAGAGGGAGAGGGAGGGAGAGGGAGAAAGAAAGAGAGAGAGAGAGAGAGAGAGAGAGAGAGAGAGAGAGAGAGAGAGAGAGAGAAGCACAAGGGAGGCGAATGTTGTTGAAGTCCGCTCACTGAACGAAGACGGTTATGTCGCTTTGTAAAAGCTTCCTCTGAAGCAAGCAGGGGCACCTCCAAAACGTTCTGAACCAATGTTGCTTGTGATAGTATATTTCGCATCTCCTTCATGTAAAGCAGAACATTAGGTCACTTACTAGTTTAAAATCGTGTCGGTGAAAATACATCATGTAATAGACATAAACACGTGGGTTTTCTTCCTTTCCCCATCATCGTCAATGGAAAAGAGACTTCCGGTTGACGCCAAACAGGCTGTGTACGACCCGAGCTCTACTGAATTTTGTGATTTTGCGGTGTTTACTGTGTCTTGTTGTGAGTTTTGTATTGTGTAGTTGTTGTCTCATGGATCCTCAAGTAAGTGTAGCGTTGCTTCGCCTCTCTTTTTATGTTCGTTTGTTTACTCTATCGTTTTTTCGCTTCGTTCATTGTGCGATCTCGCACCCACGTAGTCCGCCATTGTGTTCCGAAATTCCATCCACAAGCTACACACGCGATAAGCTATTGTCATTGAAGTCGAAATGTTCACAGCTTGCTCCTGACCTTGTGTTCCGATTAAAAGAGTTATCGATCGGCCGTCATTTGCCCAGAAAACGGACTAGTCGGGGAGGCAAACGTAAACAAAACATCTCGTCTATCCCTGTTGTCCTTTCAAACAGATCGCCTATGCTTTCCAACACTGACCCCACGCTACACTGTATTGCATCACACAAAGAGTGTACCACTAGGCCTGAGACTCATCGCTGTAACACAGAAAATCTCATTCACATCAACCTCTACACTCAAACACTATCTTCACACCTCGATAGCCACAGCCCTTTACGCGTTGCATCATTCAACGCTCAATCACTGGGGCCTAACGAAAAACGTACGGCTTTGAGTGAATTCATCTCAGACACTCAGACTGACATCATGTTCATACAAGAAACCTGGTTTCGGCAGACTGGTGACGAGGGTAAATGCTCTGATTTAACCCCTTCTGACTATTCTGTATGTTCGTTACCCCGCTCAAATCGTGGTGGAGGCCTCGCTACCATTTACAGAAACAGTCTGTCCCGTCACCTTGGCTTCATCACAGACTTCGCATTCACTCACTCGTCCTTTGAAGTTGTTCACCTCAGTTTGTCCGTCCCACAGCAGAACATTCACTTCATATGCATATATCGCACCTTTCCAAGCAAGAAGAATAAATTAACTGATGCAATTTTTCACCAAGAATTTCCAGTCCTGCTCGATTATTGCATTACACTGTCAGGAACATACATAGTTTTAGGAGACATTAACTTTCACTTTGACCAACCCCAGCAACCTTCCACCGCAAAAATGATTGAACTTTTAGATCAGTTTAGTCTTTCTCAGTCAGTCACAGAACCCACCCACAGCCGTGGTCACATCATAGATTGGGTTATGCATAGGCCTCACGATAATGTGGTTAGATCAACTTCAGTCACCCAGGAATTAACATCTGACCATTTCTGTGTCGTGTGCGAATTAAACGTCGCAGCCCCCCCTCCTCCCCCCATGTTCAGGGAGGCTCGCAGCCTGCGTACCATGGATAGGGATGCTTTCAAGCAAGAGCTTACCGCTAAAGTGACCCCAGAACTCTGCCCCACTGTGGATCAGCTGAATAGTACACTTCATGCGGTGCTTGATCGGCATGCTCCCGTGGCCCAGAAAAAGGTCAAGGCAACACGCTCAGCACCCTGGTACGAGTCTATCAAGGACGAGCTCTCCGAGGCGAAGAAACACCGACGCAAAGCAGAGAAAAAGTGGCTTAAATCGGGTTTAGAAGTCAGCAAGCAGATCTTCACCGCTGCAAAAAAACGGGTCACTAAAATAGTCCAGACTGCCAAAACCCGGTACTTTAGCGACAGAATCAGCAGCAGCGAAACTTGTAAACAGTTGTTCAACATTTGCAACCAGCTAAGGGGTAAGAGCAATGCAACATCACTCCCATCCACGCATCCACCATGTCAGCTACCAGAGGTATTTTGTAATTATTTCACACAGAAAGTGGCTGACATAAGGGACGCTCTTGACAGCCATGAGATCCCACTCATTAACCCATTCTCACCTTCCCTCACTACCGCAAAAATGGAAGTTTTTCAACCAGTAACAGAGCAAGAAGTCAAGAAAGTCATCTTAAGCTCAAAACCAACATCTTGCTCTCTTGACCCCATTCCTACCCCCATGTTGATAGAGAATCTTGACCCTCTACTCCCGACCATTACCCACATTATCAACGAGAGTCTGTCCTCTGGTGTTGTTCCGTCTGTGCTCAAAACTGCTGTCATCAAACCCCTCCTTAAAAAGCCAAGTTTAGACAAAAATAATCTAAAGAACTATAGACCTGTATCAAACCTCTCCTTCCTGTCCAAAGTCATAGAAAAAATTGTTCTCAAACAACTGTTTGCCTACCTATATGACAACGCTTTACTTTGCCCCAACCAGTCTGCCTACCGACCCTTCCACAGCACTGTGACAGCCCTCCTAAAGGTAACCAACGATCTGTTGCTGGCCTTAGACAATGGTAACGTCTCCGTTCTCACCTTACTAGACCTCTCAGCCGCTTTTGACACAGTCGACCACCACATTCTCTTTAACACTATTCAACACTACTTTGGAATCTCCGGCTCGGTCCTGGCTTGGTTCCACTCATATCTTTCCGACAGATCACAAGCAGTCACTGTCGATGGCTGTTTCTCCAGCACAGCAGACTTGGTGTGCGGCGTGCCTCAGGGTTCCGTTTTAGGGCCGGTGTTATTCACTCTGTACACCAAGCCACTGCTTCTCCTGCTTAGAAAGCATGCTGTTGAGAGTCAGTCATTTGCAGACGACACACAACTTTATAAATCCACAGCCCCCTCTCTCATTAATTCCACTGTTCAGACTTTGGAGAACTGCATCACAGACATTAAGTCATGGATGACACGCAACAAGCTTAAGCTTAATGACGATAAAACCGAAGCCCTCCTCATTCACAAGCACAACACCTCCTCCTCACTCCCGGCTCTCCCAACATCGCTTACGGTAGGGACAACAAACATTAAGTTCTCATCCTCAGCAAGAAATCTCGGCTACATTCTCTCCGATGACCTGTCCCTCAACAACCACATCTCCAACATCTGTCGCTCTGCATACACGGCCATACGCCAAATCAGCTCCTTTCGCCACTATCTTACGCTCACTGCCACCAAAACCCTAGTCTGCGCTCTCGTCCTTTCTCGTCTTGACTATTGCAACTCTCTCCTCGCTGGCTCCCCAAAACACATCATTGACAAGCTACAAAAGGTTCAGAACTCAGCAGCTAGACTAGTATTCCGAGCCAAGAAACGCGATCACATCACACCTCTACTACATTCCCTTCACTGGCTTCCTGTGCAAGCACGCATAGAGTACAAACTCTCTGTTCTCTGTCACAACTTCTTCACAGATTCTTGTCCCTCCTACCTTGCTGATCTACTGTCTGTCTACTCCCCTTCACGCACTTTAAGATCTTCTGCTGACACTCGCACACTCAAGGTTCCCGTCACCCGCACTAAGACATACGGCCAACGTGCATTCGCTTACTCCGCACCTAAGCAGTGGAACTCCCTTCCCTCCCATATCCGCAACATACAATCAACACAAGCATTCAAAAAGGCCCTCAAAACCCACCTCTTCAAACTTCACTATTCAGAATGATCTGTATCCCGCTGCCATTCTCTCCTCTTTGTCTCTGTCTGATCCGTAAGTGTATACACGGCTGTACATATTTATACTGTTTTTCCTCCTGGGCCTAACCGGGCATATAAATAGCTGTGAATATGTTTTTGCTATTCTATTTGTCGTTTCTGTCAATTGTGTACATAGTTGTAAATTGTAATTTGTGTACATAAGTGTAAATAATTTGTACCCTTACTGTTCTGTCTTTTGGTGTATTGTAGCGAAAGCGATGTTTTATCGAGTGCATGTACTTATATGTAATGACTATGTAAAGCGTGGTGAGTCTGGTCATAGGCTGGAGTATCCGCTATACAAAAATCCGTTATTATTATTATTATTATTATTATTATTATTATTATTATTATTATTATTATTATTATTATTATTATTATTATTATTATTATTATAATGACATCAATACATAGCAGTTTTGTAGAACGACATCAAGAATTCTAACATCTAACTGTACTGAATGGAGTAGGTTTACTCACCATTCGGAATCTTCTGGTACTGATGCTAGCGTCAACCTGGGTCGCTTGCTCTTGCTAGGTCCAGGAGCATTGCTGATCGGTGGTTTCATCATCATACTGCTGCTACTGCTAGTCGTGCTGCTGCTAGGTATTACTGAGCTGCTGCTTGGTAATCCAATGCTGCTACTGGTCATTTTGTTGTTGCTGCTGCTAACCACAGTCGAATGGCTATGTAATGTTATGCCGCTACTGCAGCTAACATTGGTCTTGTTGTGTAATCCTAAACTCACGCTAGCACTGGGCTTGCTATGTAATCCTACGCTGCTGCTACTGGTGGCAGTGGTGCTGCCGCTAGAACGGCTCTTACTACTGCTCATGCTGCCGTCGTTGCTGCT
This sequence comes from Oncomelania hupensis, assembly GCA_036898135.1. NCBI lineage: Eukaryota > Metazoa > Mollusca > Gastropoda > Littorinimorpha > Pomatiopsidae > Oncomelania > Oncomelania hupensis. The sequence continues at coordinate 46,010,359 of CM072516.1, forward strand.
CATGTTGCAGCTACTCCTTTTGTTGCTGCCAGAACTTCCAGACATGCTTCCTGGGCTATTCCCACTTTCGATGGTCTTAGTATTATTGGTTCCACTCTCGAGGCTCCTGTCGTGGTCGTTTTTGCTATCACCGTTGTTGGTGGTGCTATTGGTGTTATTTGTACTGGATGTGCCGCTCACGGAGCAAAGAGTCGGATGCTGGTTCCACATGTTAGACACTTCGAACCCTCGTGCATTGTACAAGTGCAGTTAGAAGAACGGCGATCGGCAATCCCCACAACACAAGGAATAAAGCGAACGACGCACACAGTCAACAGAAATATTTGAAGTGGCGAAAACTCAGAGCGGACTAGTCTCACACAACTATGAGTAGAAAAATGTCACAGTAAAATCATCCTCACTCCCAACAACATATATAAATCCAACGCACAACAAAAGTGAGATAATCGTGCGTCTTAAGCATCCAACAGTGGTCTTAGTCAGCAAAAACTCCACTTCAAAGATTATCAAATTGCAAAATTGACGCAGGACCGTTAAAAAGTGACATTCCAAAAATACGGCAAGAAAACAGTCACAGTTTAGTATCGCGTCTTAAAAGAAACCAAAAAACATGTTGCAATGGCATTGGACACTTTGAAGCTAAAAGAGAATTGCAGAAGAATATAGATAAATACCTCACAAACAACAACAACAACAACAACAAAGGCCACACTTTAAATATTGTGCCTTAAGCGAAGTCGACTTGTGTAATTTGATCAGTTGAAACTACAAAACACAGATCCACTTGCCGAAGGCGATGCAGTCTAAACAACAAGCAAACAAGATCGGTGTATTTTAAGGCTTGCGTTTAAGACATTCCAAAGTCAAAAACATAAGCAAAAATGAAATATCGTAAAAAAAACCAGAAGATACCAAACCGGTAACCCAAATGATGTTTCGTCTCTGGACTAATAATTAAACATAATGCTCTCAACGCCTTATAAAACAAAACAAACTCAAATGACTCATGAAAGAGCCGTGAGCAGCTATTTAGCTACAAAAGCGCGTTATATAAGAATGATTACATTACATGACATGATTATTGCTTTAGGTCCAGCGGACTCTTCCGAGCCAAATCAGGACCGGACAACCCCCGATCCGCATAAAAGATCTGCTGAAACAACCCTATAGTGGTAAAATTGAACGCTCTCCACCAGCCAGTCACTTTACAATACAGACATCCCACGCAGGGGACGCTGAGGCTATACTCTAATTTATCGATCACCCGTTTACACAAACAAAATAGAATACAAACATCATTATAAATTATCAACAAAACATATACATAGAAATAGGAAGCCCTAGTGACCACCTGGCAGAAAGCGTCCAATATTCCCAAGCTGATCCAACAGACCTCACCAGGGGCGTCGCACACGGGGGGGCAGGGGGGGCACCTGCCCCCCCAATAATTTGGCAAAAAAAAAAAAAAAAAAAAAAAAGAAAGAGAGAGAGAGAGAAAGAAGAAAAGAAGTGAAGAAATCAAGAATAATTATCCTCAAGAGCATGGGGGTGCCACTGGCCAAATTAAGGGGGCAATGTTATGATTGTTGTTCCACGATGAGCGGTGCAAAGTCTGGTGTGGCTACCGTGATTAAAGCGGAACAGCCGCGTGCTCTGTATACTCACTGTTATGGCCACGCCACGAATCTGGCGTGTGCAAGTAGCATAAAAAATGTGAAGCTGGTTAGAGACGTTCATGACACTGTCCAGGAAATCACCAAGTTAGTGAAGAATTCGCCGAAGCGAGATACACATTTACAGCGCATGAAAAACGATCTGGACGACGAAGATGAACGGAAAGATGCTCCTGGGATCAGAATGCTTTGTCCAGTCAGGTGGACGATGAGAGGAAAAGCACTCTACAGCATCATTAGAAACTACTCTTTGCTTCAAGGTCTTTGGGAATGGTCTCTTGAGACTACTCAAGACAGTGAAATGAAGGCCAGGGTCAGAGGAGTTAGCGCCCACATGGAACAATTTTCATTCTTCTTTGGCCTATCTCTTGGGGAGGCTTTTCTACGGCATAGTGACAACTTGGCAGCAGCTTTGCAGCATCATGAAATGTCAGCCTCCAAAGCCCAGGAGATTGCCAAGATGACCAGGGAGACTTTGTGCAGCATCAGAAGTGATGAGGCATTTCACCTTTTTTGGGAGAAAACCTGCCGCCAAGCAAAAGTCTCACAGGTGAACGATCCATGTTTACCAAGACAACAAAGAAGACCGGCAAGGTTAGAGGAAGGATGCAGTGCTCCAGAATTCCCAAGCACTGTTGAAGACCACTACCGGGGAATTTATTTTGAGGCCCTGGACAGTCTTACAACGTGCCTGACTGATCGTTTTGATCAACAGGATTTTGAAACTTACTCCAAATGTGAACAGCTCCTTTTGAATGCAGTGAACGGCCAGGACTATGACAAGCAGCTACAAGATGTCTGCGACTTCTATGGGCAAGACCTTGACCAGTCAAGGCTCTCAGTTCAGCTTCAGATTCTTGCACAAGAAATGTCTGGTGGAAACAAGAAATTGTCAGCCGTTGTTCAGCATTTCAAGTCACTGTCTGTCTCAAAGCTAGCTCTCATGTCTGAGGTTGGGCTTTTACTGAAGCTCAGTTTGGTCATGCCTGCCACCAATGCCGTGAGCGAAAGAACTTTCAGTGCCCTGAGGAGGGTCAAGAACTACCTCAGGTCAAGCTCAACAGAAGAGCGTCTGAACCACTTGATGCTGCTCCACGTCCACAAACAAAGGACGGATTCCTTGCCAATACTTTTGCATCTTCTCAGCACCGCAGAGAAGTGTTTGGAACTTTCAGCGTCCTGGACAACTGCAAGCTGGGTGTGATCACCAAGACAAAAGGCACTCAGACAGACAGTATTTTGCTTTAGAGAAACTGCGAGTAATATATGCCCTAGTAAAACAAATTGATCAATTGACTGATTTTCTGAAACTGGTAGTGGAAGTGTTTGGTCATTATATGTATGCAATATGCAAAACGAGTTGTGATTTATAGAGAAGACACAATTTCAACCTAGATGATCTTGCGGCAGGTAATTAATGTTCGTGTTTCCTGGTTTTAATCATTATCACATATCGCTAATCATGTATTTGTAGTTTCTGGAAATGAATCTTGTATTTTTCAGTAAAGAAGAACATAAATAATTAAATGTTTTTACTCTCAGTCTTTCAGTTGGATGAAGGTACGAGGATATATTACAGGGTGCGTCCCGCTTGTCAGCCTCCCTCCCCACCTCCCCGTCGACAGGGTTGCCCCCCCAATATTTTGGACCGTGCGACGCCCGTGCTCACACACAAATACGGAGTCTTATCCCGGAAGAGTTTTCAAGAAAAAAGGCAGGTGACTGGTCTATCGAAGAAGACAGTATAGAAGATTGATAGAACAGAGCAGGAATGAGAAAGAACAAATAAGAAAGTCAGCGACCGTGACAATTTTAAGCACTAAATTTCCAGAAAGTGGGGATACTATTTATACTGAAACCCCCGGCACCCAACGGGGGAAATATAAGAATAAAATAAAGGCTGACCACACAAAACACAACTACAAGGGCAGAAGAAGTCATCAACACCTTATACACTACGTGCATAGAAGATCGTTGTAAAATGAGATCTACACTTAAGGCAATGCAAAACATTAAAGATAATGCTGTTTAAAACAATACAATATGAAGATGATGGTGACTTTTAGAGCGCCGAATCCTTTATCCATGCTCAATGAATATAGATTCGTCTGTGATCTGAAAACGTTTAAGCGATTCAACACAAATTCACTGGCTGAAGATCCTATCATATCCTATCCTATCCCATAACTCGGAGGTCGTAGGGGCACCACAGATGATCGTTTAACCATGCAGCGTACTCCATCTTTCCCTGTCCTCAGCAACCCTGATTGTTTCGCTCAGTGTCAAACCAGTCCATTCTCGAATGTTGTCCTCCCAACTCTTATCCCGGTCTCTCTCTTCTTCTACCTCCTTGCACTGTGTCTTGCAGGATGGTCTTTGCAAGACCTGATGATCTGGTGACGTGGCCATACCATCGGAGTTTCCGTTTTTTCACCAAGATGACCACTGGCTGAAGATATTAACGCCTTATTTATAAACCATACGCGTAGGGGACCGTGGTAACATCAAACCTACATTTATAAAAATTCAAAATCAATTAAAGATAATGCTCTTCAAAACAATGGATAAATAGAGAAAATAAGTCCCTGGGAACAGATGAAGCTATACAACGCAAATCCATCTGCGGAAGAAAATTCAAAAGTCAGTCGTAAACTTCCCACAGAACAGCGTAAAACCTACAATCAACAGTAAGCCTTTGTTCACGTGCCAAAGTGACTTTTGAATATTCAACAGGTCTTCCTTGGCTTAAGGTCAAGAGCAATATTCTTCGTACAGTACATATGATCTAGACATGCAGGAGAAAATAACCACATTCTGTGCTTCTCACAAAGTACGTTAATACAGTTTTCTTGTACCGTCTATCTTGAAAAACAAGTCTCACATAGATTCAAGATCTAAGACTATAGTAGAAAGACAAGTAAGAAGGTTGAAGGATATAAAACACAGCAGATTATAAGATTCTCTATAGGTCTACATGCATTTTGCTAACACGCTTTTGTCAACCCAATGACCGTACTTCATTACATGCAATTAAAGACCCCCGTTGGGGTGCCGGGGGTTTCAGTATAAATAGTATCCCCACTTTCTGGAAATTTAGTGCTTTAAATTCCCACTGTCGCTGTCTTTCTCATTTGCTCTTTCTCATTCCTGCTCTGTTCTATCAATCTGCTGTACTATCTTCTTCTTCGCTAGCCCAGTCTCCTACCTTTTTTCTTGAAAACTCTTCCGGGACAAGACTCATTGTTTGTGTATGAGGTCTGTTGGATCAGCTTGGGAATATTGGACGCTTTCTGCCAGGTGGTCACTAGGGCTTCCTATGATGTTATTATTTAGCGATGTAGGCATTTTATATGTATGTGTTTTGTTGATAATTTATAATGATGTTTGTATTCTATTTTGTTTTTGTAAACGGGGGTTCGATAAGTTGGGGTGAAGCCTCAGCCGTCCCCTGCGTGGGATGTCTTTATTGTAAAGTGACTGGCTGGTGGAGGGCATTCAGTTTTCCCACTAGGGTTGTTTCAGACGATCTTTTATGCGGATCAGGGGTTGTCCGGTCCTGATTTGGCTCGGAAGAGTCCGCTGGACCTAAAGCAACAATTATGTAATGTAACATGCAATTAAAACCAAACCGATTTGTTCTAGTTGGTCCAAGGAAACGGACTAGACTATATCTGATTATGTGCATGTAATTCAGTAAGACATTTGCTGTTTAACTTTGGACTATAGTAAACCTCCTTTACTTCAAGAGCTCTCCGCAACACAAAATGTGGCTGTTGTTGTTGTTGCTGTTGTTGTTAATGACCTATGATGACTTGCCAGAGACAAAATGTCGATATAAAGATGTTAGGAACGTGAAATACTGAAACAACTTCAGGAAATGCGATCTTGTAAAATACAGTGACTTGTAAAACACATTTTCTGTTGAACTGGTGTCTCCGCGATTTTAACAGTTCAAAATCTATTGTATTTGTGGGGTGGAGTATTAAGTATGACGACATTTATTTGAGAGTTACAAAGTTTTATATTACTCAACACAATAGCATACCGCACGCACACACACACACACACAAACACACACACACACACACACGCACGCGCGCACGCACACACACAAGGGCGACGAGGTTATTATTTTAAATTGGGAAAGTGCTTATTTCCTCTAAAACAAACTTCGACGACAGAATTTCACGCAGAGCACAGCGGCTGCAACTATATTACACGCGCGACGATATTTGTCACTGCGCAATCCTACGTATTTGAAGATGTGACGTAGCTTTCATCGGGAGCGGCATAATTCCACCTGAAGTACACCTACTGCGACTACATTTCACGAGCGACTTTATTCCTCACTGCACAAGCCTGCGCCTATCTTCTTATCTTAGCCAGAAGTCCTTCTTCGCCTCTACTATAAAGTTTGTCCGGTATGGACGCTGATCTAGGCAGGTGCTGGGCGCTGCGGATCGGCTTGCTGTGTGCTCAAAACCAGCGAAATCATTATAGCTGACATTTCCTTACCGAACGTTTAACCGTTTCTGAAATAAATAAATAAACAAAATGTCCACAAACTGCAATAGCCTCATTCCGCGCGCTTCCATTAAAAATCAACTTGAGGTTTCAGCATGTTTTCCCATAAAGACCAAAAAATTGTTGGTATTTCTAGGAAGGCTTGGTAGCTTACTTAGTAAAACATTCGCCTACCGTGCAGGTCGACCCAAGTTCAAATATCACGCGGGCCACATTTTTTTAAACTTTTTTTTTACACTACAATATGGATATTTTTCTTTTTAATTTAGGCTTTTTACCTTTCATTTTTTATTATTATTATAATTATAATAATAATAATAATAATAATAATAATAATAATAATAATAATAATAATTATTATTATTATTATTATTTATAAACTAATAATAATAATAATAATAATAATAATAATAAATTATTATTATTATTATTATTAATTATTATTATTATTATTATTATTATTATTATTATTATTATATCTTATATCAAATTTTCTTTTAAAACCTTGGTGTTTTTTTATGATTTCTATTTGTATTATTCTATATTCAATATTATTATTATTATTATTATTATTATTATTATTATTATTATTATTATTATTATTATTAGTTTTATTACCAAGGATCGGGATGGGGTGGTACGTGTAGGTAAAAGGGGGCTACGGGTAGGTTTATAGGGGCATGGGTAGACATAACGGGGATACGGGTATATATAAGGGGGTATGGTGATGGTCGATTCCTTTTATCCATACCTGCGAAACGATCAACGGGGAAGTATCAAGGAGGGTACAGGTAGGTTACAAGGGGGGTACGGAAGGTATCAAGGGGGTATGGGGAGGTATCAAGTGGGTTCGGGGAGGTATCAAGGGGGTATGGTGAGGCATCATGGGGGGGACGGGGAGATATCAGGGGGGGGTATGGGGAGGTATCAAGGGGGATATGGGGAGGTATCATCGTCCAAATGAAACTCGCAGACAACAGTTGTCTCTCTGTCTACATTTTAAACAGCAAACCACTAGTTTATTATAAGCGGTACGGAACTTTTTCTGCACCGCTTTACAGCAGTATAGCGAACTTTGCCTGCATTGCTTTACAGCAGCATAGCGAACTTTGCCTGCACTGCTTTGCAGTAGTATAGCGAACTTTGCCTGCACTGCTTTACAGCAGTATAGCGAACTTTGCCTTTTGCAGTATTTTGTTCGAATGGAATTTGACAGTAATCTATAAGCCAAAGATAAGACGACTCGAGAGTGATTACCATGTCGCTCAAAATATGTTTTGAGATGGATTTGCTTAGATCTTTTTTCTATCATACTTTGAATCTCTTTAGTAGACATGGGCAGTTTAATAAATTGAGAGCCAATATTTAAAGCACCTTTTTTGCATATCTGTCTGCCCAGTCATAGGATTGTTCCAGAAGTAGATCTTACACACTTTTCCGCCATAGATTTGAACTGTGGGTTGTGCATTCTCTGAAGCTCCACTATAGTGTGCAGTAGCGTCTTGCATTATTCTTCTTGTGTATACCTAAATTGACTGTTCGGAGCACTAAACTGCACGTCACAAAGGTCTATAGCTCGGCCCATTTCAAGTGCACTCTTCCATTACCACACAGAATCACACTCACAAAGTGCAGACTGAATTAATGAAAATGTAGTAAGCGCATAAATATGTCCACACACACACAAACATGATCACAGCGCTTTATGATAATTCTTTATAACTAGTGTTGTTCATTTATTATGATAATCGAAGTACCAAGAAGAGCATCGAAAAGAAGCTAAGTCCATAGGCCTATTTCAACCGCACTCTGTCTAGTCTGACCCCAAGACCTCAACACAAGCGTAACATTGGCTTCAAATTCTCTTTATACTGCAGTGTTTTATCTTACATTGTATTGTACTGTATTGTTTGTATTGTATTGTATTGCTTGAAATCAGTCCTCTAAACAAAATACAGCCAAAAATAGCTATAAAGGCTATACAAATAAATCTGTACGCATAGTAACGCTATACAAAGAAACAATATAGGCATAACAAGACAATATACAAAGGAAGCTATGAGCATAGCAAGGCAATAAAAAGAAAGTTATAGACATTGCTAAGGTATACCAGAAAGCCATAATAACAGGCATAGTAAAGCAGTACAAACCAGAGGCCTAGCAATGCTTATTTCCACTTCAAGGATACAGCAGTTATACACCATACCACTCTCCTTCCAATGATAGAAGTGACTTTCTATGTTCACTCCTTTCTGTGTTTATGAGTACATTCTACACTCAATTCTCTACAGAAAAACACATGCTCCGGCAAAAAAGGCGCGGCAAATTGCGTAAAACAAGAATCGTCTTATCTTAAAGAGATTAAAGTTTGCGTATAAATCCTTACTAGATCTTCTTCTTCTATATGCTATTCTCCGTATAAAACTAGGAATTTTTCAAAGCAAACTCAACTGTCTTAAGGGACTAGAAGTATAACATTGATTTGCCTGTCCTTCATCACAATTATTTCAATACCTATTATTGTTCAAATGTAGCATGTTGTACTCTTTTCTCCAAACTAGCACAAGCACTTAACAAAGTGTTCCACTGTTACTAGTGTCATGTAAGCTATTGATGTTGGCGGCACACTGTTGTTCTGTAGGACTAAATTTAAGAGTGTTTCAGTGTGCAACTATGGACGCATATATGCAGTTATTGTATGCATTCTATTTAGCGCACCAGACTGAAACAGCTTGTGTGTGGGCTACTCTCATCGGTATAAAATACATTAATGTTCGGTGTTTTATGGGGACAATACACATTCTGATACTGATTCACAGACTATATAATAATAATAATAATAATAATAATAATAATAATAATAATAATAATAATAATAATAATAATAATAATAATAATAATAATAATAATAATAATAATTTTTTTTACAGTCCTTGTGTCTTTTTACTACCGCATTAGTTTACATGCGATGTTCAGGGTGGTTGAAAATTACCTCCCTATTGGAAAACTGCTTATCACTTTTTGTAAATAGAACTGCGATTGCATTAACAAGTGTATTGTGATCCTCACAGTAGTAGAAGAAAAACGCCAGACTTTGATTTTATCCCACAATGACGAGAGCGGCCCTTACAGGCCCGGTGCCTGACTCTTGGTCCCATGTGTCCGACGTCAACTGAGCACACAGTGTCAAGCGAGGCGCCATCATAGGTCGCTCTCATCACTGACAGATGAATAGAGGGATCATCAGTTACAAGTCCACCACGGTAATGTTCACACTACAGTTTGTTTCATGAAAAAATGCAGTACTCTTTACAGACGTTATTACCAATTCTCAAAATGGAGGCATTGTTCCTAAATGGCCTAAACCAGAAACAAGCGAGTAACTTCCCTTGTCGGTGAGAGCAAGCAGATTGAACTGGTGAGCGAATGCATAGGCTGGTACGTGAACGTAACCAAATTGCATAATCCTCTCGGGAACCCTTTTTGAGGCAAATCCGACGAGAATCATATCGGATTGACTTTTAAACAAAGAAACCGGTTAGTCAGATGCTTTTAATCTATGAACTAACTTCACGTCTTGCAAATCAGATGCTTATTGGCGATCGTTTTGTGGAGTTCCGATATATTGTATTATTATTTTTTATTATCTTTTAATTTATCCTTCCTATATAGCGCTTTTTTAATCTCAAGAGCTGCTCAAGGCGCTGGCCGATACAGGATCTAACTCAAGCCGCTCAAGGCGCCCACTTGCTGCCTAGGGCGCAAAGTCTGTCGCTCAGACGACTGAGCACAATCCTAGGTGACCGGGGATGCGGGAGAAGGGAAAACTATATACACTGAAACAACCATCACACTAATAGCAACAGTAAGATGGCAAGTGCTAACAGCCAATGTTTATGTCCGGGCCACAGGGAATCGAACCCGCAAACTTTCTACCAACGCTCGTTTCGACAAGCAGCCGATTATCGCGGTCATAGTTTAGAACTGGTACTTTATTCTGATTTAATGTTGATTAAATCAAAGAAATAAGGCTGGAATAAATCCAAAATAAACTCACAACTGAACGAGAGCTGTTTTACTGTTAATAGAGAGTGTGCAACAAGGATGAATCGAATACGAATCAAATGCGAATCTTTTTTCACATCAGGTATTATTTACATCTACTTTCATGCTTTTATAAATACCTCGCTAAACATTCAACACCGACATTGTTGCAAAGGTACGTCCAGCATTTGAAGGTTTTCACGCCCAGTTATTAAAAAAAAAGGCATTAAAAAATAAATAAAAAATGGTAACGCTCAGTTGTTCGGCCGGTCGTCCGCATGCCTTCATCCACTTCAGGCCTCGATCCATACGATAAATATACTTTCTAGGCTTGACAAATGGAATATACTTTATCCCTGTACATCTTTCAGGATATCTGGAGACAGTTTTGCTCCTCAGGCACAACGCTTTAATGTCAGCATCTTTTGCACAAGCCAGAATATTGCCGAGTCGTCAAGTTTGTTCTACAAACCAGAGAGGCAACTCTAAAGGCCCCGCCACACATACCGGTTTGAAGGCCGATTCTAGATCGGGTTTCGGATCCGTTTGAGATCGGGCCGGACTCCAAAGCCGATAGCACTGCCACACGTTTCCGATCAGGTCGACCCGAAACTTCCACACAATGTGCATTGTTTATATTCACTTTCACTAGTGTCAGTGTACACGATCCCCAACCCCATCCAACAGTTCACCAACCCCATCCAACAGTTCACCATCCCCATCCAACAGCTCACCATCTTGTCTGGAACCACAGCAGAAATAATGTCTCTACATGCTACAAAAACTATTTGACAATGAACACGGGACGCTTTCTGATTGGTTGGAAGTTTACAATCGGGGCCGATTTTACACAGCAGAATAGAACAGGCTCTAATCGCACGATACCGAGCCGATTGCCATCGGACCGCAGGCAAGTAGGAATTCTGACGTCATCACGTAGCACCCGGGATCGGATCGCAAACAAAATCGTTGCACAATCGGCATGTGTGGCGGAGCCTTAACGTGCAAGGAGTAGGCCATAGACCTATTGTAGAACATTATAGTTGCTAAACAGGCATATGCACCAACCAATGCAGAATACAGCTGTGGTATTCTCTGTATAGCTTATTCATCAGTGAATGAACGATGTACGTCTGTTGTAGTATTTGCTACATAGTTCTATGCATCAGTCACTCACGATTATGGGCCGTCTTATAATTAGAAGGTTCATGGAAGGTTCATGAGATTCTCAGATCCCGAACCTAGGTTGATGAACCTTTAATTTTTAAAAAAAAAGGGTTCAGTAACCAATGTTTGGGATCTGAGAACCTCGAATTACAAAAGGTTCAAAAACCTGCGTTGGAAATCCGAGAAACTTTAAAAAAATAAAATAAAATAAAAATAATAATAATAATCATAATAATAATAATAATAATAATAATAATAATAATAATAATAATAATAATAATAATAATAATAATAATTTTTAAAAAAAAAGGGGGGGGGGCTAGGTAGGGAGGGGGAGGTGGGTTTGAACCTCCAGGAACTTTTTAATTAAAACACGCAATACAGACAAATAGTGTTTTCGTTACAGTGGCTCCAATCACTTATCACCAGTTAAAATGGATCTTTCGGAAGCGATTGATTTTCGTTGTGAAAGTGATTCCGCACTACTGTCTGACCGTGACGTCAGCAGTTTATGCAGCTATTAGTATGCAGAGGTAAAGGCTGACGAATCGTGCCTATGTTATTTCGTCAAAACAGACATTCGTGGATATTTTTTGTTTATTACATCGCTTGTATGACATCCAAAATAATATGACTTTGCGTTAGGGACCTTACTCAACCATTTTTGAGGTGAAAATGAGAATCGACACTGGTGTTGAGACTCAGAAAGTAGTTTGAAGCGAGATACTAGAAGTAGATAAAGTCCGTCTGCCACAGCCAATCCAGTAGCTAAGAATTTTCGGCGTCGCGCGCTGTAAGAAACAAAAAGAACAATGGACTACGAAGTGGGAGTTTCGAAAGAAGCCTGAATGAAATTGTGGTATCCAGGCTAAAAATTGGCAGAATGAACGAGAAACGGCAGAAGTTGGAAAGTTGCGGAGGGTTGGGTAGAGGTGAGGGGTGCAGGGTAATGGGGTGGGGGTGGGTGTACTTTACAGATGTATAATGCTCACTTTTAAAAATAAATGTGTGCCAATGTCTTGAATAGACAGTCATCTTGTTTGAGAAGTCTTCTTTCTTTCTCTCTTTTTGGTTTGTTTGTTTTGTTTTTGTTGTGAGAACTACACACAATACGTCTTGTTCAATGTGTACATTATACAGCGGAACACAGGATAAATCCAAGACGTCTTGTTCAATGTGTACATTATCAGCAAAACACAGGATACACACAAAACGTATTGTTCAATGTGTACATTATAGGCGGAACACAGGATACACACAAAACGTCTTGTTCAATGTGTACATTATCAGCGGAACACAGGATACACACAAAACGTCTTGTTCAATGTGTACATTATACAGCGGAACACAGGATACACACAAAACGTATTGTTCAATGTGTACATTATACAGCGGAATACAGGATACACACAAAACGTCTAGTTCAATGTGTACATTATACAGTGGAACACAGGATACACACAAAACGTAATGTTCAATGTGTACATTATACAGCGGAAAACAGGATACACAAAAAACGTATTGTTCAATGTGTACATTATACAGCGGAACACAGGATACACACAAAACGTCTAGTTCAATGTGTACATTATACAGTGGAACACAGGATACACACAAAACGTATTGTTCAATGTGTACATTATACAGCAGAACACGGGATACACACAAAACGTCTTGTTCAATGTGTACTTTATCAGCGGAACACAGGATACACACAAAACGTATTGTTCAATGTGTACATTATAGGCGGAACACAGGATACACACAAAACGTCTTGTTCAATGTGTACATTATCAGCGGAACACAGGATACACACAAAACGTAATGTTCAATGTATACATTATAAGCGGAACACAGGATACACACAAAACGTCTTGTTCAATGTGTACATTATCAGCGGAAAACAGGTTACACACAAAACGTATTGCTCAATGTGTACATTATACAGCGGAACACAGGATACACACACAACGTCTTGTTCAATGTGTACATTATACAGTGGAACACAGGATACACACAAAACGTCTTGTTCAATGTGTACATTATACAGCGGAACACAGGATACACGACCGGGTATGTTAACACAAGATTTTAATATTTATATGGTATAAAGACTAGGCCTACATGTCAACAGGCTTTCGGCTTTCTATGACGACCTACTAGAGCCCAAACCGAGAGTTACCATTATCACGAGATAATTAAAATTAACAAGTGCTCTCTGTAATGTACTGAGATACCGGTAATCCGGTAATCCTAAATGTTAATTAATAATTAGCAGTATTTGTCACGCCTTGCTACCGCCAAAACCTGATAATTACAAATATCATGAGATAATTACAATTAGTTAACATTGAAAAATTACAAATATCTTAGAGTGATCATCAATATTGAGTTTTGACTATAGCAATCCGTCTGGAAATGAAGAAGAACCGAAAATTGTAATTTTCACTTGATAATTACAATTTGTACGTGTTAATTGTAAATATGTCGTTGGTATTTGTAATTATCACATAATATTTGTAATTATCACGTCACGGTTTGGCGCTAGTAGGCAGTCATTATGAGAATTACACAGTTACTATTAATCACTGATACCTGTGAATGCACGTTTTGGCGCTAGTAAGCCGCCTTAGTCAGAATTAAGCATGATCATGTAAAAATTGTAATTATGAAGTGAAAATTGTAATTAATATGTGATCATTACAAATTTCGGTTTTGGCGCATTTACAGGCGGAATACTAGAGCCAAAACTGAAAAATTAAACATGGTCACGCAAAGATATTTATAATTTTACAATGATGATTGTAATTATCCCTTGATAATTGTTATTATCCCATGCTATTTGTAATTATCTCATGATGTTTGTAATTATCAGGTTTTGGTGCTAGTAGACCGTCATAGCTTTCCCCACACTACATCGGCGACGATAAAAGCAACAATTTACAGTTCCATACGCCCAGGTGTTCGGGGATAGTAAAACTTCACTCTGAAAACATAACTATGACGGCCTACTAGCGCCAAAATCTGATAATTACAAATATAATGAGATAATAATATCAACGACATATTTACAATTAACATGTAAAAATTGCAATTATCAAGTGAAAATTTACAATTTTTCACTTTGGCCTATTTACAGAGGGATTGCTAGAGCACAAACTGAAAATTGAATATGATCACGCAAAGATATTTGTAATTTTTCAATGATAATTGTAATTATCCCTTAATAATTGTAATGTTCCTATGACATTTGTAATTATCTCATGATATTTGTAATTATTAGGTTTTGGCGCTATGAAGGCGTGGCAAATACTAATAATTATTAATTAACACTGTGGATTGCCTGTATCTCTGTAAATTATAAAGGACATTTGTTAATTTCAATTATCTCGTGATAATGGTAATTCTCGGTTTTGGCGCTAATAGACCGTCATAGATAGCGGTCATGCTTTTCACATTTCTACACACTCACAATTACACACACATGTCAATATCAAATCACTTGCCACTCCTAAACGCTCATATACACATGTATAGGTATAGGAATTGATCTCTATCCTTTATTCAATTTAAACACACACACTCACATGCTCACTCACACTCACAAAAACACATTAACATACACCTACATAGATCTATGCCAATATAAAATGATCTTCGCACATGTCACAGGTATATAAAAGAATTCCATTAGATCCCTTGATATCTTTCCTTTATTCCGTTTAAACACACGCACACACACACACACACATACACACACACTCTCTCTCTGTCTCTCTCTCTCACTAACACACCCATCTACAGTACATACGCCTCTTCACACCCTCCCCCGTCCCCACACACACATATGCATAAGCACACATACCAAACGGCCTACCATATTAAGAAGGTCCACCTCAATGCCTACGAACGCCACTGAATCCTGTGCTATCTTTTTTACTCATTCACACGCTCACAATAATCCCCAACCAATTCATAATAACAGGCAAAGGTGAACTAGGTACAATGGCGCTTTTGATGCATAGAAACGCCTCAACCACGTACATGTTTCTCCACTGCGCTATTGAAGCCCATTGCCTCATACGGATAATATATATATATATACCGTGATGGCCTATTTTAAACGTCTATAGCAAACAGCTGTATACAATACAAAGGGTTGTCAATGTGACCACAGATCTCACAGTACTACTATACATATCCAAGACAGAAAATCCGAAGAGAAAAGAAAGTCGGGAAATTTGGCATTGCATGCTGTAGTTTGCCGCACAGGCACCGGTTCAAAGCTGGTTGACGGGCTGGAGTTTTGATACCAAAAATACCATGACCCTCTGACACTGCGCTCCTACTCCTTCGGATGAGAGTATAAACCGAGGTCTAGTTTGTGCATGCACGAATTCCATAGCACGGACTAAAGACTGTAAAGATCCTGACGCTCATGTCTTAGACGGGCGAATGCCAGCAGCACAAATTCACCAAGCAAGCACTATAGCCCCCCCCCCCCCTTCCTCTTTTCCGCCATCCCCGGTGGCCCAGGATTGTGCTCAGTTGTCCAGGCGTCAGGCGATGCGGCTAGGGCAGCAAGTGGGCGCCTAGGACAGTTTGAGTTAGATATTGTATCTTCCAGCGCCTTGAGCTGGAATAGCGCTATATAAAAACAATGAAATAAATACAGAAATTAACAATAATAACAATATTAACAAATACAGAAATTAACAATACTAACGATATTAACAAATACAGAAATTAACAATAATAACAATATTAAGACAAAGCCCAAAACCACAATTCTAGAGCTTTAAAGATTCGGGAACTAATAAATGAGTACGGTCAAGAGGAACGGCGCGCCTAATGATAAAATACGTACATAGCAAATGGGACACACTGTGAATAGAGACTCCCATATCTTTGTCATCCATTCCATACAGTACAGATCACGTATTGGAAACAGTCAGGCAACGGCGTGCAGAATGAATATAACACACGACATTTGATTGTAACCCAGTTTTAACACACATGCGATCAATCTCGCTTTTATAGCTATAATAACATATGTGACTTTTTTAAAAACACATTTTATAATACAAACAAGCAAGAATGAGGACCACCTTGCATCAAAACGGTATTTGATATTAAGCGGGTTTGAAAACAGCGAATCTTACTGTAGTAAAGTCTCAGTCTCTCCCCCCCCTCAACGTGGCCACATGTGGCAAAGGATATGAGCTGACGTCAACCTATCGTGCGCACATCCCGTCACAATCGATGGATCGAATGGCAATAGGACGGAATAACGCATACAAAAATATATCCGTGACGGCTACAGAGAAAACAAAACGTTGTCTGTCACAGCGATTGCTACCCCTAACTGTATATATGGTGTGCAATGAATGGCCAATCACAGAAAGACCAGCTCTAGTCAGAATGGCTAATAAATACAGTTGAGAAAAATTGTCCAAACTATTTTTGTTAAACAACAGTAGGCGAGTGGCACCCTGAGCACTGCCACAGAACAATAGCTTCAACTGCTCACCACAGTTGCTCTACACACAACTATTTTAAGGTTATCTATCCATTGACATTTAAACATCAGTCGTTCTCAATCAATCAATCAATAAATCAATCAATCAATCAATCTTTAATGTCTGTTCACACATTTAGGTCATATTAGACATATCAGTCGTTCTCATATCACATTTTGTTTCTTTCTTTGTTTTTTTTCTTTCTTTGTTTTCATTTTAAAAAGTTGTCCTTTAGGTGTGTCAAAAATGTCGTCTAGACCTTTGATAAAACTCGTCTTGGGTGTGAATTTTTAAAGTCGGGTGTACATGTATTGTGAGATGCAGATAAACAAGTCATCACAACGCAAAGTACACAAAATGTCTCCAATCCACCTCCTGCGGATTTACCATGACATGGGAGATACGGAGATTTTGCCTATTCTTACGCAGAAATGCGTCTCAGCAAACATTTTACTAGGCATTTGCAGTAAATAGCGGTCTATGGGATTATTGAACGACAAAAAGTACGATCGAAACAGCGCAAAACAGACCCCAGCGGTGATATGAGGGGGACAGGAGATCTATATCGCCCTCTTCAAGCTTGATCAGAGAAAAAGTGAGGTCCTTCTCCCACAGTTCTCCCATACGTAGTATTAAACCACACTGACAACGACAGAAAGTGTACACAATTTGTTTACATTTTTGGGTTATCTTTCTCCACATCAGCAAGATGAAGATCTAATGACAATGCTTCATTCGTCCACCTGCCGAGTGGGTTTATGTGACGGTTTCCCCTGCCCCACGTACACATATTCGGCACACTTCCTTGATATGATATCGATTAGGTGATCCACATCAGATAGCTTATCCTGTGATGAACGATGATGGCTTTATCAACTGATCAATGCTATGGCCTAATCAGTAAGGAATCCGGATTAATGATAATTGGAATGCAGGTCGTTGGCATTCTTCAGCTAATCTCAATGGATTTGTTACCGAGTTCGTACCAAACGAATGGGGATCGAATATACATGTCTAGGATCGCTCCATGAAACAGACTTGCACAGCAAACAAACAAAAAAATAATAATAATAATAATAATTACGAGCTCTGATAGTGATTTGATTTGGGTTGGCTTTTAACTTTTGTAGAAGTTTTTGTTGCGAAATATGTGTATAACAACCTTTTGAATGTGGTGTGTTTTATTTCCTTTGGCATTCAGCCCTCAGTCTCAGTCTTCTTGATTAGCGGTGTTCAGTCTTCAATTGCTCCATAATTAAAATTAACCACACTTACAAAGAACGTCAACGTAGTGACGCAATTATGCATCTAATAATATAGGAGCGCGGCATTAGTAGCTTTCTAAATGACAGGGTAATAATAAGGCCAGGGCACAGAACACGTTGAAAACTTCACAAAAACTCTACCGCGTTTTCAAGCAACTCGTCAATCCACGCTGATTTTATTTTAAAACAATACACGCTGTATATGGTAGCTTTCTTCAGACACAGTGTTTTAGTTATACAACTGTATAGTTATAGCGTTACTTTCTTTTCAGTGACAGAATCCCACCGCCCTGCAAAACCATCACTAACCTCTACTTTCCACCAAACCTTTAAAAATGCAATTGCTCAATTGCTGAAAGACACGGACTAACTACTGCAGAAGTAGCACCAGAGAGGTCACAAGTTGCCTGGGGTGCCTATATGCTTGTCTTCAATGGAAGGTTCCTAGAGGTTAAAAATCTTATTTTCGCGGTTCTCAGATCCCGAATCTAGGTTGCTGAGACTTTTGTTTGTCCAAAGTGTATAGTAACGTAGGTTCGGGATACGAAAATCTCCAAAATAAGTGTTTGAACCTCCACCAACCTTCCATTCAAGACAAATCATTAGGAAGCAGGCTGCGCCAAGTGCAGCTCCAGTTACATTCTGTATAGGACAGCGCCTTGAGCAGCTCTTGAGCTGGATAAGCTTTAAATAAGAACAATAAATACACAAATAATTAAATAAATAAATACTACAACTACTACTACTAATTTGAGAGCATGCTGTCGAGGCACAGGCTGTACAATGATACTGGTCGTACGTCTTATTTGATTCAAAATCCCTAAAAGATGTACTGAGGTTGGAACTGCCTAAAAATTAAACTTCTCAACAGGCAAATCATAACCAACAGAAGATTCAATCATCGTGCAGAAGCGATACTTAAGATCCAGTAACTATTAAAAAGCCAAACTATCTCAACGTTCCGATAGACACACTGTTCAGACACTGTAAATGTCAATTAGACTCCAAAGTACCTACCAAAGACGTCACAGAACCCTCTCATCCACTCTCCTCACAAAATAGACCACCTAGATGCCTTTTAAATCGCCTACTTAAAATAGCAGTAGCAGCTGATAGAACAAACCGTTATCTTTTACGAATACGAATACTTTATTATTATAAAACAAAAAAATTCCACTTCAAATCTCTTCAGCGAAAAATAAATGTATATTATATGCCCTTCAAATAACTGTAATAGACGAAGCCATCAAAACAATCACTCACAACGCTGCAATTAACTAGCACAAGTATTACAGGTCTATTAACGTTGAATAAAGGTGCATACAGATCAAAACACTCTCGTCAAAGAATATCCACAATCATGCATTTCAAACAGCACGTGTGTTGACATAGTAGCTCTTAAGACAGCAACATTTGTAAACACACACTCTACTGCAGTCACTATAGTCGCACGTAGAAGTCTATAATACTAACGTTGCATACTGAAGAAAAAGACCGGGAGACTCGAACATTGACCTCAATTATTACACGTCTTAGCGTTGTGCGTAACACGGATATCCTACACACACACTTCCCAAACTCCATGCAGTGACTGGCTCTAGAATAGATTTAAACGCTCTTGCCTAGTTCTAGATAGTTTTACTTCTCACAGCAGACCGAACAAATGCGGCTCCTGAGAGCTTCATAAAAGGTAGGAGCTTCGCGGTTCAGGGGCTTAAGACTTTTGTACAGATTACCTAGCTATACCTCATAACACCTCTCTACGCAAATTGTCTCCCCCGTCTTTTTTAAAGTGAAAGGAGGGAAGGGGGATGGGGAGGGGGGGGAGAGAAGAACGAATAAGACGAAGAGGAAAAACAACAGGGTTTTGTGCCTCTGACTGTGTAACCTTGCTGAGGAAGAGAAGAAGGTATGAAAAAAAGGAAGAAAAGGTGGGAGAGAAACAGAGAGAGAAAGATCGAGGGAGCAGGAGGGAGGGATGGAGAGAGAGAGCGAGGGAGAGAGAAAGCAAGGGAGAGAGAGACAGAGAGTGACAGTGAGAAAGAGAGCGAGGGGGAGAGAGTGAGGGAGGAGGGAGAAAGAGAGCGAGGTAGAGAGAGCGCGAGGGAGAGAGAGAAAGTGAGAGAGAGAGAGAGAGAGAGAGAGAGAGAGAGAGAGAGAGAGAGAGAGAGAGAGAGAGAGAGAGAGAGAGAGAGAGAGAGAATAGAGGGATTAGATAGAAAATGCGTGCGGGCTGAGGTGGTTGTAGTTGAGAAACTGAAGGAAAGGGAAACAGAGATGAAGAATGGGAGATAGGTGTGAAGAAAGAGCATTATAGCCTACCAATAATAATAGCATGTGAGAGAGACAGACAGACGGACGGACAGACAGACAGGCAGAGAAACAGAGAGACAGTTATTCATTGACCACAAATTCAGGACCACAACTTGGTTGAAAGAGGACTCACCCCTGATCCGTATAAATGATCTGCTGAAACAACCCTAGTGGTATAACACTGAAGGCACTCCATCACATCCGGTCACTTTACAATAAAGGCATCCCACGCAGGGGACGCTGAGACTATACTCTGGTTATCGAACCCCCGTTAACAAAAACAAAATAGAATATAAACATCATAATAAAATATCAACAAAACACATACATGCCTACATTGCTAAATAATAATATCATAAGAAGTCCCAGTGACCATTTGGCCGAAAGCGACCAATATTCCCAAGCTGATCCAACAGATGCAATACACAAATGAGGAGTTTTGGAAGAGTTTTCAAGAAAGTGACTGGTCTGCTGAAGAAGATATAATAGTAGATTGATAGAACAGAGTAGGAATTCGAAAGAACAAAGGAGAAAGATAGCGACAGTGGGAATTTAAAGCACTAAATTTTCGGAAAGTGGCGACACTATTTATACAGAAACTCCCGGCACCCCCGCGGAGGACAGAGTGACAGAGAGAGATATAGGGAGAGACAAAGAGAGAGACAGAGACAAAGACAGACAGAGACAAAGAGACAGTCAGTTACAGAGACGGGGGAGTACCTGTACCGCATAGGTCAAAAGAAAAGTACTTTTTACCATCTACCCACAGAGAGATTGCAGATGGAACCGTTTATCACTCCTTGCGTTCACAATGATTTTTAAAAGCAATAAATTATAAGACCTCCCAGAAGAGCCACCATCTTTCCACAGGTTGATAAAACGGACCATCAGCCCAGAAGAGCCGCCATCTTTTACCACAAGTTCATAGAACGGCCAACAGCACCAGAAATGAGGGGCTGAGGATATGGCCACTTTTGCACTGCTGACAATGTTTGTTGACTGTATCAAGAATTTCTGTCTCCCCTCCCCTCGTCCCTTTCCTGTGTACAAACCCTCTCTAAAAAGTAAATATATGTCACCCAATAATAAACATATGTCAACAAATAATAAATATATATGACGCAAAACAGGTGTCTCGAAATAACAAATGTACGTCACGGACTAATATATAATCTGGAATACACGGCAATGACCAATTCAGTCCCGATGTCGCTTGAATCTTGTGTAATTGGAAATCGTTATCCACGCAGCCCGTTCACTCAGTAACAAGGCAGGAGTCGTCGTAGTAAAGTTTTCCAATGTTATTCAGCAAAATAAGCAGTTTCAACAACTGCATACTAAATCTCTTTCCAAAAACACTCTCCAGACACCCCGACAGCGATTCTCATAATTATAGTCTATCAACAATGTCGAAAAATACAGAAAGTTCCAGAATGACGCAATCAACAATCAATCAAAATAAAACTCGTCACCGGAATTACGCACTGCCTTACGTCATAAAAAGTTATACAAACTTTAATGACCGACTAGCCATCACCAGATCTATCTCGTATCTGAAATCTTCGATCAACAGCAAACGAGCAATTGTAAAAAGTTCTCACTATTGCTACAACAATATCGACCAACGAAGACAAACACACAGTATGCAAGGATTTTGTAGCAACAGCATAGGAACAGCCCATGGTAAACAAATGCCATCATCGCACGCTTTGTGCCTGAACACAATATGAGTAACTATCGTGAGGTTCTCAATCGTAACCACCACCACCTTTATCATTATTAATCATCATCATCATCATCATCTTCATCATCATCATCATCATCATCATCATCATCATCATCATCATCATCATCATCATCATCATCAACATCATCACAGGGCCGGACCTGGGAAAGTTGAGGGGGGGGGGGGTTACAGATTCAGCGAAGGCGCGAAGCGCCGAGCCTTCTAGGGGGGTCCGGGGGCATGCCCCCCCGGAAATTTTTTTTTTCAAGGATGCAAAATGGTGCAATCTGGTGCAATCTGAACCTTGAAAAAGCCATTTATGATGGTCTGGGACTTTGAGCTTTTTAAACAAATTGAAATGACAAACTCTGGGGTACAAAAATAATCATCTGCCCGTCCCTTAAAAAAACAACAACAAAAAAACACACACGAACATTTATTTATCAGCAGAGATGTTTTGTATACTATTATTATTCACTACATTTTGTTGATCGTTAACAGTATAAAGCTTTACCTTGTAATTTATGAACATCACCGCCCTGCTTTCACTTTCAGTCTTGCTGCACTAGGTTCCTCGGCATTAGTACCATTTGTGAATTGTATCTTCTGGCAAAACAGTTCACTGCCTCTTTGAAGTCAATATCAACATCCCTGTGCACTTTCAGTAAAGCAAGTCCATTGAGTCTATGTTGCCCCATTGTAGAGCGCAGGTAGTTTTTCAGGTTGCTCAACTGACTGTTTGAACGCTCACACTCGGCAGTAGTGTCAGGCAGGGTGCAAAGGTTCTTTAGCATGATGAACAGGTTGGGATAAAAATCCCTGTCACAATGTTTCAGTGCTTCTGATGCCGTGGATGGGATGATAGCTGTCGCATTCTCAGCAGCACTTCGCCATTTGCAAACCCACCTTTGGTATTCTGCATCAAGGGTAGCGTTGTCTGGTAGATCAGACTCCCACAACATTGCCAGTGTCTTCACCCCTTCTGGAACCTGCATGAAACCATCCTGGTTGTCTATTAAAGTGCTTGGCACCAGACAGAGACCATCAACTGCTAGGTCAGCATTTTTGAACCTCGAGTCCAATTCGATTGACAGGTGTTCCAAGAAAGGAATGGCAATGCTAATCTTGAAATATTCTTCTGGAGTGGCCGCAGGTTGGTTGTCACGGAGAGTCTGTCGGGATGCTTGACGAGGAACAATAACATCAGTTGTCAAAGCATTCGCCATTTTGCTGACTTCACCGAACCAGGCAACGAACGCTGTGTCGACATCTCTTCTAATAGAAGACATGCAGTTACTGACCGCTTTGATTTCCCTGTAGGCATCGACAACATCTTTTGTCCTTTTCTGCAGCTTCACTGTCAAGGGTTTTAAGTAACGCAAACAATTGCGGACGACAACGAATGCAACGAGGAAAGCACTGCTGCTCAAGGTGTGGAGAAAGCCAGTTGCCTTGGTCAGTGTCTCACTGTCCCAATTGTCACTGTCTTCACACATTTGTCCCAAACAGTCGTGAACAACCAGAAAGAGAGATGTATAAACCTCCAGTGCTTCATGTTTTTCTACCCATCTTGTTCTGCACAGATCAACAAACTTTGTTTTTGTCGTGTCAGGCTGAGATGATTCGATGGTGTCTTCAAGTTTTCTTTGTCTCTTTGGAGAGTTTGAGAAAAACAGTGACAGTTCCCTCAGTGCTCCCATCATGTTCTTCACTGCAGACAAGCCGCATGCTTTTACAATGCAGAGACTCAAGCTATGGGAAGCACAGTGTCTCAGGTAACAGAATGTATAATTACTTGTGATAAAAGAATCAGTGGTTGAAATTGAGTAGAGTGGAAGAGGATTTATTTTTTTTATAGTGCCTAGGGGAGAGGGTTGAAATTTCTCCCCGGATTTACTTATGATTGTAACGTAGCCCCCCCCCCCCCCCACCCCCTTCCCAAAAAAAAAAGAAAAAAAAAGAGGTACATAGTCAGGCCAGGGGGGGGGGGGGGGGTTACGTAACCCCTGTAACCCCTCCCCTAGTCCGGCCCTGCATCACTATCAGCTATTTGCTATTCAACTTTACTGTCAACTTCGATGGATACGTTCGCACTTTTAAATCTTTTTTTCACCTGGCAGTGACGTCATACAGGTAGCACTGAACCCCCTAGCACTTAAGCCATAAAACACCTGCCAGTTCAGTAATGCTGAACGCCGCCTGAACATTTGACAGATCGACAGACGCGCAAACACGCGGTTCCGATGACAACAGTGGTCTCCCTTTTTGATTTACTCCCCTTCCCTCCCCCTCCCCCCACTACCTCTGTCTGTCTGTCTGTCTCTCAATTTTCCTACAACTCTGGCACAGCTTCCCTCTGTCTCTGTCCGTCTTTCGTACACACCACAAGCACCCATTCCTATGCATATTTTTTTTAACTTATACTTTACAGTCTGCATTCACTAAATGATTTTGTTGACTCATTAAAAGAATATCCTCTGTAGCCAACATTTTCCAACGTGGAAACTTGAATAAAAATATTTAGTATTAATATTAACGTGGTAACCGAACGACATTCTTCTACCTTACGGGAGGCAATCGGGAAAGATAAATCACTGCCGATTTACATAGGGAGATTCTCTCCCTTCCCTTAAAGTAAAAGCTTCTGAAATCGGTCTTAAATTCTTACAAACAGAAAATTATAGTTGTATGTTTTTGTTCTTTCATTCATACATTTGCAGATATCATGCACCCTTTCCCCTTTTCACCCCACACCCACCCTCACACTCCCTTCCGCCGCCTCCACTTTCATGCAGCTGACTACAGAGGGGGGAGAGAGAGAGAGAGAGAGAGAGAGAGAGAGAGAGAGAGAGAGAGAGAGAGAGAGAGAGAGAGAGAGAGAGAGAGAGAGAGAGAGAGAGAGAGAGAGAGAGAGAGAGAGAGAGAGACTGCCTGCGAAATGAGATCTCTCTCTCTCTTTTACTAGCAGTTCTCCCTCATCTTTCTCCACGTCTACATGCAGATTAACAAATCTACAGCGTCTCTGAACCTCAATCTAATTGTCCCGCTATCTACCTTTATTTAACTCCTTTTACACGTACCCCCTTCCCTCTCACCCTCATCCTGCCTCCCTGCTTCTCTCCTTCTCCTTCCCTTATTACCTATCTACCTATCTATCTATCGATCTACTTATCTATCTATCAGCCCATCTCTATCACCAGCCCCTTTCCTTCAAACTCCATCACTCGTGCCTGCCTTCTCTCTCTCTCTCTCTCTCTCTCTCTCTCTCTCTCTCTCTCTCTCTCTCTCTCTCTCTCTCTCTCTCTCTCTCTCTCTCTCTTTCTTTCTTCTGTCTGTCTCTCTCTCTCTTTCCCTTTCCCCCCCCTCTCTCTCTCTCTCTCTCTCTCTCTCTCTCTCTCTCTCTCCCTGCTTGGCCTGGTAAACTCTTTGAAGCAGTAGTTTTATAGCCTGGCGCGATGCCAGACTAGTGGAGAAAGAGAGAAGGTTCCAAACCAAACTCACCTGAGTCAATCATCCGCGACGCCGCTGTCGCTATGTATTGAGGCAACCGCGACAGTATTTCGCAGGAGAAATTTAACAAAAAACATACCGATATATCTCTTTATAGTAATGTCAAAAGTTCACAGCGCAGTTCTCACGCATTCAGACTTAAAGTTAACACTGAAATACATACGGAAAGAAGTAAAACTAAACACTAATAAATTATACAATGACATACTACAACCATGACAAAAAATATTTTACACACACACACACACACACCCACACACACACACACACACACACACACACACACACACACATATAAGAGGGAATAAGAGGTAGGAGGAGAGCGGTTAAATGAATCTTTTAAAAGACGACAACAAGATTTCACTTCTAATTCTCGCTACAGCATTTGGGAGGGGGGGGGGGGAATTTAAAAAAAAAGAAGCAATTAATAGGTGCCTAGCATCCTGTGATATCTTTATTATTATTATTATTATTATTATTATTATTATTATTATTATTAGTAGTAGTAGTAGTAGTAGTAGTAGTAGTAGTAGTAGTAGTAGAGGTGGTAGTAGTAGGAGTAGCAGCACTAGTAGTAGTAGTAGTAGAAGTAGTAGTAGTAGTGGTAGTAGTAGTAGTATCTTATCTTTCTTAATATTTGTTTGTATTTTCGTGCCTTTTCATCCCCCGTTGGGGTGCCGGTGGTTTCAGTATAAATAGTATCCCCACTTTCTGGAAATTTAGTGCTATAAATTCCCACTGTTGCTGTCTTTCTCATTTGCTCTTTATCATTCCTGCTCTGGTCTATCAATCTGCTATACTATCTTCTTCTTCGCTAGACCAGTCACCTAACTTTTTTCTTGAAAACTCTTCCGGGACAAGACTCCTTGTTTGTGTGTGAGGTCTGTTGGATCAGCTTGGGAATATTGGACGCTGTCTGCCAGGTGGTCACTATGGCTTCCTATGATATTATTTAGCAATGTAGGCATTTTATATGTATGTGTTTTTTTTGATAATTTATAATGATGTTTGTATTCTATTTTGTTTTTGTAAACTGGGGTTCGATAAATTAGAGTACAGCCTCAGCGTGGGATGATTTTATTGTAAAGTGACTGGCTGGTGGAGAGCATTTAGTTAACCACTAGGGTTGTTTCAGCAGATCTTTTATGCGGGTCAGGGATTGTCCGGTCCTGATTTGGCTCGGAAGAGTCCGCTGGACCTAAAGCAATAATCATGTAATGTAATGTAATGTAATGTGCCTTTTCATTAAGGTGGTTTTAAGACTAAGTACAGAGAAAGAAGGCGCAAAAACGCCACGGTAGAGGAAACAACTTCACAAGGTTTTCCAATTTTGAAACAACAGAATTGTTCAACCAGCAACGCCATTTGATACCATATTTGATGACAAACTGTTGCACGGCGAATTACCCATGATACATATATATTATACCTTTAACGACGGTATAAACCCCTGATAGCAATGTTCATTAATTAAGCACGACATAATTTTATGTCGGGGACTTGATGTAACCTTTTTTGACGAGGGGACATTCTTTTATACGACAGAACGTGAACGTGTAGGCCGACTGAAAATGCCTTTACCTGCATAGCTATGACGTCAAACGATCGTGAATTGCTGCCATGGGCACAGGAAATTCAGGCAAAGAGGGCATAGTGAGAGGAGAAGAGGGCATAGGGCTGGGGCGGAAGATAGACAGACAGACAGACAGACAGACTCACATACGTAGAAGCAAACTAAGGTCGTTTAGTCTAAAAAGAAAACGTTTGGAGAGGATCCCAAACCGAGTGTCAGTGATCCGTCAGTTTTCCACAGTCTTGTATCAGACGCGTGCCTTAACGGTCTCTTATCTTCTATGTGGCTGCGACCTGTGACTATCATTAGTACATCTTGCATGGTAAGCTTACTCTGCTCCATGCACCATACCGGCCACGCTAATTTAACCTTCCTTAGCTAAGTCCAGGATTCAGACAGACATGCCTTTGTGCTTTTCATCTCTAACCACCTTCCCCTTACAGTAATTATTTTAAACAGCGATGTAACATGCAGACACTCTTAATTAAAACGACTGCAAGAACATCATGGATGGGGGGATACCCGCACACTAATGACCTGTCTTAATTGGAAAGTTCGTGCAGGTTCAAAAACTCTGTTTTGAGGTTCTCAGATTCCGAATCTAGGTCGCTGAGCCTTTTGGATAAAAAGGGTTCAAGATTCTAGGTTCTCAATCTGAGAACCTAAAAAAAACGTGTTTGAACCTCCACGAACCCTCCAATTAAGGCAGGCCTCAACGCACGCGCACACGCACCCTCACGCGCACATTCAAACACACATACATGTCACACGCTAACACACACACGCGTCTCTCTCTTTCTCTCTCTCTCACACACATACACACACAACCAAGCGCGCGCACACACATACACACAATGAATAAAATACCTTAATACAAGAAGGAAAGAAGCTTATACTGTACCAACATAGGCCTATTAACTAAGGTCCTATCCTATCCTATCCTCAGTTATCTGTTCAAAAATAAAACCAATTATGGACTGTCTTAAAAAGCGCGCTTCCCACCACAGACATCTGCTCTGGGCGCCGACTAGCCACCGAAATTCATCATAAAGAAAGTGGTTTTGCAGAAGTCGAGACGGAAAGCTCTCATGCTGCCAATTTTATGCACGTTGTAACGCCCTGATCAAGTGAGCTGAGCCATCACAAACTGTCCAAATGGGTAACAATCATTATGGCTGGAGAGACAACACATTTGGGTTAAAGCTGAACTTTACACAAAAAGTAGTGTCTTGCTAAGAAAAATGTAGACTTTTAGCTTAAGTATGATGTTTGTGCGTTTTGATTTGTTTTTATATTACTCACAATTTACATTCTACAAAATAACTTCTTCTTCTTCTTCTTCTTCTTCTTCTTCTTCTTCTTCTTCTTCTTCTTCTTCTTCTTCTTCTTCTTCTTCTTCTTCTTCTTCTTCTTCTTCTTCTTCTTCTTATTATTATTATTATTATTATTATTATTATTATTATTGTCATTATGCACTGTATCATTCACAGTTAACTTGAACAGAATATTCACTTCACTGCAGTATTCAACATAAATTCGAAAAAAACACGAAACTGTAAAGTAAGAAACAAGTCATTTTGAAATGACAAAAACAATACAAAACAAAACACAAACAATTAAAAAAGACAAGAAAAGAAAAAGACAATTAGAATCCAAACAACCCCCGACCAAGACAAACCAACACGAAACACACAACTGGAGTAAAATAAAACACAAGAATGTAGCAAGACGACGGAGACAAAACAAAATACTATACACAACAAGACATAGTAAAGCAAAATAATAAGGGGAAAAACAGCAACAACAAAAAACGAAATAAAACAAATCAGAAACTAAAACTGCAATGAATACTTTACCACTACCACAGTGTGTCTGATTGCAAGACGTTCAGCTGGGATTTATGTGCTTCTTGTGTACTTACCTGAAACATAAAATATAATACATGTAAAAATAACAGTATTTTACCAAATATATATTAACATTTAATATGGTTATAATTGCCAAAATACACATATTTAATAACTGAAGTAATTTGAACCTTTGACAATGTAAAACTTTGCCCTCTAAATAAAATATAACATTAACAACCATGATAATAAATAAAATATAGCATTACGCAATGGTAAAATATAACAGCCAGTGTTCTTAAAGCAAATCTATCCATTACAAAAGAAAACTTCAACGGTACCACCTTATTCACACTAGCTTATGTAGGTCATCATGATCATGATCATCATCATCATGATCATCATCATCATCATCCTCCTCCTCCCCCTTTCTTTCTTTCTTTCTTTCTTTCTTTCTTTCTTTCTTTCTTTCTTTCTTTTTTCTTCTTCTTCTTCTTCTTCTTCTTCTTCTTCTTCTTCTTCTTCTTCTTCTTCTTCTTCTTCTTCTCCTTCTCCTTCTTCTTCTTCTTCTTCTTCTTCTTCTTCTTCTTCTTCTTCTTCTTCTTCTTCTTCTTCTTTACACCGTTACCACATCCTCATCCTACTCGTCATCATTATACTTATCACCCATCAATCATCACCGCTCTTACTATCACCAAGTTTATACCAGCGCTTGTATTATTCCCTAGAAGAAGAAGAAGAAGAAGAAGAAGAAGAAGAAGAAGAAGAAGAAGAAGAAGAAGAAGAAGAAGAAGAAGAAGAAGAAGAAGAAGAAGAAGAAGAAGAAGAAGAAGAAGAAGAAGAAAAAAAAAGAAGAAGAAGAAGAAGAAGAAGAAGAAGAAGAAGAAGAAGAAGAAGAAGAAGAAGAAGAAGAAGAAGAACAACAACAACAACAACAACAACAACAACAACAAGTCTGGACACAAAACAAGGGCAAAGACACACCACATCAATAACCATCATCATCACCAACACACCCGACCTTCTCCTTACCCCCACCCGCCTCCTCCCACTAGCTGCTCTTCCGTCTTGTACACAAGTTATGATGGCCAAGTCTTGATGCCTGGAGCACCGACTCCCTCGGGCAACACTGTCGCAGGATTACATCGATTATTTGACTGTCCTCTGCAGCAACAGCATTTCTCTTCTGTAGAGCCATGTAGCCCCCACACCTTCCCTTCCTCACCTACTCCCTCCCATCCGCCATCTACCACCCTTGCAGTGACATACCCCATCCCCCACCTTCAGCAGATGACCCCCAACCATACACCAACTCGTCCTCATCGTAACATTACCGTCACGGCCATCTCCATCATGTGGTCGTAGTTGGCCATTGTCGTCATCAATACCGTCCACGTCGTTGTCCATTCAAGATCATATAGTCGCCGTCGTGAAAATCGTTATAGCAAAGCCGCTGTCGCTATAGCCGTTCTTGAAGACAAAGAAGAAGAAGAAGAAGAAGAAGAAGAAGAAGAAGAAGAAGAAGAAGAAGAAGAAGAAGAAGAAGAAGAAGAAGAAGAAGAAGAAGAACAACAACAACAACAACAACAACAACAATAACAACAACAACGATGACGATGACAGTGTGGCTATTAAAACGTTTCAAAAGAGAAGAAAGAAGTCGCTTTGTCAAACTTTCTATGCACATGGGAATTAAACATTGTAGGAATTCGGCTTACATTCTCTATAATTTAAATAATATATAAGCTTGCAAAGGGCTGGTGTCAGACTCGGAAGAAAGCGAATGTTAGGGCGGTGTACACACAATCTAGATGATGATGATGATGATGATGATGATGATGATGATGATGATGATGATGATGATGATGATGATGATGATGTTTATGATGAAATATTGTGAAAAAATATAATGCAGAACTGTTGTTTGCGTGATGGACACAATAAGAACGAGACAACATAACTATAATGGGATCAAAGGTT
Organism: Oncomelania hupensis; assembly: GCA_036898135.1. Classification (NCBI taxonomy): domain Eukaryota; kingdom Metazoa; phylum Mollusca; class Gastropoda; order Littorinimorpha; family Pomatiopsidae; genus Oncomelania; species Oncomelania hupensis. The sequence goes on from CM072516.1 coordinate 46,041,500, forward strand.
TGTATACACAGTTCAAGTTCAAATCAGCCACGCAACATGACTTAAAACCTTTTTTTTTTTTTAAATTTCTTCCATTGTAGGCTGATTGTGTGGGGGTCGATGTGGGGGAGACCAGGATGAAGTAGAGAGAGTCTTGAAATGGTGAACTCACGTTCAAATCCCGCAAGTCGTTCGTTTCATCATGTTCGATTCTCTCAAAAAGACTGCAAGTGTTTCTCCCTCACAGTAAACGTGACGCTTTGTAATGACTCTCTCGTCGGTGTTCCTCTCCCACTAGCTCTTGTAATCCGTACTTGCGAAGGATTAACTATGTCATTGAATATAACGCTTTGGCGACACAGTGGAAGGGAATGGAGGTGGGGGTGGGGTTTAGAACATCGGATGTGTCACATTGGGAGAGACCCACCTTTATTTGGGAGAAACAAATAGCTTACTTGACCGCTTCTGTATGAATTTGAAGACGTGGCTTCCAGCATGGCATCAAATCTGGCTGTTACCAATACCACCGAAAGGGTTAAATCTATTGTTGAGTCTTGGAGGAGGGGAAAAAACCAGAAGTGTTTAGAGGGTGTTAGTGGCAGCGGGTTCCCATACAGAGAAGGTCCTTAACTGGAATGATATCCGGTATTCAAAGGACAAGTAAATCACGACTGATGGCTGTTTGAATGGAGCTGGGATTCCAGTCTGAGTGGGGGTCCTGGAGTTTGGGAGCTTGCGGGTTGGGAGTTGGGAAATGAGAGAAATTACACAGCGTCGGTGACTTACTCCTTCGGATGAGAGTATAAACCGAGGTCTAGTCTATTTCGCATACATTTACATCATAACGGACGTTAAAGGTCCTGACGCTCATGTCCTAGACGGGTAAGTGCCGATAACAAGAACACACCCAGCATGCACCTTGGTAAAAAGTTCCATAATGATCAACACCATTGATTGTGGGCATATACGGCAAGACCAGACAAGACTGATGAGGCTTGCTCGTTGTATTTAGTGACTATAGAGGGAGGAAGAATAGTAGGTCTTCTCTCTAGTCTCAGCTACGCTGTGTGAGAGAAGATGACTTGTGTTAGGCAGTGCTAAAGTAGGGTAAATCTGAGCATCAGACATGGATCTCTGACACTCGGTTGTAGGGTAGAGTGGGAGATATCAGGGGATGGCAGGCCTAAGGGGAGCGCGTGGAGGGTGGGCAGCAGGTCATATTGGGGTCGCGTGCTAAGGGTGGATTGGGGCCGGGTAGCTCAGTTGGTAAGAGCGTCTTGCTAGTAACCGAAAGGTCGCTGGTTCGAATCCCGGATTGGTCAACGTGTGATCATATTATTTTCCCCTTTACCAACAACTGGCCCGCTGGTGTCAGTATAAATCGGTCCAATAGTCACCTATATGCGAAAGTGTCGTGTGACTATAATCTACAAACAACTACAAACAACAACAAGGGTGGATCGTCATAATAGTGGTACTGCTAGGTTTGCGGGGAGAGGATCGGTCGTCGTATTCAGGAGCTAAGGTTAGAAGAAAGACATCGCGGTAGTGAAATGGGGCGACAGTTGGGCTGGTAGGGTGGTGCGGGAAGGGGATGTGGGTTGTCTAATCGGGGTGGGGACGGATAGCAAAGGGTGAGAAGGGTGGTGGGTGGGTTGTTGTGGTGGGGGTGGGGAAGTAGGGGTAGCACTGAGGGGCGAGCTCACAATAGGTCAATCAGACATCCAATTCTCTACTCCCTCGATGTTCCCCGAGCAAAACGCAACGCTTGGGAAACGGAAAATGCGGATTCTGCTCGCTGTGGTTGATTCAAGCTGTCCTCGTTTTTGTTCAGTCTTGTTTCTTCTTTCTTTTTTGTTTTAACCACCTTTAATGGAGTAGGGGTCATCGTTGTTGCTGTTGTCGTTGTCATTGTGGTTGTCCTCATCCTTCTTCTCCTCCTCATCCTGTATCGGCCAGCGCCGTGAGCAGCTCTTGAGCTTGAAAAGCGCTATATAAAAATGAATAAATAAATATATTTTTAAAAATCTGCCTATTCCATGCCTTTGCCCTTCCTAACCTTAATCTCGTAACAGATTATTGCTGCGCTAATAGTAGTAAGAGGAGGCACTGTGGTCTAATGGTAGTGCTTCGGCTTGCGGATCGGAAGGTCCCGGGTTCCCTGGGAAAGACACTTTACTCCTGTTTTCCTACTCCTTCGGATGAGAGTATAAACCGAGGTCTAGTCTGTGCCGCATACATTCCATCATAACGGACTTTAAAGATCCTGACGCTCATGTCCTAGACGGGTGAGTGCCGGTGACAAAAAAACACCCAGCATGCACCTAGGTCCTTCTCCCCCATTCCTGGCTGCCCAGGATTGTGCTCAGTTGTCCGGGCGTCAGACCATGCGCCCAAAGGCTGCGGGTGGGCGTCTCGGGCGGCTTGAGTTAGATCCTGTATCGGCCAGCGCCTTGAGCAGCTCTTGAGCTGGAAAAGCGCTATATAAGAACGATTAAATAAATAAATAATAGATATTGTATCGGCCAGCGCCTTAATCAGCTCTTGCGGTGGAAAGGCGCTATAAAGAACCATAAAATAAACAAAACAGTATCACCTAATGTCAAAATACCACGTACTATCTTAACAATCGTCTAACAACCTCTCACAATTACCTTTTTCTGTTACCAATCTCCATTCCCACAAATTGATCTCCTGCCAATTTACCACATAAATACCATATTTAAAAAAATCTCCTACTAATCCCTATACTTTCCCTTGACAAGTCTCAATCTCGAAACAATCTCCCGCCGCTCTCAGGTGGCCCCCATTCCCATGTCAAGCATAGTTTAACGATCCTTACCTACCGGACAGCAGCAATACAACACCCATTTATAACACACAACTTCACACGCTCCTAACAGCATCCTAATCTTCTTTAACAAATGCTCCTCGGGAGGTTGGGTCGGAGGTGGAGGGTTGGTTGATAAGGACGACCTGAAGCTTAAAACAGGGGTAAAGACGCTGGCTGGCAGCGAAGAGAGTGGGCTTGGGGAGGGAGATGGGAAGGAAAGGGGGTAGTTCATCACGGCAACTTGCAGCTTGAAACAGAGGTAAAGACGCTGGCTAACAGAGAGAGTGGGCTTGAGGAAGGGGAGGGAGAAGGTGCAGATAATGACGGCAACCTGGAGCTTGCAATAGGGATCAGACGCTGTTTGTCGGTGGAAGGTCGTGACCATCGGTGCGCGAGAGAGAACAGAGAAAACGTTGGCGGTGAAACACCTACTTACGGCTTCTACCGTTGCTACTACAACAATTACTGCTGCTAATTCTGCTACTACTACTGTCCCTTCTGCAGAAAATGGAAGCGGGTGAGATTGCTGCTCCTACTACAACTACTACAGAAGCTACCTTTGACTCCAGGGAAAAACAATAAATCAAAGTTCGTGTACGATATTAGCCGACCTGTCGCACCTACTTCCTCCTAACCTTCGCCCTCCTGTTCTGTGTGAGACTTGATGCAACGCTTGTACTCCAAAAATGTATGTTTATCTGCATCAATCAAGATTGTCAGTATATCACCGTTTCCTTTGGGACGTTTATACCATCCCACATACATTGTCTTATCCCTTTTAAAATGAGTCTAAAGGCAAGATCAACATTGCGCAAAAACGTATGCCTAATTCACTCAAAGAGATTACAATTTGTTTATATTATGGCGGAATAGCGTAGAGTTTAGAGCTCAAGGCCGCGGGCCAAGGTCAAGACTTGCTACGTCACAAAAATTCGCCACGTGGCCACATAGACACAAACACGCGGAATAATGGCGACGTTTGAGAGATTTCCTGTGGTTGTCTTGAGCGTGGCATTACTTTCTTAACACATCAGGCTACATGAAAACACACAGTATTTATTCACAAGTGTTAAGGCAATACTGAACATTTGTCCAAGTTAGTCTATGAGTATGACAGAAAGTAAAATCTGGAAGTGGAAACCCCAAATCAAATTTAAAAAAAAACCATGGTATACATATTACACTACTACAAATACAGGCCGTAAGCTTGTTCCAGTAAATGCTATAAACGAGAGAGAGAGAGAGAGAGAGAGAGAGAGAGAGAGAGAGAGAGAGAGAGAGAGAGAGAGAGAGAGAGAGAGAGAGAGAGAATCTGAACCCAAAAAGCGGCTAGCAAGAACGCTGCAGCTGCAAGAATTTCAGAATATCATCATACAGGCTTATATTGTGCAGGCAGTATGGAGTTATGTTGCTTTCATAATTTACGAGTGTGAGGACTGCGAACTTTGCGAGATGCGACTTAGTTTATCATATGAGAAACAAAAGTATTGAACAATATTTAATAACCTTGTTTGTTTCTTACCTGATCTGGAGTGTAGTGGGATGGGAAAGAAGATGGCGTGATTAAATTATTGATTAATTGATGGTTTATCGACTGATTGATTTGATGATTGGTTGATATTCTTACCCTATTTTCTTACCTTCATGTTTTTATTTGATTTAACTGTCGGTGGTGAGTGTTCGTGATGTGTGAGTGTATGTGTGTGTGTGCGTGTGTTTGGTTTATGTTTGTATGGTAGGACATGTGCTTATAGGATCGTGTGACAATGTTGTGATACCTTGTTTCACATTTCACTGTTTTTAAACCTTTAAAAAAAATATTTTCAATATGAGCTGCTTCTAAATCTTGTAACTGTAATTATGTGGATAAATAAAGTTGTATTGAATTCAATTAAATTGAATAGAAAGGATCGGGATTTCTTGCAGTCTGTCGGCCAAATACGAAGTGCTTGCTACACAAAAACGTCGGATTCTTTGGTGTTGATTTTGCCGTTTGAGGAGTAAAACCTTTACGTCCGCAGACATGTACCCATCTTTCAAACTCTGTTCTTTTCTTTTCCGAGTCAGGAAATCTGAAAAATGCTACATCTTTCATGTAATCTTTGAATGAATAGCGTTCATCGCTATTGCAATTACCGTAGCAACAATGTTTGGCAACAATGTTTGTGTCGATGATGCAAAGGATTGTGGGAATGAATCTAACATGGGGCTTGACCTTGGCCCGCGGCCTTGAGCTCTAAACGCTATGCTATGGGAAGAGACTGTTCACGCATGGGAAAGATTGTCTACCTTCCATTTGTTGGTTAGTCTAGCTTAGTTCAGGTGTGGTGTGGCATTGGGTTATGCAGGACAATTCGACACGACATTAATTTGTTCTCCCCACCTGACCATTCGTCTTCTGCTTTTGATGGTGAGCAATGACTACATTGTCGGCATGCATTTTATGAAGGTTAGTGGCAGTGACCTGCAGAGAGTGTCGTGGCACTAGTAGCCAGCAATCCGGTTTACTATCAACACGCTTCACCTCCTTGCAGAGCAGGAGAAGAGGGAAACAGAAAAAGAGGTGGGAAGACAACATTCAACACTGAGTAAAGCCATGAGGGCTGCTGAGGACAGAGAAAGATGGAGTACGCTGGTTACACGATCATCTGTCATCGACTTTCGAGTTACGGAGTATAGGATAGCATAGGATGCAATACATATAAACTGCACGCAGTGTACTCTAAGCATTCAAGGACAAACCTACTCTTTTGGTAAAGATGGAAACGCGTCAGGAGAACCAGGCTTTATGAATGCAATTGTACTGCATTTGAGATACTTTAACTCATGTAATTAAAAGCCATTATGTCGCACTTTTTGTCCATCTTTGAGAGCAGCATAGTTACCTTTCTTGATGAATAATGTCCAATGGCTTGTGTGATGGTCTAGCTTTCTACTTTGTGGAATAACTTTCCTTAAGATCTCCGCACTCCAGCATCTAAATTTACATCATTTAGAACAAGTCTCTTAAAACTCATTAAAAATTAAATACTCAATACTTATTAATGTTGTCGATTGATATTAATAATTTGATTTCAATTGTTTGAAAATGATTTTATCTAATTATGACTTTGTTTATTAGTTAATGTTCCATGATGTGAATGTTATAACATCGAGTTGTATTTAATAGTTATTGTTAAAGCCCCAAGGGCAACATGTAAAAAAGCGCATCCAGCACTTGCTCTTTTACCCTTGCAAACTAACATTTTTGTCTTATTTTTAGAAGAGTAGCAGACACAGAGGGCACCAATACTGATCGCTTGGCATCGTCAGTCATGTCTCTGTCTATGTCTCTTCTATCACCGGCCCAGCTGATACACAGATGAGCTGAGAACACAACGAAATGGGCCATCTGTATATGTGGCACAACTCCACAAATATAAACCATTGCAGCAGATAAGGGGAGACATATCTTTCTATTTTTTACCTTAAACCCAGCAGGATAGCTTCCAAGATGAGGAAGGATTAGGTCCAAGGATGCTATCATTAATCTCCTGTCCCCTTTCATAGGCGAGAAAAGACACAATCTAAAATAGTTTTGTCTCCTATATCTGTATTACTGTACTGGAAGAGTTTATGTTATTCAGGATCAGAGCTGTCACGCGGCATTCCCCACCCCACCTCCCCTCTCCTCCCACACACACACTACTCCACCTATAGATTCCTAGGGATTACGGGTTGAGAGCTGTCAGTCCTTCGCGTTTCTCCTACGAGAAGACATCTCTTCCTACCCTCTTCGAAAAATGTCATACTTTACGAAGCCGGGTGAGACACAATGAGAGCTGTTGACTTTTAGACTTCTGCTCCTTAAGAAGTGATCTCTCCTGCTGAGAATAAGTACATCTCTTGTACTGGAACAATTCACCTTTACGAAGGTGGAAAGCTGTGAGAAGTTCTCTCTCTCTCTCTCTCTCTCTCTCTCTCTCTCTCTCTCTCTCTCTCTTTCTCTCTGCTCCCCCCCCCCACATACCCTAACTACGATTGAGGTTGTGTGCAACTCGTGTGCTCGAACAATTTATGTTCGTTCTGGATCAGTGCTGGCAAGTTTCCGCCTTCGTCTGTTTGATAAGTTCTCTCTCTCTCTCTCTCTCTCTCTCTCTCTCTCTCTCTTTCTCTCTCTCTCTCGATGAAACTTTGTGCAACTCTTGTAGTTGAACTCGATCAATTTTTGTTCTGGATCAGAGCTTGTCAGTTGCTTTTACTTAAGTCGACTGACACGAAATAAATACGGATGCACCCCATAAAACTGTTGTTCGCTGTCTATTTTCGTCGGCTTACCAGTAGAAAATGTCCATAGGTGCTGAAAGGCAATATTGCTAAAATAAAGAACATGAAAATAAAGACAATGAAAAGAACAGAGAAGTACACAAAATTAAAAAAAGCAAAAGGACAAAAAAATCAAGAGAAGGGAAAGAAGAAAGATAGATAGGCACGATATTAATTACAACAAAGGAAGGATGGAAAAGAATAAAAGATAAAACAGAATAACTTAACGACAGAATCTAAAAACGGTGACGGTTATGATGATGATGATGATGATGATGATGATGATGATGATGATAATGATGATGATGATGATGATGACGATGATTGTGATGTAGATGATCATTGTGATGTAGACGATGATGATTTTGTAGAGGAATACAACCTTGTTATGAAATGCAATAAGTTTAAAAATGTTCAGCAGTTCGATCCCATTAAAATTGATCTCTACTCAAACACGCGCAGTCTAGACCGAATGGAGAAGTTGGGCATTGCGTCGTATAAAATACCTCCACTCGAGAAATATTGCTGCATCAGTGATTCTATAAAATGTCAAAGTATGTACAATTTGTATGCTCCGTTAAGTTTCACATAATTATTAGTTTAGATTCTCACGAAGTCTACAAAGAGAGATAAATGGAATAAAACTAACACAAAACTGCTCGCATTATGACAGACAGAGAATGACTGCTTCAGCTTGATGACTGCTTTAACTTTCGTGTCGTACAAATAATATGCAGTATTGTAAAGCGATCGTACAAGTTCAATACAGACAGCCTGCGAAAAATGTTTATAGCATTTAAGCAATGTAGTATGACATCATTATTGTTGCTTGTGAAAAAAGTTAACAGCAATGGGGTATGAAGTAATTATTGTTGCTGGTGTAAACAGTTAACAGCAATGGGGTATGACATAATTATTGCTGCTGATGTAAACAGTTAACAGCAATGGGGTATGACATAATTATTGTTGCTGGTGTAAACAGTTAACAGCAATGGGGTACGGCATAATTATTGTTGCCTGTGTAAACAGTTAACAGCAATGGGGTATGATATAATTATTGTTGCTGGTGTAAACAGTTAACAACAACGGGGTATGACACAATTATTGTTGCTGGTGTGAACAGTTAAGAGCAATGGGGTATGACATAATTATTGTTGCTTATGAACATTCGGCTTAAGCGACTCTTATTTATTTCACCGCCTTTTTCACACAACGTAAACAGCGCGACCGTGGTTGTTTACTATTTAGCGCTTTTTATAGCGCTTTTCCAGCTCCATAGCTGCTTAAGGCGCTGGTCGACACATTAGGATGTAACTCAACCCGCCCACTTGCTGCCTTAGGGGAATCGTCTGACGCCTCAGGACGCCAATCCTGAGCGACCGGGAGATGGGGAGACGGATCTTCGCTCTTGCTGGGACATGGATTGCGTAGCTGGCACTTATCAGTCTAGGACATGAGCATCAGGGTTTTTAGCTGTAGTGTTGTATGTCACAACGGTGCTGTTTAAGAGTATCAGTAAAGTGATGCGTACAATCAGCGACAGAGACCGGACATGAAGAGCTGCGCCATTTTGGTCTGCCCGCTGCTCACATCCAACAAGTCGTCCGCTAGTGTTGATTTCAGAGTTACCTATTAGAAAGTGCTCATTTGTCTAAGAAAAGATTATTCCGCATTTATTTATTTTACCGACCATTCTTATATAGCGCGCATATCACCTCATAAAGCTAATCAAGGCAATGGTAAACATGACGTTGATCAAACGTCTAACAGTTATCTATTTTCCCTTGTTGTGTTCTGCAAATACTTTTCTTCATCATCATCATCATCATCATCATCATCATCATCATCATCATCATCATCATCATCATCATCATCGTCATCATCATTATCATCATCCTACTACTACTACTACTACTACTACTACTACTACTACTACTACTACTACTAACTGCTGCTACTACTACTACTACTACTGTTGTTACTGTTGCTACTACTACTATTGCAGGCAATTTGAGCCCAGACTTTCGGGAAATAGCGTCTTACAAAAGATTTGGCCTACTACAACTACTACTACTACTATGGTTGCTGCTGCTGGAACTAATGATGATGATGATGATAATGATGATGATGATGATGATGATGATGATGATGATGATGATGATGATGATGATGATGATGATTATGATGATGATGATGATGATGATGGACAGTGTCGTACATAGAGAATTTCCTCAATATATTGCTATTCCCTACGTTTAAACTTTTTTTTTCAATCATCCTCAAGAAGATGGACCTACGTCACCATACCACGGACGACGGACAACAGTCAGTCGTCGGTCTGGTATGACAACAGCGCTATGCAAACTACCCACCAGCAGACCCAGACATCAGGGGAAGATACGCCATTGAACTGACCAGTCAGCCAATAAATTCGGTTAGTGGGCGACCGAGTGTCAGGTATTCGGCAGCCAAAATTGGGAAGAACCTATTACTTATCATAATGGCTGGACAGATAGAATTAGGCTACGACGACCTCTGTATGCCGTTCCTTGGTCAACATACCGGTACCCTGTTCCGCAAACATCTCCATAGTCTCTAGCGCCTACTCCCCTACTCCGGTTTCCTCCCTCCCTTCAATAATGGTACAGGACGCAGTCAATATACAAATTTCAAAAAATTAAAAATCGAGTTTCTTTCTGTCTTCCAATAGCGATCTCCCTGCCTTTACACCACCTGTTTGAGTGATTTGTGTGTATTTGGTGTGTGTGTGAGGGTGGATGAGACAGGTGAGCGTGTATGTTGGTATAGATCGCCGCGCTTTGAGCCTGATTGATTTGGGGAAAGGCGCGTATATAGCATCCTGTATTATTATTATTATTACTCCCAAAACCACACACGCCCCACAAGTGCGTCCTGCCCCCCTCCCCCCAATTCTTTTTTGAGCTAAAGTAAATTCCAAAGATTTAATTTCTTTCGTCCTAATGTTAATGTTCTTTTGTTCTTTTGTTAACAACAACAACAGCAACAACAACAACAACAACAACAACAACAACAACAATAATAATAATAATAATAATAATAATAATAATAATAATAATAATAATAATAATAATAATAATAATAATAACAATAATAACAATAACGTTGTCTACCTTCACAATAACATTCAATGCTTGTGCTATTGTTGCTGCCGATGATGATTGCGTAATAGGTATGCTCTACGACCAGCAACAGAGATGGTTGTTGTTGTTGTTATTGTGACGCTTTATTGTCCCTTTTTATCGGAAATTCTGGGCCGCCTCCCCTGGGGAAGGCGTAGTCGCAGCCTGTGGCGCGCCCAAACCCCACCTACCTAATATTAGTTGTGTGTTTGAAATTTTGCTGGGGGAGCAAACCGGGGTGCACAGAGAAAACCCCCGAGACGTTGCCCGAGTCCAAAGTCAATAATATTCTGAGAAACACAACGCCCAGATGCGGAATCGATCCCACACCTGTCCGACCCCATTGGTTTCTGGCCTGTGGACAAGGCAAGTTAGTCCCGCCTTAGCCCACTTGGCCACAACGCTTGTCCTACCTGCGAAAAGCGACAAAGCCTCGACCGTCTCTGCTACTCCGTTTGGTGGTCGGGTGGAGGTGGATTGATTTGAAATCGTTGTTATATTGAATGGTTCTTTGGTAAGACTTTGCCACATCAAAGAGCTGCTCAGGGCACAGGTCGGAAACAGGATGTAATTCAAGCCGCCCACGCGCCAACTTGCTGCTATGCGCACCGTCTATTACCTCAAACAACTGAGCGATCGATGGGGAATAGGACGTAGTTACCGTTGGGCGTGTGTTAGGTATGCGACACTAACCAGTCTAGGACTTGTACGTCAGGATCTTTACACTCCGCCGTGCAAAGGAATGCAGGTATGAACAGACTAGTCCTCGGGTAATGCTCGCATCGGAAGGGTTGGCAGGTGATTAAGGAAGCACTGGCGAGGTTTACCCAGGGTTCATGTTGGACTACTTTCTTCCTCGGCCTCGTTTCATTCGATCTCTACCTGCTAAACCCTGACGCTGATCAGTCTCTGCTATTCTCGGCCTGTACGCGTCTAAGACCTTTGATTAGAACTCAAATCCTAAAAGCAGGGGAGCGGGGATGAAGTGTGTGTGCGTAGGTGTGTGTGTTGTGTGAGAAGGAGGCAGCGGACGCTTGTAGAAAGCAAAGTGGAGACGGGATGCTGGAGGCTATTGATGGATGTGTTCTTAATATTAGTCATTTTAGACATGATAGGACCGGATTTGGTGCACTACCATAGTCAGTATACAGTGCACTATGCAAATTACAACATTCATCACGTTGCTTCAAACGTTCGCATCACGGGATAAAAGGAAATGATTATTATCTATAGTAAATGATTTTTATTTATAATAAATTATTGTTATCTATAGTAATTGATTGCTATCTATAGTAATTGATTGTTATCTATAGTAATTGAGTGTTATCTATAGTAATTGAGTGTTATCTATAGTAATGGAGTGTTATCTATAGTAATTGAGTGTTATCTATAGTAATTGAGTGTTATCTATAGTAATTGAGTGTTATCTATAGTAATTGATTGTTATCTATAGTAATTGATTGTTATCTATAGTAATTGATTGTTACCTATAGTAATTGATTGCTATCTATAGTAATTGAGTGCTATCTATAGAAATTGAGTGCTATCTATAGTAGTTGAGTGTTATCTATAGTAATTGAGTGTTATCTATAGTAGTTGAGTGTTATCTATAGTAATTGATTGTTATCTATAGTAATTGATTGTTATCTATAGTAATTGATTGTTATCTATAGTAATTGATTGTTATCTATAGTAATTGAGTGTTATCTATAGTAATTGATTGTTATCTATAGTAATTGATTGTTACCTATAGTAATTGATTGTTACCTATAGTAATTGATTGTTACCTATAGTAATTGAGTGTTATCTATAGTAATTGAGTGTTATCTATAGTAATTGATTGTTACCTATAGTAATTGATTGTTATCTATAGTACTTGAGTGTTATCTATAGTAATTGAGTGTTATCTATAGTAATTGAGTGTTATCTATAGTAATTGATTGTTATCTATAGTAATTGAGTGTTATCTATAGTAATTGATTGTTATCTATAGTAATTGAGTGTTATCTATAGTAATTGAGTGTTATCTATAGTAATTGATTGTTATCTATAGTAATTGATTGTTATCTATAGTAATTGAGTGTTATCTATAGTAATTGAGTGTTATCTATAGCGTCTTTGCCAGCTCACAACAGTCATTCAAGGCGCTGGCCCTACATTAAAGTGGAACTGGAGCAGCCCATGACGACAACTTGCTGTGAAAACGGCAATGTGAAATTGATTGATTGATTGATTGATTGATTGATTTTTGCTTTAGGTCCAGCGGACTCTTCCGAGCCAAATCAGGACCGGACAACCCCCAATCCGCATAAAAGATCTGCCGAAACAACCCTAGTGGGAAAATTGAATGCCCTCCACCGGCCATTCACTTTACAATAAAGACATCCCACGCAGGGGACGGCTGATGCTTTACCCCAACTACTCGAACCCCCGGTTACAAAAACAAAATAGAATACAAACATCATTATAAATTATCAACAAAACACATACATATAAAATGCCTATATTGCTAAATAATAACATCATAGGAAGCCCTAGTGACCACCCGGCAGAAAGCGTCCAACACTCCCAAGCTGATCCAACAGACCTCATACACAAACAAGGAGTCTTGTCCAGGAAGAGTTTTCAAGAAAAAAGGTAGGTCATTGATCTAGCGAAGAAGAAGATAGTATAGCAGAGTGATAGGACAGATCAGGAATGGGAAAGAGCAAATGAGGAAGACAGCGACAGTGGGAATTTAAAGCACTAAATTTCCAGAAAGTGGGGATACTATTTATACTGAAACCCCCGGCACTCCAACGTGGGTACTGTTGCCGCAGTGAATCAGTCATGCCTACAAAGGCAAGACAGGTTTTCAACTGGGGCTTTCACTTTTCCCTTTATAGGTTAGAACAATCTACAGTGGCAAGAGCAATGTGAAATGCCCCAGACGAAAGTGCCATTCCGATCGACTTGAATACTATATATATATATAAGCCTGTCCGGGATCTTAAACCTTGACAGAACGACCAGGATCTGTAAGGTGCTCGACACCGAGAGCAGGGATGGGGTTTGGGGTGATGGTAGGAGTGAAACATCGTACAAAGAGTCTTTACAGAAAGTCTCCTCTTGTGACCAAAAAATCCCGACACTATCGAGCAAGATCTGAACCCACGTCTTCCTCGCAAACGCCTGACGAGCACTGTAACCACTGAGCTATTCTGATAGGCACGAACCAAGGGTGTGGACTCGGCTTCCTCATATGTCTCACTCGCCCGATTTTATGGAGCTAATCAGCGGGAAAGTCCGAGCACCCGAGAAAGAAAGGAAACGAAATCAAACTGGGACAGATATAGCCGCACAGCCGCAACAGTCCGGAAAGGAAGCCAACCAAGCGAAAGCGCCACGCTGAACGAACACAGAAAGATTACAAAGTACACATTTACTGGCATCTTGGTTTCCAGTAATCTTATTTGTTTGATGAAAAATACTCTGTAGAGAAGACATACTGAAGGCGGTGGCTTGGTAGTCAGTGGGATAGTCTCCGGTTTCATATACCGGAGGTCGGGGTTCGATTCCCGCAAGGGGCGAACTTCTGTGACTTAGCTACCACGGACGACGTCAAGGCCTATGTAGTAGTAGTAAGGTAGATTAACATCCCCGGACACTGATACGTATAGGGCACTATATAATCGAGGCCTCTTCCGAGCACTACCAAATATAGGCCACAACTACTGAAGTTTACAGCGCAAGCTGAACCCACTTAACCGCTGACCAACCCCGATGCGCGTTAGGTCCTCTCCTCTGTCCACTTCCACGAGGACCATCATTTATTGAATATAGCAAGCGGAGACTACTATACAGACCACACAGCGTAGCAAAGACTCGCCGAGGCATGGAGAGGAATACGTAAGCCTCGCCGAATATACTACGCAGTGTGAATAGAGACTACATGAAGCCTTCTACCTGCCTGTCTGTCTGTCTCTGTCTGTCTGTCTGTCTGTCCCCCCCCTCTCTCTCTCTCTCATGGCTACACAGGTCACAACCGAGCTGCACGGCTGAAGGAATCATTTCCACGCGCAGCAATTCCATAAAATTGTAATAGCGTGCACACACGCGAGTGTCGGAAAGAAACGCGATAGCAACGCTTACGTCATAGGCCCGAGGTTGAAAGTGCAGCAATCCGCTTATTTTAATTTTTAATTAAAAAAAAAGAGAGAGATATTAGCTTTTAGGTAAGGTTAACTCAACGGTTACCGAAGATAATGAATGCAGTGCAATGAATGCAAAGTTGATTAGCTGTGTGATTCATTAGATTGTGTGTGAACGGGGGAGACATATCGACCGACATTTGGCTTTACTGATGATTTCAAAGTTTGTTTTTTCCTAGATAGTATATGGAAATACAATGCGCGCACGCGCGTTCACACACACACACACACATAAGTATGTAAAACACCAAGACTGGGTTTTATTAAGGATATAAGAATCGGAAAGTGATTTGTTTTTGACGGAATGAACGCAAACTTCTTCTAGAAATGTAAGAATCTAATGCAAAATTGGCTCTTTCCGTCTCAAAAGTTGACCTAGTTCGTCTCCTATAGGCGACGAAAAAGGTCAAACTTTCTTGCAAAATTTCCCGAAAATTGACTGGATATTCTCCGTCCCGGATAGAGCACTCCCTTGTACTTAAAACACTCTCATGCACTACAACTGCACTCCCATGCACATGTACTTAGAAAAAAGTGGGTGGCTGGAAAACACTGGGTGGCTAATACACACACCCATTTCCTGCTTAAAAAGGAAGGTTAGTCACCCATTTCAAGGCTTATACCTCCGCACACACATACACACACAAAAGCACGCACTCACGCACGCATACAAACCTCAAGGCGAGAGACGGACAGACCAACATTTGGCTCGTACCGATTCCCGACTATTTCAAATTTTTCTTCTCCCAGATATTATCTTTTAAATACAAAACACAACAACAAAACCCAAACACTCAAAAGCTATCTCATATATCCTACCCCAGCCCCGTTCACTCATTTCCCGACAGACATCAGTGCCTACAGAACGGTAAGCTGTCTGCATGCAAAGACAATTAGAGCCCACAGAAAAGGAAACGAATGGCTATAAACTGAAGTACTCACAAGAGAGCCAAGAGGGAGGAAATGGGCCCAAAGGTATATCCTAAGTACTACAGGCTCTACACAGAAAAAACGGAAAGAATGGGTTGGGGAAAACGAACAAGAAAAAAGAAACAGGAGGGGGAGAAGGTGAGGAAGAGTATAAAGAAATGGAGAGGAAGATCAGAGGAAGAAGAAGAACAACAAGAAGAAGAAGAAGATGAGGATCATGATTATGATGATAGAAGACAGAAAGACAAGGACTGTGATGATATTCTGGGGAAGATACGTTTATCTTACTAGGAGGTAAGACTTAATGATAGATGGGCGATGTGCTACCACTATCGATCGTTCTTTTACCAGAATTCCGAAGTTGTGTGAGAGACAGATCACGGCACTTTGGTCACATAAAATTTATATTTGTTCTCGGGATTTTTAGTATCATTTGGCTCAACTTGAGAACCGGTGATGACTAATCAAAAGACTAGATTATTATGTCTCGAGAGAAGAAAACTAATAGCTACACAACAATACAAATAGAATGACACCAGCCGTATGTATGTAATTTCACTTTTTATATATTCAACACAAACTTTAACATTTCTGCATTAACCGGTAAATTAATAATTAATATAGTTCAAAGTGCTGGGAAAGTTCTTTAGCAGGTTTTCTTCATCCTGTGCTAACTGCGGTTACGATTTTCACTGTTCATAGATTACTAAATGTTCTAGTGGTCTTCTAGGTTCTCGAGGGTAGGACTCAGTTCATTTGCGGGTGACTTAGCTGCTCTAGCGTTGAGAGTGCTTGGGTCCTTCTGAGAAGTCTTGCCTCTCAGGTTGAGCGGGTGAGTCGGGTCGCTCTTGTAGCTGCGGGGTTCGGACGTGGCCAGGTAGAATCTTGGTGGTTCTCCTTTGGTGCCACGGGAGCGTAATGTCATGCGTTCGTCTCCACAAACCTTCCCAGAGCCGACCTGTAAAAGTCGGAGCTCTGGCTACAATATTCTCGTTAGCTATACGTGTGCAGTCTCCTCTGCAAAGTGTCTATAGCATCAGACACCTGCAAGGTTCCCATATGCACAATTCGATTCGAATCTTAAGGCTAAGATACATCAATCCACATGCATACTGTCTCAGAAACAATAATCTGTTTCTGTAACTATATATATATCAAGAACATATTATTAATACATGGCAATCAATATAAAATAAACATACACATATCAAAACTACTAGTGTTATCTTACTTGTAGACTCTGGGCCTCGTGAAATCGTCTGTTACGTCTCTAGCACTCTCTTGATGAGATGGAGATAGACGGACACTGCAGTTTGTTCCTTTAGTTGACCCTCGCAGCTGGGCAGTTCGTTTGCGACTGACCAGCTGAGATTTGGTCCCCAAAGATATGCAAGAGTTCCTAGTAGTCTTCTGACCAATCGTTTAGCTCTCGTTTTCGTCAATCTCGCATAAACGGGAGTATACGGTTTTATTTGAATATTTTTTCCACTCCTGTCCTAGTGACCAGAAACGTATAATTATCCTTGAATAGGAGTGTCAGAAGTAGAGTGCAGAATAGATGCAATAACGATTACGCGGAGCCTAGGCTACTTAGTGTCTCAGTGACTGGTCACAGTGAAGTAGGCTATTTAACGGGGACGAGGTTATGGTCAGTTTTGACTTAAGTATGCCATTTAGTCTTGGATCGCTAAGTCTGTTAGATGGTATCTGGAGCGGCTGTCGGTGTGACTGTCTGAAGGACGTTAATTTGACATGTGTGGGCTGCTTTTTAGATAACTGTTGAACTAACGTCCAGTTTGATTCGATGGTATCTATTTTGCGCTAAGCTAATTTCCTACATTTTGTCTTCACTATTTCTGCTGTTACAAGGACAACGAAGGAAGACGAACATGAGAAAAAAATAAATAGAAGGAGAGGCCACGCAGATATGGAAAGCCCTTTGTAAAATATTCATTTGTCCTATTTTTGAGTGTTTTGTTTTACCACTTTCAGCTAAATAATCTTTAAATATGGGCACATTTTCTAAAAATTCATTTGTTTACAACCAATGTAAGATTTCTCTCAATAATACATTTTATCCGTAAATAACTTATTTCTTATTTAAATAATACATTATTTACGTAAAAAAATAATCGTATCCTATCATATCCTATCCCGTAACTCGAAGGTCGTTAGGGCACCACAGATGATCGTTTAACCAGCGTACTCCATCTTTCTCTGTCCTCAGCAACCCTCATGGCTTCGCTCAGTGTCAAGCCAGTCAATTCTCGAATGTTGTATTTCCACCTCTTTTTCTGTCTCCCTCTTCTTCTGCCTCTTTCCATCGTGCCTTGCATGATGATATTTGCAAGGCCTGATGCTCTGGTGACGTGGCCATACTATCGGAGTTTCCGTTTTTTCACCAATGTGAGCATGTCATCCTGTTGTCCAATGGCTTGTGTGAATTGTTTGTAACTTGTTTTCACTTGCTTGTTTTAACGACGCCGAAATAAATCATAATATAGATAAATAAGGCACTGTTGCTAATGTTTTAAAAGTTCTATCTATCTATCTATCTATCTATCTATCTATCTATCTATCTATCTATCTATCTATCTATCTATCTATCTATCTATCTATCTATCTATCTATCTATCTATCTATCTATCTATCTATCTATCTATCTATCTATCTATCTATCTATCTATCTATCTATCTATCTATCTATCTATCTATCTATCTATCTATCTATCTATCTATCTATCTATCTATCTATCTATCTATCTATCTATCTATCTATCTATCTATCTATCTATCTATCTATCTATCTATCTATCTATCTATCTATCTATCTATCTATCTATCTATCTATCTATCTATCTATCTATCTATCTATCTATCTATCTATCTATCTATCTATCTATCTATCTATCTATCTATCTATCTATCTATCTATCTATCTATCTATCTATCTATCTATCTATCTATCTATCTATCTATCTATCTATCTATCTATCTATCTATCTATCTATCTATCTATCTATCTATCTATCTATCTATCTATCTATCTATCTCTCTCTCTATCTATCTATCTATCTATCTATCTATCTATCTATCTATCTATCTATCTATCTATCTATCTATCTATCTATCATAAAGAAAATTTGAGTCCCCAAACAATGAATTGCTTCCGTAAATAATGCATTATTTACGGAAGCAATTCATTGTTTCGGGACTCAAATTTAAAAACATTTCTAAATAATACCTTATTTAATACAATCCACTAAATAATGCATTATGTAGATAAATAATTCCTTAGTAAGCAATAATAATAAGCAATAATAAGTAATACGTTATTTACGGAGAAAAAATATTAATTAGAGAAATCTTACAAATGATTATTTTGAAAATATGCCTCTAAATAAAGATTATTTAGCTGAAAGTGGTGAAAAGTCTTCCACAACAGCGCCATCGAAAACTGGTTCAGAACAACAATCGGTGTGCGTCAAGGATGCCTACTCTCTCCACTCTCTCCAACACTCTTTAACATCTTCCTAGAGCGCATTATGTCAGATGCCCTTGCAGATCACGAAGGCACAGTCAGCATAGGGGGTAGATCGATCTCCAACCTCAGTTTTGCGGATGACATTGATGGATTGGCTGGAGAGGAGCAAGAACTTGAACACCTGGTACAGAGGCTTGACACCACATCCAGAGCTTATGGAATGGTAATAAGTGCAGAGAAGACCAAAATGATGACCAACAACACCAATGGCATTAACACGGACATCAAAGTCCTAAGTCAATCCCTCAACACAGTGCATAGCTTCAAATATTTACGAGCCATTGTATCAGACAATGGATTTCGACAGGAAGTCCTCTCCAGGATCGCACAAACAACTGCGGCCCTGACAAGGTTGAAGCTCATTTGGAAAGACAGGACCATCAGTCTACATTCCAAGGTAAGGATGCTGCGCTCCCTTGTCATCTCCATCTTCCTATACGCTTGCGAAACATGGACCCTCACATCAGATTTACAACGAAGGATACAAAGCATGGAAATGGGGTGCTACAGAAGACTTCTGGGCATTTCCTGTATCCAGCACATCACCAACAACGAAATCCGGCAGACCATCACACAAGCCATTGGACAACACGATGACCTGCTTACATTGGTGAAGAAACGGAAACTCCGATGGTATGCCGACATCACCAGTGCATCAGGCCTTGCAAAGACCATCCTGCAAGGCACGATGCAAGGAGGCAGAAGAAGAGGGAGACCGAAAAAGAGGTGGGAGGACAACATTCGAGAATGGACTGGTTTGACACTGAGCGAAGCCACGAGGGTTCGTGAGGATAGAGAAAGATGGAGTACGCTGGTTAAACAAGCATCTGTTGGTGCCCCTACGACCTTCCAGTTAAGGGATAGGATAGGATAGGATAGGTGAAAATAAATATTTTACAAAGGGAATTCCATCCGCAGGAAATGAATCAAACGGTATACTCATTTCGAATTGGATAAAGGTTGTCCAAGAATAGTAGTCTAGGGTCATCGAAGCAAGTCACACTACACATCGTTGATCAGATCTGTACAGGAGACACTGGTTTA
The DNA here is from genome assembly GCA_036898135.1 of Oncomelania hupensis. NCBI lineage: Eukaryota > Metazoa > Mollusca > Gastropoda > Littorinimorpha > Pomatiopsidae > Oncomelania > Oncomelania hupensis. The sequence continues at coordinate 46,061,486 of CM072516.1, forward strand.
CATGAGGCCAGTGCACACCCCTTTAACCTAAACATTTGAAATAATAACAATGAGGCCCAAAGAGTGTAGGATCGGGCCTCCAAAGAGTAAGGGTATGGGTATCAAAATGTGTTTCGTATGCTTGACAATAACTATTCTGCAAGGCACAGTGCAAGGAGGTAGAAAAAGAGGGAGACCGAAAAAGAGGTGGGAGGACAACATTCGAGAATGGACTGGCTTGACACTGAGCGAAACAATCAGGGTTGCTGAGGACATGGAAAGGTGGAGTACGCTGGTTAAACGAAAATCTGTGGTGCCCCTACGACTTCCGAGTTACGGAATAGGATAGGATAGGATAGGATAGGATAGGATAGGGTAGACAATAAGTTATGTTTCCATGCTTTCAGTCCCATGTGTATTTTGAACAGGGCTTCGGTCTAGCAATGCACAAGCAGCATTCACACAGGGTGGAAATTGGCATGAACGTTCGCACGGCCAAACTGGAATGCTCTTATGCTTTCAGGCACGATCGGTATAGCAGTAATCAACGTTGACTATCCGACAGCTCTCGAAGAAGCCTCCCCAGCAACAACTAAAAAGATGAGCAAATCAACAACTTGTTACGTGATTGAGATGACGAGACAATGGTACACATTAGATGAAGAGGCAAGGGGAACCGGAGAGGTGGAGGTCTTAACACCAAGTGGAATGCTGAACATCGTCCTTTTCCTCCATTTCCCCCAACTCCCACACACACTTCTTTCTCTCTTCCCGCCTCCTCCCCCCCCCCAATGAAGTGAGCCAAAGGCCATTGTTCATCATTAAAGTGTCAAAGTGTCGCTCTCTCCCTTCAGCACTACTACTACTACTCTTGTTTTCCTCTCTCTCCCTCCCACTCACTCGCTCTCTCCTCTCTCCAGTACTAAACCATTTCTTTGCATTCCTCAAACTGCCGCCATCATCATCATCATCATCATCATCGTCATCATCATCATCATCATCATCATCATCATCATCATCATCATCATCATCATCATCATCATCATCATGATGTGATGTGAAGTGAGAATATAGTGTAAAGTATAATACATAACTGTTGTGGAAATGCAGTGTTAGTAGTAGTTTTTTGTGATTTTATGCATTACTGTTATTTTTCTTTGTTTGTGAGGCCGGTCTCTTTGAAAAATGGTTTTGGTTGCAGTCAATCTAAATTTCCAACAAACAAATTATCTTCCGCCTCTCTGTAATAGCGATTTTTTCAGATAGCATCCTGTATAATTATTAATGAATATTTGACTGAAATTGCCTTCATTTCCTGAGATGCAAGGCGCTGTGTGAATTGTCCGTGGTGGGTACTAAAGATTTCTTGACTTGATCATCATCATCATTGTCCTTCCCTGATCGCCTTCCCAACCACTGCTGCTATTGCGAAAACGTTCAGTTAGGGAGAAATCGCCTCCCCTTACTAACGACGGAGATGCTGGTCTTTCTAACTGGTCGCCTTGGCAACGGCAATCTTCCTGCGACAAGGTAGATAGAAAGATGGGAATCCAGCGGTCCACCAACACCGCAACACGGCTGAACCCTGACGACGACGGCTTCAAGGTACAAAAGTGCAGTTAGGCCCAGCCCCATACCCGCTGCACTAATGTTCCTCAACCCCCAACAGGTTACTGGCTTTAGCACTAAAATCAAGGTATGAAAGGGGAACAACTGATGTCTAAATGTCACCCGATAGATGCCGACCTTTAATAAGGTTTAGGACAGAGCAACTGCAGTGTATATAAAGATGAAGATTTTCCATAGCAGTACACCGGCATTCAACGTTCACAGTGCCTAGAACCTAGTTAACAATAACGTAAAAACTATACTATTTAAATTTTATAATTTGTTATTCTAGAAGAAAAAGAAGAAGTCATTTATTATGATATTTGTCTTTGTTGTGGATGTGTAGATGAGTGTGTGTGTGTGTGAATGTTTATAAACATCGGGGCAATCTCCCATACCTGTCAAGGGGTTTTCGGGTTGTGGTGTAGCAATTTAACAGAAAACCCATAGCAAATGGAGGTTTGGTGTAGCACTAATGTGAATCACGCGATTCGCAACAAAACTAGAAACTTCTGCATCCAATATAAACACACACATCCAATGTGTTTACAAATTTATTGTAAAATCTTGTTAATGCAGAACACTTTCGCTATAACCATTATCATTATCATTATAAACATTTTCATGTACGTTTTTCAAAATAAAAGTGATAATGCCAAAACAAAAAATAAATAAAATAAAACATACAGACAGAAAATAAGCTAGGCAATCATTACAACAACAAAAAAAAACAAAAACAAAAACAAGGGAGACAATCACTGACAGAACAAGCAGATGAACTTTTTTTCCCCAAAACAAATTTGCTTATTCACAAAACATGGTTTACAATGCCAAGAAAAGAACTATTAGCATTGCACTAAAGCTTATACCAATAAATTTAATAAAAATATAACTAAATGGCAGCTGATATATATCAAAGAGAAATGAATAATGTTAATGACATGAAACGTCTGTCTCTCCCTCACAAAGACTGATCGTAGACTGAAGTTCTGAACGAACGGGCTCTCTTAGATACTAGCCACCCCATTACGGAAGTGACGTTGCGTATATAAGACTAAATTTTCGCGGAAAACCCCTTGGATACACAAAAATCAAGGGTTAGGGTTAGGGTTGAGGTTTGGTTTACAAGCGAGAAACAAGGCGGAAAAGCGGCCATGTTGATGGTACTAAGCAAAGCAAAGTTCACGTGGAGGTGAAAACTTATATTTTTAGCTACGCAACGTCACTTCCGTAATGCGATGGCTAGTATCGGCACCGACCTGTAACCGTGGTATCGGCTAGTATCTAAGAGAGCCCCTGAACGAGCACGTGTTGCGGAAGTGCGGTGCTTTTACTAAGTGTCTTTAAACCGGACTCGACCGGAACAGATTACTTTCGAACCCCCTTGGTTAAAAAATATTATCGTCACTTTTGAAAAATTGCGTAGCAGCTTTGTGATACGCCGTAGCAATGGGAAAATGTTTAAAATGCGTAGCGCTACGCTAAAATCCGTAGCACTTGACAGGTATGATCTCCATAGGCAAAGTATGGTGTCATTTGCCTGAATAAATTCTGTATTTCGTATTTTAATGGTTTCGAATTTGTTCTGTACTTACGTGACAGTCGGCTTCTTCCCGCGTCGGCGAGGGTTGACCATCTTCTTAAACTTCTTGTACATGAACGCCATCTTGGGGTGGACAGTAAGTGACCTCACGTTGTCTACGGCTGCGCACGGGATCACTTCCGGAATCACCGCTACTCCCATCTCCCCCCTTGGATCAAGCTGCTGGGCATAATCCAACACACAGCACACCTCCTCCACGAACTGCTACATTCCACGGGTACTCCAGAGCGAAGAACGGTAGGTACTCCTATTGCAGGTACGCACGGCACTCCGGTTCAAATCCCCGGTGACGTCGATCACCACTGGTATTGCTCAACACATTTTATTTGGGTGGAAAAATTGACGCTCTCCGACGATGACTGAAATTACTATTTACAAATCAACACTTCTTTTTAGTGCTATCAACACTTCTATAAAGGTCATCTTGGCACACCTGTTTCAATACAAACGATTATTCGGTTTAAACATAAAATGACACCCTCTCTGCAACGATAAGACTGGTAATTAAAAAAACCAAACTTTCAGGTAGAAAATTGAGGCACCTGTTTTTACACAAACGACATTTAGGTTTCACAAACTGGCAAGTCTGTATGACGAGAACTTGTATTCCTAGTTCAAAATCGGTACTTTTTAAGAGTAAAATTGACACTTAAGTTTTAAATCTGCTCGTCGTGCACGTCGACAGCTACTGGTTATAACTGGTGGTTTTCCTGGTACGAAAAGCGACACTTTCTTGGATTCAAATTCAACACTGTGTAATTGAAACTGGGACACCTCTTGTAATATAAAAAATAAAATCTGGCTTTGGTTCTGGATATTTTTATGTTACACTGAGACATTTCTTAATTCGGTAATAACCCAACTTTTCTCGTAGAAGATCCAGTTTTCTCCTAAAATCAGGTATTTTGATAAAGGAAAAGACAAAAATACACTTCTTGTTAAACACTGAAATTAGTCCTAGATTATATTAAATAGAGGGTGCACATCCGGTTCAAAACTGGCTTGTTTAAAAAACAACCTGGTTCTAATTGTTCAAAACTAGTAATAAACAGACGTTATGTTAGTTCAAAACAAGTATTTATCAAGTGTTCTGAGTCAGAAACTGACCACACAACTTGTATTCCTTGTTTGGAACCAAATGTTCCTTGCTTAAAATCACTAGCCGACTGTCAGTGCACATACATCTCCATCCAAACAGGTAATCATTGTTCAAACTTGATATTCTCTTGCACAACGGGTAATAAACAATTGGCAGTAAACAGAGGGTGCATTTCTGTTACAGCAACCAGATATACTGTGTCGTTAACAGACAAAGTTTGTTGAAAGAGGATTCCCCTTTTTAAAGTTTGTTTCTTCTTAATGTTTCATTCCTGACACAAATCGGACATTTAATTTTCCTGTGGAAATACATACTAGCTTCAATTTCGAACTGGTTTGTTGGGTTTTGAAAACTGATACTACTGGTTCGAAAGTGGTATTGTAATTAATTCATGTCTGATTCAAAAGTGGTATCATTGCAGAAATTCTGGCACACTCTGGGGATAGAAGTGGTCACATTGCTTTCACTCACCTAATTCATTACATTCCAATCTGGTCTTCCTTGTTCCAATTAGGTGGTGTGTAGCTGGCTTAAACTACGCCTTCTAAGGAAAACTAATGTTCTAAGTCAAAATAAGGTATTCCTGGTTCAAAACTGTTATCTTCTTTTATCGACAATTTGTATTCTTCCTTCATAAATCCTCTGCTAACTCCGAAATCTTCCTCTGGACTCTGTGATGATTTGCTTCTAATGAACGGTAAAGATAATACGTCAGGGGATCATCCCATACCATTTAGTACATCTGACCTATCTTTTTCATCCCCTGATGTCTTTTCAGGTGTCGTGAACATTGACACAGCTCTGAACATGACGCAAATGACATGTGACAGTGGCACTGGACCTAAAGACACAAAATTAATTGTGTGCACGTTCAACGCTCAGTCAGTGCAAAGTGCCCAGCAGCGTCTAAAGAGAACAGCAATAAGTAATTTTATTCGTGACAATGATATTGACTTGATGTTCCTTACAGAGACATGGCTGCGTGCCCATGGCGATGAATTTCAGTGTAAAGAACTGTGCCCTGAGGGCTATGTTGTTCAGTCTTTACCTCGCGCTACCCGTGGAGGTGGCATCGTTGTTGTGTACCGTTCTTGTCTGCAGCGTTACATTGCTTTTGTTTCAACATTTGATTTTGAACATACTTCTGTGGAAATTTTACACATGCGTGTATCCTTTCCTCAGCATTGTGTGCAAGCTCTTTGTGTGTACCGTCCTCCCCCAAATCAAAAAAACAAACTGACAGAGAAACTTTTTGTAGACCAACTTCCTGACTTCCTGGAGTACTGCAATCAGCTCCGTGGAACTCTCCTAATACTAGGTGACCTCAATGTACATTTTGACACTCCAATGAAAGCCTTGCCCGCAAAAGTCATTGACATTTTTGAACAGTTTGGCCTGGTACAGGCAGTTACTGAACCCACACATGCGCGTGGACACACTCTTGATGTGGCTGTTCACCGTCAGGGTGACAACGTCATCCATGCTGTAAAAGTGACTCATGTGCTGACTTCTGACCATTTCACCGTCCTGTGTTCCCTTAACATTCCTCTGCCTAAAGTTGTCCCAGAATACATTCAAGTCCGCAACCTACGGGCTATTGACTTTGAGAAATTTAAAGCAGATTTATGCGAATTCTTTACAACATGTCCTTTTCCTACTTGTGAGCAACTGAACTTGTTCATGCGCTCCCTCCTTGATAAGCATGCTCCCCTAAAACAGAGGAGGCTTCATGGTCACAAGTCAGCGCCCTGGTTTGCCTCCATTGCTCAGGAGCTCTTAGCCCTGAGGCGCGCAAGGCGCAAAGCTGAGCGCAAATGGCTCAAGACCAGATTAACTGTTGATAGACAGATTTTTGAAATTGCAAAGAATGCTGTCACGGTGCTCACTGACAGAGCAAAGCATGATCATTTTTGTGAGAAAGTATCATCAGCTAAGTCACACAAAGAGTTGTTTAACATTGTCAATACAATGACGGGTAAGACGGGTCCTGCTGACCTTCCCACCTCCATTGAACCTGAAAAGCTTCCTGATGCTTTTGTACAATATTTTCAAAACAAAATTGCCAAAATTCGTCACAACCTTGACAGTACTGCAGTTGTCAGCCCACAGTCAGAAGTCGAACCATTCATGGGCATTCCATTTCTGTCTTTCACCCCAGTCTCTGAGACCGAAGTCGGTGAGATTTTGAAGAAAATGCCACCCAAATCTTGTGAACGTGACCCTATTCCCACTAGCCTCCTTTTGCAACACATCGACACTGTATTGCCTGCAATTACAGAGATTGTGAATGAGTCACTATCCTCAGGCACTGTTCCGCAAGATCTTAAAACAGCAGTGGTTAGACCATTATTGAAAAAGTGTAACCTTGATCCAAATGAGCTTAAGAACTTTAGACCAATCTCAAATCTGCCTTTCTTAAGTAAGTTACTTGAAAGAGTTGTTTTGAAACAACTCCAAGCTCACCTTGCTTCTAACAGTTTGTGCAGTCCCTATCAGTCAGCCTATCGACAAGGTCATAGCACTGAGACAACATTGACATGCATGATGAATGACATGTTAATTGATCTTGATGAAAATAAAGTGTCCATCCTCGCGCTCTTAGACTTGTCCGCTGCCTTCGACACCATAGATCATGAGATTCTTATTGCACGTTTGCAGTCATGCTTTGGTGTTGGAGGCACAGCTATACAGTGGTTCAGGTCTTACATTTCTGAAAGATTCCAATATGTTTCAGTGGGTGGTCTACGCTCAGAGTCTGTTTCTCTTGAATATGGTGTTCCACAAGGTTCTGTCTTGGGTCCCATCCTATTCACGTTGTACATAAAGCCACTGGCAGACCTCATTTCCCAGCACAATGTAAAGCAGCAGTCATTTGCAGATGACACTCAGTTGAAAGCCTCTGCAAAGCTGTGTGACCTGAGCATTGCAACTAAAAGCATTCAAAACTGTATTGCAGATGTTCGTGACTGGATGATGGTCAACAAACTTCAACTTAATCAAGACAAAACAGAAATTCTTCTTGCATCAAAATATAATGCCAAAAAGTACCTCCCTACCGAAATGCAGATTGGGGAGAATACGATAGCGTTTTCAGAGTGTGTCAGGAACTTGGGGGTGTTGTTCGATTCTTCTTTGTCAATGAAAAAACAAGTTTCTAAAGTATGTCAACTAGCTAACTATGAGCTACGTAGAATTTCAGGCATCCGCAGGTACCTCACCACTGATGCAACTAAGACTCTTGTAGTCTCTTTCGTGCTCTCGCGATTGGACTACGGAAATAGTCTACTTGCGGGAGCCCCAAATTCCCTTACAAAGAAACTTCAAAAAGTTCAAAATTCAGCAGCACGCTTGATTTTAAGATCACACAGACGCCAACATATTACCCCCCTTCTCAAAGAACTCCATTGGCTCAAAGTGTCTGCAAGGATACAATATAAGGTTGCATGCATGTGCTACAATGCACTATCGAACAACACCCCTCGGTATCTGTCAGACCTCCTCCAGATCTACACACCTTCAAGATCTCTCCGCTCTAGTAATGACACCACGAAACTAAAACCTCGAGCATTTACAAACAAATCATGTGGTGAGAGATCATTTTCTTTCCAAGGACCATTGATATGGAATAGCCTCCCAGCCGATGTACGCCATGCGACATCCTATAACTCCTTTAAGAAAATGTTGAAGACATACCTTTTTACTACCACATACAATTAAACCTTTTTTTTTTTTTTTTTTTTTTTTTGCTGCTATTTGTGTGTGTATGTCTGTGTAGTACACATGGTGTGTGTGGGTGTATGTGTGCGCTTTGATCTCTGCGAGGGAAAGCGCCTTATAAATAAATAAATAATAATAATAATAAATGTTATTCACGGTCCAAACTGTACTTTTGGAAGATCTGTTTTAACATTTTGTTTATATTATAGTTAGAGTAGCTTTGTTAAATCTGATAATCAATAATCACTCCAAAATATATTAAAGCCAGTCATTCCCAATCAGGCAAAACAAGGTACATTTAAAACACACAGCTAGATGTCGGTGAACCTGGTTTTACTGCACACCCATTACCCACGCAAGTACGCTTAAACATAAACACATAAAGACATCTTTACATATACATAGTTTTGATTACACATTTCGATATATGTATTTGCAACCCAAGATAGTTAACTTTAACATAGTTGCCATGAACTCAGCAAAGTTCGTCAATTACGCCACCCCCACCCTGAACATTCTCTTCTTCCACACTCCCCTAGAGCCGATGATGACACTGGTTGATAGGTATCGAGCCAGACTTTGACTGTGCCGCCCTGTGTTTAATAAGCTGCAGTCCAGTAACAAACCTCTTGCATCTTGTGCACTAGCTTTACAGATCCAATCACCAAAAACTGACGCCTGACATAAAGCTATTAATGTAAGGTACACAGCCATTCTTTTAAACTGATTGCGCTACTGACAGTAGCACGCAAACATTGTCATAACGATGTATTTAAACTTACGATATTTTTAGTTCAATACACCAGAGGCACAGAAAGATACATTTCAAGATAGTTGAATCCTAATGACTGGCATTGACTCTGAGGAGAGAGAAAGATGGAGCACACTGATTAAACGATCATCTGTGGTGCCCCAACGAATTTCGAGTTACGCGATCGGATAGGATAGGAATCCTTATGTCATTGATTTCTTTCGCGCACTTATATATCACACAGATTTTATAATCGTAAATATATATACTGCACTAATAACACGCACACATACATACACATACTGTACATGCACAAAACACACACGCACAAATGCACAACACACAAATACACACACACAGCTAGCATGCAGAGTAGAACCTGCCACATTGTTTCTTGTTAAAGTATATATCAAACACAACATAAATGGTGTAACCTTCAGTACTCGACATACTAATGTACAGAGTGGAGCTGCATAACAACAACAACAACGACAAAAGAAAAAGAAATGAAAACATCCTTATCGCTCGAGAAAAATGAATTAAACTTCTATGTTTTTTTCATTAATGTGTTTGCAGATCTCCCCACTGTTGTCTAATAGATTGAGCTGTACTTTGCCAGACATCATCTGCAGTGCAGTAATAATAATAATAATAATAACGGATTTTTATATAGCGGATACTCCAGCCTATGACCAGACTCACCACGCTTTACATAGTCATTACATATAAGTACATGCACTCGATAAAACATCGCTTTCACTACAATACACCAAAAGACAGAACAGTAAGGGTACAAATTATTTACACTTATGTACACAAATTACCATTTACAACTATGTACACAAATGACAGAAAAGACAAATCAGTAGTCATTACGTAACACAGAAAAGGGCGATATCAACTATCCGAACCGTTATCAACTACATCACGGGTCAGAACGTTGAAGCAATTATAGTATAGTCGGTACGTTATCTCTGAACAGCTTTGACTTCACCAATCCAAAGTTGACTAGTACAGCGCACAACTCTATGCTAAAGAAAAACGCTCAAGGCATTTCAACGAAGCCACAGCTCATCCCTGAACGGTTCTAACATCTCCAGTCGTATCCAATACTCGGCACACACTTTGGGCGCACCAAAGAAACCACCAGGCCAAATAGTAAAAAAACGTTAAGCTGGTCCTTTGCGTTGTGCTGTGATGTAATTCAATTACAGCAATCATAGGACTTAAGTGCTAACTATTATTCTGCCAAATAAGGGTACGTGGTCATTATTGGAGTAACTAGTTTTAATCGTTGGTGGCACTGGTAGGTTACCTACTGCACTAGTAGTACAAATACTAATGTATAGTGTTTAGATATGAGGAGGGGAGGTAATCTTTTCTGTCTGTCTGTCTGTCTGTCTGTCTCTCTCTCTCTCTCTCTCTCTCCTCTCTCTCTCTCTCTCTCTCTCGCTCTCTCTCTCTCCCTCCCTCCTTCTTACTCTCTCGAAGTTTATTCACCATACTTTCCTACATTACGTTTTAACATTTGCAACCATAATTCACACTGAATATTACATACACACCATAAAAAAACACACTCTCTCTCTCTCTCTCTCTCTCTCTCTCTCTCTCTCTCTCTCTCTCCGAGTTTAGCATTGCATGGTTAAATCACTGAGTAGGGAATGTATAAGTTTTTCTTAATAAAACATTTAAACAAAGATTGATTGACGTGTATATACAGCATTGGTTTCCCTCAATAAGAGATACAGATCGAGTTTCCATCCATAGTACCTTTAAATGTTTGCCTCAATAAGAGATAAAGATAAATTTTCCATCTATAGTACCTTTAAATGTTTGCGTCAAGACATAAAGATAGGGTTTCCATCTATAGTACCTTTAAATGTTTGTCTCAATAAGAGATCAAGATAGATTTTCCATGTATAGTACCTTTAAGCCTCAATAAGAGATAAAGATAAATTTCCCATCTATAGTACCTTTAAAAGGTCTGCCACAATAAGAGGTAAAGATAGATTTTTCATCTATAGCACCTTTAAATGTCTGCCACAATAAGAGGTAAAGATAGATTTTCCATCTATAGTACATGTAAATGTTAGCCTAACGGTGAAATGTATTTTTGAAATCTTGATGTGTATTGCTTTAGAGTAGCCTTTACACACACAAGGACAAATTCATTACAACTTAATGCCAATTTGCGCCGTTAGTCTATAATGTCTCAGTTGCTGACTTTGCATTTGGGGTAAAAATAAAACTGAAGACGAAGATAGTGTTGTTTTTTAATAAGTCCTTGTTGTATTCGGATATTAGGGACAAATATTTGAAAAGGTTCATCAGCTAGCCGTTACAAATGTTATTGTTACTGGCAGGCACAGATATAAATATTACTGCAATTGTTTCTAACGTTATTTTTCATGCCATGTCAAAAAGGCGGCATTTTGTGGATGGCGTTACATTGTTTTGTACTGTCTGATGTATGAAAAGGGACAGAAAAAGAAGAGGGTATGATCGGATGGGGATGGGGTGGGAGTGGGTCAATTCAAAGTTCTTTTAAGTTGTTTGTTTAGTTATTTGTTCTTTGTTCTCTCTACTCTCTCTCTCTCTCTCTCTCTCTCTCTCTCTCTCTCTCTCCCTCTCTCTTTCTCTTTCTCTCTCTCTCTCTCTCTCTCTCTCTCTCTCTCTCTCTCTCTTTCACACACACACATACGCACGCTCACAGGCGCACAAAATGCTCATAAAAAAGAAACAACAAACCAATATAAAACACTAAAAAATAAAGACAACAAAAAGAAGAAGAAGTAAAGAAATAAAGAAAAAAAGAAAGAAAAAGAAAGACAGAAGAGGAAGAAGATTCAGTATCAGCATTAGTGGTAGAAGTAGTAGTAGAAGTAGTAGTAGTAGTAGAAGTGGTAGTAGTAGAAGTAGTAGTAGCAATAGCAGTAGTTGTAGAAGTAAAAGTAGTAGTAGTAATAGTAGTAGTAGTAGTAGAAGTAGTAATAGCAATAGTAATAGTAGAAGTAGTAGTAGTAGCAAAAGTAGTAGTAGTAGCAGTAGTAACAACAGTAATAGTAGTAGTAGTATTAGGAAAAACAGGTAAGACTTTGTCATGAGGAAATATAGAGAAATAAAGGACATGCTGGATATCTTGCGATGTTTGTAAATCTCACAGATGTACCTAAACCAAACCAATATCTTTCTATGACGGCCTACTAAGGCCAAAAACAAGAGTTACGAGTATCATGAGATACTTCAAATTATCACGTGTTCTGTGTAATTTACAGAGATACCGGTAATCCACAGTGTTAATTAATAAATATTAGTATTTGCCAGTCTTTCTTAGCGCCAAAACCTGATAATTACAATTTTCGCGTAATAATTACAATTATTGTGATATAGTTATAATTATTATGAAATAATTACAACTATCACTAAAAATTACAAATATATTTGAATGATCATGTTTAATTTTCAGTTTGGGTTCTAGCAATCCGTCTGGAAATGCGCTAAAACCGAAAATTGTAATTCTTACCTGATAATAAAAAAATTTACGTGAAATTGTAAATAAGTCGTGTTCCACGGAACTGTTCATTTTTGTCTCAACTGTTCTACATATGCGCATGCGCAATATATAGTGACCAATCAGCGTAGACTTGCGAGCATCCGCTCTTTCACCACGCTGCAAACTTGCGTAATGTAAGGTACTATTAATGAACACAATAAGCAAAAGTACATGCTTCTTGTCTGTTTTAATAAATAATTATTTACGGCAATAATATATAAGCTTACTTTTAACCGCAATTTAATGCTGAGCGCACGCGTTGTCCGATGCGCGGTCCGACGCGCGATGCGCAGGAACTGTTTACAGCAAACCTTAGATTTTGGCGCTACTAAAGCGTGACCAAAACTAAAACTGTAATAACTACTAAACTAGCACTGTGAACTACCGCTATCTTATGTGAATTACACGGAATACGTGTTAATTACCAACATCACTGATACCTGTAACACAGCGACTCAACCAAAGCTTTTTAGATTTTGAGGTTAGGTCAGCCAGGCTAGCTATATATAGCTTCGCCGATGCTTCCTTTCCTTTCCTTTCACTGGAAGGGAGGGTGCAGGCAAGCTATAAATAGCCCGCAGCAAGCAAAATGTGGAGGCACTAAACAGTGCTGCTCACATAGGAATTGAGCTGGTGTGGTAACTGAAGGTATTGACGCTAGTAAGCCGCCTTAGCCATAATTATGCATGATCGCGTGAAAATTGTAACTATTAAGTGACAATTTTAAACAGTATGTGATAATTATAATTTTCGGTTTTGGCGCATTTCTAGGTGGTTTGCTAGAGCCAAAACTGAAAATTAATCAGGATCACGCGGATATTTGTAATTGCCCAATCATAATATTAATTATCCCTTGATACTTGTAACTATTCCATGATATCTGTAATTATAAGGTTTTGGCGCTAGTAGGCCGTCATACCTTTCTTTTGACCTTTCAAATGCTCTCTCTCTCTCTCTCTCTCTCTCTCTCTCTCTCTCTCTCTCGCTCTCTCTTTCTCTCTCTCTTTCTCTCTCTCTATCTATCTCTTTCCCCTCCACCCGCCCTCTTCTCTTTTATTCTCTAGCTCTTTTGTTGAGTTGTGATCGTAGGTAGATATTCATTCAATCTTGTTAGCCAGGTTCGTCCTATACGATACCTTCCGCCGTCAAATACTTTCACGCTTAAGTCCACAGCAGTGACTTGAAATACTTAAGTTTACAGAAACAAACATCTTGCCCACATGTCCAAAACCTAATGTCAGTCACACCTAACAAATGTACGTAAGGTTTCTTTATTAAACATTGTTTGAATTATATTGTTTTTATATTTACACTTTCTTACAGAAATATTCCAACAGCACCGACCTTAGTTCGCGTTAAAAGTAATTGCACGACTGTATAGTTTTCGGTCGGTGCACCTTAAAATAAGGTCTCGGGTTGACTGTGATACAACTTTGTAACACACTACCTCTACAAAAACGATATCGCTTGAACTCACTTTGACAGTATAAATGCTTGCCCCCTCGTGAAAAATCACAAGAAAACTTGTCTACCTCTCTGCGATGTGGCGTCTATTGCTGACAGAATTTAAGGTGAAATAAACATGCAAAATTACTCCAACGTGACACAAACTATCAGACAAATCATTACAATAACAAAAAAAATTTCGATTAGGGGAAAACTGTTGTGCGACTACAACGTTATTGTTAAACACTGGCAATGTGAATGCTGCCATACTTTCAAAGGGTGTATTAATATCGTACATAACTTAATTATTGTTGCCTCAGTTCCATTATGTCGGCAAAGGTGCAACAGCAGTCATGCAAAATATTCTTTCCGTAAAACCATTCTACAAGAGGGGATATTTCCTACGACACAAACAATCTATTCTATGTCTGAACAGAAAAACGACTTTCTGTATAAGTGCGTCTGTTGCCCAAAGGGGAAAACAAGCATTTCATTTCACAAGGTCAGCGCTACTTATTTGTCGTATTGCTATGACATTGATACAAGCCCAAACGTTAAAGTAAAAAAGTTAAATTTGTCGTAATGTTATGGCACTGATACAAGCTTCAAAAGTTAAATATGTCGTACTGTTATGACATTAAGAAAAGTCCAAAGGTTAAATTTGTTATAATATTATGACAATAATAACAGTCCAAAAGGTAAATTTGTCGTAATGTTATGACAATAATAAACGCCCAAAAGCTAACTGCGTCGTAATGGTATGATTTTGATACTAGTCCAAAAGTTAAATTTGTTATACTGATATGACATTGGAACAAGTCCAAAAGTAAAATGTGTCGAAATGTTATGACAATAATAGAGGTTAATACAATACAATACAATACAATACAATATAACTTTATTGTCTGATGTTCATCACATATATTGATATTATTATTATTTTTAATTTAATGGTACCTCTGTGTCACAATAGGCTATTTAGACCCTGCACTACGCTTCACGCCTTAAATAGTTCAGCCTGCTGTAGCCTTTGTAAATTAAAGTAGCTGCCTAGCAGACGACACAAGTCAGTTGTGTGCTAAGCATAGGTAGGCAGTGACCTCATCCTGCTGACGTATAGCCACCCCCGCTAGAGTGCGCCACAGGTATCGGACGAGATTTTCGCGGGCTTTGGCTGACCGCAAGGCTAGGTAGTCATTCTTTGTTTGAACCTCACACGAGAAGGAGCTACGCTCTGAAAAATCTCTCTCAGAAAGACTAAGCAGGTGACGGGTGAAATTCATTCATCGCAGTATAGCCACAGCCTGACATTGTCAAAAAGTTAAATGATCAATCTTTTGGTTCATTGCGTTTTTTGAAAATATTGTTGGATTATGTTTGTGATGTCTTGCCATGTTTTATCATTGTGAATGTTTGTAAAACTTAGCTTGACCACGTGGGGGACACGTTGATCGGTTTCGGCACCACGAGGTAGCCTCTACTGTCCAACTGTTGTTTCTTGTATGTGTATTATTGCAGACCAGTGGCTGTACCGGAGAATGTGTATATTGTTAATTACTTATCCCGGTGTTTAGTTTAGCCATGATATGTATTGTATAGGAATTATGTGGGAGATCCCAGTGGACCACGGACATAGAAGATTGTTCGTCCCTTGTTTGTATAAGTGGATGCGATCTCAACTGAGGGCTGTTTCTGCCATCAGTGAGACGCTCTGCATAACCTTTGTATACAAGGCGTTGCAGAAACTCGTCTTATGTTTTGCAGACGAGCAGGATAGTTGGTCCGAGGCAGGGATAGACCACTAAGAGTCCACCCTGACATTCGGCCTGCAGGGGAACATCGAGCACTGAGCTCCGATAGCCCAATAGTCAACAACCAAGGAGGAGACACCATCCACACACCTCTACGATCCAGCTAAGTGCCACAGAAAACGCGCTCACACCTATCCTATCCTATCCTGTCCCATAACCCGAAGGTCGTAGGGGCACCACAGATGATCGCTTAACCAGCATACTCCATCTTTCTCTGTCCTCAGCAGCCCTCATGGCTTCGCTCAGTGTCAAACCAGTCCATTCTCGAATGTTGTCCTCCCACCTCTTTTTCGGTCTCCCCCTTCTTCTACCTCCTTGCACTGTGCCTTGCAGAATGGTCTTTGCAAGGCCTGATGATCTGGTGACGTGGCCATACCATCGGAGTTTCCGTTTCTTCACCACTGTGAGCAGGTCATCGTGTTGTCCAATGGCTTGTGTGATGGTCTGTCGGACTTCAACGTTGGTGATGTGTTGGGTATAGGAAATGCACAGAAGTCTTCTGTAGCACCTCATCTCCATGCTTTGTATTCTTCGTTGGAGATCTGCTGTGAGGGTCCATGCTTCGCAAGCATATAGGAAGATGGAGATGACCAGAGAGCGCAGCAGTCTTACTTTGGAATGTAGACTGATGGTTCTGTCTTTCCAAATGGGCTTCAACCTTGTCAGGGCAGCAGTTGTTTGTGCGATCCTGGAGAGGACTTCCTGTCGAGACCCATTGTCTGACACAATGGCTCCTAAATATTTGAAGCTGTGCACTGTGTTGAGGGATTGGCCTTGTACTTTGATGTCCGTGTTGATGCCATTGGTGTTGTTGGTCATCATTTTGGTCTTCTCTGCACTTATTTCCATTCCATAAGCTCTGGAGGTGGTGTCAAGCCTCTGTACAAGCTGTTCAAGTTCTTGTTCCTCTCCAGCCAATCCATCAATATCATCCGCAAAACGAAGATTGGAGATTGCTCTGCCCCCTATGCTGACTGTGCCTTCGTGATCTGCAAGAGCATCTGACATGATGCGCTCTAGGAAGATGTTGAAGAGTGTTGGAGAGAGTAGGCATCCTTGACGCACACCGATTGTTGTTCTGAACCAGTTCCCGATGACGCTGTTATGGAGGACTGCACTGGTAGCCTTGTCATACAGGCTTTTGATGACTTCTATAATTTTAGGGCTGATGTTGTACACTTTCATGGTTGCCCATAGAGCTGCATGCCAGACTCGGTCAAATGCCTTCTTGAAGCCTATGAACACATGATATAGATGTTGTTGGTGCTGTAGGTATTTCTCACAGATTATTCTGAGGTTGAAAATCTGTTCAGTGGTACTTCGCCCTGCCATGAATCCTGCTTGTTCTTCAGCTATGATTTGTTCAGCTTGTGGTGCTCACACACTGATATAGAAGGACTGTGCGGTAGTCCACTCTCCTGAAAACAAACATTAGGCCAACCAGAACAAATAGCCCAATGATGAGACAGTAGCAAATATCAAGAATAGTAACAGCATAGACCCATCAAGGAGCGAACTATTAGAAGTGCATTTGGACATTTAAGTTAATAGAGTGTTTAGAGAATTATGTATAGAGTAGAGGAAATACATGTGTGATATTTACTGTTAGTGTTAACAAATGGTTGGACTACCTATGTTTCATAGCCGGGCAAGAGCTAGTGTGTCAGTGAATATCTTACCATTTTTCTCTTTATCTCTATAAACCCATCCGCACACAGACCGGGCTAAACATATAAATATATTAAGATTAGTCATAGTGTGATTAATCTAGCCGATCCCCGCGGACAAAGACGAGTGGGTAATAGCATTCCATTGTGCAGAGCCCAGTAACAATAGACTCACCGTCACACTCTGTACGGAACTCCCTTCCTTTGGAGTGTAAATCATACTGAACAATCTCATCATGTAAAATAAGCCTCTTTAAATATGTTACACAATTTCCGTAAGTGTACGTATAGATAAAAGACTTGTTATTTGTTAGAACGTGTGTGATAACCCTTTATTCTAGTACACTTTCAATGCGTACGTAGCTCTATGGAACATTCTTTCAATACATCATATGGAAGGCTACCGTTACCATTGTCAGTTGTTCAGAATGCCTCAATTCAAAGACCACCTCACCCCTCCCCCTAAAAAAACCGTTTGTAATCTGAATAACAATCATTTGAACTGAACAAGAAGCTGTCACAAAAAAGCGCATGCATCACAAAAGGGTAGAGTAGAACTATTCGTGTTCAGGCCAACAGCACGTGAAGTCCTACAGTCACTGCTGAGAAATCCTACATCTTTCACTCTGGCAACGAGATAATAGAGAACTATGTGCATTTACTATCACTACCTCTGAGACACCATCTTTTATGCAGTATAGTAAAATAACCCCAAGGCATCACTCACAATCGTCACTTCTTTCACTCAGCGGTATCTTTCATACAGTAAAATAACTCCACTGTATCATTAACCATCGTTTTTACTTTCTTTAGCAATATCAACCTTACAGAAAAATAATTCCGTTGTATCTCTCACAATCGTCACTCCTTTTACTTAGTAGTATCACGAATCCAGTAAAAGAACTCCACTGTATCATTAATCATCGTCTTTATTTTCTTTAGCAGTATTATTCATACAGTATAATAGCTCCGTAGTACCTCTCACACTCGTCACTTCTTTCATTTAGCTGCATTACTAATAACTCCATGGCATCACTCACAACCGTCACTCCTTTCATTTAGATCACAGAGTAAAATAGCTCCGTGGTATCATTATTCGTCGTCTTTACTCTCTTTAGCAGTATCATTCATACAGTAACATAACTCCGTGGTATCACTCTCAATCGTCATTCCCCTCTGTCGAACTAACAGTAGCACAGAGTCAAATGACTTGATGGCGGTCCTCGTAATGCATTAATCGTCACCCCTTAGCAGTATTACTCATACAGTGCAATGGTATTGGATGCTGTCTATCTACTACTACTACTACTACTACTACTACTACTACTACTACTACTACTACTACTACTACTACTACTAAATATAAATAATAAATTTTATGGCGTGCAATATCAAACATGAAATCTACTCAAAGCGCAATTTCAAAAATAAAATTATGTTTCCATTCGATCTTCTAATAGTGACTTGCCTTTACACCACCGATTTGAGTGATAAATATGTGAGCGTGTTCAAGTCCCCTATACGCTATTGTGTCCGGGGACGTTAATCTACCTACTGATGTGAGCGTGTATGTTGGTTACAGATCGCCGCGCTTTAAGTCGGATTTAGAAATAGGCCGGGTATAGTATCCACTAATATTATTATTATTATTATTATTATTATTATTATTATTATTATTATTATTATTATTATTATTATTATTATTATTATTATAAATTAAAATCGCTCTGTGGCACCATTAATCAATTCCTTTTCTTTTTCACAGCAGTATCACTCAGAGCGTAAAATGGCTCCACAGTTACGCCCAATAAACTCCATTCTCTCGAATTAGCAGTATCACAGAGTACAATTACTTAACTGATTCTCCATTAATCGTCACTCCTTGCTCTTAACAATATAACTCTTAGAGTAAAACAAACCTAAAAACAAGAACAATTTTACATATCACTCATCTCCATCATTCTTTTACCAAACAATGTGGCTCACGAAATTGCAACCAACCATACAATTTAATTAATAGTATGACTCCACCGATCTTCGCAGTATATCACCAACCAAGGACTACGGAATGTGCCAGATTACTTTCATATTTTCAGAATAACATTACGTAGTTATTTAATTAATCGTTCTTAAACAGCGCTTTTCCAGCTCAAGGGCTGCCCAAGGCGCTGACCGATACAGGATCTAATTCAAGCCGCCCAGCGCCCACTTGCAGCCTTTGGGGCACAGTGTGACGCCCCAGACAACTGAGTGTAATCCTGGATGACAGGATATGGGGAAGAAGGGACGTCGCGCTTGCTAGCTATATTTGCGAAGCCGGCACTCATCCGTCAAGGACATGAGCGTTAGGATCTTTAAAGTCCGTGCCACGGAATGCGTGCAGGTTCAGACTAGATCTCATTTTATACTCTCATCCCAAGGATTTACTAAGGATTAGGTTATAGATGCTATTCAGTCCTAACATTTCCTCCGATAATCTCACTATATAACCTTACCGTTTTATTGAAGCATGTGGCCTACTTCTAACAGTGACAACACAAAGAGAACGAGATTACACCTGTAGTATTCCATTCCCTTTTATTCTTCAGGCGAGACTACTCGTATACACTTCTGCGCTGTACCTCACAAAATGGCAATTCTCGCACTGACAGTGAACACGCAGAACTCGCGAGAGAACGCTTTTCTCTCTCTGTCTTCAGCTGAGACAACTTACTTCTTTTGTATTTTTTTTAAAAAAAAAAGTTGATTTCTCTCGAAATCCATAGACAGTTTATAAATCCCGAAATCCAGTCCCATAAATCCTGAAATCCACTGTCGTATAAAAAAATCACAGTAGGCTTCAAGCTTCACAGACTGCCAACACGTAAGTTCAGTCTATTGTAACTGACGAAGTGCTTGCTCCTAGGGTGAAACTCAACACACAATACAACACACAGACACGCTGAGAGAGAGAGAGAGAGAGAGAGAGAGAGAGAGAGCAGAACACAAATAAAGCGGGGTAGACTCCTCTTGCTCAAGTCTAGAACTGCAAGGTGTAAATAACAGAAATAAACGGCGGTGGTGCCTCCAGACTTTGGAGCGTAAAGTTGTACAAAATCGCCCTCGTGCCAAGCTCGGGTGCGCTGCGTTACTGACTGCGTGTGCCAGTGCAGTGCCGTGCCGTCTGCGCTCGGCAGACATTTACACCCCAGAAAATAGCTCAGCGTCTTAATTACAGTTACAGCTGAAACAACTAACTAGCTCTACCTACCCCGCCACCTACCCCTTCTCCATTCTCCAACAACAATCAAGATCGAGCTTGGATTCCTCCAATGAACAACTAGAACTGTTTGAACATGAAGGAAAACCATTCCACGACTTCTAGGGCAAGTCAGTAAGCAAAATACTTGTTTTCATATGATCTATCGCACTCCACCATCAATGAATAGTACGTTTTTCAAAGTTAAGCACATAAACATTTGCGCACGCACAAACACTCACACCCACTCTCTCTCTCACGCACACACACACGCACCCACACACGCACACACACACACACGATCGTTCATTTCCATCTCAAATAGGACTGCGGAATGAACTCTCTGCCGGCCGTCAAGATCGAATCTAATCTGTCCAAGGACGTCAACTCAAGCACTGCCAAGCGCCTATAACCACTGAGGAACTCCGATAACCCCATGTTTCTACTGCCGCCAGTAGAAGGCTACGTGTAAACCATCGGAACCCACTGTCAAAAAGCAAACTAATGTAGAATGACACGAAAATCTGTAAAGTTGGTCGCGATCAACGATATGATATTGAAAGCCTTTCAACGGCCACAAAATATAGTGAACAACGATGGTTGAGGCGTTCAACGCTTTGAAAAAATGAAGACAAATACAACGCGTCTCTATTTGCAGGATCAGGAGCGTACACCGATCAACGATGCATAGTGGCTGTGCCTTGCACTACAAGCGATGAAAAACGTGATTTAGTCATTAGCAAGTCGTCTACACTATTAATTCCTATCTTTAGTGTTATTAGTGTCTAGCCGTTAGGTAACAATAGGACGTTTATAATAGAACAATGAAGTCTATTTCTGGAATGAAGATCGTGGAAAGATTAATCAAACAATAAGTTTTAGATATATTAATCATGACAAGGTTGAAAGACACATGGAATGCAGGGAAAAAGTCAGTTCTAAACCAGCCGTTTTGACAGGTTTGGGTAACGTCATGACTACTATACTACTACTACTACTACTACTACTACTACTACTACTACTACTACTACTACTACTACTACTACTACTACTACTACTAGCTTACTACTATTATACTAGCTTACTACTATTACTACTACTACCACTACCACTACTACTACTACTACCCTATCCCGCAACTCGGAGGTCGTAGGGCCCGGGACACCACAGTGGGTTCGGGCACTGAATAGAATAGACCCAACGTTTCCCGGCGTGTCGTACAGGGTGGAGAACAACTGAATCAAGAAATCTCTGAAATCCGGCCGGGGCCCAGGGGCCAAGCCCCGGTATTCGCCCCCTGGAAGAAAATGAATTTATGCTATTTTGAAAGTAATTTAGGGCCTCTCCTGAAAGCAAAAAGCACAAAGTAAACATGAATAGAAACAACAACAACCAAAAAAAAAATGTTTTATGCACATGTCTTTCAAAAAAGTTAAGAATCTTGATTTGTAGGCCTAACAAAGTTTGAGGTCCACCACTGTTACACACAAACTCCACATTTCAAATTTTACTGGGCACACGTTTGTCTATTTTTTAGCTGTAAACAGGCAAGAATTTTTATAATTTTAGAGATATTTAGGGGTACGTTAGTAAAAACACTACCTCTTAGGTATTAGTGCAAAATGAACAGAAATAAATCTCTTTTGATTATCTACCTTTTTATACTTCTCTTGTCATGTCTTGTTTTTGATTACTCCATGTGTATACAATAAAAAAGTTTTAAAAAGTCCAAACAAGCCCCCTCCTCTTCTTCACTTTCATGCCAGTCTGAAAGATCGTACGCATGCACACTACTGACACTAATTGTCTAATGTCAGTACCGATCTCTTCCTCCGACTCCAAGTCCATTTCTCTCACTTTAATGTCTGATAAATGAAAGCCTGTAAACTCTTCTTCATCAGTCGAAGAATCCAAACCATCCATTTTAGACACACACAGAGAAAAATTTGAAAAAAAAATCGAAAAAACGAACGCATCACAGAGAAAACTTGTGGAAATGCAGTCGAATGTTTTCACAACAGAATTTAACCGGAAGTCAATTGCCGGAAGTCTCGCGATCTTTCAAACAACGCGAGAATATAACCACATGGTTGATACGGACGCTTTTGGACGTTTTGCCTGTTTAGACCTTCGGCCGCTTTTGGCCGCTATGCCCAGTAAAGGGTAGCCCTCAGCTTCTCACACTCGGAACTCAATATTTTTTTCTCGGAAATGCAAATGCCTTCCGCGGAAATCCGCGGATTCGCGGAGAATTCTCCACCCTGGTCGTAAGAGGTGACTAACAGAGGTGATGTCAGTACGGCATCACTGGGCGATGTCTTCTACAGAGAAGTCACCGGCCAGGACGTAGGAACCTCAAGTTACTACAGGTTCAACGACCACGTGCTCGGGGCCAAGGCGAGCCACACTGTATTCGTGGATTTCAGCTGTGGCCACAGCCTGGAGAGGATTGGGCCCTGCCAGGTCTTTTTTTCCCAAGCATGAATAATAATAATAATAATAATAATAATAATAATAATAATAATAATAATAATAATAATAATAAATACATGATGCGACCACGCGCTTTTTCTTCAACTGAACTCAAAACGCGACGATCTGTAGAACTCGTTATTACAGAAAGCGGAACAAAAATCAATATTTATTTTTTTAAATGTTCATCGGCAGCATCCAAAACCGTTATTGAAGAGAAAGAGGAAACCGGAGTACCCGGAGAAAACAATTGGTGTCCTGAAAAGTCCGGTTACATTACATAATTGTTGCTTTAGGTCCAGCGGACTCTTCTGAGCCAAATCAGGACCGGACAACCCCAATCCGCATAAAAGATCTGCTGAAACAACCCTAGTGGGAAAACTGAATGCCCTCCACCAGCCAGTCACTTTACAATAAAGTCATCCCACGCAGGGGACGGCTGAGGCTTCACCCCAACTTATCGAACCCCCGTTTACAAAAACAAAATAGAATACAAACATCATTATAAATTATCAACAAAACATACATATAAAATGCCTACATTGCTAAATAATAACATCATAGGAAACCCTAGTGACCACCTGGCAGAAAGCGTCCAATATTCCCAAGCTGATCCAACAGACCTCATACATAAACAAGGAGTCTTGTCCCGGAAGAGTTTTCAAGAAAAAAGGTAGGTGACTGGTCTAGCGAAGAAGAAGATAGTATAGCAGATTGATAGAACAGAGCAAGACTGAGAAAGAGCAAATGAGAAAGACAGCGACAGTGGGAATTTAAAGCACAAAATTTCCAGAAAGTGGGGATACTATTTATACTGAAACCCCCGGCACCCCAACGGGGGTAAGAAAAGTCCGGTACCTAAGTCACGTTTGTTGGTCCCATGCCGGGTTCGAATCCACGATCT
>CM072516.1:46090336-46129091 GCA_036898135.1 Oncomelania hupensis
CTTTAGAAACCAAAAATCTATAGAGTCAGTATCGGGTGTGGCCACCGTTTGCATCAATGCAGTCTTGGCATCATTGTCTCATGGATCGTATCAGGTTATGGAGGATGTTTCCTGGGATGGTTAACCACTCTTGCTGGAGAACTTGGGCCAGAACTTCAAGGTTAGCTCCTGGAGGGAGGTTTGCCCGTGTCACAGATGTTCTATGGGGTTCAAATCGGGTGATCGAGCCGGCCAATCCATTCTTATGACGTGTTATTGCTGCAGGAAGTCATTGACGATACGCGCTCGGTGGAGTCTTGCATTATCGTCCTGTAGTATGGCGCCTTCCCCAATGGCCCGCAGAGCTGGGAGAACCCTAGGTTGTAGGACGTCATCCCTGTAGCCAATACCGTTTAATTTGCCATGAATTTGGAGCAAGGGTGTTCTGAAGTTTAATGCGAAGCCACCCCACATCATAACAGATCCACAACTAAAGCGGTCATGCTCGCGCACCGTCGCATCAGCAAAACGCTCCCGTGGACGCCTCAAAACATTCACTCGACGGTCGTTGAAAGACAAGGAGAACCGAGACTCGTCTGTAAAGAGCACCCTTGACCAATGTTGCCTTGTCCACACCAAATGACGCCGAGCTCAGGCCAAACGCGCTGCACGGTGAGCTGGGGTGAGAAAAGGCCGTACTGCTGGTTGTTTTGATCGCAGGTTTGCCTCGTGTAAACGGTTGCGAATTGTCTGGTCGCTGACGTTAACATTGCTGGCTGCGTGAAGCTGTCTTCTGATGGTGTTTGCTGTAGCGGACCTCATCCTCAGAGCTGACAGGGTGATGAAATGGTCTTGTCTTGCAGTGGTAACGCGGGGGCATCCGGACCTTCTTGGTTCTTGGACGCTTCCAGTGTTGTTAAAGCGCTCCCGCAGCCTCTGGACAACGGAGTGGGACACTCCCAGCCGCCTGCCAACTTCTCTCACCCCCACCCCTTCCTGAAGCCATGCAATAGCTCTGCCTCTATCCGCATCAGTCAATCGTCGCCTTGGGAGCATGGTTAGAAAAGCAGCAAAAGCGCTGCCATTTGTACCCAGAAAAAAGCGCCGATTGTTGAACTGAACTCAGAAAATGCAAGCCTTTAGCGTGCAAATCACTTTTTAATGTTGAAAATTTGCTTTATTAGCAAGACAACAGTAAATTAGGGTCATTTTTTTTTTTAAAAATGGGTTGTTTTTCAACTCAGTGCAGAAAGTTTAAAACTCACACATGTGAGTACTTGTCAGAATAAGATTGTCTTGAATGTTACTGTACAGGATAAGGTTTGAAATAAGGAATATAAGCGATATTATTGATAGCAGCAAAAATTAATTAAACTAAATGAAAATAATGTGAGAGTGGCCCTTCAATTATTTTGAGTAGTATAGTTTCTGCACCATCGCCGCCAGCCGACAAACATATTGCATGCATAGCCAAGCACTCATCCACCTTTTTGTCAGAGCCACGCAAGAGGAGGAAAGTCTGTCCGAGTGGCTGCAGTCCGTTGCTCAAAGTTCAGAGAGTATAACATTATAAAGACTTGATATACGATGGCAAAATCGAACAAAGGGTGATCAGGCAAATAAGGAACTTCGACTCAATATTCCCAAATACAATTTATTGTATTTTATTTCAACCGTTCTTAAATAGCGCTTTTCTCTCTCAAGAGCGGCTCGAGGCATTGGCCCATACAGGCGCTCGCTTACTGTGTTCGGCGCTTCGTCTGACGACCCCGAACCAGAGCACAATCCTGGGCGACAGGGGGAAGAAGGGACTTACTTAGTGCTTACTGTGTGTACTTATGTCACTGCCACTCACCCAACTAGCACCTGAGCGTCAGGATCTTTAATGTCCGTGCGGTGGAATGCGTACGTTCACATGCTAGATCTCGATTTACGCTCTCATCCCACAAGCGCTCTGTGCTACGCATGGAGATACGGCCTTTTACAAACCCTCTTATTAATTTTATTATTATTAGGGGGAGCATGGAGAGTTCTTCTAGGGTGCGCTTACTCGCTTCAAGAGCTGTTCAAGGCGATCCCATTCAAGCCACCCGAGAAGCAAACTTACTGTATCGGGTGCGCTGGCTAAACTAGATCAATGGGTTTTTATTTCATGTTAATTATTTGAGTTTGTAACCTACCCGTTCGACAACTGACCTGGAGTGGTTGTGCGTGTGAGCACGCGCGTGTGTTTGTGTGTGTGTGTGTGTGTGTGTGTGTGTGTTTGTGTGTGAGAGAGAGACACAGAGAGAGAGACAGAGAGAGAGAGAGACAGAGACAGAGACAGAGAGACAGAAAGACAGACTGAGACAGCGACAGGGAGAAACCGCCCATCGTGTTTTGATTTATAGTGTACTCCTATAGTCTTTTGAGTAAATCTGTTTCAAACTTCAGTTAAACTAAAAGGAACCAACTTCTAATCTATTCTAATAGAGAAGTTATAAGACACTTTCTAAAAGTGGTAAAAAAACGGAAACTCCGGAGGTATGGCCACGTCACCAGATCATCAGGTCTTGCAAAGACCATCCTGCAAGGCACAGTGCAAGGAGGTAGAGGAAGAGGGAGACCGAAAAAGAGGTTGGAGGACAAAATTCGAGAAAGGACTGGTTTGACACTGAGCGAAACAGTCAGGGTTGCTGAGGACAGAGAAAGATGGAGTATGCTGGTTAAACGATCATCTGTGGTGCCCCTACGACCTCCGAGTTACGGTATAGGATAGGATAGGATAGGAAAAGTCATAATCTCCAGTTTTGTGCAAATCTCGACCTAAAAACCATCTCCCTGTACAGACAAAGCTATTTTCAGACCCACCGTAACGAGTTACGGGGCTGCACGACACAGTTAGCAAAATGTTTCAATGCATTTTTATTGTATACAACTTCGAAGAAGAAAAATCGATACATTAATTAATTAATGATGATGATGATGATGATGCTGATGCCGATGGAGATGATGATGATGATGATGATGATGATGATGATGATGATGATAAATTAATTAATTAATTAATTAATAAACATTCTATTGTTTTTTTTAATACCTAAAAAGTGTGTAGCCGGAACGCGGTACATGGTTGCACAATGTAGCCATCGAAATGTTCCTTCGGATTTGTCTTGTACAAGACTTTAACTAAGCTTACAATAACAGAACCACTTCAGCTATCTCTTGGGACAAAGGAAAAAAAACCATCATTCTGTACATCCAAGAAACTATTTAACAGGACAAACAAAAATGAATTACAGGGAATGCAAACTACTTGCCAATGTATTTATGCATCATTATACAGGGCAGTGATCAGGTATTACGTCACCAACATCGACTCTTTAAACTATTTAAACACTGACTCCTCTATCGGACTAAGCTTATATGCCACCGTATGATGGGGCCTGTGACGCACGCGCTGTCGCTCTGCCGGCATCAGTCTGACATTCAAAATCAGTCAACGATAACGCGTAGGCACTGAAATCTTCACTGCAGCCTGAAACCCCTAAACGCTCTCAAATGAACATATCTCGGCATCTTTAGTTAGATCGAGGATTCTTTATAATTCGATCGAGGATTCTTTAGTTAGGCACAGTGACAATCGGCCAAATTGATTTCAATAGGTCCTATATAGCGCTGGACCAGTTTCAAGACGTACACTTCCTGCCCATCGTCGAATGCCCCAGAAAGCTGAGCGATGGAATGGTGCGAATATCTCTAAGGCCGATTTCTTTCAACTTGGCAAACAGAACGGAGGTCGTCTTTTAACATGCGGGTATCCATCTCTGCTTTTGAACCACAGTACTACTATGAAATAACATAATAATAATAATAATAATAATAATAATAATAATAATAATAATAATAATAATAATAATAATAATAATAATAATAATAATAATAATAATAATAATAATAATAATAATAACTGAGGTTTAATGGTCAATAAAAATATGTAAAACCCGCGTCTTGGCACCAAAGACTCAATTATATACAAGTTAAACCCAAAATTCTTGTACAACATACGTAGTAAAATGTACTTCGTTGAGAGGAGTGACTGTACGCTAAAGATTTATCTTGGCGGTTGTCTCGTTGTCTCAGGTGGTTAATGAAAGCAACTGCTTATACAGAACGCAATGATGAAGACACGGCGTTGGCACACGCCAACAGTGGACCACACAGCGTGGGTGTAGTACACAACATAGATGCTCTCTAAATACGGTTGCAAGTGTGGTTACGTTGACTCACGCCACAGAACAAAACACCAAAGACACACCATGCTTGTGCTGTCCCTGCGTCAAAATATCGCATTTTGTGAATGTACAATGTTGTAACGTTGGTTGCTGGATTTCTCTTCATTGTGTGATGTAGGCTACTTTCGTTAGTATATTTGTTCCTTTGGTACGCGCATTGTAATGAAAATCCCAGTCAGTGCGACAATATGTCACAACCTACAGTATTTCGTACGACAAGGGCTGGAGATATAGTGGACACATGCGCTGACCACTGTTAAGCAAGACGAGAGTGGATCAATACAATGAACTGGACAGTAATACTCAATACGGGGATCCTGCTCATTAAACGCAAGACTCTCACAAGTAAGCTAAACACTGGCTTGCGATGACGACGATGGAAATAAAGAGGCAATCGATCAGCTTACAGCCGTTCGTCTTCTTCAGGACACTGTGAGTCAAAGCAATAGCTCCATAACTATTTCAAACCAACAAACACGTAGAGTCAAAAAGACAACCGACAGACAACAACAAACAGCAAAGCAAATTGAACAATGAGCCATGAAGATATTTAAAACACAAAGGTTTGCTCAGTGCGCAACACCATACTTTTCGACGCATATCTCTAAAAGACCTATTATATTAATTTCACAGAATCCAGAAACAGACAAGACATCCAGAAACAGATGGTATTAGACACGAACACTCGGACACATATCAACACAGGCACAGAAAGACATATCTAACAAGTCAGTTAGACAATCACAGTAATACAAATAAACACACACACACACACACACACACACACACACACACACACACACACACACACACACCCGCACACACACACGCACGCGCGCAAAGAACATGTCAAATGTTATGTGGAAATGAACAGTAGTACCGAGAGCCGATGGCATCTACATGTACATCTTTGGCTATTTGGCGCGTTCGGTACTGTAGTGTACACTGAGCAACAGGCATGGCAAGGTAAATTCCAACTGTGGAATGTCAGGTAGACGTTATTTAACCGTCGCACTCCATCATCTCAGTGTACTATTAGTACTCTCGCATCCTGGCAGTCTCGGGTCATTTCGAGAGTGGAGTCGGTATACCGGGAACGGCAAACCAATGTAGGCCAGTCGCTCGGTACGGTATACCGGTAAAGGTTATGTAAAATACCACTAAACCTTAGTACGCCGGTCGCTCGGTGCGACATACCGGTCCGGTTTATGTGTCCCCCACACACAAACCTCTTCCCCGACGCCCTGCCAAGTGGAGGGACTGGAAAGATAGTCAAGCAGGGTAATTGAAGTTGGGTAATTCTCGCAACAAACGATAGAGAAACGATGCAACAGATCTTCGCTAGAGGTGGGTAGGAGAGTGGGAAGGGAAGGGGGGCGGAGGGAGGAAAGGGGGCCCACTGAAGCAAAACATGTCAGCTATTTCCAGCGTGAACACTGACAAGTTGAGGGGCAACACTGAGTAGCAAGTGATGGTTGAGGCTGGCGATCATCGTCATCATTACCTATCTGTCTGTCTGTTTGTTTGTCTGTCTGCCGATCTATCTATCTATCTATCTATCTATCTATCTATCTATCTATCTATCTATCTATCTATCTATCTATCTATCTATCTATCTATCTATCTATCTATCTATCTATCTATCTATCTATCTATTATTATTATTATTATTATTATTATTATTATTATTATTAATGATATCCTATCCTATCCCGTAACTCGAAGGTCGTTGGGGCACCACAGATGATCGTTTAACCAGCGTACTCCATCTTTCTCTATCCTCATGCCTTCGCTCAGTGTCAAGCCAGTCCATTCTCTAACGTTGTCCTTCCACCTCTTTTTCTGTCTCCCTCTGATTTTCCCCTCTTTGCACCGTGCCTTGCAGGATGGTCTTTGCAATCACATAGAAAACTCGCTGCCACTCCACGAACATAATGTGGGTCATTTCTCCGGACACTAAAGCGATAGGCCAAGTTTGAATGTGGTTTGACACTCAATCATGCAGCAAAAGATTTTTTTTTTAGGTTTTAATGCTTTATTGTCCTTTTTTATCGGGAAATTCTGGGCCGCCTCCCCTGTGGAAGGCGTAGTCGCAGCCTGTGGCGCGCCCAAACCCAACCTACCTAACATTAGTTGTGATTTTTTGAAATTTAGAAATTCTTTAAATTTTTGAAATTTTTTGAAATTTTGCTGGGGGAGCAAACCGGAGTACCCGGAGAAACCCCCCGAGACGTTGCCCGAGTCGAAAGTAAATAATATTCGGAGAAACATAACGCCCCGATGCAGGATCGAACCCACACCTGTCAGGCGCCATTGGTTTCTGGACTGTGGACAAGGCAAGTTAGTCCCGCCTTAGCCCACTTGGCCACAACGCTCGCTCAAGAAGAAGGAGAAGAAGGGCGAACGTATGTGACCTGTTGTTTGTTGTTGTTTGTAGATTATAGTCACACGACACTTTCGCATATAGGTGACTACTGGACCGATTTATACTGACACCAGCGGGCCAGTTGTTGGTAAAGGGGAAAATAATATGATCACACGTTGACCAATCCGGGATTCGAACCAGCGACCTTTCGGTTACTAGCAAGACGCTCTTACCAACTGAGCTACCCGGCCCCACACGAATATGTGACCTACGCGAATTCGAGGCTTATATACACTTCAACAAGGGTTTCCTCCGGGTACCTCGGTTTCCTCTCTACCTTTAATAATGGTATTGGATGCAGCCAATCTAACATTTTAAAAATAAAATTTGATTTCCTATCGGTTTTGTAATAGGGCTCTCCCTGCCTTTATAGCCCATGTTAGAGTGATAGATGTGTGTTTGTTGTGTCTGCAGGAGTATGTGTGCAGCATGTGAGCGGTTTTCGTTGGTACAGATTTTGCACGCTTGGAGCCCAAATATGGGCATGGGGAGAAAACGCATAATTAAAAGCCAGTATAATTAATATCGTTATTATTTAAGGTGAGAATACATGAAAAGAAATGATACAAGCATGTAATATCCGACAGCCAAAGTTGACGTCCAGGTAGAATTAGAAATTTAAAAAAAGCTTGTTTTTTTACTACTACTACTACTACTACTTCTACTACTACTACTACTACTACTACTACTACTACTACTACTACTACTACTACTACTACTACTACTACTACTACTAAAGAAAGTCAGACAGAAAGAAAGAAAGAAAGAAAGAAAGAAAGAAAGAAAGAAAGAAAGAAAGAAAGAAAGAAAGAAAGAAAGAAAGAAAGAAAGAAAGAAAGAAAGAAAGAAAGAAAGAAAGAAAATTTCTACAAAAGTGTATCCTCTTGGAAGCCAGTCTTTAAACAAATTATGAGATGGATGGCGCTGGAAAACGATCTGCTTCTTGTTGTTGTTGTTGTTTTTGTCTTTGTTGTTGTTAAATCTGAAACCGCTATCTTACTATAGGTGTTAGAAACTTGACGTGATTGGCAGATATCTTTATAATCACGCACCGTAGCTGAGACTTGGCTAGAGGTCTTCTCCCTCTCTCCTCAAATCTCAGCTACGCTGCAGCCTTCTTCACCTTTATGTTGAAACATTCGACTTTTACTATTTTAGCGAGAAATGTTAAGGTCAACAAATCTGTCGCTTGTTCACCATATGCTCATCATGCCCACATAATTGTCATAAAATGCATCGTTCACCTAATAGTGTGTACGGCCTGGAAGTTAAATTAATTGGTTTAATTAATTTTTTTTCAATTATGCAAGGTGGTTCGGAAAATAAAAAAAAGTGTTACTAAAACTGTGTAAATGTATACAATTAGGAAAGAGCGGGAGCTTATAAAATTAACCATATTGACCAAACATCACGGTTTTCAATGTTAATGTTGGAATATTAGTAAATGGAATTGTAATTTTTTAAAACTAAATTATGCTTGTCATGCTTATATTTGTGTATCCTCTACACCCACGCAGATCCGTAGGATCTCATCTTTGATATGATGATGATAATCATTATAGTCAGGGTGGCGACGTGGTGACCGTCCTTAACGCTGATGCAATAGGACGTTAAGCTTCGTTGTTCCTCCATAAAAAGGGGCAAGTATTGGGATCAAATCTTGAATCTTGAAGTTGACCTGAACTACATAGACCCAACCCAACGATGTTATCCCGGCTAGTAGATCTCAGATGCACAGCATGGCCAAGTGAAGCCCGCCTCCGCAGGTGTGAAAGTTGGAGCAAACAAAACAGACTTTCTGTTTTGACATCACAACAGCTTTAATCTTGCGTAATTTCTACTAAAATGTTATCCCAGGTTTGCCTTTGACGTAATAGTCTCCTCTTCTTCGTCTTATTTCGAGTTTTCTCACTTTCTCTGTCTCTCTCTCTGTCTCTCTCTGTCTCTCTGTCTCTCTCTCTCTCTCTCTCTCTCTCTCTCTCTCTCTCTCTCTCTCTCTCTCTCTCTCTCTCTCTCTCTTCATTTTCTGTTTACATGTCTGTCTGTATCTCGATTAGCTATTTCTGTCGGTCAACACGATGACTATGTATCTGTCTCATCCTTTTCTTTTTCGTTGTGTGTGTATGTTTGAGTATGTGTCAGTATTAATGTGCTTATATTTCCTGTAGGCGTGTGTATGCAAGTAGTTTGTGTCTGTGCGCATGTGTTCGTGTGTGTGTGTGGAGGTGGGGGGGAGGGGGCGGGGACGGCAGGTCTCATCATATCTACGCTAGTAATGGCATATGTGTTTCTTTCTGTAATTTGCTTATGTGTGTGTGTGTCTGACTGGCTGTAGTGTGTGTTCCATGCAGTGCAACTCTGCATTGTGTGTGCGTGGCGTTAGAGACTGAAAGGGAAATCTCTATGAGCTCTCTGTGTCTGCTCTGAAAATAGCAGCGAGCCAGAAAATGGCAAACCCAATGGAAAATACTCTCCCACCCCCTTTTTATCCCCCCTCCCCCCCAAAAAAATCTGTACATCCCCCAATTTATTGAGCTGAAAATCTGCCAGCCAGAATATCGGAAACCGTTTCATAACTCGCTCTTACCGATAGAAACACTTCAGAGACGGTATGCAGGTGACCGGGGTTCAAAATCCCGATGATAAGGGAAGATTGTTTGGACGTTTTGTAAATAATAATCGTTTGTTCGGCGTGTTAACACAAACTGCTACTCCTTCTAATAGTAGTACTAGGAGTAGCAGTAGTTGTAGTAGTAGTAGCAGTAGCAGTAGCAGTAGTTGTAGTAGTAGTAGTAGCAGTAGTAGCAGCAGCAGTTGCTTCTACTACTAATAATAATTATAATAACCATAATGGATGCTGTTTCTCCCCACTTGTATGTCTTCTGGTGCAAGTTAAAGAAACCAGTCATTGTCAGAAGAGCAGGTTCTAGAAAACTGTATGTCAAATGGCTCGGTTGCTGCCTGTCACATTTCGAGTACTCAGTCTAAAGAAATAAAACAAATACATGCACACACTTTTTCAAAAGTAATAATGCTAATGTGTCAAAAGTTATAATGTTAATTTATAAAAAAAATTTAACGCCAATTTTCAAGAGTTATAATGTCAATTTGTCAAGAGATACAATGCCAATTTGTCAAGAGTTATAATGCCAATTTGTCTAGAGTTGTAAGGTTGGGTGGCATAGCAGTAGGCCTATAGTGGTTTAAGCAATGATTTCATGCTACCTATACAAATAAAATGTCAAGAGTTTAATTATAATTTTTCAACAGTTGTAAGCATTAGGAAAGAAAAGAATAAGGAAAAAGAAATAAATTTATTCATTTGTCAAGTGAGCATTTTACGGGAGCTGTCTCTGAGCTCAATGTGACCTAGATCCGCCTCCGCCGCCGCCTCCCCCATTAGTCACATATAATCTTCAGCGTCTGCTTTCCCTATCACACACAACGACCAAAAACAAAAACGGTACGGCAAGGTGAAAACACACACAACAAATGCCAGAGAAAACACACACACACACATTCACCCCCCCCCACACACACACACTTATGAAATCCCTCTTGAAGTCTGTTACAACGTTATGTGTTATTTATGACGCGCGCGCGTGCGTCCATGCGAGCGAATGCACATTACGTAAATGCTTGTGTAGTGCAATGTAGTCTTAAATAACACGTAACGTTGTAACTGTTTTAAAGTATTCCGAAGAAGTTTTGTTCCTCTACCTACCTACACCAGAGCTTTTCTATCTCCCCCCCCCCCCTACCTCTCCACTTCCATTTGTTGTTTCTGTTCCTTCTTCCCTTTTATTTTCTTTCCAAATTATTTTATTCTGTTTGTTTTTCATTCGATCTTTCGTTCCTTCCCTCACTCCTTAATTTCTTTTCTCATTTTTCTTTCTTTGTTGCTTTCGTCCAACTTAATTCTTTCTTCAATCCGTTTAATTACGTCGATCTTTTCTGCCTTCAGTTCTTTCTTTTCCTCCATTATTTGGTTTTGAGTTTTTCTTCACACTCTTTTCTTTCAAAATTAAATTCTTTCCTTTCACCGTCAATAATAGGAAAGTCGGTGGCGTGGGTGCATAGCTCACTCCAATACGTGTCCTAACCCCTGTCCGCTCGCCCCACTGAAATTTTTTTTTGTCTAATCGTCTTCACGTCCTCTGCCTTTATTTATTT
Organism: Oncomelania hupensis; assembly: GCA_036898135.1. Lineage (NCBI taxonomy): Eukaryota > Metazoa > Mollusca > Gastropoda > Littorinimorpha > Pomatiopsidae > Oncomelania > Oncomelania hupensis. Next base: position 46,101,188 of record CM072516.1, read on the forward strand.
TTTTTTTTTTTAAAGACAAACCTGATTTGCCAAGGCACTGGATTAGCCGCATGAGAAAACACAAATCAAAGTATTTTATACATTGTATTTGAAGAAAACCCAATACCTTCCCGCCAGAAAAAAGAATCACGTTGCATTTTTTCCCCGTTGAAGAACTGCTCAAAGCCCATGGCCAATGCAGGATCTAACTCAAGCCGCCTTAGGCGCCCACCTGCAGCCTTTGGGCGCATAGACTGACGCTCAGACGACTGAGCACATGGGAGACCGAAGTTGGGGGAGAAGGGACCCAATGCTGGCTGGGTGTAGTGGTGTAGATGTGTAGCGGGTGCTGGGTGTAGTTGTGTAGTTGTGTAGCGGGTGTAGTTGTGTAGTTGTGTAGCGGGTGTAGTTGTGTAGTTGTGTAGCGGGTGCTGGGTGTAGTTGTGTAGTTGTGTAGCGGGTGCTGGGTGTAGTTGTGTAGCGGGTGCTGGGTGTAGTTGTGTAGTTGTGTAGCGGGTGTAGTTGTGTAGTTGTGTAGCGGGTGTAGTTGTGTAGTTGTGTAGCGGGTGCTTGGTGTAGTTGTGTAGCGGGTGCTGGGTGTAGTTGTGTAGTTGTGTAGCGGGTGCTGGGTGTAGTTGTGTAGCGGGTGTAGTTGTGTAGTTGTGTAGCGGGTGCTGGGTGTAGTTGTGTAGCGGGTGTAGTTGTGTAGTTGTGTAGCGGGTGCTGGGTGTAGATGTTGTGTAGCGGGTGTAGTTGTGTAGTTGTGTAGCGGGTGTAGTTGTGTAGTTGTGTAGCGGGTGCTGGGTGTAGTTGTGTAGTTGTGTAGCGGGTGCTGGGTGTAGTTGTGTAGCGGGTGCTGGGTGTAGTTGTGTAGTTGTGTAGCGGGTGTAGTTGTGTAGTTGTGTAGCGGGTGCTTGGTGTAGTTGTGTAGCGGGTGCTTGGTGTAGTTGTGTAGCGGGTGCTGGGTGTAGTTGTGTAGCGGGTGTAGTTGTGTAGTTGTGTAGCGGGTGCTGGGTGTAGTTGTGTAGCGGGTGTAGTTGTGTAGTTGTGTAGCGGGTGCTGGGTGTAGTTGTGTAGCGGGTGCTGGGTGTAGTTGTGTAGCGGGTGCTGGGTGTATTGTGTAGTTGTGTAGCGGGTGCTGGGTGTAGTTGTGTAGTTGTGTAGCGGGTGCGGGGTGTAGTTGTGTAGCGGGTGTAGTTGTGTAGTTGTGTAGCGGGTGCTGGGTGTAGTTGTGTAGTGTAGTTGTGTAGTTGTGTAGTTGTGTAGTTGTGTAGTTGTGTAGTTGTGTAGCGGGTGTAGTTGTGTAGTTGTGTAGCGGGTGCTGGGTGTAGTTGTGTAGTTGTGTAGCGGGTGCTGGGTGTAGTTGTGTAGTTGTGTAGCGGGTGCTGGGTGTAGTTGTGTAGCGGGTGCTGGGTGTAGTTGTGTAGCGGGTGTAGTTGTGTAGTTGTGTAGCGGGTGCTGGGTGTAGTTGTGTAGCGGGTGCTGGGTGTAGTTGTGTAGTTGTGTAGCGGGTGCTGGGTATAGTTGTGTAGCGGGTGCTGGGTGTAGTTGTGTAGCGGGTGCTGGATGTAGTTGTGTAGTTGTGTAGCGGGTGCTGGGTGTAGTTGTGTAGCGGGTGCTGGGTATAGTTGTGTAGCGGGTGCTGGGTGTAGTTGTGTAGCGGGTGCTGGATATAGTTGTGTAGCGGGTGCTGGGTATAGTTGTGTAGCGGGTGCTGGGTGTAGTTGTGTAGCGGGTGCTGGGTGTAGTTGTGTAGTTGTGTAGCGGGTGCTGGGTATAGTTGTGTAGCGGGTGCTGGGTGTAGTTGTGTAGCGGGTGCTGGATGTAGTTGTGTAGTTGTGTAGCGGGTGCTGGGTGTAGTTGTGTAGTTGTGTAGCGGGTGCTGGATGTGGTGGTGTAGCGGGTGCTGGATGTAGTTGTGTAGCGGGTGCTGGGTGTAGTTGTGTAGTTGTGTAGCGGGTGCTGGGTGTAGTTGTGTAGCGGGTGCTGGGTGTAGTTGTGTAGCGGGTGTAGTTGTGTAGTTGTGTAGCGGGTGCTGGGTGTAGTTGTGTAGCGGGTGCTGGGTGTAGTTGTGTAGCGGGTGCTGGGTGTAGTTGTGTAGCGGGTGTAGTTGTGTAGTTGTGTAGCGGGTGCTGGGTGTAGTTGTGTAGCGGGTGCTGGGTGTAGTTGTGTAGCGGGTGCTGGGTATAGTTGTGTAGCGGGTGCTGGGTATAGTTGTGTATAGTTGTGTAGCACGTGCTTTGTGTAGCGGGTGCTGGGTGTAGTTGTGTAGCGGGTGCTAGGTGTAGTTGTGTAGCGGGTGCTGGGTATAGTTGTGTAGCGGGTGCTGGGTGTAGTTGTGTAGCGGGTGCTGGGTATAGTTGTGTAGCGGGTGCTGGGTACAGTTGTGTAGCGGGTGCTGGATATAGTTGTGTAGTGGGTGCTGGGTATTGTGTAGTGGGTGCTGGGTATTGTGTAGTGGGTGCTGGGTATAGTTGTGTAGCGGGTGCTGGGTATAGTTGTGTAGCGGGTGCTGGGTATAGTTGTGTAGCGGGTGCTGGGTATAGTTGTGTAGCGGGTGCTGGGTATAGTTGTGTAGCGGGTGCTGGGTATTGTGTAGCGGGTGCTGGGTATTGTGTAGTGGGTGCTGGGTATAGTTGTGTAGCACGTGCTGGGTATAGTTGTGTAGTGGGTGCTGTATAGTTGTGTAGCGGGTGCTGTAGCACGTGCTGTGTGTAGTTGTGTAGCGGGTGCTGGGTGTAGTTGTGTAGTTGTGTAGCGGGTGCTGGGTGTAGTTGTGTAGCGGGTGCTCACTAGTTCAGGACACGAGCGTCAGGATCTGTAAAGTCCGTGCCATGGAATGCGTGTGCACAAATTAGGGCTTTGTTTATTCTGTCATCCGAATTAGGGGAGCATCGTCTCAGGGTCACATTTATTTTTGTGTGCGTTTTTGTTGTCCTTTGTGTCGCCGTCAAAGGGCTTTGAGCCACTACCTGTACAGCCAGACTGCAGCGTTATCGTTGCTTGATATTGAATACTTCATTTGTATTTGCCGCTTTGAGTACACCACTCAAAAAACTGTTTCTCAGGATGACGTCATGTTTGTTCCGGCACTGCAAGCCGTCAACGAGGTTTGACCTACTGCCTGTACGGGCTGCTACTGCTTACTTCTTCAGATGAGAGTATACAGCGAGCACGCATGCATTCTATCTAAAAGATCCTGACGCTCATGTCCTAGACGGTTACAAAACATTATTATGCAACAAGCACTACGTCTTATTCCTCCTAGTCCTGAACAGGGGCTGCTCTGCGCGGCTGACACACATTCCTCTGATAAGACAACTCCAATTCCCTCTCTCACTCTCTCTCTCCCTTTCTCTCTCTCTCCCACCCCTTTCATTTCCGTCCTCTTTCCATATTCTTATTCCGCTCTTCCCCTCTCCTCCATCCCTCACTCCCATTTCAACTTTGCGCTCTCTCCTTGAATTATCTTGAGGCAGACCATCCATTTCCTTGGACATCCTGAACAAGCAAACTAGAGACGCCTTTAAAGCCAAGACTAACCTAGGTCAAAGTGCCAGACCCACAGACGACGGACCTCTCGACCTTATCGCGCTCTTTCTCTCTCCAGCCTCAAAGACTGATGAACTAGTATTTACTTTGACGTTAGATGATCTGACCATAAATGGATTGAACTGATGGAATAATTAAAAATATATATATAGCTCAAAGAGCTGCTCAAAGCGCCAACTTGCTGTCTGACACGCTGTGCCTAACGCTACAGACAACTGAGCAAGGATAAACGGACCAAGGAGAATAGGAGCTTAATTGCTTGCTGGGCTGTGTTTATGTACCTGCATGCCACCCATTAAGGACATGAACATCGGTATCTTTAAAATCCAAGACTATGCAGTCACAAAAGACTAAACCTCGGTTTACACTCTCGCATGACCGTACGGACCCTGCGCTGTTTCATCATTAGGGTCGGTCACGTTATCTTTAGGTCGGACTGTCGGCATGTTTACCCGTTAATACCCCTCCCCCCTACCTCCCCTCCTCTCTCTCTCTCTCCCTCTCTCTCTCTCTCTCTCTCTCTCTCTCTCTCTCTCTCTCTCTCTCTCTCTCTCTGTCTGTTCGCATAGTCTTCCATTGTTTAGTCTTAAATTTTTTACCTCGGCTAACGCGTGCGTAGTTGGATTATATTTCCTCTCTTCTGATCCACGGACGGAATTTCCTACCACGGAAGCGTGATACGATCTTCCCAAGTTCTCTGCCTAACTGGATTGTGTCTTTTTATTTCCGCCAGATCTAATATTTCCGCTAACATATTGACCAATCAAAACGCGTTGATTGAATACACACCTTTAAAATGTCGACACCCACGATAGTGCACGTTTCCTCAACATTTTGAAGGATGAAACTCCGCAATGTTCGTGTCCTATGATCTGTGCTATAATACACTGTTCTTCCCGCTGCTGCAGCAGTCGTACTTACGAGAACTGTCCTTTCTTGTGATGCCGTCGACGTTTTCGACATGATTGTGATTTTTCTGGGAATCCCGTAAATTGCTTCATCGTTTGTGAACACGCAAGCAGATAAAATGGACATCGGGGCATAAAATAACTAGTTTTAGGCTGTGTTTCTGTGTCTCCGCGCTACTGCTGTCACCCACCTTCACTCCTTTTAGCTTTTCCGGGTGACCGACAGCCTGATACAGTGTGATAATCTCCATCCATTTGGTGCACAAATTAGCGCAAGGAGCAATTGCAAAACCATGCTGTTAGCTGCAAAGTTTTAGGTCTATTATCATAGTTCCGGAAACAAATCACACAATCCAAAATAGGCAAAGAAGTTCGAGCCCTCAAACCGGAGTGACATCATCAATGTTCCTATTATCTTAGTTGGGCTGGGAGCGACTGGGAGCATTCTGATTGGTCGACGCATTACAAAATTCGACGCATGCGCACAGTGCTATTGTAGTCTTAGTAAGGGTTAGGGTTAGAGTAAGGGAAAGGGAAAGGGTTGGGGTTTAAGTTAAGGTTATGGTTAGGGTTAGGGTTACGACGCCTAAAAACATCGTGAAAAAGCCCGCCCGACTTGACCTGGCGCATGCGCAAATGCGCCCGGCTTAAGTAAGGTACCCGGAACTTTGACGATGTTACACCGGGTGCCGTGGGGGACTGGCCTCTCTTAAATGGGAAGGACTCTGAGAAAAAATAATTAGCAAGCGCGGATCAGAGTATGAACGGCCTTGAAAGCTTCTGTAAACGATGTAGATGGAAGCCGTACTTTTGACTTTTTGAACTGAAGAAGGTTGCCTGCAGGAAGAAGTAATCATCCTATTGGAAAATCCGTCTTGTGAATAGTAACAACGTTTCTGACAAAATATCATACTGTGACAAGTGACAAAGTCGATCTAAATTCTACCAATCGTGTCAATGAATGTCGCTGTCTCTCTGTCTGTCTATCTCTCTCATCTTATTACAATTTAATAATTAAACAGCGAGCATATTCACCATCCTCAGCCTAAAATATAGAACAATCAATTGGATCAAGATAATCAATCACAAAGATAATGAGTAAATGAGTGACGAAGATTACATTACATTACATGATTATTGCTTTAGGTCCAGCGGACTCTTCCGAGCCAAATCAGGACCAGTAGAGCCGAATCAGGACCACAAAATCAAGACCACAACTTCGCTGAAAGAGGACTCGCCCCTGATCCGCATAAAAGATCTGCCGAAACAACCCTAGTGGTAACACTGAAGGCACTCCACCAGCCGGTCACTTTACAATAAAGACATCCCACGCAGGAGACGCTGAAGCTAAACTCTAATTTATCGAACCCCTGTTTACACAAACAAAATAGAATATAAACATCATTATAAAATATCAACAAAACACATACATATAAAATGCCGACATTGCCAAAAAATAACGTCATAGGAAGCCCCAATTTTTCCAAGCTGATCCAACAGACCTCACACACAAATGAGGAGTTTTGTCCCGGAAGAGTTTTTAAGAAAAAAGGTAGGTGACTGGTCTGGCCAAGAAGAAGATAGTATATAGTAGATTGATAGAACAGAGTAGGAATGAGAGAGAAAAAAGGAGAAAGACAGCGACAGTGGGAATTTAAAGCACTAAATTTCCAGGTCAGGTCAGGATTAAATTAACGCCCCCAACACCAAAGCATATAGGGGACGAGCTAAATTTCCAGAAAGTGGGGATACTATTTATACTGAAACCCCCGGCACCCAAACGGGGGTAGTGACGAAGATAATACTGAGCAGTTAGCATCACATCAGTACAAGGATAATTTAGCATCACTTCCACTAAAGTAGACACCAGGACAATTACAAAGCTTACGCCAAGCTTAGTGCGATATCGCAGCAGTATTTCATAAAGCTGCGTACACTATGTGTCCGTTTAGTTCTATGACCCCAATACAATCACGAGAGAGAGAGAGAGAGTCAATCAATAGCACCGCAGGAGACCGGAGGGAAAATCTGTCAGCCGTGAAAAGCTGTCCTCAAGGTAATTATTCCACAACAGTGCGGAGGACGACAAGATCCTTCGACAGTCCCGGAATCTGAATTACGAATCCACCCCAATGACGGTTACGCGCGTACATAGTCTTTCTGGTGATTACGCTCTGAACGTTTTCTCTCTTTAGGATAAAGCGCTATACAAAACCTTCATGATGATGATGGCTTGATGATGATGATGATGATGATGATGATGATGATGATGATGATGATGATGATGATGTTGATGATATTACTATTATTATTATCATATATGTTAGCTGAAATCAGCCCACGATAATGTTTTAAATCGTCAACTCGTTATTGTTACACCAAACAGAAAAAACTATATTCTTCTTCTTCAGTAAAACTTATGTCAATCCGATGAATACAATTTCTTCTTCTTCTTCTTCTTCTTCTTCTTCTTCTTCTTCTTCTTCTTCTTCTTCTTCTTCTTCTTCTTCTTCTTCTTCTTCTTCTTCTTCTTCTTCTTTTCTTCTTCCAATATATAATTATACTTTAGCTCAAATAAGTCCATCCTAAGGTCCTGATTCTTTTGAGCGCTTTGAGCCTGGTTAGAGGGAATAGCTCTATATTATTAAAATAAATCTGTATTATTATGTTTATTATCATGATGATGATGATGGTATTATTATTATTATTATTATTATTATTATTATTATTATTATTATTATTATTATTATTATTATTATTATTATTATTTTGTTATTTTGTTATTATCTCACAATACAAAACAAATTCATCAACTATTATTATTATTACACAATGCAAAACTGAAAACCTGTGCATGTTATTCATATTATTGTTATTATTATTACTGTTGCCATCATTCTATAGGCGGTGTTTATTCCATCACACTTCACTTACAAAAGGAAACAAGCAACTAAACAACCACACACACACCAACACGCACGCACACACACACAAACAAACAAACCAACAACAAACAAACACAGAACTCATTACTTCACGGGACAAACTTACTGCAAAGTGTCTTCACACCACACCCTGTCGGCATAACTAGTTGTGGCACTATAAGACTATATAACTACTAAGCAGATTAAGCAACACATTCATCAGTCCATATTATACCATTTAACGGTAGCCTAACGATTATGTCACAACACAAACTGGACAACTGTCAATGTTTTCTTTAACCAACCCCCTTCCCACCCACCGCTCCTCGACTCTACCACCACTCCAACTCCATCTTCAATCACACTCCACTTAAAAAATACCCCACCTCCCCCTCCGAAAAAAAAACACACAAAAAACAACAACCTCTCAACTGACCACTGATAGTTTTCCAAATTACAGTGAAATAATCCAAAATGCTCCCTTGATGGGTCATATTACTCCAACTTACGGTGAGATACTCCACACACACAGACATTACTTTGCCTCGCAGGCTGTGTCAACAACACAAATTATATGGTGCATGGACACAATCACAAATCACACTCCACTTTCAAGAAAAGTTCATCGCCTGCGCAGATCAGCCAAACATCCCCTTGGACCTGAACCCGGAGGCTGACAAGTATACAGCAGAACAGCACAGTACAATACATCATTGTAGATTGCTACAGATTACAATTCAAGTCCACGGCTACTGTTCAGCAGCGCCGTATTACGACCAGCAAACACTCCCTCAATACAGTAAGGGATTTGAGACACTCGCCTCCGTGTGCCTTGGTTCAGATTCGATCAATGGAATCTCCTATAGCATGGAGAGCGACACACGAAATCATAATAAAGCTGGCAAGTAATATATAACATGACACGGCCATACAACAACATCAGCGAACGATGGGGGTAAGGGAGAGAAAGAAGAGAGGGAGGGGGAGGGAGGAAGGGATAAAAGGAGAGAGAGAAAGGAAGAAAGAGAGAGAGAGAGAGAGAGAGAGAGAGAGAGAGAGAGAGAGAGAGAGAGAGAGAGAGAGAGAGAGAGAGCAAACTGAGGCTGACAAAAAAATCAAGCTGTATTAGACAAATGTCTTGACATCCAAAGTGGCAGGTTAAAATGCAAGTCACCAAGCAATGTATGCGATGATCTAAATAACAAAGGATTTTAAATGCGGGAATATAATAGTTCTTAATTCCCATCCTCCTTCTCTTCCATCATATTACATCTCCTTCTTATCTTCTTCTTCTTCCGCATCTTTTATTTTTTTACTCTCTCTCCCCCTAACTCTCTCTTTTCCTCTCTCTGTTTCTCTTTCTTTGTCTATCTCCATCCTTCTCTCTACCCATTTCTCTTTCCCTCCCTCCCCTCCTCCCTTCCCTCTCTCCCGCGCTCTCTCCCCCTCGATCCCTCTCTCTCCCTCCTCCCCCTCCTCCCCCTCTTTCTCTCCCTCTCTTCTCTCCGTCCCTCCCTCTTTCTCTCTCTCTCTCTCACTCTCTCACTCTCTCTCTCTTTTTTCTCTCTCTTTCTTTTTTTTTTTTTTCTCTCATCAACCAAGACTACACCGGCGGGTAAAATGGAAGAAAACTCGTCTTCAGACTGGCTCAGAAACAATTTTCCGTAACCTAGGCAACAAATCGGAAAAAAAGAAAAGCAGTCAAAAAATGTAAATGACAACGCCAAAAGATCTTAAACCCTAGACTCCCCCTTCTTCTCCACCCCCTCCCCATCTCCTTTCCAACCTCCCTTCACCTCACCCTCGCCTCTCACTCCAAACCCCTTTTAGGGGTAAATCCGTCTAACGTTCAGCCTGGTAATGTTGGACCACTTTTGCACTCTTCGGTATTTTTTTTGGGATTCAAACAGTCGTAATTTCATATCACATTAAAATAACCGATTTCTTGTACGTTATTCGTCCCTGTCTCTACTTTTAGAACGCCCACTTACTCATTTCCGCAACGACAACAAAAAAAAGTCCAATACAAAAGGGATAAAAATAATACTTCCCCCCAGCTATCGTTCGGAAACTAAAAATCGCTTGCGCTGCCACATATTTATAAAAATTGTTCCTTGTTTGATACACCATAAAATGGTCAAACTATAACCGAAGACAACAACAAATATATGGTTACTATAAAGTACTAAACCTCGCCCTTAGCAATGGATCGTAATTATACAACAGAGCAACTGGAACAAAAATAACGATTGATTTTTTGGTTTTTAATAAAACAAATATTCGGTTGAACTAAAAAAGAGACCGAAGAAGCAGCAAGACGAGGAACAAGGGGAGGAGGAGAAGAAGGCGGCTGCACTTGTAAAAGTTGGACGAAAGTGGAAAATGGGGAGAGGGGCCCGGGGGGGGGGGGGAGTTGTGTGTGTGTGCTCGCGCACGCCTGTGTGTATGTGTGAGTGTGCATGCGTGCGCATGTGTATGTATGTGGAGGAAGTTTTGTCAATGCGATGGTAATGTGTTGTATGCGTGTTTGATTCCAGTCCGTGTCTTTGATTAACAGCTGTCAGGCAGCGCAAATCGGCTTAGCTTTACGCGGCAACGGTCAACGACTGGCGAGATGGCTGCGTACGCATCTGCACTGATTTATGGAGACGTACGTAGGCTAAGGAGGGAAGGGGGGAGGGGAGAAGGGGGGAGTGGTAGGGGGAGAACATATTAATTATGCATAGATCATCCTCGCAATCTTCTTCTTATTACTGTCACCTGCCTCGTTACAGACACACAGTAGTATAGCACAAATTGCGAAAGATGTTGAAGTGCCGCTTCCTTGTGGTACATCGCATTACTGCCTCGTACCTCGCCACAGACGCACAATAATATGGCACAAACTGCTAAGGATGTTAAAGTGCCGCTATCTTGCGCTGCAAACAACTGTATCTACTATGCACATTTTCGTGGTGGTGCTATTGTCACAATCAACCTTGATGCTGGTCATAGGCACATGCTGTTCATAGGCACATACATCAATGAATGTGTCGCTTTGGATAATCTTTTTTTTTTCTCCCCGCTGGAGCGACACTCACTATGAATGTGAAAGAAAAAGTCTTCGGCACGTGTGATCTTGGGTCCCGTTAACACTGTAACAAGGGTTTAATAACGGTTTGTCTATTTTTTCCTGACCACGATTGTGATCACCTGGCAGTTTTCACTGTCACTATATATCATATCCTATCCTATCCTATCCCATAACTCGGAGGTCGTAGGGGCACCACTGATGATCGTTTAACCAGCGTACTCCATCTTTTCCTGTCCCCAGCAACCGTGATTGTTTCGCTCAGTGTCAAACCAGTCCATTCTTCAATGTTGTCCTCCCACCTCTTTTTCGGTCTCCCTCTTCTTCTACCTCCTTGCACTGTGCCTTGCAGGATGGTCTTTGCAAGACCTGATGCTCTGGTAGCGTGGTCATACCATCGGAGATTCCATTTCTTATTCTTGTAACTGTAGATTATAGTCACACGACACCGAAGCGTATAGGCGACTACTGGTCACATTATTCTGACACCAGCGAACCAGTTGATGGTAAGGGGAAAATAATATGGTCACACATTGGCCAATCCGGGATTCGAACCAGGTACATTTCGGTTACTAGTAAGACGCTCTACCAACTGAGCTACCCGGCCCCACCCATTTCATATCTTACACAAGCACTCTATATCCTATCCTATCCTGTCCCGTAACTCGGAGGTCGTAGGGGCACCACAGATGATCGTTTAACCAGCATACTCCATCTTTCTCTGTCCTCAGCAACCCTGAAGGCTTCGCTCAGAGTGAAACCAGTCCATTCTCGGATGTTGTCCTCCCACCTCTTTTTCGGTGTCCCTCTTCTTCTGCCTCCTTGCACTGTGCCTTGCAGAATGGTCTTTGCAAGGCCTGATGATCTGGTGACGTGGCCATACCATCAGAGTTTACTTTTTTTTTCACCACTGTGAGCAGGTCATCGTGTTGTCCAATGGCTTGTGTGATGGTCAGTCGGACTTCGTCGTTGGTGATGTGCTGGTATAGGAAATGCCCAGAAGTCTTCTGTAGCACCTCATCTCCATGCTTTGTATTCTTCGTTGGAGATCTGCTGTGAGGGACCATGTTTCGCAGGCATATATAACACTATATATAAAACACTATATATAACACTATATATAACACTATATATAACAAAATGTAAACCTAGCGGACGTCCATTAGTTAAGACGAAGGACTTGCTCGAGATTGGCAATAAAAAATATGACATAAGCACAAGAATGGAGGTGGGTAGGTGGGAGGGAGGGGTAATAAGAGAGAGTACAGGTGAAAAAAGGGGTGGGGGGTGGGGAGGTCCAAAGAGGTTGGAAGTTGGCAGTGGGTGGGTGAGATGCGGCACTAAATAAATATATTGAAGTTTGGAATGCAACACATTACCGCAGAAATGCTATATCATATTACATAAGATGATAGCATAATGGGAAAGAGTAAGGAAGGATATGGGAGTACAAAGAAGGGCCTGGGGATTGGTGTGGGTGGGTGGAATTCTGGACAACAGCATAATATTAAAGCGTTAAGACAGAGGCGCGTGACGGAGCAAGTCCGTAGGGCTATTGAGCTCGCAAAATCAATAATTTTTCCATCATAAAAAAAGTGGGGATCGAAGCAACAGTGATGACTGTTACAAGGCATGAGGAGTCTCTCTCGCTCTCTCTCTCTCTCTCTCTCTCTCTCTCTCTCTCTCTCTCTCTCTCTCTCTCTCTTTCTCTTCTAGACTGTTATAACTTAACTCACTAAGCATGTTTGGGGACTGAAAAAATGGCGCTATGGAAGATTAAATCATTCTCTTTCTGCTGCTCATCATCATCATCATCATCATCATCATCATCATCATCATCATCATCATCATCATCATCATCATCATCATCATTATCATCATCATCATCATCATCATCATCATCATCATCATCATCATCATCATCATCATCATCATCATCATCATCATCATCATCATCATCATCTGACGTCGACTGGTGTATGAGTGTTTACTGGAGTCTTTCATCTGGACTTTTAACGTGTGACCGAGACAAAACGGAGGAAGTGAACCAATGGTTAAAGACTCGCAATTAAGAATCAAACTCGTAGTCCTGCCTGCCAATGGAGCACGCACTGTGCCCACTGAGCCATTGTCCTCTTAAAACTATTAGTCTACACGACGTAATTAAGAACGCCACTGTGCATTCCAAAATCAAAAATACTCGGCATACTTGTAGGTTTTCTTAGTATCACCTTGAGCCAATTACGCTGTTTAGTGCTACAACACTTGACAATATTACTATGTATTACAATATCGCTAAAGATTTCCAAATCAATACATCATCATAAGATTATAGAAGCTTATGACTATATTTACCCTACATCCCCGAATCAATCTGTCATCATCTATTGACAACAGCTGACAACATCGATGCAAGCGTGGGTTGTTTGGAAGCAACCTAATGGTTGCTTATATCCCCAGATGCTCCCTCCTTCCTCCCCAACCACGCTCCTCCTTACACCTTCCTTATTCTCACCCCTTCCCCCCACCACCCATTCAATGACACGCGTGTCTTAGAGAATCTGCATGCGTGTGGTCAGCTTAAGTGTATTGATATGATGAAACGTAGAAAAAATACGCGGAAATAATAAAACTTGAACTGAAGAATCTGTATTCGCCGTCATCGTCAGTAGTAGTGACCCTGACATCATCACCATCATCAGCATCAGCGGCAACAGCAACAGCAGCAGCAGCAGCAGCAGTACCACCACCACCACCCACCAGCAGCAAGAACGATACAATAATTAAATAATGACGACAAACAAATGTATTAATCTACCCAAGTTTTATACAGGGCTCTGACAAACAGACCAAACATGTCAAAAACAAAAACCTCGGTTAAACCAACAGAAAAAAAGAAAAAAGTAAGAAAAGAACAGATTAAAAAAAACGATGAATAAAAAGAACAGACAAAATATGAATACAAGGTGAGCAAATGTACAAATGACAAATATTAAAAAGATGACAAACAAAGGAAGCAAGAAGGTTTAGACTGAAACAGTGAACAGAAAAAAGCAGAGTCAAACAATCAAGCAAAGAAACAAAGAAATATAGGCGTCATCAAAATGATGGATAAAAAGAACAGTCAAAATAAAAGAAAAGCAAAGAAACCGAGCAGACGAACAAAGAATAACAAACAAAACAAAGCAATCAGACAGATATATCGACACAGCAAATGTAAGCTATACTATTAGAGAAAATAATAATAATAATAATAATAATAATAATAATAATAATAATAATAATAATAATAATAATAATAATAATAATAATAATAATAATAATAATAATAACCATCATCATCATCATCAAGAAGAAGAAGAAGAAGAAGAAGAAGAAGAAGAAGAAGAAAATCGAACTTCATGACATCACCGGCACGAAAACACTGGCCTTGAAACTGTGCAGTGACTTACCTGAAACAGAAAGAAAACAATAATAACATTCAATGACTGATTTAGCAAATCAATAAATAAAACAATGAATGAATCAATCAATCAATCAATAACAAATAATTGATAAAATCGATCGGTGAAATTAACCGATCGAAATATTAATGAACTCTCAAACATTTACATTAAATGTGATTGACGCCTGTGAAATTCTTTTTTCGAGGAATTAAGATGTGTTGCACTGTATGACGGTATCGTATCTGTGCATTTAACCAAGCAAACAAATGAACTCAACCAAGCGAACAAATGAACTCAATCAGTCAGTTACCTCAACAGCTAGCCATTTAAACCAAATCGATGTCAGATCAACAAAGGAGTATCAACACTACATAAACTTAGGTTATTCTCCTAACTCTAAACACCCAACTTTGGAACCGTGTCCTTTATTATAAAAACAAACAAAACAAAGTGAGGCTCCTAACCATCGGGAATGTAAAGGCAAAACAAGGGAGGCAGGGGAATGGGAATGGGAATGTGTACAACAACAACCAGAAGAAAACAAGAGACCTGGCATACAATATAAACGAGATCATAGTACATCATGAGCTGGCATTTCACACTATTAGCATACATAAACACGCAGAAAAACAAGAAGTCTTGGATAGATGGACAGCGTACTGCTCTGATCTTCACAACCATACACCAAACGGAGTTCCATCAGTTTTAGCATGTTCCCAGAACAGAGAAGATGAAGAAAAAAATCCACCCAATTCTCAGAGAACAAGTTGAGGCAGCAATGCAATCGCTAAGAAGGGGAATTCAGCGGGAGTGGACAACATACCCTCAACACTGCTTCAAGCAGACGGAGACGCGATGATTGACCCCCTCACCATTATCTGTAACAAGACCTGGCAGAGTGAGGAGTGGCCTACACCATGACCCAGTCGCTTGTCATCACTCTTCCCCAAAAGGGTAACCTTCAGGTGTGTGAAAATTACCGCAGCATCAGCCTCATCAACAATCTCAGCTAAAGTCCTCCTGAAAATAATACTCAACAGGTTGAAATCCCAAGCTGAACAAGTCATAGCTGAAGAAAAAGCAGGTTGGTTGGTTGTTTTATTTACGTCTTTTCCACCAAAGATGATAAGACAAAAATCAGAATAAGAAGAATAAGAAGAAAAAGCAGGATTCAGGGCAGGACGAAGTACTACTGAACAGATTTTCAACCTGAAAATAATCTGCAAAAAATACCTACAGCACCAACAACATCTCTATCATGTGTTTGTAGAATTCAAGAAAGCGTTTGACCGAGTCTGGCATGCAGCTCTGTGGGCAACCATGAGAGCGTACAGCATCATCCGTAAAATTATTAAAGTCATCAAAAGCCTGTATGACAAGCCTAACAGTGCAGTTTTCCACAAGAGCACCATCACTAGTTCAGAATATTAATCGGCGTGTGTCAAGGATGTCTACTCTCTCCAACACTCTTCAACATCTTTCTAGAGTGCATCATGCCAGTTGGCCTTGCAGATCTCGAAGGCACTATCAGCATAGGGGGTAGAAAAAAATCTCCAACCACCGTTTTGCGGATGACATTGATGGATTGGCTGGAGAGGAACAAGAACTTGAACAGCTGGTACAGAGGCTTGACACCATCTCCAGAGCCTATGGAATGTAAATAAGTGCAGAGAAGACCAAATTGATGGCCAACAACACCAATGGCATCAACATGGACATCAAAGTCCAAGGCCAATCCCTCAATACAGTGCATAGCTTCAAATATTTAGGAGCCATTATATCAGACAATGGGTCCCGACAGGAAGTCCTCTCCAGGATCGCACAAAACAACCTCTGCCCTGACAAGGTCGAAGCCCATTTGGAAAGACAAGACCATTAGTCTACATTCCAAGGTAAGGCTGCTGCGCTCTCTTGTCATCTCCGTCTTCTTATACGCTTGCGTAACATGGACCCTCACAGCAAACTCACGACGAAGAATACAAAGCATGAAGATATGGTGCTACAGAACATTTCTGGGCATTTCCTTTACTCAGCACATTACCAATGACAAATCCCGAAACACCATCACACAAGCTATTGGACAACACGATGACATGCTCACAGAAACGGAAACTCCGATGGTGTGGTCACGTCGCCAGAGCATCAGGCCTTGCAAAGACCATCCTGCAAGGCACAGTGCAAGAAGGCAGAAGAAGAGGGAGACAGAAAAAGAGGTGGGAGGAAAACATTCGAGAATAGACTGGCTCGACACTGTGCGAAGCCATGAGGGTTGCTGAGGACAGAGAAAGATGGAGTACGCTGGTTAAAAGATCATCTGTGGTGCCCCAACGACTTTCGTGTTACAGGATAGGATAGGAGTAGGATAAACACGCTGATACCAAGGACTCAATCATGCGTTCGGCAGCATCCATAGAACACACACATACACACACAACACACACACACACACACACACATAATCTAACCCACCCATTCACACAACACAATGGAAGGAAACATGCACACACACACGCACATACAATCATCACTAAAACAAACTAAAAAGAAAGACAGAGATTACTCTTATATAGCGCACTTACAAGCTCAGAGAGCTTCTCAAAGCGCTGGCCACTACTATCCAGCAATCACAAAATAGTTTGCTGAAGTCAGGATTCGAACCCACGTCGCCCGAGACGCGCGTACACAAGTCGAGCGCTCTGACCACTGTAAACTAGAACAAATGTCCGTATCAAATTAACCAAGAAACAAACCAAACAAGATAATAAAATTTCTCTCTCTCTCTCTCTCTCTCTCTCTCTCTCTCTCTCTCTCTCTCTCTCTCTCTCTCTCTCTCTCTCTCTCTCTCTCTCTCTCTCTCTCTTCCTCTCTCTCTCTCTCTCTCTCTCTCTCTCTCTCTCTCTCTCTCTCTCTCTCTCTCTCTCTCTCTCTCTCTCTCTGGGAGCAGCAATATATGGGAGGAAACTCACTCCAGGATAATGAACTGTGCGCGTTAATCGATACGAGGTTGTCTCGCTTGTTTCGTAACCCATCGAAGCGAGGAGTAGCAACCCCTCCAGAAGTGGATATTTAAAAGTAGAGACTTTTCTTTCTATCTGAATTGTCTAGCCAACCTAACAAACAACAAACTAGCAAGGTTTGAACCCAAAGCTTCGGGGGAAAAAAAGGTACTGAATACAGTCAATCTAAATTAAAAAAAAACTGAATTCTCCCACTTGTGTAATAGCGATCTTTCAGATCGCCGCTCTTTGAGTTCCATCGAAGAAAAAGCGCGTGATAGCATCCTTAATTATTATTATTATTATTATTATTATTATTATTATTATTATTATTATTATTATTATTATTATTATTAAACGAAATGAACCTATCCTATCCTATCTCATAACTCGGAGGTCGAAAGGGCACCACTGATGATCGTTTAACCAGCGTACTCCATCCTTCCCTGTCCTCAGCAACCCTGATTGTTTCGCTCAGTGTCAAACCAGTCCATTCTCGGATGTTGTCCTCCCACCTCTTTATCGGTCTTCCTCTTCTTCTACCTCCTTGCACTGTGCCTTGCATGATGGTCTTTGCAAGACCTGATGATCTGGTGACGTGGCCATACCATCGGAGTTTACGTTTTTTCACCACTGTGAGCAGGTCATCGTGTTGTCCAATGGCTTGTGTGAAGGTCTGTCGGACTTCGTCGTTGGTGATGTGCTGGGTATAGGAAATGCCCAGAAGTGTACCACCTCATCTCCATGCTTTGCATTGTTCGTTGGAGATCTGCTGCGAGGGTCCATGTTTTGCAAGCATATAAGAAGATGGAGATGACAAGGGAGCGCAGCAGCCTTACCTTGGAATGTAGACTGATGGTCCTGTCTTTCCAAATTGGCTTCAACCTCGCCAGGGCAGCAGTTGTTTGTGCGATCCTGGAGAGGACTTCCTGCCGGGACTCATTGTCTGATACAATGACTCCTAAATATTTGAAGCTATGCACTGTATTGAGGGATTGGCCTTGGACTTTGATGTCCGTGTTGATGCCATTGGTGTTGTTGGTCATCATTTTGGTCTTCTCTGCACTTATTTCCATTCCATAAGCTATGGAGGTGGTGTCAAGCCTCTGTACCAGCTGTTCAAGTTCTTGTTTCTCTCCAGCCAATCCATCAATGTCATCCGCAAAACGAAGGTTGGAGATTGCTCTTTCCCCTATGCTGACTGTGCCTTCGTGATCTGCAAGGAAATCTGACATGATGCGCTCTAGGAAGATGTTGAAGATTGTTGGAGAGAGTAGGTATCCCTGACGCACACCGATTGTTGCATCTTACATACTGATATAAAAAACAACAATTATTAAGTACGTACATAAATGGTGTGTGTGTGTGCGCGCGCGCAGCGTGTGTGTGTGTGTGTGTGTGTGTGTGTGTGTGTATGTTTGTTTATGCACGCGTAATGTTATGCTTGAGAAGACTAAAACCATTTTATCAATGAAAGTATTTTAAATAAAAAATCTTATCTGATCTGAACAGCAGCTAGATAAATTAGAGGTTTAAATCAGCTATTCGTTACATAGACCTGTTCATACCACTGCTCTCTAGACCTATTAATTTGCTTTTGTTTTCATCCAACGGTCTACACTTGTATAATTTCTGCTTCGTCTTCGCTCTTCTTCTAATCCATTGTTCACACGCATGCATATACGCTACACACTCCCCTCCCTCCACAATACTGTTATGCACAACCCCGAAGCTAATAACGTGCATCCATATTGAGTTCTCTCTCTCTCTCTCTCTCTCTCTCTCTCTCTCTCTCTCTCTCTCTCTCTCTCTCTCTCGATCTGGAACGAGCACAATTTAAAATAAGATTTGTTGTTTCAAGAGAAATAAATATTTGAGTTTTCAGGAACCCAAAATGGGAGGATCGCGTGGGGATATTAAACTGTCAATACAGAGCCTCCGGGGACGTGACAGCCTTCCCATTGACCTCCACCCACCCTCATCTCCAATCTCTCTCGTACACCATTTTTCCAAACCTCAGTACATCTCGCTTCCCCGCTACATCCTCACTGCACACGATTCTCTCTAATACGACGAACGCCTCTCTCTCTCTCTCTCTCTCTCTCTCTCTCTCTCTCTCTCTCTCTCTCTCTCTCTCTCTCTCTCTCTCTCTCTCTCTCTCTCTATCTCTCTCTCTCTCTCTCTCTTCCTCTCTCTCTCTCATAATAATTCTAATAACAATAATGGATGCAATACGCACCTTATTCCTAAATCAGACTCAAAGCGCGGCGATCTGTTACCAAAATAAACACTCACATGTTGCATGCACTCCTACATACATAACAAACACGCAGCGTAAACATGGGGTGTAAAGGCAATTCGCCATTAGAAGACGGAAAGAAAATAGAGTTTCATTGTTGAAAGTTAAGATAGACTGCATCCAATACTATTATTGAAAGGAGAGAAGAAACCGAAGTACCCGGAGAAAACTTTCGGTGACCTGAAAAGCCTCGTATCCAAGTCACATAAATTATCCCCTGCGGGAATCGAACCCCCGAACTCCGGCACAGAAAACCGACGACTAACCAACTGCGCCACTAGGCCGACCCCTCTGTCTGTCTGTCTCTGTCTCTCTCCCTCTCTCCCCTCTCCCTCAGAGAAAACCAATTTTCCAGACAAAACAACTTTAATACGCCGAGTAACAACAGACATCCCGAGTCGGCGCGGCCAGACTAGACAAGAGGATAATTATTCAGTCTGCTGTCCGAGACGGATAAACTTCTTGCATATCATAGCGTACTTACTTGTTCTGAAAACTGCTAAAGGCGCTTTCTGACAACAGAATCGACCCCAAGACGCAAATTTGCTGCTTCGTGCTCCCTGCCTGGAATTCAATCTTCTTTCTGAAGATTGACAGACACAAACAGTGATCGACAGTAATTGACAAAACGTCGCTCTAAAGTTCTCTGGTTTCTTACCTCCCTGGTCGTAGGTACAAGAGTAGCAGACCCTATCATCTCCATATGAGCAAGGAGGGCCCTGGCAAAGACGGCATGTAATAACTTCAACTAACACTAACTAAACTAAATTAAACAACATTAAATTAATCTAGTATATTACATTAATCATATCCTATCCTATCCCGTAACTCAAACCAGCGTACTCCATCTTTCTCTGTTCTCAGCAACCCTCATGGCTTCGTTCACTGTAAATCCAGTCCATTTTTGAATCTTGTCCTCCCATATCTTTTTCTGTCTCCCTCTTCTTCTGCCTCCTTGCACCGTGCCTTGCAGGATGGTTTTTGCAAGGCCTGGTGCTCTGGTGACGTGGTTTTATTTTTTCACCACTGTGAGCATTTTCATCGTGTTGCCCAATGGCTTGTGTGATGATCTGTCGGACTTCGTTGTTGGTGAAGTAATGATATTCCATTAAAGTAATCGAAAACAAAAATTTGTCAATGTAAATCAAGCAATAAACCCGACGACATATAATAACTTGAACCAAATTTACTAAACTTTACCAACTAGTAGTGTTAGTTAAAATATTCGAAAATAAATATTAAATAAATATATCGATATAAAGCACGGATTAAAACAATCCAAGCTACCCTAAACTAAAATAATCTACATTACCAATTTACTGAACAAAACTATCCTAAATTAAACTTTCACTAAACAAAACTAGCCTACCTAAACGTATTTCAACCGAACTCATTAAAACAATTCTAAGCTTCCGAATATTACACGTTAACTTTGATAACGTGTAATAACGGGAAGTTTTATATTTATAGTCAGACAGACAGACGCATAGATAGATAGATAGATAGATAGATAGATAGATAGATAGATAGATAGATAGATAGATAGATATAGGTATGTAGGTAGATAGATAGATAGATAGATAGATAGATAGATAGATAGATAGATAGATAGATAGATAGATAGATAGATAGATAGATAGATAGATAGATAGATAGATAGATAGATAGATAGATAGATAGATAGATAGATAGATAGATAGATAGATAGATAGATAGATAGATAGATAGATAGATAGATAGATAGATAGATAGATAGATAGACAGACACATTCCATTACATGCATTTTCGCGCTATCGTTTAATTAATTTATCGATGAATATTTTTTTTGGTTTGCGTCCTGAGCATGCTGCCAGCGTGGGGTTGTGTGCGTAAACAAGTCGACATCATCATCATCATCATCATCATCATCATCATCATCATCATCATCATCATCATCATTATCATTATCATCATCATCATCAGCAGCAGCAGCATCAGCAGCAGCAGCAGCAGCACCATCCACCCCCTCTCTTCCCCACCCCTCTACCACCCTGGACTCTTTTAAGTTGGACCTTCTGTGGTTCCAGACATCAAGTCTTAAACCCGTCAGTCATCAAGATCAGCAGACACCGTGCTTGACAGCAGCAAAGCAGGAAGACGAGCCCTATGTAGATTAAAAGTCTCAGCGCACCACAGCCGGTAAAGCGTTGGGCTCGTATGCTAGCGAAGGCGGAACTTTTTTGCCATGTTTATTCCCTGAAAACACACTATTTAGGCGTATTTTTGAAAACTCAACCACCTAATAAATAAAAGATAATATAGAAAAAAACCTATTTATCCTTTAACAATAATACAACGATCTTTCAAGAAATAAATAATAGAAAATACACTTATTCACTTTGGTAAGAAAATAGCACTCAAGTTTCCACACTGTACGCGAAAATCCAAAAGATTTTTGATATCCACAATATATTGTACATTCAAAACAAAACATGTCAGTTTTGCACTAATGATAAAAAATTAGGTCAGAATATGTTTCAAAATGTATATGAATGATGCTTGTAGATCAGAACACATAAAATTGTCATATTAGAACCTGCCATTTTAGAATTGAGGTAAAACATGTGCGACCCATGTACCCCCATGAAAATGACTCTCACACAAAAATACTAGGTTTTACAGTTAAATAATATATTTGTACAGTGAAATGGAAGTACCAACCAATTAGGAATTATTAGTTTTGTTCCCAATTGTACTCTACCTTTTGTAGTTGGGTTGCTTATAACGGACACTACTTATCTTCCTAAGTCGTGCTCCGCTAGCAACCATACAAACGAATCGCGCCTCCTATGACGCGCATCGCCGGCAATGAGTTAAAGATGGCGGGCACCATAGAGGTTTTCCCCGAACGCCACCCAACCTCCCCCATCTCCCGTCCGCCGGCACTGAATTAAAATGGCGGGTACTATGGAGGTTTTCCTCGAACGCTACACCCTCCCCCTCTCCCACTCCGAAATAATTAATCTTCCTTCCCATCAGGCGTTTTCGATGGGATATTGTTTTTATCGTTGTCCATCAGACGCCAAAGTAATACTGCCCCGACATATAATCTATTACTAATGTAGACTGAAGCATTAGAAAATGTTATATTTTGGGGGGTTACTTGAATTTTCAATGCTTCTCACTCTCGAAAAGCACGTTTCTATTTTTGGACAACAAGATGTCTGTCGTATTACATCTTTAAAAAGAAACAATCAAAACTAAAAATTTTTGGACGCTTGACACTAATAGTCTACACTTGATAGTTTCAATCAGTATATAAGTATTCACAATTTCGAGGGTTATAGCCAGGTATTGCCGCGAATATACGCACTTATTTGTGTTGGTTAGCTAATGGTTTTCCTGGGTAATTTCTGTCAAACTTCAGCAACGACCATAAAGAAGCTGCAACATTATTTCTCTTATAACCTTATCGAAAAGCTTTCACTAAATATTGCGGACTAAAATCTCTTCTATTAGCATGGTAGCGCGAGCGTTGTGGCCAAGTGGCCTAAGGCGGGACTAACTTGTCTTGTCCACAGGCCAGAAACCAATGGCGCCTGACAGGTGTGGATTCGATCCAGCATCTGGACGTTATGTTTCTCCGAATATTATTTACTTTCGACTCGGGCAACGTCTCGGGGGTTTTCTCCGGGTACTCCGGTTTGCTCCCCCCAGCAAAATTCCAATATCACAATTAATGTTAGGTAGGTTGGGTTTGGGCGCGCCACAGGCTGCGACTGCGCTTTCCCCAGGTTAGGCGGCCCAGAATTTCCCTATGGAAAGGGACACTAAAGTAAATAAAAAAATAAAATAAAAAAAGGTATCTAGTATAAAGTTTGAGAAAAAGTCCTATAACGCTCGTTTTATTTGGGCTAGCAGCAATGCCCTTAGCACCGTTTCAATCAGTCTGGCGGTTATTTCGGTTGGAACAGAGTGGGAAGAAGGTGAGTTTCACATTAAGAGGGGTCGACGGCAGGTCCATTTCATTAACTGTGGATAGTGCTGCGCTGTCGCTTCTATGCTTTCGCACAGAAAGTCGCCCACACGCCACCCTCAGACACGGAACAAAATAAATCAGTCTGCCGAGCAATGCACAACGAAGCAGCAAAATCCATGATTTGGTTCAGAGAAGAAGAAAAAGACGAGAAGGAATGGGGAGGAGAGGGAAGAGAAATTAAATTGCCTAAATGAGATAGAGAGAGAGAGAGAGAGAGAGAGAGAGAGAGAGAGAGAGAGAGAGAGAGAGAGAGAGAGAGAGAGAGAGAGAGAGAGAGAGAGAGAGAGGAAACGGTACACAGCGAGAGACGAAGACAGAGACACAGACAGCTAGAGAGAGAGACAGACAGCCACAGATAGAGAGACGCACACAGGGAGAGAGCGAGAGTTCGATAGGGAGAGAGAGAGAGGGACACACACACACACACACACACTCACACACACAGACAGCGAGAGTGCGATAGGGAGAGAGAGAGAGGGAGACACACACACGGAGCGAGAGAGAGACACGCACAGTGAGAGACAGACAGATGTACAGTAAGGAAGAGAAAGAGAAAGAACATCAAATAACGAGAAGATGGGGATGGAGAGTGTGACAGGTTTTGGGTTTGGGGGGTGGACGAAAATTGAAGAGATAAATATTGGAACAACGAGAAAGGAAAAGGGTGAATATAGGTCCGGGTTCGAACAAGGAGGCATCGGTTGTGTGATGGAGTCGGACAAGCGTCACCGGCTGTAATGGGAAAAGAGGCTTATTACGTTGGCTGATTTAGGAGAACGACCCCTCTGGGCCACCACTGTCGGAGCACTAAACTAGCCCAGTAAAGCTTTCCTGATATCCTTCCGTGATCAAAGCGCTCAGTGCAACAAAAAAAAATAAAAAAAATACACACATTTAAAAAAGGTCTTTAATGTCACATTACGAATAATGTTAGACAAAGATTCTCATAACTCATAACAATGCAACGCACCATATAATAATTTGTATTTACTTAATGTCAAATTGTTAAAAACAATGCAACACAATATAGTTATCCTTATAATCTATTGAATGTCACATTATGAATGATATTAATATAAAAACCATGTATACATTTTGTTTTTAATATTATTCTTTTTAAAATATTCCTTTTCTTGATTTCATTTTTTTAATCATAATAATTTTTTTTTGGGTGTGTGAATGCTTGAAAATAACGCTTTGAACTGAATTTTGGAATAAATTATAGGAAAAAGCGCTTTATTAATACCCTTATTATTATTTTTATGTTATGAAATGGGTACTAATTCCTATACAACACAACATAAGTATAATTATTACTGACCTTTAAGAAATTACAAAAATCTCTCATCGACATTAAAGGCATCTCATTGTTGTAGAACTTATAGATGTAACACACCACCCTTGCATACAATAAATGATTCGATGTGATTCATTTTCCACCAGTTTTCCAGTACTATGTTTGATTTCCAATGTTTCAGGATTAAAACGAATCGCATATAAATGTAATCTTTAACCATATCTTTAACTGTAAAAAAGTAATGTTAGAGAGCGCCAATTCTAACGCTTTGTTTACTTTACCATTGTAATTGCTCCTAATGAGACAAATCAAGTATTGTATTGTCTTGTAGTTTAGTGTAGCGTATGTACTGTGTTGCACATTTGGAGAAAAAGAGTTTAGCTTTCAAATTGGCATTGATACTACATTAAGCAATGATAAAGAGGGCTTACATTAAACAATCATAAAGTGCTATTACATTAAACAATAATAAAGGGGGCTTGCATTAAACAATGATAAAGTGCTATTACATTAAACAATGATAAAGTGCTATTACATTAAACAATGATAAAGTTCAATTACATTAAACAATGATAAAGTGGGCTTACAATAAACAAGAATAAAGTGCTATTACATTAAACAATGATAAAGTGGGTGTCGCAAACCTGGGTGTTACTGGGTGATCACTACTGATGAAGGACTACCTTGACTTTCATGACTTACCCCAGAACATGGTTTTATTTCAATAAAAAAACCTAAGGTACACCATTTCATTCCAACACTTCACAAACACATAACACGGTTTTCCAAGTTCGATTATTTTATTATATTCCGTTAATTTTTCTTCGAAATCGGAACGATAATTTGGCGATACTTTTTCGTCGTGGTTACCGAAAATAATGTTCGTTTGGTTTTTTACTTAGCTTTCTACTTTCGTCCTCGTTGAAATCGTTGTTAACAAATGAAGAAACCAGTCTTTAGATGAGTTGTAGAAAAGTTAATAGGAGCTGGAACTTGACGTCGATGTCGCCGTTAGATCTAAAGGCTGTCCATGACCCACCAGTGACTTCTGTAGCCCTCGTTAACGTACAGTTCCATCTTAGAATCAGTCACTCCGATCATAAGCAATACGTCAGTGAAGAATCCAGTGCCAGTCTCAAAGATGACATCGTCACGTAGATCCAAGACGATTCATACCACAGAATAAAAACACCTGCCGAACAAAACTAGTCTTAGATATTTGCATGAAAATTATTTCCATACAAACTTAAACTCCTTCAGGTCCGGCTCTGCTTGGAAAAACATGTTACGATTAATCAACACATCAGTCCCCTGAAAACCAACTGCATTCAGACGAACCAACTATCTTTCTCTGGAAAAGAAATGCATTCAAACAAACAAACTATTTTTCTCCTCTGGAAAACAAATGCATTCAATGAACAAACTATCTCACTACTCTGAAAAACAAATGCATTCAATGAACAAACTATTTTTCTCCTCTGAAAAATACATATATTCAATGAACAAATCATCACACGTATCAATCTTCTTGGGAAATTATCTGGAATGAAGAAAATCTAAATATTTACCCTACGGTGCCAGAATTTCAGCTAAAGCTGATCAAACGTCGAGGAACAACTATCTTCCTGGCCCAACCACATCTGACATCATTCAGCCTCCAGCTAAACTGTCGTTGGCACCCCACAGAATAAGTTGCCTCGCAGCTTGGGTAGAATCCTCCCTGTCCAGTCTAGATCTCTTTCCCAACTGATTGACAGTTTTCCTAACCGATTTTGCCTCAGTTTCATTTTACTAAGGTTACCAAACTTTTATCATTAAAACAACCAATGAAAATTTCCCAACGCAAACAAATGACCTATCACCTCAAATATTATATTTTATAAAATTAATAGCTCACAAACCTCTTTGCTTTTCCTCAAATTTTATTATTGGCATTAATCACAAACTTTCACACAAAAGAATCATCGATAAAAATCGTCCATTTTATTCTTTTCCAGGAATAAAAAAAATGGCGATTGACACGCAGCAAAATTGACGTCATATTTCTAAATCTAGCACAGGCACTCTATAAAACAATTTGCACTTGGAAAATAAAAATCCTCGCGAGCGTTTCGTTTCGCGACATTACGCCCCTCCTCTTGAGCTGAAACATCCATGTTTAAGCTATTCTTTTACAAGTGCAAGCGACTCAAATAGTCTGCGCCAACGTTGTCTTTCCCTTTGATAACTTTGACTGTGAAAGAATACTGTTGCAGCTGGAGAGCCCACCTCATCAGTCGACCATTCTCAGTCTTGGTTTTCTGCAAATATGTGAGTGGTTGGTGGTCTGTCTCCAAAGTGAAATGTGTTGAATACAGGTACTGTTCAAACTTCTTGACAGCCCATACCACTCCCAAACACTCCTTTACGATGGTCGAGTAG
The DNA here is from genome assembly GCA_036898135.1 of Oncomelania hupensis. NCBI lineage: Eukaryota > Metazoa > Mollusca > Gastropoda > Littorinimorpha > Pomatiopsidae > Oncomelania > Oncomelania hupensis. Next base: position 46,128,099 of record CM072516.1, read on the forward strand.
TTTTTCTCTGCACGGTTAAGCTTCTTGCTTGCATAGGCTACTGGCTGTAACCCTTGCCCTTGATCTTGCAGTAAAACTGCTCCCACTGCAACATCTGATGCGTCACTCCTCAGAGTAAATGGTTTGCTGACGTCAGGTAGCAATAACACTGGTTTGCTTACCAAGCAATCTTTGAGTTTAACGAATGCTGCTTCACATTTTTCATCCCAGGACACTTTTTCTGGTAGATCTTTCTTTGTCAAATCAGTCAACGGAGCGCTGATTTCCGCATAGTTGCTGATGTATTTCCTGTAGAACCCCACTAGTCCTAGGAATGCTCTGACTTCCTTCTTTGTGATCGGTCTGCTGGCTGACCTGATTTTCTCAGTTTTATCATCATCAGGCATGACTGTGCCTAATGCTCCCATCTCTTCATCACACACGTCGTTAACCACAACACCCACTTTCTCTTCACCTGTTTTTCTGACTACAGCATTTGGCTGTGCTCCACCCATTCTCGTCTGTTTCCCGTTACGTACGAACGGCGTATCGATAAACGGCATGTTTTCCATCGGGACCTTCCTCGTGGCTCCCTTCTGCGTGCTCCTCTGACACACGTCACATGACGCATAATAACGTTTAACGTCTCCACTGATACCCGGCCAATAAAAATCACGCCATACCCGGTCGCGAGTTCGACGTACTCCTTGATGTCCCGCCATCGGCGTATCATGAGCCAATTTGATCACATCTGATCGGTACCGTTCTGGCACTACCACTTGTCTACATGGTTTCCCCTTACTCATGTAAACTCTGTATAAAATGTCTCTCTTCCACTCGTAGTGGGTTTCTTGCTTGAGCGCTAGCTCTGCCCTTTCCCGAATTTTTACTAAAGTCGGGTCCGCCTTCTGTTCCTTAGATAGATCTTCAGGACGTACTTGCCCTAAGTCAATCTGTTTAGGAATCCATGGCTTGGCTTGTGCTTGTTGCTTCTCCTGCAACCTGGTTTGTACC
>CM072516.1:46129591-46167091 GCA_036898135.1 Oncomelania hupensis
TATGTGTGCATGTATGTATGTAATATATGTATGTAATATTATACCTATATAATAAACAACTGGGAAATGGCGCTAAAATGCTAATGTTCTATAATGTAATTGATTCGAACCAATTGAGATGAGGCGATTTGATGATATTATCCACCAAGCAGACATGCAATAATGACTTTAAAGTTTAAAGCTCTTCAACAGTGCCTTTAGTACACAAATGAACTTGTCTGTAAAATACGCTGCTGCCTTCGACGGTAACGCGCTAACAGTTGCCACTGACACATTGGTAGATTAATTATTATTATTATTATTATTATTATTATTATTATTATTATTATTATTATTATTATTTTTTTTTTTTTTTTTTTTTTTTTTTTTTTTAAATTATTAAAGTCATCTGCAACTGCTTCACTTCAATCATGGAGTCTCTGTGCCAGTCTGTGGGATTAAAAAACCAAGCATGCTGCAATATGATGATGATGAAGATGATCTGTTGTTTAAAGTCCTTCGATGTGTTAGACCTACTGTATATAGGACTGATCTTTTCTTATTACGGAAAGGTGCAGAGAAGAGGGACCTAGCCCAAAACACATATTACTTTTTGCTAAAAACTATAACACCAAGACATATACATATAAACAGTGAAACAGTCACACGTATATATGTATTCAGTTGATATTAAATTACATCACACTTACGTAATGTTATCATATAAGACGACGAGGGGGGGGGGAACTTCGAAAAGAAGACTAATATTGGTTCTAGAGCAGGGATACCCACACTTTTTCAAAATGCGATCTACTTATAAAATGACCAAGCCAAAATGATCTACCTACAATAAAAATACAAAACATATAAATATAATTATAGATAATAGGCTGACGTCAATTTTTTTTAATGCATCGCGATCTACTCACAGTACCTTCCCGATCGACCGGTCGATCGCGATCGACGTATTGGGCACCCTTGTTCTAGAGCATACACATGCCGGAACCTTCTTACAGTTCTTTGCTAAGGTCGGACAGATACAAATTAATTACCTGAATTAGTCTCCTTTGGTATAGTTTATCCTAAGTATGTTTTCTTTTATTAATTTATAAATGTTATATTCAATACAGACTGTCATTCTTCTTATACATACATACATACATACATACATACATACATACATACATACATACACACACGTTATTATATGTCAAATGAAAAATGTGCACTCCATGCCCAAGGGGCATCCAATTATGCCTCTCGACTTCATTATAGGACACTTACTCTGTCGGAAAATGAAAACAACTTAGGCCTACATTATTGATATTATACCTTACTAATTGGTTGTCGAGGGCAGGTCGTCAGCCGAGGTCAAGACCAGGGTGACAGTGGCTTTGGTCAACAATGAACATCTGGATGAGCAGAGAAATACGTATCTACACCAAGATAAAATGATGTCACAACGTGGACGGCGCTGAATACGTGACGCCACTTGACAACAGCAACAGACGGCCCGAAGTGGCGAACACTCTCCGCGGCTTCATCCCACATGTTTTCCCAAACGGCCCGAGAGGTTCAGGGATTAGATAGAATCCGTCGTGCAGTGCGTTTCCAGCAGCCTACATGATAGCGGTGTTGTTTTTTTCACCTGCAGATTTCGCCAGATGCATGAAATCACATTGAAACTTGCTCTTTCTAATCGTTTCAGGCCCTGTTAGATCTCTGGAACTCCGTATTGCCCCCACAGGTACACTGGGACTGACAAGATCTGGCGCTACCTCCCTTGATTTATGCACAGAACCTCGACAGATCTGACGTATTTAAGACAAGTGCTACAGCTCAAGTGCTGCAATATCGCCCCCTAGTGTCAATGACGTCTCAGTTTTCTGGAACCCCTATCAATTTCGTTTACACGTTTCCCAGTGCTGAGAGAGGCTGTTCTTTCGTAAAATAAACCCAAGATTTCTCACTCTATTTTGGAAACGGAGAGCTCATTGATTTCTCTCTCTCTTACTCTCTCTCTTTCTCTCTCTCTTTCTCTCTCTCTCCCTCTCTCTCTCTCTTCTACACCTTATTGTATTGGTCTGTATCTCTGTCCCTTTCTACCTTGTCTGTCTCTGTCTGTCTGTTTGTCTGTCTCTGTCTGTCCGTCTGTCTCTGTCTGTCCGGCCGTATGTCTCTGTCCGTCTATCTTCTCTCTCTGTCGGTCTCTCTGTTAGTCTGTCTGTCTGCACTCTCTCTCTCTCTCTCTCTCTCTCTCTCTCTCTCTCTCTCTCTCTCTCTCTCTCTCTCTCTCTCCCTCTCTCTCTGAAAGAATAAGAATAAGCATAAAAAGTATCATCCTCTTCTCTTTTCTCATCTATTATATAATATTTCTACTCCTCCCTCGCCCTCTCATCCTCTTTCTCGTCCTCCTCTTCCTTCTCCTTCTTCCTCAGCAACACAATAATAGGTGTCTTTTACTGTATTCTATATCTTTCTCCTCCTTCTTCTTCTCTTCCTCCTCCTCATTCTTCTTCTTCTTCTTCCTCCTCCTCCTCCTCATCGTTACCATCAAACAAGACAGGCGTCCCTTAGCGTTGTCCTTATCCTTCCCCTCCTCATCTTCTTTACTTTATGTCACATGCTCAATCTTCTCTTTTTCCTCCCCCTTGATCTTTAACAAAACTGCCATTTTGCTCTTTCCCCTCTATATTCTCCTCTCTCCTTCCTCTTTATTCACTTCATTAGCGAATTTTGGAGGAGTAGATCCTCTTAGCGCTAAACCATAAAGCCATGAAAACCGTTCTTCCACAACTCTAGCATCCCATGACATGAAATATTCATTAAATGTCTGCGCTGTAGGAATACGCACCAGCCGTATCAACAGCCAGGCTATTTACTTCGCATTTCTAGATATCCACTACCACACGCTCAGCAGACACACACACACACACACACGCTCAGCAGACACACACACACACGCATACACACTGTCACACGCACGGACACACATACACCCATACGCACATACACGCACGAACGCACGCGCGCACACACATACGCACATGCACAACGCACACACACGCAAACACACACACAGACACACACGCACAGCTGCACCGATCAGTTGAAAACCAAATGACAATAATTTTTATTTTGCAATCGGGGGATGGGGAGGGGAGGGAGTGAGTGGGAGGTGGGTCGGTGGAAAGAAGAGGGGTGAGATACATGTGATGGAGGAGGGGAGGGGATATCTCACAAATTAAGGAGAAACACGTCTCAACGACCGCTTTTGAAGGCAAGTTTCTCCACTGATTGAAAGCAAGTTTTTAACTGGGTGACGGCAAGTTTCAACTAGGCAAATTTTAATTGACTTTCAACTATGCAAGCATCAACTGACTTTCAACTACGCAGGTTTCAACTGGGTACGTGAGCCACGAAGTTCAGACTCATCAACGGTGTTGAAACGCTTTATACCTAGCGTGACATCGCATTGTCTTCAGGTCTTGCCCTTCTCTTTTGTGTATTGATCAAGTCAAGTCAAGTCAAGTCAATATATTCTTTATTCAATCAAAAAGGAAAATTTGTTTTGCCACCAGGATACTCACTGTATAAAAACACATTACATAGGCAAGATCATAAATAATTAATTATCAACAAAATAAACCTGTTGTGAGAATGATTTGTTAGTTACAAAATCATATCACATGTGCACTAATACACTAATACAGTTTAGCAGGAATTAAAATAATTTTAATAAAATAGACTTGAGTCTTATTTAAAATAATTGTATTAGTACTACATATATATAATGTATATATACACACATACATATACATACATATACACACATGCACACACACACCTATATATAAACATACACACATACATACACCTATACATACATATACATACACACCCATACACACACACACACACACACACACATACACACCCACGTACATATATGCATATACATATAATTATGCAAGTTAGCAGCACATTACATTGATAATTTAATTAGCGTAGACATTATTATTGTAATGGCTTGACTGTATAGTTGACTCTAGCTAGAGCGTGCAGTGGGGGCATTGTTAACGTCCGATGCGCCAGCCGGAGCCAGTGGCAGCATTCAGTCTACCCACCGCCATGGGAACAAAGCTGCGAGAGTACTTTGCCTTCTTGCATTTGATGGAGCGATACCGCCTGCCCGAGGGGAGCAGTTCAAACTCCGCGTGCAATGGGTGGGAGCTGTCAGCAGAGACCGCATGCGCCTTGCGGAGCAGGGCTTTGTCTGTTATCTCAGAGATGAGGGGGACGGGGAGGCCAATGATCTTTGAGGCCGTGTTTGAAATTTTGATCAACTTGTCTCTTTCAGTGACAGAGAGGGAGATTGATGATTCAATTGTCTGGATCTCACCGTCTAAAGAGGCCCGACTTTCAAACTCCATATCCAAGATTCCTTAAAAGGCCACAAGTCATTGTTTACTTTTGGCCAAAACGGGCTTTCCCTAAAATTGTCATTGTTATTGCACTAAACAATAATAAAGTGGGCTTTTGTTGCTCAAACCAGCATCTAAAGTTTGACTTTTCCATTTCGGGTCTGACTGCGAGTGATTTCCCCTGTTTTAATGGTACATCAATACCATGCACGCGTCTTGAAGATAACGTCTTCGGTGCCTGAGGTAGGGTAGGGTCTATTTTATCAACGTAAAAGGAAAAAAAAACTTACGAGCACTGTTTTGTACGGGTTCTGTCTCTTACCTGCTATTTAGGGCCACAATGTTGGCTAGCCCTTGCTTTTATTAATAGGAGAAAAAAAAACTACGGAATTTATTCATTTACAAAATTACTATCAACAGACTTTTTGTTTGTTTGTTTAAGATTTTTTTCGGTGGAGCGGGGAGGGTGGGGGTGGGGTGAGGAAGAAGAGGAAAAATGAAAGTAGAGAGGGAGTCGGAGATGTTTATAGACAAAAATCTCATTGTTTGACAAAAATGTTTGGGCTTGCTTCAGTTACCAGTGGCACCCCTTGGGGTCATGAGCAATCTTGCCACTGTAGATTGTTCTAACCTATAAAGGGTACAGTGAAAGCCCCAGTTGAAAACCTGTCTTGCCTTTGTAGGCATGACAAATTAACTGCGGCAACAGTTCCCCCCGTTGGAGTGCCGGGGGTTTCAGTATAAATAGTATCCCCACTTTCTGGAAATTTAGTGCTTTAAATTCCCACTGTCGCTGTCTTCCTCATTTGCTCTTTCCCATTCCCGATCTGTCCTACCACTCTGCTATACTATCTTCTTCTTCGCTAGATCAATGACCTACCTTTTTTCTTGAAAACTCTTCCTGGACAAGACTCCTTGTTTGTGTATGAGGTCTGTTGGATCAGCTTGGGAGTGTTGGACGCTTTCTGCCGGGTGGTCACTATGGCTTCCTATGAATGTACTATTTAGCACTATAGGCATTTTATATGTATGTTTTTTGTTGATGATATATAATGATGTTTGTATTCTATTTTGTTTTTGTAATCGGGGAGTTCGCGTAGTTGAGGTCAACCCTCAGCCGTCCCTCGCGTGGGATGTCTTTATTGTAAAGTGACTGGCCGGTGGAGGGCATTCAATTTTCCCACTGGGGTTGTTTCAACAGATCTTTTATGCGGATCGGGGGTTGTCCGGTCCTGATTTGGCTCGGAAGAGTCCGCTGGACCTAAAGCAACAATAAATCAATCAATCAATCATGTTACCAGTGGCACGCCAGTCAATTTGCAGCTACAGACGTTACACAATGCGTGACATGTTAATTCAAATTGGCGTGCCGGCATAGGATATAACTATTTTGGTTCGTCCATAGCACAATACAGCAAAAATGTGGATTTGGATAAACAAAATCGCATCCATTTTGATGAGAAATTGGTGTGTTGATGGGAAATTGTGGCGATGTTAATGGAAAATGGTGGACGATTTTGAAGAGAACTTTTGTTGATTGTGACGGGAAGTTTTGTCGACTTTGATGGAAAAATGCGTCGATTCTAATTAAAATTTGCTTCAATTTTGATAGAAAATGGCCTCGAAAATGGCATCAATTTTGATGGGAAATGAGCTATATGTTCCTATAAATACAAGTACTGAAACACGTGTTCCACATAACACCTGACATCCTATTGTACAGCGACAGCTAATTAACTTTGTAGATAAATACTTGCACATCACAGGGCTGGTAATTAGATGTTATCCTCCTCCCACACACCAAAGTGCCAATTCACGTCCTACACTTACAGACACCATCAGATATTTAATAATCGATGCCAAAATCGCGCAAAGATGGGAAACACGAAACCTAATCTATTTAAAATAATTTTTTCTTCGCTAGCTTGGATGAAGAAATATTATTAAAGCATTGCTGATGAACTTCAAGAAAGACTGTGACGTTATTGGTGGTGGTGGCGGTGTTGTTGCTGACGTTGTTGTTATGCTGTAGGAAGTGGGTGTGGGTGTTGCGAGAGGGTGGTTTCTCAACCGATCTGATTATTGAGCGCTCCAGTTACATTTTTAAACTTGGAAAACTATAAATATGGAAGTTAAAAACAAACATACAAGCAAATAAACAAAACACAATGAGATGCGATCTGGACATTTACACGTGGATAAATCTTGGTGTGTAACACGATGTAGGTAAAGTCATTGCATTCATTAATTAATTGGGATGAGAGTATTAACCGAGGTCTAGTTTGTGCGCGTCCGCATTCCATCGTACATACTGTAAAGATCCTGACGCTCATGTCCTAGGCGAGTATCATCCAGCGCTTTGCTTCAGACGGCTCGAGTGAGATGTTGTATCATCCAGCGCTTTGCTTCAGACAGCTTGAGTGAGATGTTGTATCATCCAGCGCTTTGCTTCAGACGGCTCGAGTGAGATGTTGTATCATCCAGCGCTTTGCTTCAGACGGCTCGAGTGAGATGTTGTATCATCCAGCGCTTTGCTTCAGACGGCTCGAGTGAGATGTTGTATCATCCAGCGCTTCGCTTCAGACAGCTTGAGTGAGATGTTGTATCATCCAGCGCTTTGCTTCAGACGGCTCGAGTGAGATGTTGTATCATCCAGCGCTTTGCTTCAGACGGCTCGAGTGAGATGTTGTATCATCCAGCGCTTTGCTTCAGACGGCTTGAGTGAGATGTTGTATCATCCAGCGCTTTGCTTCAGACGGCTTGAGTGAGACGTTGTATCATCCAGCGCTTTGCTTCAGACGGCTTGAGTGAGACGTTGTATCACCCAGCTCTTTGCTTCAGACGGCTTGAGTGAGACGTTGTATCAACCAGCGCTTTGCTTCAGACGGCTTGAGTGAGATGTTGTATCATCCAGCGCTTTGCTTCAGACGGCTCGTATGAGATGTTGTATCATCCAGCGCTTTGCTTCAGACAGCTTGAGTGAGATGTTGTATCATCCAGCGCTTTGCTTCAGACGGCTTGAGTGAGACGTTGTATCATCCAGCGCTTTGCTTCAGACGGCTTGAGTGAGACGTTGTATCATCTAGCGCTTTTCTTCAGACAGCTTGAGTGAGATGTTGTGTCATCCAGCGCTTTGATTCAGACGGCTTGAGTGAGATGTTGTGTCATCCAGCGCTTTGCTTTAGACGGCTTGAGTGAGACGTTGTTTCATCCAGCGCTTTGCTTCAGACGGCTTGAGTGAGATGTTGTGTCATCCAGCGCTTTGCTTCAGACGGCTTGAGTGAGATGTTGTGTCATCCAGCGCTTTGCTTCAGACGGCTTGAGTGAGATGTTGTATCATCCAGCGCTTTGCTTCAGACCGCTTGAGTGAGATGTTGTATCATCCAGCGCTTTGCTTCAGACGGCTTGAGTGAGATGTTGTGTCATCCAGCGCTTTGCTTCAGACGGCTTGAGTGAGATGTTGTGTCATCCAGCGCTTTGCTTCAGACGGCTTGAGTGAGATGTTGTGTCATCCAGCGCTTTGCTTCAGACGGCTTGAGTGAGATGTTGTGTCATCCAGCGCTTTGCTTCAGACGGCTTGAGTGAGATGTTGTATTATCCAGCGCTTTGCTTCAGACGGCTTGAGTGAGATGTTGTATTATCCAGCGCTTTGCTTCAGACGGCTTGAGTGAGATGTTGTATTATCCAGCGCTTTGCTTCAGACGGCTTGAGTGAGATGTTGTATCATCCAGCGCTTTGCTTCAGACAGCTTGAGTGAGATGTTGTATCATCCAGCGCTTTGCTTCAGACGGCTCGAGTGAGATGTTGTATCATCCAGCGCTTTGCTTCAGACGGCTTGAGTGAGATGTTGTATCATCCAGCGCTTTGCTTCAGACGGCTCGAGTGAGATATTGTATCATTCAGCGCTTTGCTTCAGACGGCTCGAGTGAGATGTATCATCCAGCGCTTTGCTTCAGACGGCTTGAGTGAGACGTTGTATTATCCAGCGCTTTTCTTCAGACAGCTTGAGTGAGATGTTGTGTCATCCAGCGCTTTGCTTTAGACGGCTTGAATGAGATGTTGTATCATCCAGCGCTTTGCTTCAGACGGCTTGAGTGAGATGTTGTATCATCCAGCGCTTTGCTTCAGACGGCTTGAGTGAGATGTATCATCCAGCGCTTTGTTTCAGACGGCTTGAGTGAGATGTTTTATCATCCAGCGCTTTGCTTCAGACGGCTTGAGTGAGATGTATCATCCAGCGCTTTGTTTCAGACGGCTTGAGTGAGATGTATCATCCAGCGCTTTGTTTCAGACGGCTTGAGTGAGATGTATCATCCAGCGCTTTGTTTCAGACGGCTTGAGTGAGATGTATCATCCAGCGCTTTGCTTCAGACGGCTTGAGTGAGATGTATCATCCAGCGCTTTGTTTCAGACGGCTTGAGTGAGATGTATCATCCAGCGCTTTGTTTCAGACGGCTTGAGTGAGATGTATCATCCAGCGCTTTGTTTCAGACGGCTTGAGTGAGATGTATCATCCAGCGCTTTGCTTCAGACGGCTTGAGTGAGATGTTGTATTATCCAGCGCTTTGCTTCAGACGGCTTGAGTGAGACGTTGTATCATCCAGCGCTTTGCTTCAGACGGCTTGAGTGAGACGTTGTATTATCCAGCGCTTTGCTTCAGACGGCTTGAGTGAGACGTTGTATTATCCAGCGCTTTGCTTCAGACGGCTTGAGTGAGACGTTGTATCATCCAGCGCTTTGCTTCAGACGGCTTGAGTGAGACGTTGTATCATCCAGCACTTTGCTTCAGACGGCTTGAGTGAGACGTTGTATCATCCAGCGCTTTGCTTCAGACGGCTTGAGTGAGACGTTGTATCATCCAGCGCTTTGCTTCAGACGGCTTGAGTGAGACGTTGTATCATCCAGCGCTTTGCTTCAGACGGCTCGAGTGAGACGTTGTATCATCCAGCGCTTTGCTTCAGACGGCTTGAGTGAGATGTTGTATCATCAAGCGCTTTGCTTCAGACGGCTTGAGTGAGATGTTGTATCATCAAGCGCTTTGCTTCAGACGGCTTGAGTGAGACGTTGTATCATCCAGCGCTTTGCTTCAGACGGCTTGAGTGAGACGTTGTATCATCCAGCGCTTTCCTTCAGACGGCTTGAGTGAGACGTTGTATCATCCAGCGCTTTGCTTCAGACGGCTCGAGTGAGACGTTGTATCATCCAGCGCTTTGCTTCAGACGGCTTGAGTGAGATGTTGTATCATCCAGCGCTTTGCTTCAGACGGCTTGAGTGAGACGTTGTATCATCCAGCGCTTTGCTTCAGACGGCTTGAGTGAGACGTTGTATCATCCAGCGCTTTGGGCAGCTCTTCAACCGGAAAGCGCTATATAACAACGAGTAAACAAAATATAATAAAATAACAACCAAAATCGTTTCGGCATAAAACTCATTGAAGAAGAACGTTCCGAAGCCTTTTAAAGTTCTGCTTCTTTGGACTAGAGCGCCATGTTTCTTTAACGTACTCTAAAGACGACACCGGGAGGATGCGGGATGAGGGAAAGAGAAGCAGCACATCGATTTAAGAAAAGTCATTAAAACAAAAAACGGCGACTTCCTTGCGGGATTGGAACCGAGTTCGTCAGCGGACGAGCTATTGACGCATGCTGCAAATACCTGTCACTGTTGACGTTCATTAGCTTCCGGGATATGAGGAACGGATGGTTTGGGTGGAAGAGATGAGAAACACGACGTGCAAGCTTCAGTGTATTTGTCATGTCATCCGTGGCAGAATTTTATCGAACAAAAAGCGACAGCCGAGGAAAAGATATTAAAAAAAACCGACAACAACAACAACAACAACAACAACAACAACAACAACAACAACAAAACTATTCACTCCAAAGTATTAAGCATTGCAGTTAGATGTAATGACAACATATCGATAGTACAACATCACTGTTGGTCCAACCTTCCAAACTGAATACAACGTCGAATGGCAAACTGATCGATAGAACAATGACAACTTTATCTAACGTGTGGTATGAAAAACAATGTATGAAACATGGAATATACAAAATAAAATATAAAAAATGAAAAGAAGGAAGACAAAGACTAGATCTCGGTTTATACTCTGATCCCAAGGAAGTATTTGGTCGGCAGTACCACAGCGCTTGCGAGGACATGTGAACACTAAATTACGCTTCAACCTGCCTTTGCAAATAACCTACGAAAGAGAGAGAATGACAGAGAGAGTGAGAGAAAAAAAAAGGTGGCAGACAGACAGATAGCAAAACACACAAACAGACGTGGAAAGAATTTGTGGAGATTATGATAGCAAAGACCATGTTCAAATGGGAACATCGATATGGTTCAAAAAGAAAACGTGTGTTGGGTAAAGTGAGCAGCGATGTCACATAGTTATTTTATTAACACTCCAAGCTTTGTAGAGCAAAATCCAGGGATGTTGACTTTTGCGGGACTTACGTCTTAGGTGTTCAGGACCCGAACCCGCCTTTCTCGACAATCTGCATACTGCGCTTCCTACCGCATCATAGCTCATTCAAGTCCATGACTGATGACTACCGCATGGGCCTAGGTTAGTTTATACTTGACGAACGGACTGACTTAAGCATATGCAAAACTGACGGGACCACACAATCAAACATCCCCCAGTTGTTGTTTTTTTGTATAAATATAGTATCCCCACTTCGTAGAAATTTAGTGCTTTAAATTACAACTGTTTCTGTCATTATCATAATGTTCTTCCTCTTTACTAGTATGTACTATGTTTTTAGCTAGACCAGTCACCTACCTTTTTTCTTGAGAACTATCCCCAAACTCCTCATTTTTGTTTGGGGTCTGTCGGGTCAGCTTAGGGATATTGGACGCTTTTTTCCAAATGGTCATTAGAACTTTCTATGGTATTATTACTTAGCAATGTAGGCATTTTATATGTATGAGTTTTATTAATATTTTATAATAATGTTTATATTTTTTCCTTTTTTTTTGTAAATGGAGGTTCGATAAATATGAGAAAAGCCTCAGCGTCTCCTGCATGGGATGCCTTTATTGTGAAGTGACCTGCTGATGAAGTGCCTTCAGTCTTACCACTAGGGTTGTTTCAGCAGATCTTTAATACGGATCAGGGGTGAGCCTTCTTTCAACTAAGTTGTGATCCTGATTCGGCTCTGTGCAGTCCGCTGGACCCTATAAACAATGATTAACTAACTAACTAACTAACTAACTAACTAACTAACTAACTAACTTACTAACTAACTAACTAAATAACTAACTAAATAACTATCATGACAAAACTCTAACGGACAACGCTTCTTCATTTGCTCCCAGAGCTGCAAGCCGCAGATCCAGTCGAATGCATTTGATGGAGGGATATCTACATAATAAACAGACGTCGGTTTTCGTTCTGTTCCGTAGTTTACAGGTAACACACCGCAGATCTGTTAGGTTGATAGAAAGTCCTTGTAATAATACCACCATCAAAGAAGATTAACAACGGCAATTATAACAGTTCCATGAAGTAATCTGATTAATTGCCTATCGACACGGAATCATACCACGGACTTTTTTTTCGAAAAGGACCAAATTTACAAAAGTACCTGAAGCATACTGTGATGTATTTAAAAAAAATTGTTGTAAGAAAATAACACTGTCTAATACAACACAACCTGCATCCTCACACCTGCACATCCACACATCCACACACACGCACACCCATCAATGATGCTAATATATACATGGAAATACTCCACTCACACGCACACACGTCAATGATACGTATATCTACATAGACATACTCCACACACACTCGCCACAACGACGATTAAAGATATACGTCGTCTAACATAAACTAGTGTGTGTATGAGAGAGAGAGAGAGAGAGAGAGAGAGAGAGAGAGAGAGAGAGAGAGAGAGAGGGAGAGAGAGAGAGAGAGAGAGAGACAGACAGAGAGACAGAGAGACAGAGACGAAAGAAATGTGTGTGTGTGTGTATGTGTGTGTGTGTTTGTGTGAGTACGGATGCATGTTTTTTTGTTTTGTTTTTATTCTGACAATGATCATGTTCAATAATCAGGCTTTTTTCAGCTAGCATTAGCAAAAATCTTTCATTTTTAAATGAATAACAAATGATATGTGTCACTCACAGTGTAATGAACGAGTACACAACAGCTATTTTCAGTGAGCGGTTAAACCACGTCGGTGAACACAGCCAACCCCAAAAGAATAGCAATTCCCAATCGATGCATCTCAAAAACACAAGTGACTGGTAAAGCCCGCAAAACATTACCCAAACAAACATCATTTTTATTAGCAACTAAACACAAGGTAACAATTTCAGGTTCTGATTGCCTGCAGTCCTAAACATTTTCGTTGAGCAGTTTAGCAGCGAGGTGCAAACATTCTGTCACATCATCGTGATTAGAAACTCCAGTCAAAATAATCAGCCTTAATCAGTGTGTGTACTCTTGACAAACACTGATACCACAACAGAAATGCGGGTGGGGATGGAAGAAGTTGAATTGGTGTGTTGAGGAGATGTCGCAGCCTATGAGTTTATTTGTGGCCTTGCAAAGGTTTCTACCGGGACCGTAGGGTTCGTGGGTGCGTGTTCAAAACAGTGCACGGGTGTATTATTTTGTCCACGTGTGTGATTCCTACGCCAACATGGCGGCCGTAAGTTCCTAACTGTTTTTTGCGGAGGAGAAATTTGCTGCTGAACAGATAGAAACATGACAAAAGCCAGAAGAACAATGATGACAAGATCAGGATCCACTATGGGAAAAACGATGACGCGCGACAAAGGAGAAGAAAGTGGGGAAGGAAAGAGGACAACACAAGAGAAAAGCAAGAGCGTGAGCACTGCACTTGTGACCAAAGACGCACAAACTCAAACCGAAAGGATTGATATACCAGCGTCTATCAATGATCTAAAATTGATGATCGTCTCACTGTCCGAACGATTACGTGCACTGGAAACATCCATAAAAGAGCAGTCAAGCGTTTCCAAGAAGGAAACCCAGGTACAGCGAGCTCGGGAAACGAAAGGCCTACCGGTTCTGTCATACGCGGGCGCGGTGAAACAAACCGATACTCGTTCTCGGCGACCTAGTGTTTTTGGCGTATCCAAAGCTCCTGAAAAAGACACCGAGCTTCGGATTACTGTTTCCAGACGAGAAGAGCAGGACAAGACGCAGAAACAGGGCCAAAAACAGCAGCGTGTACCGCAGAGCAAGCGGCTTTGAGCAGCTTGACCGCTGCGCGCGCGGTACGCAGCCGCTTGATCAAGCAGTTTGGAATTTTGCCAAGCGGCAGAAAGGGCATGCTAACTGACAAAGCAAATATGGCGGCGAGCAGCATGAACGTAGTGGGGTTTATGTGTTTGGATGGCAGTTACTACAACAGTTTAGTTTCTGAAGAAGAACTACAACCTCTGCTTAGTGGTAAGTATTATGAATTTCGTTTTTTTTACATAAATAAAATTATATATTATCAGCACTAGTTGTAAATCAATGAATTAAAATTAGCGAAGCACGTGCAGTGGTTAGGCAGAGTTAGGCCTACTCCTCTGACTGGAAATCTACTGAGCTAGTATTATTGAGTAAAGTTCCAGACTACGTAGGCTAATATTGCCTTAATAAAGATGATTATCACATTGTACATTTATTTTCTCAGCATGTAGGTTATAGAGTACAGACTAGTAAAAAGATCGTAACATTCATTGATTCACAAATTAATATAAATTAATATTGAGTAATGAATATTAACTTAACTTGTGATGGCATGAACTTGTTCCAAATTATAAATGAATATTATATTCAGTTATTGGAACAAGTTCATGCCATCATAAGATAAGATAACGATACTAGTCTAATCAATTTAAGAACCACCTTAAAAGTTGAACAGATTAAGTTTCTTCAGGACATCAAATATGATTTTGACTATTACAGTATTAGTAATTTATACCTTTCCGCCGTGCATTAAAACCCAACCAATAGACACATTTTTGAATAAGTGCAAGCTCACATTTGCAGTAGTAATTGTTTTTCTACAACAATAATTGATAATTGATAATTGATTTTTGCAGAACAGGCACACCTATTTTTGCCTTTCTTGGCAGAAAAAAAGGCGTCTGCGGCAGGCATTCATGCCCTCGCAGACGTCGTCGAATTTCATTTTGGCGGATACCAGGAAGAAGGTACCAACAATGTTATTGTTGGGCAATTGCTCGGCGCCCTCCCAGAGCCCCTACAACAACATGCTTCTGTAAGTTTTATATATATTTATATTTTTATATTTATAAATATATTTTTAATGATATGAATCTGGGGTGTTGAGTGTTGCTGATGATTGCCTGTGTTTACTATTAATCTAAGTTATGTTTGTTATGCAATATCTGACAATGTACATATAAACTATAATCCTAATGATAAAAAATTAAAATATATCTGTGATTTTTTTAAAAGTGTGATTCATAATACAATAATAGTAGGAAATAGGCCTACAGACTTGTGATATTTATCTGCTTTTCTGTTGTCTGTGCTGCTGAATAGTGGTGGTGATTTTCTGTGTTTAATCTTTTGTTTATGCAAAATATATGTATAAATTTTATTAGCATAGTCTACATAAATAATATTTGTAACTGAGCACTATAGAGATCTATGCCAGTTTTGTAGATAAAATATAAAGTTAGAAATATTTTAAAACATCAGAATAATTTTATTTAGGAAAAGGTTATTCGATTTTTACTTCAGAATTGATTTCTATATTAATACCTCTAAATAAGATTTCTAGCTAAGTAGCTTGTGTTTGAATAAAATAAGTATAGTCTTGTGCATAGACTCAAGACAAGTGTTAGGACTTTTTAGATGCTTTACAAACTAATAAGAAATGAATAAAATTGAAAAGACATAATTATAGAAATATAGACATAATATATATATATATATACATAATTATAGAAATTAAAAAATTATTAACGGCTTGATAATTAGAGGCACTGAAGTTTCTTTTGTTGGATCTGTTCACATTATTGAGTAAAGTATAATGACTGGGCTGAGAGTGCGGCTAAATACGGGTCTTTAAATATCAGTTCTGTTCTAATTGAAATAAAAATATCCCAGCGCAATTTTAAAACAGTATAGAAAACAATTTTGTAGATTTCGCTCTTAAGAATCATATAGGTATTCCCAGATCAGTCTGTACGATGGCAAACAGAACAATGTTCAATTCTATAAAAAGTAAATATTGTAAAAATGTGAAGTGCATTTGTGATGAACCACTAACTCTAAGTATAGTATAGCATTGGCAAGGACTTTTATTAATTCTCTAGTCTCTTATTTCATCTAGCTGCTATTGTTAGTATTTATTATTGTTTTAATGTGCTGTATAATACTGTACATGTTGTGTGAGGAATAGAGAGTGTATGTGTATGCTGTATTGAGTGAGGATGATGGTCTTTCTCACCTAATAAATCAACCAACCAAATAATGTTGTTTATTGTCATTGTAAGCAGCCAATACAGCAAACTGCAAAGCAGCCACAACCGCTGCAACCATCACAGCAGCCACAACCGCTGCAACCATCACAGCAGCCACAACCGCGGCAACCATCACAGCAGATGCAACCGTGGCAACCATCACAGCAGCCACAACCGCTGCAACCATCACAGCAGCCACAACCGCGGCAACCATCACAGCAGATGCAACCGTGGCAACCATCACAGCAGCCACAACCGCTGCAACCATCACAGCAGCCACAACCGCAGCAACCATCACAGCAGATGCAACCGTGGCAACCATCACAGCAGCCACAACCGCAGCAATCATCACCGCAGCCACAACCGAAGCAAGCACGGAGTGCTAAGCAGCCTTTGCAGAAGCCACCACAGAAGCCTGCTGAGGAGCCATCACTCAATCAGGAGGACTCAGTATCTCCTGGTGAGTATTACTATTAGTGTTTGTTTGCTTTCTTACTCATTTGGGTGCTATTAATCCCCTTCCCTCCAAGCTTGTAATTTTACATTAAAAGTAGTTTTACATTAAAAGTAGTTTTACATTAAAAGTAGTAAATTGCTTTGTGGCCAGTCCATTTCACCTTGTGTTAGGACTGTATTTTTTTTTTTTTGAGTAAACTTTGTTGGTCTTGAATCTGTTTAATGTGTAACTTTATGACCGTTTCATTACAGTGGGTGCACGCAACGTCTGGACGAGAGACGCTGTTTGTCTTCTTATTGCGGAACATGGCAGCAAGTCCCATCTCTTTAGCAGTTCTGCTGTTACCAAAGCGGAAGCCTGGAAGGCGGTTGCAGCCGTAATGCAGCAGCATGGCTACAGTGTATCAGGAGAGGCTTGCGACAAAAAATGGCGCAACCTTAAAGATCGGTAAGGGCTAATATAGATATTAATAATATATAATATTGAAAATGTGTCTATTTATTGCAGGGAATAAAAATCCACACATTTTTAAAAGCACTTATTTTTATGCATGTGTATAATTCACAGGTACAAAGCCATCAGGAAGGCTCATAGCAAGACAGGTTCCGGGCGCATCACCTGGGACTTCTATGATGCCATGGATGACCAACTGTTCGAAGATCCCAGTTGTATGCCATATAAAACAGTGGACTCTTTGGATGGCAGTACGTAAAATTTACACTAAATGATTTTGGCAATCTTTGTGAACTGGTTTGTTTGTTTAATCATTGTTTAAAGTCCGACTATGCAGAGCCGTATAAAGACCACTCCACCCATGTGGTTCTTAAGACCAAAAATTAAATCAACCCAGTGGTAACATTGAAGGATCTCGACAGCTGGTCACTTTACAATAAAGGCACCCCATGCAAGGGACGCTGAGGCTACAAATACGTGAACCTATCAAACCCCCGGTTTTTTTTTTAATACAATTTTAATACAACATAGAAACATAAAATATACATGAATGTAAAATGCCAACAATGCTAAATAATAACTTATTAAACTTTTCTTTCTGAGTGCCAACAGCCTGAATTAAAATTTGGACCTTCAGTTTTTGAGTGCCAGTCGGGCACGCTAGGTATAAATATTGGGTGCCCGAGCCGATTTTTCGTAGCATTTGCTGCCGAGCACGCATTATTTCGAGCCCTGCATAGTGATCATTTAGCATAAAGCGTCCAATGTTAGCAACCCGATTTAATTGTTAGTGTTGGAAAATAGTATAGACGTTCAAGAAACAAGGCAGGAGTCTGGGCCATTATAGAAGAGGGATAGTAGACTGACAGAACATTTCATACGAGACCAGTACCAAATTTTACAACAAAATTCCAAATTTACTCAGCTGATATCATATAATTATATCATACATCACTCAAATATAGGGCTGGATTGGACATTATAGTCTAAATATTAAATTTGTAATATAAATTTATACATTATGTTTTACTAATTACCTTATTAATGGATAAATATAAAGAGTGATTCATCAGTGATGCTTTTGTATATTTAAAGTTGTACATAAAAAAAAAATGGTCCTGATTTGGCTCGTAAGAGTCCGCTGGACCTAAAGCAATAATCTTGTATTGTATTGTATTGTACATAAAAAAACAATTGTTGTAGTTAAACACTGCATATTATTTTTTTCATATTTTTTAATTTGTTCGATGTATTTTTACAGTTGTAATAAATGACTCCAGACCGAGAGTTACGACAGTGCCATCATCTCCATCAACCTCAAAAACACCCAGCCCCCTCACCTCTCCCAGACCTACTACATCATCTGCTTCTTTTACACCATCTGCATCTGCTGAAACTCCTCGACAATGCAAGAAAAGGAAAATACATGATTCGGGAGTGGACAAACTTGTAGAGCAGATGGACAGGCAAACTGCTGTGTTAATAAAAATGCAGGAAACTTTAGAAAGAAGAACAGCATTGCTGGAAAAGCTGCTGAACAAGGAGTAGTTTGTCTGTGTTTAAAGTAATGTTTAAATAAACAAAATAAACATCCATGCAGTCTTTTTATTTTATTTGTGTGTTTAAAATCAATGTATTGCATATTATAGCTACTTTTCAGTAATTTTCAATTAAAAAACCTGAGCATAAATATCGGTGCCAACCTCTACTCTATACCTTTTTAACTACCTGTAAAAAATGGTCACAGTTCCGGGTAGTGACCAACTATGCACTAACTACTGTAGCTTCATCACCGATATCATCAACACCTCTCTAGAAACTGGCTCCGTTCCTGATATCTTCAAGTCTGCCATCGTTCACCCTCTCCTCAAAAAACACAACCTTGACCCAAATGACCTCAAAAACTATCGCCCAGTCTCCAATCTCTCTTTTCTGTCTAAGCTACTTGAAAAGGTTGTCCTCAACCAGCTCAACGCTCACCTCACCATCAACAATCTCCTCAGTCCCTTCCAGTCTGCCTATCGCAAGCACCACAGCACTGAAACAGCCCTTTTACATATTCTGAACGATCTTCTTCTCTCAACTGACTCAGGCAACATCTCCCTTCTTACCCTACTCGATCTCTCTGCCGCCTTCGACACTATTGACCATTCTATCCTCCTCCACCGCCTTCAACACTCCTTTGGCATCACTGACTCCGCTCACTCCTGGTTTCTTTCCTACCTCTCCGACAGACGGCAGTCCGTTATCATCGATGGCATATCCTCTGACCCAGTTAAGCTCTCCTGCGGAGTTCCTCAGGGATCTGTCCTGGGTCCGGTCCTTTTTACACTCTACACCTCCCCTCTGACCAACATCATCCAGTCTCATCACATAAACCACCACTTCTATGCTGACGACTCACAACTACAAGACAAAGACAAACCTGACAACATTCAGGCACTCCTGACTCGCACGGCCGACTGCTGTGAAGACGTGAAGGACTGGATGACAGCAAACAAACTTAAACTGAACGACGACAAAACGGAAGCCATGCTGGTAGGCACACGCCAGAAACTCCCTCAGCTCCCCTCCTCTCTCCATCTTCAGCTTGACGGTACCTCTATCCCTCTCTCCGACTCTGCCAAGAACCTTGGCGTTATCCTTGACTCTTCTCTCTCAATGACTAGCTTTGTCTCTGCAACCGCCCGGGCCTGCTACTTCCACCTCCGTCGAATCAGTCAGATCAGAAAATACCTCACCACTGAAGCTGCCACCAAACTTGCTGTCTCCCTCATCCTGTCTCGCATCGACTATTGCAACTCCCTTCTTTCCGGCCTTCCCCGCTCCACCACTCTCCCTCTCCAACGCGTTCAAAACAATACTGCCCGCCTCGTCCTCAGAAAGAAGAAATCTGACCACGTCACTCCCTTGCTCAAAGCCCTACACTGGCTTCCCATCTCCCAACGCATTCAATACAAGACCTTGTCTCTCTGCTACAAGTCCCTCAACAACTCCGCTCCTCTCTATCTCTCTGACTTACTTCACCCATACATTCCCTCTCGCTCTCTTCGCTCTGCCTCCGACCCTCTCCGCCTCCGCATTCCTCGCTCCAAACTCAGCACGTTCGGGTCCCGCTCCTTCTCTGTCTACGGCCCATCCATCTGGAATACTCTTCCACTCTCTCTCCGTCAGAAACCCTCTCCCACCTCCTTCCAGTCTGCCCTCAAAACTTACCTTTTCAAGCAGTTCTAACACTATGACCTCACTACGCACCCCATCGCCAGCTGTCTCTTGCATATAGTGTCTGGTCTGTTTGTGGTATGAGTATATTTGAGTGAATGTATTTTTTGCGTAATTGTTACATGTGTCATTGTCTAAAGCGTGCACATGCGTGCGTGAGTTGTGAGTGCGCGCTTAGAGTTATAATTATTATAAGATAAGCGCATTATAAATACAGTAATTATTATTATTATTATTATTATTATTAGCTAAAAAGACTAGCATAGTGGTTTTTTTTCCCAAACATAGTATTCGTTATCCATCTGTAGTTTGTAACTTCTGTAAGAAATGAAAAACAGTATTTGTTATCAATCTGTAGTTTGTATTTTTTTCTGTATAAAACTATGGGAAATCTGCATAAGTTAATTGGCACCTCTGCATAACTAACATGAACTAAACTGAACCATAAAATAAAATAAATAAACAATTAAGATGCCAAATTTGATCACAGCTGCCTTGATATTTATTGGACCATTAGTTTGAGAGACTGACTGGCAACCCCCCATCCCCTTCCCCTACCACCACAAAAAAAAAAGCAGCTACTTCTATTTCATCGTCGTCCTCTAAAAATCGCGTAAGCACAGCATTATGATCGTCAGTGGAGGCCGCCATTTTGCTTACTGCTTTGCAGCGAGTGGTTCCGTAAAACGACTTAGCATTGGCTGAAGCGCTTGATAAAGCGCTTTGTCTGCGGTACACGCTACAGAGAAAAGAACAGCGTGACGTAGACATAGAGAAGATGACATCACGGAAAAACAATGATGTCACTTTCCAAAATGGAGCTCCTACTGTCCAGGTTTACCATGATTCTGTCCTTAGCGGAGTCATCCCACGTAAACTCGGCCACACCACTGGATCCCAGATAAAGAAAATCAAAACGCCTTCTGGGGAACATCTGCTCCGGACAGTTGTGTCAGAAACTGACAATGATTCGGTCGCGGACGTCGTGATTCTTCACTGCGGAGTGAATGATATTCGGAACACAACAAAATCAATGTCAGCAATAACTGCTCCTTTGATCCAAGCTGTAAAACACATCCGCAATCACCATCCTAAAACCCATGTTGTGATTAGCAGAATTGCACCTGTCAGTGATCCTGAACTACTGGCAAGACGAGATCTTTTTAACGCACACATCTTTTCAGAAATCTTGTCACTAAAAGATCACAGAATTACGATTGTAGCTCATGAGAATATGTTTAACAGTTCTATGAGACAAATAGATGGATTACACCCGAACAGAAAGGGATCAGCTGTCCTTGCCAGGAACCTAGGACAGCATGTCAGTTCGGTTCTCTGGCAACAGCCAAGGCACCCTGGTCGCCTTCGTACCTTTCAGTCACATAAATGGGTAGACTGGCGAGGGCAGGAGATCTCTTCCCAAGCAAACAATCGCTGGTATTAACAATTTCTACCATAGATGAATCACATGTACAAAACTAACTTGGCGAACTAACACATACTGATGAGGATGATTTATAAAATCATGTTGTAAGAGTGGATGCTCAATAATGGTTGGATGTGGGAGAGGGTGTACATTGTATACTAGTGACTTGGCTGTGATATGGATAAGGGAACACTAGATCGTGTATTCGTCTCTTGCTGTGTACCTAGGTCGGGTCTTTTGGGCATACACTGATCGCACTGTATACTTGTAGATGTCAATAAGGGTGGGTTGCGTGACTCGGGTGCTCCGGCTTTGGGTTGCGGTAGTTGGTTTTGTGCGGTGGGTGTCTACGCGCGGAATCGCCTTTAGTATCTCTCGGTGATCTGGTCTTGAACTTGACGCTTTGGCATGAGCTCGCCCCTATCTTATTTCACTTGCTTACCTTCTAAACTATACAAGTGCCTTGTCATGGGGTACGGTTGGACTTTGTTTTTCAGGAGGCGCTGGGGGCGATTTCGTTGGGACACTCGCTATACGAGGCTAGCTCTTGTAGTCCTGGATCGGGGTGTTGGTGAAAGTTCATAATCATTGTGTACTAGGCATGATGGTCTGGGCTTTCCTCTGCATTCCATAACAATACAATATGGTAAATAATGTTTATTATGTGCGAGTTCGCTTTATGCAGCCTAAAATGTGCTGATCTTCAAATAAGACAATATAATTTTAATCTGTAAAGCGGCACAATTTTTCCTCTTAGCATTACATTAATTTATATAACTGAAATTTCACTTAGGTGATTTTGATTGAGTTCAAGTGAGGTTTATAGTTATAGTTCACCTGTTAATTTCACATAACAAATAAATTGTTACATTTTAAATTATAAGGAAGTATGAAAGATAATGTAAGAATATTACAGTGGAACTGCAGGTCAATTTGTGCAAATTTCTTACAACTTGAACATTATATATCCAAAAATACTTACAGTATATTAGCATTGCAATCATTAAATGTTGATGCATACAAGTTACCTATTCTAACATCTTACTACTACCCACCACTTTATACTTGTGGAAAAATAAACAAGAAAGTACAGACGGCCCTCTACATCAGATCTGACTTACAATATAATCTTATATATCCTTCGCCAATTTCATCTGATGCTGAAGATGTTTATTCCACAAGTGCAACAGTTAAAATTAATAATCAGGTAACTCTTAATGTAATGTCTGTTTATTTTCCAAATGGACCTAAGGAAGATAATTCTGACTGGATAAAAAATGTAGATTGGACAAGAAATAAATGGGTAATTCTTGGAGATTTTAATTCTCAATCTCCACTTTGGAATAATGAATCTGATACTGTAAGTAATAACCGAATAGTTGATAATATACTAAATTCTTCTTTAGTATTATTAAATAATGGAAGTATAACCAGAATTCCAGATTTTATTATGCATAAACCTTCAGCAATTGATCTTTCATTAGCCAGTCCTGAGTTAGCTATAAACAGCACGTGGTTTACAGAGGAAGATTCATTAGGCAGTGACCATTTACCTATAGTAATAGATTTAAATGACACAGCTATTGTTAATGAGTCTAATAATAATTCTGAAGATATAATCCCAAAATTCCAATATACACGTGCTAATTGGGAAACTTTTCAAAATGGTCTTAACGCGTGTGACACCACTAACATAGAGAATGACGATATAGATATATTTTATGCCAACTTTTCAACAGCAATTTTAACAGCAGCTGAAGCAGCAATTCCCAAATGTAAATCACGTAAAATCGGAACTCATAAAGGAAATAGCTGGTGGACTAATGAATGTGCTGAAGCAGTTGCACATAAAAAAGAGCATTTTAAAACATGGTTAAGAAATAAAAATGATGATAATTTTATTGCTATGAAAAAAGCCAAATTACAGTGTAATAAAGTAATAGCTCAGGCAAAAAGAACTTATTGGAATTTATTCTGCGAAAAAGAAGTAACAGAATCAAAAGACTTATATAAGGTGTGGAAAAAGATAAAAGAAATGAAAATCGGGTATACTTTACCTCAGTATCCGATTAAATTAAACAATAACATATTCCCAAATGAACAAGAAAAGGCAGATGCATTTCTTGATGTTTTTGCCAAGAATAGTTTAACTTCCTCTTTGGACACAACACTTACTAATTATAGAAAATTGGAAGAACTCAAAGAAGAATATAAAGACCTTTACCTAACAATAGTCTCTTTGTCAATGCTGATATAACACTAAATGAATTATTACATACATTGCAATCTTTTGCTAACAATAAAACTGCAGTTGGCGCTGACGGTATATCCTATCAAATGCTGGTCCATTTGCCTTTAATGTGGAAAATGATATTACTTTCATTTTACCAAAAAGTTTGGCGAAATGAAACTTTTCCTTCTCTCTGGACAAAGTCAGTAGTAGTACCTATTTTAAAAGAAGGCAAACCGAGATCCTGTGTAAATAGTTATAGACCGATTTCGCTTACAACTCATGTTGGTAAAGTAATGGAAAAAATAATAAATAAACGTCTGTTTCATTATTGTGAAAAGAATGACATTATTCCCGTAAATCAAGCCGGGTTTAGAAAGGGTAGAAATACAAGTGACCATCTTGTTAAATTAACAAATCAAATTAAAAAACAATTTGCGAGAAGAAAGAGTATTTTAGCAACTTTTTTGATGTTAAAAAGGCTTACGATACAGTATGGACCTCTCGCTTATTACTAAAATTAAAACAAATTGGTATCTCTGGATACATGTTCCAATATATAAAAAACTTTTTGTCCGAAAGATTTATATGCACCAGGATAGGTAAAACATACTCAGAATTTAAGAAAGTCGACATAGGGATTCCGCAAGGCTCAATTATAGCTCCTATATTATTCAATATTTTAATATTTGATCTTCCAAAAGCTTTAACAAAACAAACTAATATTGTACAATATGCAGATGATATTGCAATATGGATTAATACATCACTGAGGAAACATACAAACAAAAGAACTATAAATTATATTCAAAAGTTATATCAAAATGAATTAAATTTACTTTGTAAGTACATGAAAGAAAATGGATTGGAATTATCAAAGGAAAAAACTTACTTGATGTTGTTTAACAATGGTCAGAATCCTAAGTATTTACCAAAATTAGAATTGGAAGGAACTGCATTGAAATATACACAACATATTAAATTCTTAGGAGTATATCTGACTTCAAAACTAAACTGGAGAAGTCATATAGAATACCTAATTACAAAAGCAAGAAAACGAATAAATTTGTTAAAAATAATAAGTTCTCAACCTTGGGGAAATAATTCGAAAACTTTACTTCATTTAGCTATTTCACTGGTAAGATCGATATTGACATATGGACAAGAAGTTTATTTTGCTGCTTCCGCGACATACATTAAGAAACTTCAAAGTTTAGATTGTAGAGCAATAAAATTGGCACTTGGAGTTCCAGTTAGTACAAATACAATTAAAAGCTATAAAGAAGCAGGAATCTTATCATTAAATGAACAGAGACAATTATCAATCTCCAAATATGTAATTCGAAGTTTATCAGTAAACAATTCAGTATCAGATGATATCTGCATTGACTCTAAAGAATATCCTAAACGCGCTGAAAAAAATCCTTATCTCCAGCCAATTAAGAATTTTGTAAACACAACAATGACTGCATGTAACATTGATATTTCGAATATTCCGATTCAACCTTTAATACCTCAAATACCATATTGGGAACATTTATCTGCTAACTTTGATATAGAATATTCTAATATTACTAAAGGGGAAAACAATAATGTTCTTATAAGTGAAGTGAAAGAACACTTAGAACAATATTATCCCAATCACCTAAAAATATTTACAGATGGATCTGTACTGGAATCATCTAATAGTGGTGCAGGGTTTGTTATACCAGCTTTGAAAGTAGAAAATTCGTACTATATTGGAAAAGGATTTTCTATATTTTCCTGTGAATTATATGCCATATTAAGAGCATTACAATATATTCTTGAAACATCCCTGGATATAGTTAACTTGCTCATTTGTGTCGATTCAAAATCAGTTTTACAATCAATTCAAAACTGGGAATATACTACTAGACCAGATCTAATATTTGAAATTAAGCATATAATACATCAAATTATTAGCAGAGGTACAAATGTTGATTTTTGTTGGGTTCCGTCTCATTCTGGCTTGTACTGGAATGAGCAGTCGGACAAACTTGCCAAAATTGGAGCTAAAAATACAAATTCGATATCAAATTGTAATATTACATTATCTAGGCATGAATTGGTTTCATTAGTAGAAAGACATTTTCAAAAATCAGTATACAAGCATAACATTTTATCATGTAGTAGAAATATTTCAAAAATCATATATAAAATGCGTTTGAATTCATGGAACACGAAATACATTACTGATATTCATTGTATATGCCAGCAACCAATGTCTGTACAACATTTATTATTTGAATGTACAACATTATTACCATTATACAAGGCAAATAATGTCTCGATCACTGAAACCGATAGTATGACAGATATTTTATATAATCATACACTTATTGAAAAAATCGCTTACATTATCTTACATACTGACATAAAAAACATATTTTGATTAAGTACATAAATATGTGTTTATGTTTGTTTATACATGTGTGTTTGTGTTTATGTCTATGCATATATATGTTTGTGAAAGTCTAATATCATTTTATCAATGAAAAGACTTTAAATAAAAATCTGAATCTGAATCTATTATTTTGTATTGGGGCCAAACTTTCATGCAGCGCGTAACAAGATGCATGCGCTCTTAGAGTCTACCCGCAAACCACATCATTACATTACATTATTATTGCTTTAGGTCCAGCGGACTCTTCCGAGCCAAATCAGGACCAGACAACCCCCGATCCGCATACAAGATATGCTGAAACAACCCTAGTGGTAAAACCGAAAGCTCTCCACTAGCCAGTCACTTTACAATAAAGACATCCCACGCAGGGGACGGCTGAGGCTTCACCCCAACTTATCGAACCCCCGTTTACAAAAACAAAATAGAATACAAACATCATTATAAATTATCAACAAAACACATACATATAAAATGCCTACATTGCTAAATAATAACATCATAGGAAGCCCTAGTGACCACCTGGCAGAAAGCGTTCAATATTTCCAAGCTGATCCAACAGACCTCATACACAAACAAGGAGTCTTGTCCCGGAAGAGTTTTCAAGAAAAAAGGTAGGAGACTGGTCTAGCGAAGAAGACGATAGTATAGCAGATTGATAGAAAAGAGCAGGAATGAGAAAGAGCAAATGAGAAAGACAGCGACAGCGGGAATTTAAAGCACTAAATTTCCAGAAAGTGGGGATACTATTTATACTGAAACCCCCGGCACCCCAACGGGGGTGCAAACCACATCAGCCTCCATAATGAAGTGGCATACACGTTTACAGGTGCAAACTTTAAACCATTTTCAGGGTGTTCCGGTTTCCTCTCTCCCCTCAGAGGCACTGTGGTCTAATGGTAGTGCTTCGGCTTGAGGATCTGAAAGTCCCGGGTTCGAGCCCTGGCCGGGCCATTGTGTTGTGTCCCTGGGAAAGACACTTTACTCCTGTTTTCCTACTCCTTCGGATGAGAGTATAAACCGAGGTCTAGTCTGTGTGTCGCATACATTCCATCATAACGGACTTTAAAGATCCTGACGCTCATGTCCTAGACGGGTGAGTGCCGGTAACAAGAACACACCCAGCATGCACTTGGTCCTTCTCCCCCATCCCTGGCTGCCCAGGATTGTGCTCAGTTGTCCGGGCGTCAGACCATGCGCCAAAGGCTGCGGGTGGGCGTCTCGGATAGTTTGAGTTAGATCCTGTATCGGCCAGCGCCTTGATCCTTAGGCTAAGGCGCCTTATAAATGACGAACATTATTATACATTATTAATAATATTGGATGGAGTCAATCTTTTTATTAATCAAAACTAAAATTCAATTTTCTTTCCGTCTTCTAGTAGCGATCTCCATGCCTTTACACCACATGTTTGAGTGATAGATGTGTTTGTTGTGTATGTGAGAGAGTGTGGAACATGTGAAGTACAGATCGCAGCGTTTTGAGTCTGATTGGTGAAGTGGTGAGAACAGCAAGTATTTGGCATCTAGTATTATCATTATCGTTATTATTATTATTATTATTATTATTATTATTATTATTATTATTATTATTATTATTATTATTATTATTATTATTATTATTATTTTTATTTTTTTTTTTAAATTATTTTTATTATTATTTTGTTGACGTTTACTCAGTTTAGTAACTGACATAATACTGCAATGAGAGGTGTGTAAACTAACTCTACGCGTCGCTTTCTTTGCTATTCAGAACAGTAGTTGATTGATAACCCTGCACTCAGCTGTAAGACACAGCTGTTCAAGAGCCATTAACCATACAATTTGGAGTTATGATTGATGCATTGGTTAATAACTACTACAACAGAATGTGGCGCTTACTGGACTATTTCGAACAGTGTATGATGTATCTAAGGAGTCGTTTTCTAACAATTTAAGGCATTGATTGAAATCATTTCCTGTACCATTCGGAGTTATGCCAGAGGCATTACGATTGAGGCATTGCCTCGTGTAACTGAAAGCGTCGCTTTAGTGTATGTTTGATAGTGCAATATGGTTGGCGAGGTAACAACGCGAGACGCTCGAAAGGTTACTAAACGCCCGAAAGGTTAATTAACGCCCGAAAGGTAAGGTTACTTACCGACCGAGCAAGAGCCTAGGGACAATTGGCGTGGCATGTGCATCAATGACCAGTGGAGAAAGACATGTTAGTGACTGTCTTCTACTTTGGTTTCATTCGTCGCTCCTCGTTGAATGTGGGACGATAAAGATTCTGATTCTCTGGTATCTCTTGCTCCACTTTCACTAACCTACTTTTGAGCTTGACTGCACAAACCCACAAAGAGAGAGGTGGTGAGGGGGAGGGAGAGAGAGAGAGAGAGAGAGAGAGATAGAGAGAGAGAGAGAGAGAGTAGACCATCGAAGTACTGGTAAAGAAATCAACCAAAAATAATTTATTTATTTCATTTTTAGAAACCGTTATTAGGAAAACTGTTATAACAGAAATGACGACTCTTTCAATAATCACGCCAGAAGTCACAAAGGCAACTCACAATGATGCATAATCCACAATAGGACATTAGTGTTTTTTGTGTGTTTTTTTAAAGTCACTTCAGAAACTTTCGTTGCAATGATAGTTGGGCTAGCAGACTGTAATCAAAAGATATGTCCGGCAACTACATTCTCTTTACTGTATCCCACTGCCTCGCAAACCTCGCGAAATCCCAGTCCAGGCAATGTGTATAGGATAGACTTATAGTCCTTGTTAAGGGTACTGTTAAATGCCAATCTTCTTAATCCTGCTTACAGATAGAAGAAAATCTTGTGTCTGTGACCAACTCGCCCAAGACGTCGGTATAGTATACAAATTACCTGCACGTAAAATAAGGTCGCTGCTACCATCATTTTTTTCCCTAGCAAGTCTCAGACTCTCAGTTTTCTACATGCATTTATACAACCTCCTCCTCCTCATTCACCTCATCCTCCTCCTCATCACTGTTAACGCTGATCAAATTGTATCGCGGCTGAGTCATGTTCTGTGAGTATAAACCGCATTCTGTAAGTCTGTGCACATGCAAAGCACGGACTTTAAAGATCCAGACGCGTATTTCCTACACGGGCCTTACTCTTGTTTTCTGTATGGCAACACTCACTATGAATTTGAAAAAAAAAAGGATCTGTAACGCTTAAATGTGTTATCTTGGTGCCCTTCAATGTAGCTGCTATCTATGTCTTGCGACCACATTCCACAGAGAGTCCGCTTCATACTACACCAGTATTGTGACACGCTCTATTTGTTGCTTTGTGGAATGCGAATGTACTATTATTTATTTATTACAGGCAATTTGACATAGCGCACATATCTAAAAGCTCTACGCGCTTTTATTTTCTATCCGCACTATTATACTTTACCGGTGAACATGGCTTTTGTATGTAGGCTTACATGTACATGTTTTGACGTGCGCTACCCGGCACTTGAAAAAGAAACGTTGAAAACGTACAGCGTAGCTGTAACCTTCAAGCCTACCACTCCCTCTTTCAAAGAGAACAGCTAAGCGTAATATGAAATAATTATGTTCTCTGTGAAATATGTTCGCCTACCCTCACCCTCCCCCCACCCCATAGTTCCCTCCCCCCACCCAAAAAACAAAAAAAAACAAAAAAAAACAACAACAACAAAAAGAAGCGGTCCTTCATTTATTTCATTTAAGTTCTGAACACAAAGTGACCTTACACGGTAAATAACCAACACAGCCCACAACAATGTTTTACCATTAACAATGTAATCATTGTAGATCGAACAAGTCCCTCCGCCGTAGCTCAGTGGTAGAGCGTTCGCCTGGCACACCCATGGCCGAGGTTCGAATCCTGTGTAGGAGAATTTTTAAAAAATGACCCACTTTGACCACGCCTACTCCACAGATCCTTTTAAAATTCACAGTGAGTGTTGCCCCACTGAAAAAGCTTACTCCCAACAAAACTGGAGAGTACAAATAGTTATTTTGAAAGTGAATAAATTCCCTAGTTGTTGTGCCTGTTAATAACGAGGGCTAGCCAACATTGTTCAGCTACATGAGCAGCTACCGAAGCCCGTAACAAACACAACTGTTACAACATTGCTCCTAAGGTTTTTCGTATTAAGTTGATAATACAGACCCCACCCTACCCCAGACACCAAAGAGGCTCACTTCAAGTCGGGTGGTTCACTCAAAAATAGAATCAATGGCCACACGGCTATAATAATACTAATACAGTGGAACCTCCGGTATCCGTCTCTCTGGTATACGACTCCCTCCGTTATGTGACCTGAAAACTTCTGACGGATTCACTTCCAATAATAAATGATCTCTGGTATGCGACAACCTCGTTTATGCGACCAGCGACCGTGTCTTAAGCACTTTATACGACCGTCTTAAGGCAATTGAAAACAGATACCAGTTAATTTGTTGTCTGTACCTTTCGTTTTTTCTCTCATGTTAGTGTACGCCTGCTGTTGTCTGCTATTTCCGGTTCGCAAATAAGGGACATTACTCGCCTACACTGGATTGTCAAAATGGCGTCGCGCAAGAGGAACGTTTTGAGTATGGCAGAGAGAATGAAAGTGATTGAAAGAAGTGAAAATGGGGAGAGTTGTTTGTCTATTGCAAGAAGTTTAGACGTTGGGAAGACCCAAATTCAGCTCATCATAAAGGATGAGGAATCTATGAAACTACGATGGGAGAGTGGAGAAAGTGGCTAAAGGGAAACATCGAAACTGAGAGCTTCTGCACTGACAGACTTGGATGAACGCGTCTGGCAGTGGTTCGAATGTTTTCTATTTTTGAAGTTGTGAATAAAAGACAAAGCTAAAAATGAAACATGTTTAACAGTTTCCTTTGTCAGAGAATACATGCTGGTGAGTGTGAAAATTATGACTACATACCCCGCCGAGCCTGATCTCCCCTCCCTCCCCCTACCCCACCCCTTGTTTCCGGTATAAGACCACCTCTATTATAAGACAGTATTTTCTCAGATTTTGGACGGTCGTATACCGGAGGTTCCACTGTATTAATACTACTACTACTACTACTACTACTACTACTACTACTACTACTACTACTACTACTACTACTACTACTACTAATAATAATAATAATGATAACAGGCAATTTACAGCGCTTTCCAAAATCACAAAGCGCTTTACACAAACAAATGTAAACACAACATGCGTATATTGGTCAATAACTCGCAACCACATACACATCCCAACACCAAATATAACAAACAACACTCACTCATGGCGCCTAAGAAAAGGCCTCTCTAAAAAGATGCGTCTTCAAGTTCACTTTAAAAGACGCTAGTGAAGGACTGTGACGGGTCTGAACGGAGAAGAAACTTAAGGCTCGACCACCGTGTCTCACCCTGTGGTATTCTCGTACACGGAACATCCTTTCATCTGCAGACGAGCGGAGAGACCGAGAAGGAACATAGACAGTAAAAAGTTCGGAAAGATAGCTAGGAGCAGTTCCAGAGATGATGTGGTAGCAAAGACATGAGGTTTTATATTTAATTAGTTATTCAACTGGAAGCCAGTGTCGTTCTTGAAAGAGAGGCGTGCAATGCTGTGATTTCCGTGCTTTGAAGATGAGTTTAGCTGCAGAGTTTTGGACTTTCTGAAGAGGTGTAAGGACTTTCTGTGTGCAACCCACAAAGAGTGAATTACAATAATCCAATTCAGACAGAATGCATGCTCTTGTGTGAAAAACTGTCGAATGGAGCTTATGCGTCTAAGTTCAATGTATACAATCTGACAAATTTTTTCAATGTGTTGCTGCATGGAAAGATCCTGTTCGATAAAAAACCCAAGATCGCGAACAGTGTCAGAAAAAGAAATAGAAGTAGTTTCAACAGTGATAGTTGAGGGAAGAGAAGAGGGGTCTGCAGATGACGTAAAAACTCGGAGAGCCTCAGTTTTGTTAGCATTTATCTTGAGACGGTTGTTTGACATCCACGATTTTACCCTTAGTAACACAATCTTGAAGGGTCCGAACTAAATGATTGTAGTTAGAAGGAGAGTCAGAGTGATTACGTTGGGTGTCATCAGCATGACGTGAGAGAGGAGAGGTGTACAGAATGAACAGAACAGGGCCAAGCACAGAACCTTGAGGAACGCCAAAATCAAGCGGTTGTGCGGTAGATTTAATGCCATTTACATTAAAACAGGGGAAGTCACTCCCTGTCAGACCCGAAATGGAAAATACACACTGTAACGATTGGTTTGAGCAAGGAAAGCCCACGTTATCGTTGTGTAATGTAATAACTATGCCAATTTTAGGGTAAACCCATTTTCGCCAAAAGTAAACAAAGTTTAAGCGAAACGTTCCCTTAATGTTTAACAATACTTCTGCGTTTCATAGAAAAATCCTTTGAAGACCAGACCATGAGTGTAATTTACAATTACCAGTACCTTCTATTTGAAGTGCAGCGTGTTGGAAACGAGAAACAAGGCTACGTTAAATGTTCAACAACATTGATTAACGCTCAACAAATATATTAAAGCTCCAGTGCAATGTATCGGAAACCAAATCAAACTTCAACCTATCTAGATTAATATTCAACAAAGAGTAATGTTGCTATATTTTAATTTGTATATGTAGATGGGCACTGCACGGGAAATCTCCTTGTAATAGTTATGACATCAATAAAGGATTATGTATTCTGTATATGTTACACGTTGGTTATTTAACAATAGCTGATTCAGCCCCGATGCTTCAATTTTGATAAGAATTCCTTTATCCACGCAGACTGTTCACTCAGCAACAAGGCAGGAGTCGTCGTATAAAGTTTTCGAACTTTATTCAGCAAACATCAACAACTACATACAAGATCGCTTTCCGAAAATCACTTCAAAGATCACCATCATCATCATCATCATCATCATCATCATCATCATCATCATCATCATCATCATCATCATCATCATCATCATCATCATCATCATCATCATAAATCTCTATCAATCACAATCATACAGTACATGCAGACAGCGCGTTACTTATATAGTCTCTCTGCAATCGGGAACATTCCAGCATGACGCAATATAACACCCAATCAAATTAAACCTCGTCACCGGAACTATGCACTGTCTTACGTCATATAACCTTATTTAGAATAGAAAAATCGCTTAGCTATTACTAGATTTATCTCGAAGCTTCGGTCGATAGTAAAGAAGTAAGTCCAGAAAATTCTCAACAATATCGACCGATGAAAATTATTAACATTATATAAAGCTTCTTCTAGCCACAACGCAAAATCAAATCAAAGGTAAATACACTCTGTTATTGCATGCTTTGCAAAATAAAATGATCGGATATATCGTGCGTGTCTCAAATGTAACAGTATCTGTCGTGTATTCTGTATCTATCGTGTATTCTGTATCTATCCTGCATTCTGTATCTATCCTGCATTCTGTATCTATCCTGTATTCTGTATCGATCCTGCATTCTGTATCTATCCTGTATTCTGTATCTATCCTGTATTCTGTATCAATCCTGTATTCTGTATCAATCCTGTATTCTGTATGTTTTGGAAACCGAAAACACAATGTTTCATTTCACATTCAACAACGTCAGATAACCGTTCAACAAAATTGAAACAGTGTTAGCGCAATATATTAAAACGCGAAATTTGAACCTAGATTAATATTCAAAAGTGTGTTGTATTTGAAGTGCAATGCTTTGGACACCAAAACATGTCGCATTATTGTTCAATAAGGGGTTGCATTTGAAGGACACTATTACACAACCCAAAATCACGTAATTAAACACTCAACAATGTGTAGTGCAAAGCGAAACATCATGCTGCTATAACATTATACCTTCAAGATACACGACATTCTAATTCACTTACACAACCCTACAGCGGCGATAGAGGAATTAAAATCGATCTTCGCCTATGTGCAAGCGGCGGTTATCCAATCGATAGCAGACTGCCAAGCTTACAAGTTACAGTAGTCTACAAAACCAGACACAACTGTTGTAACAGTTTTGTGGTCTTACTACCGTAATGTAAAATTAACACTTTAACAGTTTTGTGGGAAAACTCGCCAAACGAGCGTAAACAAAGTAAGGCATAATTATTATTGTTAACTATTAATTATCAATTATAAATGTTGTTTTCGATACATATTTTTCAATTTGCCTAGTGTGGTGTATGCTGAGTTTTAATCTGTACGTAATTGCCTATTTGCGTCTGTTGTGTGTGTGTGTGTGTGTGTGTGCTCTGTCTGTGTGTGTATGTGTCTCCTCTCTCTCTCTGTCTCTCTCTGTCTCTCTCTGTCTGTCTCTGTGTGTGCGTGCGGGTGTGTGTGTGCGTGCGTGTGTGTGAAAGACGCCATAATTCCCCAAGTATCGTGAAATACGCGCTATATAAATAATCCCTTTTCTTCTTCTTCTTCTTCTTCTTCTTCTTCTTCTTCTTCTTCTTCTTCTTCTTCTTCTTATTAGTAGTAGTAGTAGTAGTAGTAGTAGTAGTAGTAGTAGTAGTAGTAGTAGTAGTAGTAGTAGTAGTAGTAGTAGTAGTAGTATATTTGTGCGGAATCGACACACATTTTCAGTGCGATGCACAGATTGCAAGAACAAAACGTCTAGTACCAAATGTTTGCGGGGTGTGGGTGTATATGGGTGCTTGAGAGAGAGAGAGAGGGAATCAGAGAGAGAGAGAGAGAGAGAGAGAGAGAGAGAGAGAGAGAGAGAGAGAGAGAGAGAGAGAGAGAGAGAGAGAGAGAGAGAGAGAGAGACTAGTCCTAATTGTGTGGTATTGCCACGAGCCAATGAGCAAACCTGTCACAATTCCTTAAGAATGCAAAGGATCAATACCAAAAACCATAACTGTACTGAACATTTTGTGTTGAGCTTGCACTTTTGGTGTTTCCACGTGCAAGAATGTGGTGAGTGGAATGTGGTGAGTGGAATGAGGGAGGGGAAGAAGGAAGGGTAGGGGGCGGGAGGGTGAGAGGAATATGAGAACACTGCATAGCTGAGACTGACCCAGAGTTACGTTCACCTCTCGGCAATATCTGCCGCTGTTTACAAACAGTTTGCAGGTATTCTTGAAATATTATGTCCTCCCGTACTACGTCCCGAACTGAAAAAAGAAGGGGAGACTTACGAGTCCCATCCCTTTTGTCACCCTGCGTAATAGGAAAGCTAAGCGACCAGCGGCAGAGATGGTGGACAACCAACGTAAGCGAAGCCTCGGCCAGTGTAGAATATGAAGTGAAAAAGGGGTGGGTGGAGGAAGGAGGAAATACGGAGGTGGGGGGAGGGGGGGAAGAGAGAGGTTCAAGATAACGAGCCAGACCTACAAACAGTCCCCTGGGCATGGGGGTGCCACCAAATGCATACAGCCCAGCCTCTAGTCACATTTTCAGCAAAACACGTTATGTCGTTATACGCGTCTCCAGTCCAGATTTAAGCCCACAAGTTTTCCCAAACGCGGGAGAAGGAAGTTAACCGGAGCTCAGTGGGTATTGCGCACGTTCTTTACAGAAGTTTAGCGACGATCAAATCAAATCAATTTAGAATACTTCATTTCAATAAACCTGTATTACCATCAACAGAATTATGTTATTATGTTACCTCGGAGGTTAGATGAAGTAGACAACTGCCGACGTCAAAAACAGAAAGAGAAGAAAAAAACCAACAACATCAACAGCAACAGCCATAATAATAATAATAATAATAATAATAATAATAATAATAATAATAATAATAATAATAATAATAATAATAATAATAATGATAATAATAATAATAATAATAATAATAATAATAATAATAATAATAATAATAATAGTAATAATAATAATAATAATAATAATAATAATAATAATAATAATAATAATAATAATAATAATAATAATAATAATAATAATAATAAAAAAGGATACACACGCGCATTTATAAAATTTTCTTCAGCAAGCTCAAAGTGCGGCTACATAAAGAGAAAGTAAGTAAATCAAGTTTCATTACAAAAATTAAATTGACCGCATCGAGTGTCAGTATAACGGTGACTGACGAATGGAAGGAATCCGAAGCAACCGGAAAAACCCATCAGTAATCTGAACAGTCTCAAACCGGAAGTAAAGAAGACTGTCCTTATCGGGGATCGAACCCACAACCCTCGGCATTGGAAGCTACATTGGACTAGCCAACAGCGCTACATGCCATGCACTTCTACCTCAAATCAGCGCGGAGACAAATGATGGGGTCAGGGTGGTTCGCTCAAGTCCAATCAAAATCCAAAATAAATGTGGCATAGGCCAAAATCAATCGCTAAATTAGTGTGCTCGCAAAAAGGGGTTAGAATGATCAAAATGGAATCGAAAACCAATGTCTATAAATGCATGGCGAAAGGTCGAACCCATAGCAGATGGTTAACAGGGGTAGGCGTGCGTGTGCGTGTTTGTGTGTGTGTGCGTGTGGGTGTGTGTGCGTGTGTGTGTGCGTGTTTGTAAGTGTGTGTGTGTGTGAAAGTGCGCACGCGCTTGTTTATGGATGTGTATCTAATAATGTTCATACAGTTTTTATGAATGTGTACGTAATAATGTTCATACAGTGTTCATGGATGTGTACGTAATAATGTTCATGCAGTGTTTATGGATGTGTACGTCATAATGTTCATACAGTGTTTATGGATGTGTACGTAATAATGTTCATACAGTGTTTATGGATGTGTACGTAATAATATTCATACAGTGTTTATGGATGTGTACGTAATAATGTTCATACAGTGTTTATGGATGTGTACGTTATAATGTTCATGCAGTTTGTGTAACAAAATATGGAAGGTTGTGTGTGGGGGTGGTGGTGACGATGGAGGTAGGGTGGTTGTAAGAAGTGATGTAGTTTCCACTAAAGCCTTATGGTATGCTTTTTTTGCGGTTTTGGCGAGGAGCGCCTTAAAGCTAATTAGTTTTGCAGACGATCGAGTTTACCGTGGTAGAACCGTGATCGGCGCAGGCTATACAAAGCTATCAAAAGAACGTTAACCAGGGCCAAAGCCAGTTATCAGCGCCAGGACCATGTAATTCAATGATTTAACATGCCTTTGTAGAGGGAAATGATCACAGACGTAGTCAACAGTTATTCCGCAGCGATAGCGTTTCGCAGATAATTCGATCTGCATCGATCAGTGGAGATCAAATCGGCAACATGCAACAATCATTGTCACCACACACACACACGCACGCACACACACACACACAAGCGCGTGTGAGCGCACACATAAGCGCATGCATAAACAATCGGAAACATATCTTTCTCTTAAGTTATGATTCCTAAACTGGAATGAGTAGAGCACCTCTTCAGAACTAGTACGGCAGGGATTAGAAACTTTACGCCACAAATGGCATTCTTGAAATACAGATCATTTA
>CM072516.1:46172091-46239591 GCA_036898135.1 Oncomelania hupensis
TGATATACGTATATATTTTTTTTACTCCAACTTTTTAAACTTTGCCTGGCAAAAACATCCAGATAACTAAACGTGAGTCATGTCATTATGATTTTCTGTCTGATATTTATTAGCGCGATAAGAGATCCGCGCGAAAGTTTACGCGATTTTGTTTTTGATTCTTTAAGTTTATGTCTTTTTACCTAAGTGGTTTTACAACTTAATTTTACCTTTTCTTTCATCTTCTACAAAATCTCTACGTAATCGTCTTGTATACTACACATTAGGAGTGCATTTCAATTAATTTGCTGCATGAACAAGGTTTTTACGTTGGAGGTCAAGGTTTTATTTGGTGTCCTAATCCCTTCGTGGTGCAAAGCGCAGAGGATTGAGCAAACGTTAGATACTGTTTCGTGAACCGACATCGGGACCTTTCAGTACTTGGATGGGTGATCGTGCTTGAAAGGTAACCATCCAATGACAACAACAACAAAGAAGCAAGCACAAAGCACACTCCAGTGCACCCAGCTGTGAATGGGTACATGGCTCTGTTTAGAACCGGGGAAGGTACAGCAGCGAGGGACAGGAGATGGGCACCGCAATCGTTAAGCTGACCCACAAAAAAGAGATCTTTCAAGCGCCTCTCTCACTAACTTCCCAATGACCAAAAGGTTAAGGGAACACTTTACCGTTACCTTTAATCCCTTTAAGTTGACCTTAAAGCTGTATAAATAGAACGCTGTGCCTGCTGTCAGTCACCTGTTCGGCGGATGTTGGGTCGTGTAATCTGTCAACGTGTCTTAGTTTAGAAACGGGTCCTTTTCACCTTTTTACTATCAAAACACGCTCAAATAGTCTTCAATGACCTAGTTTAATCTGCCCGACATCTCTTTTTTCTTTCGGACTGCGATTCACTTTTTCCTATTTTAATCTGCCCCACATCTCTCTCGCTCTCACCCCCTCCCTCTTCCTCCCCCTTTCCCCTTTCTCCCTCCCTATTTCTCTTCTTCCCT
The DNA here is from genome assembly GCA_036898135.1 of Oncomelania hupensis. Classification (NCBI taxonomy): domain Eukaryota; kingdom Metazoa; phylum Mollusca; class Gastropoda; order Littorinimorpha; family Pomatiopsidae; genus Oncomelania; species Oncomelania hupensis. Next base: position 46,173,084 of record CM072516.1, read on the forward strand.
CTTCCCCTCCTCCCTCTCTCTCTCTCTCTCTCTCTCTCTCTCTTTTTAGGTCGTGAACTACTTTTCCTATCCTATCCTATCCCGTAACTCGGAGGTCGTAGGGGTACCACAGATCTTCGTTTAACCAGCATACTCCATCTTTCTCTGTCCTCAGCAACCCTGATTGTTTCGCTCAGTGTCAAACCAGTCCATTCTCGAATGTTGTCCTCCCACCCCTTTCTCGGTCTCCCTCTTCTTCTACCTCCTTGCACTGTGCCTTGCAGGATGGTCTTTGCAAGACCTGATGATCTGGTGACGTGGCCATACCATCGGAGTTTCCGTTTTTTCACCACTGTGAGCAGGTCATCGTGTTGTCCAATGGCTTGTGTGATGGTCTGTCGGACTTCGTCGTTGGTGATGTGCTGGGTATAGGAAATGCCCAGAAGTCTTCTGTAGCACCTCATCTCCATGCTTTGTATTCTTCGTTGGAGATCTGCTGTGAGGGTCCATGTTTCGCAAGCATATAGGAGGATGGAGATGACAAGGGAGCGCAGCAGCCTTACCTTGGAATGTAGACTGATGGTCTACTGCTTTTCACTCTTTTAATACCTAAATGTGTCAGGGTCGCTCCGCTTATGATCTATATCCACTAGTACTACTCCCACGGGACAATTTTTAACCGCAACTTTTCTTTCTTCTGGAAATAACTCTTTTTTTCACTAATGAAGAATACCGTTAACGACCAATTCCGCTATTCGCCTGCAAAGCTTTTACCTGTCAACGTGTTAGCCCTTTGAAGGAATTTGTCGGAAGGCCAGGTTTTATCTACTTTCATCATACCATATCACAACATTGTCAAGGTACCATTTTACTTGTTCCCCTATCCCCGCTTTAATTGATTGATTGATTGTTGCTTTTGGTCCAGCGGACTCTTCCGAGCCAAATCAGGACCGGACAACCCCTGATCCGCATAAAAGATCTGCCGAAACAACCCTAGTAGGAAAATTGAATGCCCTCCACCGGCCAGTCACTTTACAATAAAGACATCCCACGCAGGGGACGGTTGAGGCTTTACCCCAACTACTCGAACACCCGGTTACAAAAACAAAATAGAATACAAACATCATTATAAATCATCAACAAAACACATACATATAAAATGCCTATAGTGCTAAATAATAACATCATAGGAAGCCCTAGTGACCACCCGGCAGAAAGCGTCCAACACTCCCAAGCTGATCCAACAGACCCCATACACAAACAAGGAGTCTTGTCCAGGAAGAGTTTTCAAGAAAAAAGGTAGGTCATTGATCTAGCGAAGAAGAAGATAGTATAGCAGAGTGATAGGACAGATCAGAAATGGGAAAGAGCAAATGAGGAAGACAGCGACAGTGGGAATTTAAAGCACTAAATTTCCAGAAAGTGGGGATACTATTTATACTGAAAACCCCGGCACTCCAACGGGGGTACTGTTGCCGCAGTGAATCTGTCATGCCTACAAAGTCAAGACAGGTTTTCAACTGGGGCTTTCACTTTTCTCTTTATAGGTTAGAACAATCTACAGTGGCAAGATTGCTCATGACCCCAAGGGGTCTATCCCCGCTGGGCCTAATGCTTATCTCATTACAATGTTCACTACTGGCATGAAATAAACGTACTATGCGCCCAAAGGCCTAAGTGGGCGCCTCGGGGGGCTTGAGTGAGATCCTGTATCCGTCAGCACCTTCAGCAGCTGTGGGGCAGGAAACGTGCTACATAACAATGCTTAAAATAAATAAATAAATAAATAAAATAAACGTCCAGTTTAACCTATCCCTTGGGGTTGTACGCTATTTTGTTTTCCCTTACTCAACAATAGACACAGCGACAACGTCCCATTTGGACTGCATGTGTGGTGTTTTCTTTGGGAAGTGGATCTCATCCACATTTTCTCTACGTAGGCATGTTTTGTGGAATGTGCCGCTTCGTTCTAAGGTGAACTCAGAGCTATTCCAAACAGTCGTGGACTTCATTATTTAGGTGTGCACATAGCTATAGGTCAATCCAAACCATTGATACAGGGGGAGAAGTCGAAATCGAATTCTTTCATCAGTTCTTCATGAACAAATTCAGAGCCAAATAAATAACATGAAATAAAAATGAAATTAACTTGTAACTATGTATTTTAAAAAAGGGGGGAGAGAGAGAGGGAGAGAGAGAGAGAGAGAGAGAGAGAGAGAGAGAGAGAGAGAGAGAGAGAGAGAGAGAGAGAGAGAGAGAGAGAGAAACAGACAGACATAGAGAGAGACAGACTGAAAGAGACACATAACGTTTCAAAAGGCCTACACGTACTCTCCGAGTTACGTCATGCGGTATAGATGAATTGGGACAAACAAATGACACTTAATTTTGTATTAGCAGTAGGCTCAAAAGTAATAGTTACAAAGGGAAATCCCCACCACAGCTCAAGCTACACGGCAGGAAAAGAATCATATTTCACAACAGACAACCAGCAGCAGTTAGCCCTTCTTCCTGTCCTTACTTTTCCACTACTACTACTAGGCTTACTACTACTACTACTACTACTACTACTACTACTACTACTACTACTACTACTACTACTACTACTACCTCCACCACCACCACTACTACTACTACTACTGCTGCTGCTGCTTCTACCACTATTACTATCATTATTTCTTCTTCTTCTCCTTCTTCTTCTCACCGCCGTAGCTCAAGTGGTAGAGCGTTCGCCTGGCACACCGATGACCCAGGTTCGAATTCCGTGGTGGGCGATATAAAAAGTGGCCATGTTCACTGTCCATTTTAGCAGTATGATTGCTCTGGTGGTTCAGTGTTGATACAGGTCCCTACCCCTTGTTCCCTGGGATGGTTACGCGCGTCTGCCATATCGCCAATGGTGGGTGTAGACGTTAAACCTCAATGTTCGTTCGTTCGTTTCTTCTTCTTCTTCTGCTTCTTCTTCTTCTGTGCAACAGATAAAATGTCCAATCTGAATTTCACTCCCTGTGTGTGTGTGTGTGTGTGTGTGTGTGTGCGAGAGAGAGAGAGAGAGTGTGTGTGTGTGTGTACACATTTCACGCCCAAACCCCACCTCCCACCACAACATACCCACACAAACACAGTGCAAATATGGCTGACAGGCGTTTCTGCAACGCATGCTCAAACAAGTAGTCATGGTACCTTAGTCATCGTGTGCCTCAAAGGTGTTCGCAGTAAACCACACACACACACACACACACACCCACACACACACACACACACGCACACCCACACACAAACACACCCACATTACCGCAATTACTGCGAGCAACAGCATCCGTCAACGGATCCACACACACACACATACACATTCTCTCTGTCCCCTCCCCACATACCCCCCCACACACTCCCTCCTCAACACACACAACTCCCCACCCTCGCCTTGCAGATTTATTAACAGCGATCGCGCATGAGCTTTTGCCCTCAAGGATTAAGGGTTCGCTAATTCAGTCATTGCATTCCTGTAGATCTAACTTCAGTAGTACAGACGCTTTAATAATAAAAGATTAAATCTGCCCTAGCATTGCACCCACTGCAAATAAACCACGGACTGGTTTTTTACAGTCAATCTGCTTTGTTTGGGTCTGTCTTTCAAAGTGGGAATGCCTTGAGCTTAGGTTATTAAGAAATCGCGCTGTACAAAACCTATTATTATTATTATTATTATTATTAGTAGTAGTAGTAGTAGTAGTAGTAGTGGTAGTAGTAGTAGTAGTAGTAGTAGTAGTAGTATTTTATGTCAAAGGCAAATACATGTTGCTTTTGTATCGGGCAACAAAGTGTTGTATTGTATAGTATTGCATTGTACTGTATGGTTTCATATGGTGTCACTGGTATGGTATGGGATATTATGGTTTGGTATGGTATGGAATGGTATGGTATGGTATATTATGGTTTGGTAAGGTATGATTTGGTATGGTATGGTATAATACGGTATGGTATTGTCGTCGGAGGACGAAGCAGCTGAGACTCCTTCAATCAGCTCTGTCCTCGACCTTTGAGAGCAGGTCTGGCACCAACACAACTTTTAAACAAAGTTTGAAGCGTACTTTAAAATTGCCTTTATTTATTTGTTTACACTTCAATAAGCCTACTTTTTTCATTGTGTACAAGATTCCCCACCCCACTCTTCCTCCCCATTTACCCCCGATTTCATTTTTAACAAATATTCTGTTGTGTTCTATAGTTGCAAACCTGCATGTAAACTGTTATGCCAATGACAAAATCTCTCTCTCTCTCTCTCTCTCTCTCTCTCTCTCTCTCTCTCTCTCACCCGTTTTCAGTGTCAATAGGTGAGGTGGGGATGGGAATCGTGTAGGGAAGGGAGGATGGGCTAGTAGATTGTTTTTATGTGGCCAGTGTTTTCATTATCGATAAAGGATTATTCAGAGGCACCCGCAAGGTACAAGAGATGGGCAAAATAATACATGGGAGCCATGATACCAAAAGATTAATAATAATAATAATAATAATAATAATAATAATAATAATAATAATAATAATAATAATAATAACAATAATAATAATAATAATAATAATAATAATAATAATAATAATATAAAGGCGATAATTAAAGACATTGTTTTAAAAATTTTCATAAACATTAAATTTTTAAAAATCCAAATACTACTACTACTGCTTACTACTACTACTACTACTACTACTACTACTACTACTACTACTACTACTACTACTACTACTACTACTACTACTTTCTACTACTACTACTAAAGCATGCAAGCAGAACGGGATCTTTTTTAAAAAAAAAAACCAACCGACTCAACATTCATAGATGAATGGGACGAATGCAAATAACATCGACCTAATTTAATTTCAACTCTAACCACTGATGAATTGGAATCGATCGAGCGTTTTGTTTCCATTAACAATACCAATGAAGTTTAAGGTCTATAATTCTCTTCTTTTCTCCACAAAACCTTTCGATAGCACAATAAGGGAAACGTGAACTCCTATCTGCAGTGTATGCAACATGGCGCTCTCATTCACTCACTCACTCACTCTCTCCCTCTCCCACCCTCTTCTCTCTCTCTCTCTCTCTCTCGACAAAGTAGGCCTTACCCCAGGCAGTTCAAATGACAGCCAACAATATAAATTGTGCGCGCGCTATATTAACTTATATGTATGTATGACACAATTACAAAGAAGAAGAAGAAGAAGAAGAAGAAGATTTATTCATCAAGTAAAACATTACAAGGATTTTGATGTGGCATGGTGACAAAATGATCTTCACTTGCTGAGCCATGAATGCCTTTATCATGCATGCTATACACTCATTTGGCAACCATCCTAAAGAAGAAGAAGAAGAACAATAACATTAATAACAACAACAACAAAAACACTACAACAACAACAACCACAACTTGAATGCCCACTACATAAATGCTCAATACAGTCACCGTACATTCCTATTTTTAAACGAGCACACGCAGGTGTTTTTTTTTCCCCTTATGCAGGTGTCATTATGGCGGTGACAATAATTCTTAAGAAACAGATAGCTTAAACACACACGCACCTACACACACCACCCCTCCGACACACACATCTTGATAACTTTATTACAACCAAAACCGCTAACTTTAATGAATCAGTACAAATCATCAAGTACTTTACCCTAACCCCCAATCTTCATCTCTCCCACACTCTTCTAGAGCCGATCATGACGCTGGTTGATTGGTACCGAGCACACACCGACCCACACATCCTTCCACACACACACACACACACACACACACACACACACACACACACACACGCCCGCACATACACCCACACACACACTCGAGCACGTACGCACACACACACACACACACACCCATACATAGGCTACACACACCAAAATGTTTCCTGGTATCGACTGCGGTGCAGAGAGATTCTAGGAAATGTGTCTATCCTTCTTGCAAGTGTTCTCATATTCTGCTCTCGTGTTTCATAAAATTAATATCTTCTTGTTCCCGGTAGACCACGTTCCAATTCATGTCTCCGAATGGCCACGTACGGTCTAAACGAAGTATACCTTTTCGGCTCAAAACATTTATAGAAAATTAAGGTTGACGTTTACTTTGCAATTCTGTGTCTGCTTCCTGTGCAGCGAGATAACATAAAGTAGCCTTTGTCTTTATCGCTCCAAATAATCTATACATTTACTTGTATCGGTCTTAACGGAGGATGAAAAAGTGTCTATGTGTGTGGCTAGGTTGAAACGCCTTTATTCTGACATAGACATGAACCTCTACGTACTTTCTTTTGACGGACCCCGTTATTTTGACATCAAAACAGTGTTCCGTTAGGGTTTGGGCTGTGTTAGGCTTAGGGTTATGTTAAAGGTTAGGGTTAAGGTTAGAGTTAGGGTTAGGGATACTTAAAAAATTGACATATTTGTAAAAATGTCAAAGTAACATAGAAAGTCATCACAACGGCGTTTTTACACTGTTGTGTGTGTGTGCGTGTGTATGGGTGTGTGTGTGTGTGTGTGTGTGTGTGTGATCGTGCGTGTACGAGCGTGCGTGCGTGTGTATGCGCGTGCGTGCATGTGTGTGTTGTTTTCCTTCTTCCTCGATCCTCTTCCTTCTTCTTTCTCTACTTCTTCCTCCTAGGTCACACTAATCTATATATGTAAATTTTAAAAAGGCCTATCGACTTCGACGACAACAAAAAGAAAAAAAGTGTGGTTTATCGTTGTCATTTCTTACCCTCTCCAAGCAAGTACCTTGGTTTTGTAAGACAGCAATGCAAACCTAAAACACACACAACAGAGAAAGCATTTTCCTCAGTGTCAACACCGAACTTCCAACAATGTTAAAATGCAAAATAATATCACATTCTGCCTCACAAACGCTTTTTGCGTTCAAAGAAATGCCACAAGATTGAACATGCACACATTCACAGAAATCTCCTGAAACAATCGGATGTCACAAAGTTCCTTTCACACAATGTCACAGAAATCTATGTAAACAAGATTGAACACGCACAATGTCACAGAAACAAACTTTAACAATCGAACGATGTCACAAGATTTATCTCGCACAATTTCACACGAACAAACGGAAACAATCGGATGATGACCCAAGATTCCTCTCATATAACGTCACACGAACACACGGAAACAATCGAATGTCATAAGATTCCTCTCACACAATGTCACAGGAACAAACTTGAACAATCGGAAGTTGTCACGCGATTCCTCTCACATAATGTCACATAAATCTACGTAAACGAGATAGAACACGCACAATGTCACAGGCACAAACCAAAATGATCGGATGATGTCACAAGATTCCTCTCACACAATGTTACAGAAATCTCCATAAACACATATGATGCCACCAGATTTCTCCACACAAACAATAACAGGAGATGTCCTCAAACAATATCACAAAATCGGTTCATTACCCGTGCATAAACAAAAAGTCAACAGGAGCCTCCATGCAAACACCTACTACCCATTCCTGCAGGAAAACAATGGTACACCTTCCAACAAATACTTCAAGGAAAGCGGCGATAACTGCCTACGAACGATTCACTTAAGAAAAACACTCGTAAAAATCCAGATAGATTTTGCCCCGAGAGATAACTTTTAAGTTGATACAATGAATTGACGTGACTGCACTGGTACACCCTGTGAGTACCTTTTTGAGCAATGTGTATGTAGCCGCCTATCTACTGTCAAAGGATTACAGGACAGCACACTTTGCTATCTTTTTGCAAAATCACGCGCACAGTCGCCCAACTTTTCAGCACAGCTGCACGCTCACGAACGCGAACTCGTGTCTACTTCACCTTTTGAACTCCCAGGGTCGTTGTTATACGCTTCCAGACTGCACACGAGTATGTGTTAGGTCGTCGTAATGGTCTGCGTAGCATTAGGAATAAATAAATGCAGTTCAACATGCGGTACCGTCTCTCTCTCTTTCTCTCTCTCTCTTTCTTCTAGCCCGACGCCAGTGAAGTAGTTGAGTTGAGCGAATGCTTTCCTTCCGACAGGCGCGTTAGTGATCAAGTTATCGACGGCTTGAAAACTCTCTCTCTCTCTCTCTCTCTCTCTCTCCCTCATCCTAAGAAAGATAACTCTTACTCGTAAGTTGGCCAAAATTACGATACATATTCTATTCCATTCCTTGCGATAATTCACTTGAGCTTTTGGAACTCAAACGTGCTAGACGTTTGAAGAGAATGCAATAACATAAACATGCCCACCCTCACACATTTATCTCATCTCCATCCCTCTTTTTGTTTCTCTATCGGTTGACGTGGGTTCGAATCCCGACTTCAGCAAACTATTGTGTGATTGCTGGATATTACGGGCCAGCGCCTTGAGAAGCTCTCTGAGCTTGTAAGTGCGCTATATAAGATAAATCTCTTTCTTTCTTTCTATCGGTCTATCGATCATTTCCTTGGAAAGGGACGGGCACGATGGCTTTGGCTTGTGGATCTGAAGGTCCCGGGGCATTGTGTTGTGTCCTTGGGAAAGACACTTTACTTCCGTTTTCCTACTCCTGCGGATAAGAATATAAACCGAGGTCTAGTTTATGTCGCATACATTCCATCATAACAGACTTTAAAGATCCTGATGCTCATGTCCTAGACGGGTGAGTGCCGATGACAAGAACACACCCAGCATGCACCTAGGTCCTTCTCCCCCATCCCTGGCTGCCCCGGATTGTGCTCAGTTGTCTGGAGCGTTATTACGATGCGCCCAAAAGCTGCAAGTTGACGCCTCGGGCGGCTTGAGTTAGATCCTGTATCGGCCAGCGTCTTGAATCGCCAAGTACGGTGAGATATGTGCGCTATAAAAATCCTCGATAATAATACATAAATAATAAATAAAGGGAGATAACTAACTTTTGGGACCACACTTAAACGCGCACGAGCGTACACACACACACACACACGAGCGTACACACACACACAAATACGAGCGTGCACGCAGACACGCACATATATGACACACATACATACGCACATTTAGTTAGTTCGTTAGTTTGTTAGTTAGTCATTGTTTATAGGGTCCAGTACCCCTTGGGGTCATGAGCAATCTTGCCACTGTAGATTGTTCTAACCTATTAAGGGAAAAGTGAAAGCCCCAGTTGAAACCAATTCACTGCGGCAACAGTACCCCCGTTGGGGTGCCGGGGATTTCAGTATAAATAGTATCCCCACTTTCTGGAAATTTAGTGCTTTAAATTCCCACTGTCGCTGTCTTCCTCATTTACTCTTTCCCATTCCTGCTCTGTCCTATCACTCTGCTATACTATCTTCTTCTTCGCTAGATCAATGACCTACCTTTTTTCTTGAAAACTCTTCCTGGACAAGACTCCTTGTTTGTGTATGAGGTCTGTTGGATCAGCTTGGGAGTGTTGGACGCTTTCTGCCGGGTGGTCACTAGGGCTTCCTATGATGTTATTATTTAGCAATATAGGCATTTTATATGTATGTGTTTTGTTGATAATTTGTAGTGATGTTTGTGTTCTATTTTGTTTTTGTAACCGGGGGTTCGAGTAGTTGGGGTAAAGCCTCAGCCGTCCCCTGCGTGGGATGTCTTTATTGTAAAGTGACTGGCCGGTGGAGGGCATTCAATTTTCCCACTAGGGTTGTTTCAGCAGATCTTTTATGCGGATCGGGGGTTGTCCGGTCCTGATTTGGCTCGGAAGAGGACCTAAAGCAACAATCAATCAATCAATCAATCAATCAATATAGGGTCCAGCGGACTGCAAAGGTCTGAATCTGGGGCCCTCCCTATTCATGAAGGGACTGCAAGTGCGGGAACGGGACTGCAAACCGTCTACGGCCTATAACTGCGATATATTGCTATTCATAGAGGGACAGCAGAGCTTATCGGCCGCGGCAAACGGCCTAAAAGTTATCAGCACAAGATTCGGGCCTTTATGCCGGTAAAGGGACTGTAACATCGAGCAAAAATGGCGGGTGCGTTTATTCCAATCTTACTAAGGCGAAGACAGCTGAGGAGAAATAGAATTTTCAGAGACAGGATGAATCCCTTAGATAGTTATGATGACGTAAAACTGTACACGGCTTTTCGTTTTTGTCGTCATGACATATTGACCATAATTGACGATGTTGCAGAGCAACTAGAACACGCAAACCGACTTGGGTCTTTGACACCATCAATGCAAGTATTAGTTGCTTTGAGATTTTACGCGTGTGGTTCTTTCCAAATAGTATGTGCTGATTTGTTTGGAATTTCGCAACCGACAGCCAGCAGATTAATCTCAAAAGTTACTGTTGCTCTGAAATCGATAGCAATTGGATCCAGTTTCCAGATCAACACGAAGCTGACAGACAAAAATTAAAATTTCAAAGAATCGTCAACATGCCGAACGTGTTTGGGTGCATAGATGGGACACTAATACCAATCCAAGCACCACCGGAATATGAACACGAGTATGTTTGCAGGAAAAACTATGGAAATTACACTAGCCACAGCATTCAGTCATGTAATCAAGTTTCCTGTAGGTCATGACATTAAACAGATTTTTTAAAATTGTATGCATAATAAATTGAAAGGTTTTATTAATATGCATTTCTTTTACTGGGTAAACACACACACTCATACATGTGCACATACATTGATCAATTTTATCAAATCAAACCCACATACAATTGCATAGATACAGAGTGAGACAGATAAAAGAGAGAGGAATGGGGGGGGGGATACAAGGTTAATGCAGTAACAAATTAGACACAGGGACACCAACTAATAAGTGAGCAAACTGTCAACGTCTTTTTGTTAACTCAATCGCCCTTGCAGAAGAAAAAAATATATATTCGTGAATGTTTGTGTAAGCGTGCACGACAAACTTTTGCCAACAATCACAACTTGCAAAACGCAGCATGCACCTTAGCATGCCTATAGCTCTATTTTTCGTATAAAAACACTAAATTGGCTCTACAGAGTATGTGTGTGTAATGTTTACAGTGTACAGCAACGTCTCTAAAACATTAAAGGCGATCACGCACTACACACAAATGATCGCATCCGCTGCAGTACGCGTGCGCAGTAGATATAATTTGGCTGACTTTCCCGATGCTAATATTAGACAGGACTATAGCCACAATCCCGGCTGTGAGCCCTTCATGTATGCCAGTTCAGATGCCGCATTTATCGGACGAAATCTAAAGTCCTTTCAGGGTTTGCAGTCCCTATAACATGTAGTCCCTCTATGAATAGAGCCCCTGGACTACAAATCAGGACCACAACTTGGTTAAAAGAGGGCTCAGCTCTAATCCGTATAGAAGATCTGCTGAAACAACCCTAATGGTAACACCGAAGACACTCCACCAGCCGGTCACTTTACAAATAAGGCATCTCACACAAGAACGCCGAGGCTATATACTAATTTATCGAACCCCCGTTTACAAAAACAAAATTGAATATAAATATCATTTTAAAATATCAACAAAACACATACATATAACATGCCTACATTGCTAAATAATATCATAGAAACTCCTAGTTACCAATTGGAGGAAAGCGTCCAATATCTCCAAGCTGGCCCAACAGACTGCATACACAAATGAGGATTCTTGGAAGAGTTTTCAAGAAAAAAGATAGTTGACTGGTCTAGCGAAGAAGATAGTATAGCAGATTCATAGAACAGAGTAGGAATGAGAAAGAACAAAGGAGAAAAAGAACGAAAGTGGGAATTTAAGGCACTACATTTCCAGACAGTGGGAATACTATTTATTAAGAAAAAAATAATATATATATATATATATACATATATATATATATATATATATATATATATATATATATATATATATATATATATATATATATATATATATATATATATATATATATATATATGTATATGTTATGGTATACGGCAGGATGCCCAATATGTGTGTGCGTGTGCGTGTGCGTGTGCGCGCATGTGTGTGTTTGTGTGTGAGTGTATAACCAAGGATATTAATGCACCTAAATACACAATCATACTCCCCCTACCCCCACCTTTTCGTCCACCCGTCCGATACGTCTTTCCCCTCCCCCGCGCACACGCACAAACACACACACACAAACACACACACATACACAACACCTTCTCTAAACTGACATTGTCACAGGGTAGGGAGGAACAAAAAGATATACAATCATCTTAAATATTAGGATCATCACTTCATATATCACTTCATATCACATCACATTACATGACATCGCATCATTATAATCTCTTTCAGCGTCAACTCAACACCTGTCACTGTACATATATTTCAACATACACTGATTGCTATCCACTGCTGATTAATCCTCCCAACCGCCAATTTGTTTTCTGTGCGTTTTGCCTTCTCTAGAGCGCATTGCGTATACTACTGTAGCTTGCTGGAAATGGCGCTACACATCATCATCATCATCATCATCATCATCATCATCATCATCATCATCATCATCATCATCATCATCATCATCATCAACGTTATCATCATCGTCATCATTAATACAATACAATATTATTCATCTCAATTTGAGCAATTACAGTGGCAGAATCAGTACATCACAAAAACGTATCACAAACAATCCGCGAGCAATCGTCATCATCATCGTCATCATCAGTTCATCTTACTACTCCTCCTCCTCCTCATCATCATCATCATCATCATCACCATCATCATCATCCTCATCAACCATCTTCAGCATCATTATCATCATCATTATCATTAAGATCAAACATCTTCCTCCCCTTTCATCATCATCATCATCATCATCATCATCATCATCATCATCATCATCATCACCATTATCATCATCATCATCATCATCATTATTATCATCATCATAACAATCATCAATCTTCATCCACATCATGATGTGAGGAGGCTAAATTTGGGTTATGAGCAATCCGATGATGATAAATGACATTCTATGGGAACAAAAACTAATTTCCCTTTGTGCGATCAACAGCCCAGTTAGCACATTTTTGAGGAAAGATCGTGCTCTGCATCTCTAGGAATCCGTTTATCTTTTTAGAATATTCGCCCACTCTATGCGCAGCAGTGTAAACATTTTACTTTTGGAATATCGTGAGTTGTAATTATTGTTCTACAATTTTCTTGTCGCTCGGCAAATATCAAGGTTGATTAAATCAAATTTATTTTGAAAAGTAATTGCGAGCTTTAAAATATATGCTGCCCTTAGGTGCACTGATGTGTTAGATAAATGCTTTATATTCAATTGGTTATAATAAATAAATGAATCTATAAATAATTCCTCATGGGATGAAAGAAAATTAATCCAAAAATATAACCTCTTTCAAAAGTAATTGCAATACATTCATGTGTTTATTAGTTCTACTAATAGCATCAAAGTTGAGGTCAAAAACTTGCACCTCTGCCAAAGTGTGTGATGTTGTTGTTGTTGTTGTTGTTGTTGTTTTGTAAAGCGCCCAAGATTCCATGTCACAAATCATGCTCAATACGCACAAATAGTGTCCCAGCTATCAGGGGAACTACTGAAACAGGTGGATACCCCACAACGCAAGCGTGTCTCGGACGAAGGAAGCCTGGCTAACGAAGACGTACTGGGTTCTGTTGGACCCAAACCATTCCAGAGCTAGATCAACAATGCCAACTTCAGTGGCGAGACTATCAAGGAGTATTCTGTGGTCAAGAGTGTGAAACGCCGCACTCAAATCAAGAAGGACGCAGAGGGTCAGGTCACCAGCCTCAGCACTACACAGAAGGTCGTTGACCAGACGCAACAATCATGTTTCACAGCGGTGACTTGCCCGATAAGCAGACTGAAATTTGTCCATGAGTTGATTTTTATTTAGATGGCTGGCACATTGTTGTGCAATCACACGCTCCAATAACTTTGACGCATAATTGAAGTTGGAAACTGGCCTAGTTTTGCAGTCCAGAGTTGGCTTTTTCACAAATGGCTTAATTACAGCCTTTTGATAGGCTGAGGTACTACAGATTGACTAATGCTTGTATTGATTAGTTTTAAAAGAAAAGGCAACCTAAAGTCAATATTTTCCAGAACAACATTGGTTGGGACTGGATCTGCATGGAGCTGACCTAGGACTACAGCGACCAATCATGGTCCCGGGTAGCTCAGTTGGTAAGAGCGTCTTGCTAGAAACCGAAAGGTCGCTGGTTCGAATCCCGGATTGGTCAACGTGTGATCATATTATTTTCCCCTTTACCAACAACTGGCCCGCTGGTGTCAGTATAAATCGGTCCAGTAGTCACCTATATGCGAAACTGTCGTGTGACTATAATCTATTTATTTTATTTATTTAATCGTTCTTATGTTTATTTATTTAATCGTTCTTATATAGCGCTTTTTTAGCTCAAGAGCTGCTCAAGGCGCTGGCCGATACAGGATCTAACTCAAGCCGCCCGAGACGCCCACCCGCAGCCTTTGGGCGCATGGTCTGACGCACGGACAACTGAGCACAATCCTGGGCAGCCAGGGATGGGGGAGAAGGACCTAGGTGCATGCTGGGTGTTTTCTTGTCACCGGCACTCACCCGTCTAGGACATGAGCGTCAGGATCTTTAAAGTCCGTTATGATGGAATGTATGCGACACAGACTAGACCTCGGTTTATACTCTCATCCGAAGGAGTAAAAACAACATCATGGTCCTCAGCTGCTCCTCTGTGATGGATGAGAACTCCGACAGCTTGTTACCAGTGAATGACTGTTGTGAACCTGGAATCGACTGAATATTCGCATTCTCTGAGAAGCTTCGATTACAGCAGTTTGTGTACACAACAAGCGTTTGAGCAACGATTCTATTATATCATCTTTCACTGTTACATTTAGGCCATTCCCCAAATAAACTCGTTGTCACACAAACAACCTTCACATTCTGGTGCTTTAAATGCAAGCCAGTATTGAAGAGATATGATGCTGCTGCTGCTGATGATGATGATGGTTATGATAATCATGATGATGATGATGATACTGGTATTAACGACGAATATGATGATGACGATGACGACGATGAAGATGATGAGGATGATGATGAAGATGATGACGATAATGATACTGATAATAATGTTGGTAATAACGACGACGACGACGACGGTGGTGATGATGATGATGATGATGATGATGATGATGATGATGATGATGATGATGATGATGATGATGATGAGGAGGAGGAGGAGGAGGAGGAGGAGGAAAAAATATTAATTAAGAGGAGGTGGTGAAAGAAGATGTTGATTGCGAAGACGAAGATGATGATGATGATGTCGGCGACAACGACGAGGACGACGATAATAGTTACGACGAGTCTCATGACGATTAAGATTATGGAATACTTTTTTTTTTTAAACTTAGGAAAACAATGGCACTGTACTGTAAGTAGATATTGTATTTGTAAAGAACGGCATTTGCTGTCGGGAGTGAACATGGCTTATTACTTTTGACGTCACTTCTCCATCACAACTTGAGATTCGTTTCCTTAATGATGAACATTCTCACATGTATGATTCCCACTTTTTTGTACATTAGTGTTTAAAATGCTAATTGAAGAGCACAAATATGCCACAATATAACAGCTGTATTCCCCCAAGACATACACAGGGTATAGGCCAGGAGCAAGAAATTTCTAACGATAAAGACAGACCTCAACATAAAGGCATGAGCAAGAAGACTACAGTTGATCAGATCCGATAGATAAATCGACAGATCATACAGATCAACTACCAGACAAAGAGGTAGAGACCGCACACCACAAAGTAACACCATAAAAGGAGAGAAATAACAGCAGGCCGAAAGCAAAAGAAGGGAGTTAATCAGTCACAATAAATGAATTACTTTCGCCTGTCATAACCATACTGATAATGTAGTAAAATGTCTGCTGGTCGCTAACAGTCAACAGCGCTTTCAAAGAATAACAATCGGTTACGTACAAACATTTACACTAGTACTACTAGAACTTGTCTTGTCTTGTCTTGTCTTTCCGTAGGCGCCCACAATCAGTCTTGTTGATTATACTGGCACTATGAGGGCTTTGCACATGTTTCACAAAAGGCCGTTCTCCTAGTTCATGGACAGTCCAGATCTGATTAGTGACAGAGGGATTTGGGAGGGGAGGTGGGGGGAGGGGAGGACTTGTAATGTTGTTGATTAACTGTCTATTCTGGTCGGTGGGAGGCTCTTGATGCAAAAGCATCAACAGTTTTGGCCTCCACTATCTCCTGGGGAAGAGCATTCCAGTCTTTTATAGTACGGGGTAGGAAAGAGGATGAACGGTACTCAGTTCGGCAGGTGATGCGGCTAAATTGGCTGTCATGGCAGTGGATACAGAACGCGCTTCCTTCCTAAATTAGATTCAAACCGCGGCGATCTCTAACCAACATGCACGGGCACTCCTGTAAACACAATGAACACATATTCGTCACTCAAAAATTTGGTGTAAAGGCAGGGAGATAGCTATTAGAAGACGGAAAGGAAATCGAATTTAATTGTTGAAATTGTCAGACTGCATCCAATACCATTTACTGAAGGGAGGGAGGAAACATGGGCACCCGGAGAAAACCCTCGGTGACCTGAAAGTCTCGTACCTAGGTCACAGAGGTTCGTTTCTTGCGGGGACTGGAACCCGCGATCTTGGGCCTAGGAGACCAGTTCCGTATCCACTGTGCTACAAGAACACCCCAAATACAACCAAATGCTCACACGTGCAGACAACACAGCGTAGATTTACCAGTGCCGTGAGCAACTCTTGCCATGGAAAAGCGTTAATATAATACTACTACTACTACTACTACTACTACTACTACTACTACTACTACTACTACTACTACTACTACTACTAATAATAATAGGCGTCTAGGACCTCCATTTTCTTTAGGCCAGCTTAATGAGGGCGGTACTTTTCTCTCCTCCCCCTCATTTCTTTACCTTCCCAGTTCCTAAACCGATCAAAGTACCCATTGAAAGCTGGCTGGACTGGGGTGTGTCGTGCATTTGTTTGTGTGGGCATGTAGAAACGACGTTACTCTGACACACACATCAAACTCTACATGGTTTATTTTGACTTTTTTTGACGTCCCCGTTATTTTGACGTCAAAATAGTGCTCCGTAGAGATACAGATGTTTTAGGATTACGGTTAGGTTAAGGGTTAGGGTTTGGGTTAGGGTTAGGGTTAGGGGTTTAGGGTTAGGGTTAGGGTTAGGGATAGCTTCAAAAATGAAAGGGTATAAACACGCACAAATGTAGTGCCAAAGGGGTATGAAAACGTAAAGCTAAGTTGCTGGGAGGTATCATCAGGTACAACTATTTCGGTCGTGCGTACAGCTTTCGCTCGATTTGGATCGTGTGCCTGTGCGTCCTGCGCGACCGCCTACCACCCTCTCTCCCCCTCCTATTCATTCTGTCGCTTCCGAGAAAAAGCCAATCATATGCACGATAATATTCACTATTTTTTCCTCGACGCTTTTGATTGGCTATATAAGACTGACAACAACCCAACATTAAACATGGCCGACAAGCAGCGATCTGAGGGGAAGCCGCAGAAAAGGAAAAATAAAGCAGACAAAACTAATTGCTCAAAAAAATTAAAACAAGATGAAGGAAAAGAAAAACAAACTTTTTTGTCAGCCTTTGGCTTTGAGTGCTCGGTAAGAGAAGAAAAAGGTGAGCCGCAACCGGGCAACCGGGCCCGGCTGAAGAAACTCAAACTGATGAAAAGACTTTCCACGCAAAGTGTTGATTACGTATGTTGGTGTACCCCCTAAAAAACTGAAAGGGGGTATAAAACCCCCCTTATGTTTGCAATGAGGGTATGAAAACCCCCACATGTTTTGGTTGAGGGTATAAATACCCCTAGATAAAAAACTTTCTCCATCACTGATATATATATATATATATATATATATATATTATTATATATATATATAGAGAGAGAGAGAGAGAGAGAGAGAGAGTTTCATGTGTGTATCAGAGTAACGTCGTTTCTACATCCCCCCCCCATATATATATGGGGGGGGGGGGATGTAGAAACGACGTTACTCTGATACACACATGAAACTCTACATGGTTTCTTTTGACTTTTTTTGACGGGCCCGTTATTGTTTGCGCGCGCGCTTGTGTGTTTGTGTGTGTTTATGTGTGCCTTCCATGTATGGTCACCCATCCACGTACTACCACTGCCGACGTTGCTAAACATTGCTAGCGTGTGTCCAGCCCACTACACTGTTGGCCACCCTACAAGGCAAGATATAACACACAAGATGTATAGTCAATACGACAACAGATAGATAATTACAGTAGCATACAGGATACAGGACAAGATTGTATTCCCAATACAAGACACGATAGATATAATTTATACTCCCACATGTTAGAGGACAATCCTGATGTATTTCCAAAACAAGACATCATGAGAGGACAAAATGTATGTCCATTACAAAGAAATCACATGGTCAAGATATTGGACAGGCGTAGGCCCAATACATTTATATTCTGTATTTTGTATTCTGAGAAAGAGATAGAGGGAGAGACAGACAGACAGGTAGACAGAGAGAGAGAGAGAAACAGACAGACAGGCAATGTAATATAGATAATTACATAAACAATATACTCACAGCACTTATGCGCAAAAGATTCCAAGTTGCGAGGCCATTCTAAGCAACAGCTGCCTTATTCTTGTTAGTAATAATCTCAACAACAAAAAATACCTCGTACAACAAGCATGTATTCATCTTCATCTATCTTGTATCGATCGACAATGTCTTGAAACGAGGCATGACAGTCAGCAGGCGGGTTTGTAAATAATCAAGCAAAGCTATTGTTGTCTTTTAAATGGAATGACGATTGTAATGCTGATGTTTTTGCCTCCTCACATCCCCAAAAGGGGCAAGTGCAGGGATCGAATTTTGAATCTTGAGCAATGCACAATACAATACCGCAGGAACGCACTGCTCGTGATAGCATGGGCAAGATTCAAAGGCAAGAAATTAAAACCATTCGAGTTGATGAGTTAGATCTTGTTGTTGTTGTTTTTGATGATGATGATGAATGATAATGATGATGATGTGATGACGATGATGATGATGATGATGATGATGATATCATCACATCATCATCCTTCACCATCATCGCCATCATTATCATAATCATCATCGTACTTCTTCTTCTTTTTCTTCACTTCCTTACAGCTTTTCTTTTTTTTTGTTTTTTCTTTTTTGTTCTTGTTACCTTCATCTTCATATACGCTTGCGAAACATGGACCCTCACAGCAGATCTACAACGAAGAATACAAAGCATGGAGATGAGGTGCTACAGAAGACTTCTGGCAATTTCCTATACCCAACACATCACCAACGACGACGTCCGACAGACCATCACACAAGCCATTGGACACACGATGACCTGCTCACAGTGGTGAAGAAACGGAAACTCCGATGGTATGGCCACGTCACCACATCATCAGGCCTTTGCAAAGACCATCCTGCAAGGCACAGGGCAAGGAGGTAGAAGAAGAGGGAGACCGAAAAAGAGGTGGGAGGACAATATTCGAGAATGGACTGGCTTGACACTGAGCGAAGCCATCAAGGTTGCTGAGGACAGGGAGGGATGGAGTGTGCTGGTTAAACGATCGTCTGTGGTGCCCCAACGACCTCAGAGTTACGGGATAGGACAGGATAGGATTTTCTTTATATTTGGTGTCTTTCTTTCTGTTTTTGTTCTCACGTGTTATCGTTCTTTCTTTCGGTTGTTCTCTGTCCTTTTTCTTCCCTTTCTTGTAGTTCCTCCTGTCCTTTTCCTTTTCCGATATTGTTGTTCTTCTTCGTGGAGTGATTGAGAGTGAGAGAGAGAGAGTGAGTGAGAGAGAGAGAGAGTAAGGGAGGGCATTCGGGAAAGGGTCTATGTCATGGATAATAATGGTTCACGCAATACCATACCATTAAATTCCATACCTTACAATGCAATACAATACAATACGATACAATTATCATCAGTTGATTGTTTTATTTAAAGTCTATTCACTTAATAACTGATGTTACACACAGACATTTCGAACACTACACTACACTACACTATGTAAAACTACACTACACTACTCTACAAATTCATTGTCCGATAAGTTGATAACAAACACATGTGGTATAGTGGTAAACGGCATTACAGTACAATGTGTTTAGGCACGAGTGGGATTTTGTGTGTGTGGCTTGGTTTCAACACTGACTCCGGACATTGACTTGCGCCATTCTTTAGCTGGTCATATAGGAACAACTTCTTTATATTATATACAAGTACCTTAAATACTATGTGACTTTAATTTAACACTGACTCCGGATATCGGCTTAAGCAGGTCTTTAGCTCTTTATATTGTGTACATGTACTTGAACTACAAGTATTTTCCCTACTGCTGACCCTTACTCTATTTACACGACACGAGTGGGTCAAGTCAATTAAAGACAAACATAAAGTGCCCGGCAGGGTTGCCCGGGCTTACTGCAATCGGAACCTAAATTAGCGAACCTCCTCAAATCGATAATTCAATATACCGACCACAACTCTCCCTCCATTTTCCCTATTCTCTGTGCCCAGTGGCGAGGCGACTTGGTAAGCTTACACGAACCTGGAACTGCGAGACACTTGGCTTGCATCTTCGAGGGCCCGAACTTCCCTGCTGCGACAGTTTATTTAGTTTAGTTTAATAGATTAAAGTCCCTGGACACAAGGCGTATAAGGGACTGTGAAGGGGGGGGGGGAAGGGAAATTTTACGTCCCAATATAAATATTAGGGACAATAAACCAGCAAAAGCTGTAAGTAAAAACTGCCTAAGCTCAAACAAGGGTAAGGCCAGCAAGGCCAAGCAAAAGATAAAAGGTTACAGCTGCTGCGACAGTTTGCATATCGCGCTTTTAAACGGCTCCAGTGTCAATCCCATTCAGGGCTGATAGATGAGCAGGGATTACAACCAGCTACTGTACTATCAATGCAACCGACAGCAATGCTTGTACAGCGATTGTATAGCAATTGTATAGCGATCATTACATTTAGTAGATATATGAATTTTAATTGTTTTCATAGCGGGCTTTACCAGCTCAAGAGCGTGCTCTATGCGCTGGTGGAAAAAAAACTCGAGCCGACCAAGCCTGCGTGATATGATGGGCATCGTCTAACGCTGCAGATAACCGATAATATATATGCATAAATGCGATTTGGGGGATTTTTGGGGGTAACTAATACTCATCGATCTGGGACATGAGCATCAGGATCTTTGTGCGGCAGAAATGCATGTGATGCACATCTGCGAATCCGGCAGAATGCAGTTTGGCAAGCTAGGGACACTGTCTCACTCCACTCTACTGCAGCCTGCTGTAGAACTTATGATCTGGCTTCTGCTTGTTACTGTTTGTTTGTCTTTGTCTCCGTTTCTTGCTCTCACTGTAGTCATGGACGACCTCAACAAAATCAATGGGCTAATGTACGAGGTACATTAATTAGCGTCCATTATCTGCCTCGACTAGACCAGCAAAAGACTGCAGGATCTAGACTTGAACCAGAATCTCTAACCACGACGAACCACAGATACCGCGGATGTATTTTCGTTAAGGAGAGAAAGTGATTTGCAACAGATGTCGGCAGTTCTGCAACAAGCCATTCTTTATTTGCCGTCCCAAATGACCATTCTAGTTCCAGACAATATCTTTCGTCCTCGGCATCATAAATTCGGGAGGTTTCGACAGGTACAAAACGGGTATCAGAACGATTTTTATTTAATCGTTACTCTATATCCCTTCACAGAGCTTATTTTGATTTTCGTTCCTTTTAACTGATATATTGTATTTAATTGCCCTTATTATATAGCGCTTTTACCGCTCAAGAGATACTCAAGGCGCTGGCCGATACAGACGTCCGAGGCGCCTTTATGCTGCCTTAGTCGCATCGTCATGACGTCCAGAAAACTAAGCACAATCCTGAACGATCGGGAATAGGGGGATAAAGAACTTAGTGCTTGCCCGTTTAGGACACGAGTGTCAGGATCTTTAAAACCCGCACGATGGAATGCGTGCGTGTAAACAGATTAGACCTCGGTTTATACTCTCATCGGAAGTAGTACAGCACGACACGATACGACAGCCAAAGTACCCACGGGCTTTTGAGGCGCTGATGAATACGAAGATGCAGATTGTGATGCGCATAAAGCCAGGCTCAGGGGCTCAAACAGAAACTAATTATTTACACACAAACAGAAGTAAGTATGGGGCGCCATGTGTCCATTTATTCTATGTGACCATTCTATACATAGAATAAATTGTATGCACATAGAAAGCATTCTATGCACACACAAAAAATTCATTAGTTGAAATTCCATTTATAATAAAGAAACCAACATTGTAAGACATAGAATAAAATTCTTCGTATAGAATAACATTCTATAATATAGTGTAAAATTCTATGTCCATAATAAAATTCTATGTATAGAATAACATTTTATAATAGAGAATAAGGTTCTATGTATGTAATACAATTCTATATTATAGAATGCACTTGTATGCATAGAATTATATTCTATAAGATAGAATGAATTCTATTATAAAGAAAGAATTCTATAACATAGAATTTATTCTATGTGCATAGAATTCATTCTATGCTATAGAATTCATTCTATGTCATAGAATTCATTCTATGTCATAGAATTCTTTCTATGTCAAAGACTTCATTCTATGTTATAGAATGAAATCAATATATACACTTTTTTTTTTCAAATAGTTAAAACTGGGGCACTGTCAAGGTATAGAGAACATTTTTTATGGCATGGGACTGTATTGAAGAGAGATACACATTGCCACATCCCATCACCACACCACATCACTCTACATCACACTGCACCACAAATGTGATGTAGGTGGGGTGGAGTGATTAGGTGATGTGATGATGTGGTCTGATTCACTCGCTTTTAAGGCATAATAGAACTGTATTGCAGATACATCCATACACATTACCACATCACATCACCACACTACATCACTCTAAATCACACCACATTGCACCACAAATGTGATGGGTGGGAGGGGTGGGGTGATTAGATTATGTGATGTGATTCACTGATGCCATGATATGTGCTGTCTGCTGCAATGTGAAGATGTGCTGCTGCTGTGATGTCGGCTGATGTGATGTGATGATTTGTTGACGTGATGTGATTTTATGTGGTGGTGCGTTTTCACGATGATGGTGATGAAGCAATGTGATGCAGTGATGTAATGTGATGATGTGATCGATGTGGTGATGATGCGATGTGGTGATGTGTCATACAATATCTTTTTTTTAATTCTAAATTTTGTTACAATTTATTAGTTGTGTTTTTTAACTATATGTGAATGAAATGAATTATATGTATACAAAATTAATTGTATAACACAGCAAGAATTGTATGACATAAAATTCCTTTTTTTTAACATAAAATGGATTTTATTCGTAACACTGAATAAATTCTATTTTCATAGAATTGGTTTTTTTAATAGAATGTTCATTCTATAACATATAATCCATTTTATAACATAGAATGTTCATTCTATAACATAGGATCTATTCTATAACATAGAATGCATTCTATAACATAAAATGTCCATTCTATAACATAGTATCCATTCTATAACATAGAATGTTCATTCCATAAAATAGAATGTTCATTCTATAACATAGGATCCATTCTATAACATAGAATGTTATTCCATTCTATAACATAGAATGTTCTATAATATAGAATCCATTCTATAACATAGAATGTTCATTCTATGCGCAACTAGGTCATTCTATGTCAAACGAGGCTCTGACGAATAAATGGACATGTGGCGCCCCCTTGCACGCGCGCGAAAACTGAAGAAATGGCTGACGTACCAAGCGTTCTGCGGGCTTTATCAGACATCATACGGCGTAGACTGTGATGGAGGCTTCTTCATTGTTTTTGAGGTACATTTATTTTGTCACGTCTGTCAGTATGACGCGTTATTATAGCCGATGGAATTGCCCACCATGACGTAATTGAATGTGTGTGTGTGTGTGTGTGTGTGTGTGTGTGTGTGTGCGTGTGTGTGTGTGTGTGAGCTTTGCTGTGAGGGGGCGTTTGCAACTTTTGCAGTGCAACAGCTTAATGGCCTTGTACTATCCCGAGCAGTGTAGCCGCCGTTGTGCCTTGTGCAACCACCCCACAGAGACTGTGTCTCATATTCTGAACGGCTGCACACGCTACCAACTGCTCTATCAGGCCCGACACAACAGAATTGTAGATGTAATACATTCTTACATTCCTAAGAGCAGTCAGTTTGTGCAGATGATAAAGGACACATGCCTCTCTCCACGTATGTTTGATGTAGACTCAAACACATTTGTTACCACTGCCACGAGACCAGACATTACAGTCATCGACCGCAGAAACCGTCAGGTCTTCCTTGTTGAGGTGGCAGTGTCCTTTGACGCATTTATAGACCGTTGTTACGAGTCAAAGTTTGAAAAGTACCTGCCCCTCTGCATGGAGATCTCTGCCTATGGCTTTGCCTGCAGGACTGTGATTCTGGTCTTCGGCAGCTTGGGTAACGTGCACCGCAGAGTTGCATCGGGACTTAAACTGACTGGCATAAACAATTCCACTGCCCGATGGCTGGCTAAGTATCTTAGCGTGAGTGCCATCATTGGTTCTAATCGTGTCTGGCAGAAAAGATGTCAAGATTTACAAGTTTAAGACACTTTGATTCGTTGTTTTTGTGCACTCCAGTGGTCAGCAACAATTAATTTACATTAATTAATATTTATTCGATGCCTGCAGTTATAGTAATGATACTTTGTAAAGGTCAGTTCAATGTCTTGCTTATTATATATGTAGAATTGTCCATGCATACAATAAATAAGGTTTCACTCTTGAGTATAATGTGCGACCTAATTTGACTGTTTTTTGTAAATGCTAACAGTAACAAAAAATGCAAGGTTGCTTCACTTGTGTCGTAGATGGATGTGTGTTGAGCTTGGATGTTTCAATAATCTTCTTTTTTCAGAAAATGTATGATTGTGTTTAATAATGTGCATTGTTATTCTGAATAAATTCCGTAAACTGTATCTGTCTGCAATACAGTCCCATGCCATAAAAAATGTTCTCAATACCTTGACAGTGCCCCAGTTTTTACTATTTAAAAAAGGTGTATATATTGATTTCATTCTATAACATAGAATGAATGCTATGACATAAAATGAATTCTATGACATAGAATGAATTCTATAACATAGAATGAATTCTATGACATAGAATGAATTCTATAACAGAGAATAAATTCTATGACATAGAATGTTTTCTATAACATGAAATTCATTCTATGACATAGAATGAATTCTATAACATATAGTACATTCTATGTTACAGAATGAATTCTATGTCATAGAATTCATTCTATGTTGTAGAATGAATTCTAAGTTCATTCTATGCTATAGAATTCATTCTATGTCATAGAATTCCTTCTATGCTATATAATTCATTCTATGTTATAGAATGAATTCTATGTCATAGAATTCATTCTATGTTATAGAATCCATTCTATGTTATAGAATTTATTCTATGCCTATAGAATTAATTCTATGTCATAGAATGGATTCTATGTCATAGAATTTATTCTATGTTACAGAATTTATTCTATGCTATAGAATTCATTCTATGCTATACAATTCATTTTTTATTATAGAATTCATTCTATGTCATACAGTTTATTCTATGCGCATAGAATTCATTTTATGTCATAGAATTTATTCCATGTTAAAGAATTCATTTTGTGTTAAAGAATTCATTCTATGCACATAGAATTCATTCTATGCTATAGAACTTATTCTATGTTACCTAATCCATTCTATGTTAAAAAATTTCATTCTATGTTATTGAACCTAACTCTAAGCATACAATTGCATTCTATAATATAGAATTTTATTACATATATAGAATTTTATTTTATATTATAGAATGTTATTCTATACATAGAATTTTTTAATATGTACATAGAATTTTTTTCAATATAAAGAATTGCATTCTTTAATATAGAATGTTATTTTATACATAGAATTTTTTCTTTGCATAGAATTTTATACTGTATTATAGAATTTTATTCTATGACTAACTAATTTATTTCCTTTTTAATAAATTCAATTTGAAATAAATAATGCTTTTTGTGTGCATAGAATGCTTTCTATGTGCATAGAATTTATTCTATGTATAGAATGATTACATAGAATAAATGGACACATGGCGCCCCATAATAAGACCCACTGATTTCACTGAGCAGGTGAGTTTACAGCTGCTGTTCCAAAGCTGTCTCTCTCGCCAACATTCTTCCTTTCTTGTTTTGGAACGCACTTGGGAGGTGAAAATGGTATTCCAAACGAGACACAAAGTAACGCCATCCTATTTCAACAAGCCGAACAATTCTTCTCGGGTGTAAGTAAAATTGTTCGTTCTTCAGCTCATGCACCACAAACAAAACCTCACTTATATTACGTCCGTGGCGGAGCAATACGGAGACAGTATATTTCAAGCTTTTGTAACTGCAAAAGGAGCATTAATTGGGGCAGAAATAATAACTATCCATACTAACTAGACCAATGTAGGAGGGGAAAAAGCACAACACTATATATTATTTTACCCATCATAACATGGTTTTCTTTGGCTTCTCTAGGATGAGACCCAATCACAACATCCACGCGCGTATTATTACATTTGTAAACGTACTGACATTCAGCTATTGCTACATAAATGAAAGTCAGGAAATGAGGCAACGGAAAGAGAGAGAGAGAGAGAGAGAGAGAGAGAGAGAGAGAGAGAGAGAGAGAGAGAGAGAGAGAGAGAGAGAGCGCAGCGTCTAGTCAGTCCAGGGAGAATCATCGGGACACTTGAAATCTTTCGTACGTATTGACACTGGAACCTGGTGACCAGAATCCAGTTTCCGCTTGCAGAAGAAGAAGAAGAAGAAGAAGAAGAAGATGGAGAAGAAGTAGAAGAAGAAGAAGAAAAAGAAGAGAGAGAGCGAGAGAGAGAAGGATGGGATAACACTGAGTTGTAGTAGCGGTAGTAGTAGATGTAGTAGAAAAACAAGGAGGAGGGCGAACAACAAGAACAAGAAGGACAAGAAGAACAAGCGCAAGAACAAGAAGTACACGAAGAACAAGAAAAAGGAACAAGAACAAGATGTACAACAAAAACAAGAAAAATGAACAAGAACTATAAGTACACAAAGAACAAGAAAAAGGAACAAGAACAAGAAGTACAAGAAAAACAAGAAAAATGAACAAGAACAAGAAGCACACAAAGAACAAGAAAAAGGAACAAGAACAAGAAGTACAAGAAAAACAAGAAAAAGGAACAAGAACAAGAAGTACAAGAAAAACAAGAAAAATGAACAAGAACAAGAAGCACACAAAGAACAAGAAAAAGGAACAAGAACAAGAAGTACAAGAAAAACAAGAAAAATGAACAAGAACAAGAAGCACACAAAGAACAAGAAAAATGAACAAGAACAAGAAGCACACAAAGAACAAGAAAAAGGAACAAGAACAAGAAGTACAAGAAAAACAAGAAAAAGGAACAAGAACAAGAAGTACAAGAAAAACAAGAAAAATGAACAAGAACAAGAAGCACACAAAGAACAAGAAAAAGGAACAAGAACAAGAAGTACAAGAAAAACAAGAAAAATGAACAAGAACAAGAAGTACAAGAAGAACAAGAAGAGGGAGAAGAGGAAGAAGAAGACAAAGGACAAAAACAACGTTACCATATTAATAGCACTATCATAAACAACACAATGTTTTCAGCAATATCAACAACGGCAGCAGCATTAATAACTAGCGACACCCACACACACACATTCCCACACAAACACACGCACACACACTCCTATGTTAATTTATTAGTAAACTGCTCTGCATTAGAAATAACACACACACCCACTCACACCCACCCACACACACCCACACCCACACACACACCCATACACACGAATCTAAACCAAGTAGCGATCATTCCCTATTATAGCCAAATGGTGGCCAAACCTTGGCGCTAACTTGCACCACTGCTTCAGAATTATTATTTCTCTTGTATTTTTTATCAATGTTATGCTGTTTCCTGTCGTCCGCCAGTGATATTTTGAGACATTATTATTATTTGGGTAGCACTTATTTAAGCCTTGTGCTTTTTGTGCGCCCTGATGTTTTGCCTTGTATTAATATCCGGTTTGTTTGTTGAATAAAATTTATGTTAAAACAATTATTATTTCTAAAGATGAGCGGGGTACTAGTTAATAACCATATTGTTTAAGTTGTATAAACGATCTTTTTCAAGTAAATAAACTCTTAAACTTTCCTTTATTTGTTTTTTTTCGTCTTTTTTATTTTTTATTAGACATTTGCTGTTTTTGGTGGCAGTAGTTCAAAGAACACTTTAAAAAAAAAAACTTATTCCAAGTGAGTGCATTGCTTCAGTTTTAAGAAAAGGTCTTTTTGAAGTAACAAAAATCTTTATTTTAGTTTTGTATGCTGTTGTCGTCTTAGCGCGAAGTTACTAATTATGTGTGTGAGTGCGTAGGTAAGTGTGTTTGCCTATGTGATTGTGTGCGCATAAGTATGTGTGTGTGTGCGTGTGTGTGTATGTATTATAGTGAGAGACACAAGTACAATTTATTCCATAATTTTATATTTTAGTAGGTGTTTACACTATGTGCCTATAAAATGAACCTCACGTATCTGTGACAGGGGTAGGAGTACTGGCCCCCACGAGTCGCTAATTCTGCCTTTCCACTTTTCAATAGGTTCCGAGGACCACAGCACCACATCTAGCCGAGGACGGAACGCCGCGGCCGCGGAGGAGGGAACGGGAAGAAAGGGAGGAAGGGGAAAGGGTGGGGTGCGTGAGAGAGAGAGTCATCAATGTTTTGATTTTGCGTAAGGTAGGTGCACCTACTTTGAGATCTCTACATTGATGTGGCTGTGAATGAGGGAGAGAATTATTTGTTATGCTATATGAACCTCTTAATTCTTTGTTCTAAGTTCCAGCACCACCACCGGACCCACAGAGCTGAGGGTTAAGGCAAGGACGTCACCACCAGACCGACGGAGCTGAGAGCCAAGTCAAGGACGTCACCACCTGACCGACGGAACTGAGGGCCAAGTCAAGGACGTCACCACCGGACCGACGAAGCTTGGGGCCAAGCCAAGGACGTCACCACCGGACCGACGGAGCTGAGGGCCAAGCCAAGGACGTCACCACCGGACCGACGAAGCTGAGGGCCAAGCCAAAGACGTCACCACCGGCGAGCACCATGGGGAAGAGGACCAAGGAGTGGAGACGCCAGCCAGAGGGAAGGAGTGAGTGTTTGATTTGTTTGTATAGCAATCTTTTGTCTTCTTCATTGTTTTGAGTGTCATTCTGTCTTTCCTTCTTTTTGATAACAATATAACTCTCTCTCTCTCTCTGTCTCTCTCTGTAATAAAACCTGACTAATCTTCATGAATGAGAGAAGTAAGCACATTTTTATTGTCTATCTGCAATACAAGAAGAACCCAGTTTGTATACTACATTAAGTAGTGTAATTAGACGCTGAGTTTTAATGAATTTCCTTGGCTTATCGCCTTTAGGTATGCAAACTATTATTCATTTCCTCCAAGCTGTAAATAATTCACCCCTATAGAACCCTTCGTTTAATTACCTCACAACAAATATGCGTAATCAATTCCAAAAGAATTTTAAAAATTCAACAGTGAAACCGTTGCCGCCCAGGACTCTTATTATTTAATATATTTTTAATGACTTACTAGCTTCTTGTAAAGCAATTTCATTTTCTAGTGAAAGTTTCTCTAGTTCATTTAAAGTTGGTATTTGCTTAACTAAATCTAAGATTTCACAGTAATAACTAATCTGCTATAACCAGTTTTAAGATTTGCTTACTCGCATAGTTTCGTCTTTCCAGAGAACATAAATATTTTGTAACTTTTTCCCCTCTCTGCTATCCATTCAGCGGGAGAGCGAAGCACTACCACTTTCATTTTTATCTCTCGTAAATTAACAAGTTCTAGTTTTGCATTTTCAAACGCTTTTTTTTCTTCAGTTGTTAGCGCTATTTTTTTAGTTTTTAATATTCTTAATTTATTTTCTAACAAATCCTCTAGTTTTAACCTTTCTCTCTTTTTCATTGATGCATATGTAGCGGAAAGGGAGGCGACTGGTGAAGGCTTGGGAGAGAAATTGTCTACCTTGATTTTCTTGGTTATACTAGCCTTGGGTGGCTCCGGCTGACCATTCGCCTCAGCGTTTGGTGGCGAGCGGGACCACATTGTCGGCAGGCATTTTATGCAGGTCGGTGGCAGCGACTTTGCAGTAGTGTGCGTGGCACTAGTAGCTGGCAACCCGGTACTCCCAACCACGCTTCACCGCCTTACAGGGCAAATATTTTTATGTCCCTCTTTTGAGGGACAAAATGAAATTAACAGCTCGGGTGGAGCAATGTTCTTAAGGTCGTGGCCGAGAGACGGGAGCCAAATACTCCTCTCGGCTACAAGTGGTGCAACGACCGGGAACAGGATGATGCTGGACCGTGGTAACTGCTGAATGCAGTTTGTGGACTGACTGGGCCAAAGTCAGTGTCGGTTCAAGACATACCTGTTGCGAACGGGGAAACCATGGGGACATGGTTCCATTTGAGCTGTGGGATCTGTAGCGGAAAGGGAGGCGACTGGTTGAGGCTTGGGAGAGAAATTGTCTACCTTGATTTTCTTGGTTAGACTAGCCTTGGGTGGCTCCTGCTTTGCAGAATCCTTTGGGTATGCCATTGGGTTACGCAGGACAAGGCGACACGACACTTGTTCTCCCCGGCTGACCCATTCGCCTGCTGCGTTTGGTGGCGAGCGGGACCACATTGTCGGCAGGCATTTTATGCAGGTCGGTGGCAGCGACTATGCAGTAGAGTGCGTGGCACTAGTAGCCGGCAACCCGGTAATCATAACCACGCTTCACCGCCTTGCAGGGCAAATATTTTTATGTCCCTCTTTTGAGGGATAAAATGACAATAATAGCTCGGGTGGAGCAATGCTCTCAAGGTCGTGGCCGAGAGACGGGAGTCAAATACTCCGCTAGTCTACACATAAAATATTGTTTTTTACCCTAACCTTCATTAATAGTGTATCAAGAAATAGTGGGTCAGTTATTGTAAGTTGCAGTTCTGAGTCCGCAACTTGTTCTATAATTTTCACGTGCATAAGATAAGACGGCGTATTCTTTCACTGATACAGTTAACTGATGAACTTCTTCTAAATATGTTTTATCTTTTAGTAGCGATGAATTAAACTTGCACTCTGGCAGAATATCTGTATCTACTACTTCTGCTGACTAAAATATCAGAAACTAAAACTTTTTTTTAAAAATGTCGATCCTGCTTTGTTGGACTGGATTACTACGTTTCCAAATAAAACTCTCAATTCTGGATTTAGATCTCTGCAGATGTCTGTTATGTCCAGATGTATCATCTGCTCTACTGTTCACGCGCTTTCATTTTATTGTAATGTTTATAATTAAAATAATCTAAAGAAGAGTTAAGTACTAGATTCCAGTCATCTCCTATTAAGTTTTTCGCTCCTTTATTCTTATCTTTTTTTCTGACTCTACATAAAAGTCTGGTTCATCTCTATTATGGCCATAAATAATGACTATCAAAAATTCTTCATCATTTTAAGTGGTACAAACATTTTCCCTTACATCATTTTTTTAAATATACTTTGAACTCAAAATTGTGGTTAAATAATACCGCAACGCCAGGTGAGCAAGTTATGTGACGCAAAATAACAATCATATCCCCATTCTGAACGAACATACTTTTCTAGCATTTGGTCAAAATGAATATCCTGTAGAAGATAGAGAAAGCCTTCGATCTAAAGTAGTGAAAAACATCTCTTCACTTCAGCAAGCCCTTGACAATTCATATATCCAATTTTTATGGCGGTGTTACACTTTGCCATAATAATAATAATGGTTTATCAGTAAAAAGGGAAAAATTAGATATAATCTAAAAATCCTGCTGCAAGTTTATGACAGAAGAATACAAGACACATACACATGATTGGACAAGTGGGAAAGTGGAAAAGGCATGGTTAGTTGGGGATTAAAACAACAATGTTAATGTTGGGATAGAAGGGAAACTGTTATGTAAAATATAATGTCTGCCTTTAAATTATGCAAATGTTTATTTCATAGAGAAAGTGGAAAGGGCATGGGGAGTTGGGGATTAAAACAACAATGTAAATGTTGTGATTGAAGGGAAGACTGTTATGTAAAATGTAACGTATGCATTGAATTGTGTACAAAGTTGTAAATAGTCTATTTCTGTCTTTTTTGTAATTTGTGTACATAGTTGTAAATAGTTTGTACCTTTACTATTCCGTCTTTTGGTGTATTGTAGCAAAAGCGATGTTTTATCGAGTGCATGTATTTATATGTAATGACTATGTAAAGCGTGGTGAGTCTGGTCATAGGCTGGAGTACCCGCTATATAAAAATCCGTTATTATTATTATGGCTACATTTCAATTATGTACATGTTTATTTCATAGGAAAAGTGGAAAAGCCTTGGAGAGTTGGGGATTAAAACAACAATGTTAATGTTGTGATTGAAGGGAAGACTTATGTAAAATGTAACGTATGCATTGAATTGTGATGGATACATTTCAATTATGTACATGTTTATTTCAAAGATAATGGTGAAAGGCGTGGGGTGTTGAGCATTAAAAGAACATAGGGAAGACTGTTATGTAAAATGTCAATTATGCATTGTGCTGTGATGCATACATTTAAATTAGGTACACATTTATTTCATAGAGAAAGTGGAAAAGGCATGGGGAGTTGGGGATTAAAACAACAATGTTAATGTTGTAATAAACATGAAGACTGTTTTGTAAAATGTAATGTATGCATTGAATTTTGTTGAACATCTTTTTTTCTGTGTACATGTTTATTTTA
The DNA here is from genome assembly GCA_036898135.1 of Oncomelania hupensis. Taxonomy (NCBI): domain Eukaryota; kingdom Metazoa; phylum Mollusca; class Gastropoda; order Littorinimorpha; family Pomatiopsidae; genus Oncomelania; species Oncomelania hupensis. The sequence continues at coordinate 46,206,084 of CM072516.1, forward strand.
AAGAAAAATTGGAAAATCAAGTTGGACAATTAATGCAATCTATTATTTAATGCAATCTATTATAATTGTACTCTTGTGAAATGAATGCATTGTCTTGTGTTACATACATTTAATTTGAAGCAATAAACAATAAAAGTTTAAAAATGCAATAAAATAAATAAAATAACATACAATTTTAGAACAAGTAAGTGTTAACAATTCAAAAGGAAAAAGATGGGGAGTTGGAGATTAAAACAACAATGTAAATGTTGTAATATAAATTAAGACTGTTATATAAAATGTAATTTGGGCATTGGAATCGAGATGATTACGTTTGAAGTATGTACATCTTTGTTTCAAAGGGGAAATTGAAAAGGAAGGGGAGTTGGTGATTAAAAGCTTTTAAATATGTTATTTGTACTATGGATTTCTATGGAAACTGTAATTTATGCACTACATTTTGTTGAATATCAAGAGTCCGCTGGACCTAAAGCAATAATAGTGTAATGTAATGTTGAATATCTTTTCTACGTTTACACGTTTATTTGAAAGAGAAATTGGAAAAGGGAGGGAAGTTGACAAAATATTAAAAACTATTATAATTGTACTCTTGTGTCTTTCATGTAAAGTATAATATACCTACATTGAATTAAGTTGCATGCATTTACTATTATAGCGTAACACAAAGTTTATAATAAACAGAATAAAATACAATATCATGAAAAAATGAAACTGTTAGAAATTCAAAAGGAAAAGGTGGGGTTGTTGGGGATTGAAACAGCAATGTAAGTGTTGTGATAAAACTGAAGACTGTTATGTAAAATGTAATGTATGCATTGAATTGTGATGTATGCATTTGAATTATTTACATGTTTATTTCAAAGAGCAAGTGGAAAAGGAAGTGGAATTGGGGATTTAAAAAAAAAATTATATTGTAATTGTTTTATGGACTTTTCTGGAAACTGTACTTTATGCGTTGAATTTTGTTGAATATGTTTTCCATGTGTACAAGTTTAGTTAAAAGAGAAATTGGAAAATGGATGGAAGTTTACAAAATAATTCCCAATATTATAATTGTACTTTGTAACTTATATGTGAAGTGAATTATGTGAAGTAAAATGATCGATTATGCATGGAATTGTGTTCCATATATTTAATATCATAAAATAACTCTTACCCACCAAAAAAACACAAACCAATTTAACTATTAAAACACAATAATATTAAAAAAATATGAAAGTGTTAAAAATTCAAGAAGTATAGGTTGAGGTGTTAGGGGTAAAAAGAACAATGTAAATGTGGTGATAAAAATGAAGACCGTTATGTAAAATGTAATTTAGGCATTAAATTAAGATGCATACGTTTGAATTATATACATGTTTGTTTCCCAAAAGCGGAAAAGGACGATGAGTTGGAGACTTTTTTTTCAAATTATGGTAATTGTACTATTGATTTTTACTTTAATTTATGCATTGAATTTCGTTGAATAACTTTTCACCCCCGTTGGGGTGCCGGGGTTTTTCAGTATAAATAGTATCCCCACTTTCTGGAAATTTAGTGCTTTAGATTCCCACTGTCGCTGTCTTTCTCATTTGCTCTTTCTCATTCCTGCTCTGTTCTATCAATCTGCTATACTATCGTCTTCTTCGCTAGCCCATTCTCCTACCTTTTTTCTTGAAAACTCTTCCGGGACAAGACTCCTTATTTGTGTATGAGGTCTGTTGGATCAGCTTGGGAATATTGGACGCTTTCTGCCAGGTGGTCACTAGGGCTTCCTATGATGTTATTATTTAGCAATGTAGGCATTTTATATGTATGTGTTTTGTTGATAATTTATAATGATGTTTGTATTCCATTTTGTTTTTGTAAACGGGGGTTCGATAAGTTGGAGTGAAGCCTCAGCCGTCCCCTGCGTGGGATGTCTTTATTATAAAGTGACTGGCTGGTGGAGAGCTTTCGGTTTTACCACTAGGGTTGTTTCAGATCTTTTATGCGGATCGGGTGTTGTCCGGTCCTGATTTGGCTCAGAAGAGTCCGCTGGACCTAAAGCAATAATAATGTAATGTAATGTAATGAATAACTTTTCTATGTGTACAAGTTTATTTGGGAGGGAAGTGGATAAAATAATGCCCAATATTACAGTTGTTCTTTGTGTTTTTTTATGAAGTGAATTATGTGAAATGATTTATTCATTGAATTGTGTTGCATAAATATGATAAAATAACCATTACCCTTCTAATAAGAAAAAATACCCACCACGCATCCATTCGCCTAACAAAAAGAATAAATCAATTAAAAAAATATTTTAAACAATCGAAAAACTTTTAAATATTCAAGAAGTATAGGTTGGGGAGTTGGGATTAAGACAACAATGTAAATGTTATGATAGAAGGGAAGCCTGTTATGTAAAATGTAATGTATGCATTGTATTGTGATGCATAAATTTGAATTATGTAAATGTTTATTTAAAATAGAAAGTGGAGAAAAGAGGAGTTGGGAGATTTAAAAAAAAGCTGTGAAAATTGTAATTATACTAAGAATGTTAATGGAAAATATAATTTATTCATTAAATTTTTGTATAATATTTTAAAGAAAAAAAAGGAAGGGAAGATTACAAAATAATACAAGATATAATTATATGGGTGTCTTTGTCATGTATAATGTATGCATTGACCTGTGTTTAATACATTTAATATGATAAAATATCACACCACCCTACCCACTCAAACCAATTCAATAAAAATACAATAATTGTAAAAAAAAATAATGAAACAGTTAAATAGTCAAGAAGTACGGGTATGGAATGTGGGGGATTAGAACAACAAATGTAAATGTTGTGATAGAGGGAACGATTGTTATGTAAAATGTAATGTATGCAGTGTTTTGTTATGCATACATTTGATTTTGTAAATGTTTATTTCGTAGAGAAAGTGGAAAAGGCATGGAGAGTTGGGGATTAAAACAACAATGTAAATGTTGAAATAGAAATGAAGACAGTTATGTAAAATATAATGTATGAATTGTTTTGTCATGCCTACATTTGAATTATGTACATGTTTATTTCATATCATAGAGAAAGGGGAAAAGGCATTGGAAGTTGGGGATCAAAACAACAATGTAAATGTTAGGATAGAAGGGAAGACTGTTATGTAAAATGTAATGTATTGTGATGCATACATTTAAATTATGTATATGTTTATTTTATAGAGACAATGAAAAAGGCATGGGGAGTTGAGGATTAAAACAACAATGTTAATGTTGTAATGGGCATGAAGACTGTTATGTAAAATGTAATCTATGCATTGAATTTTTTTAATATCTTTGCTCTGTGTACATGTTTTTTCCAAACAAAAATTGTAAAAAGCAAGTGGGCAATTAATACAATACATTATAATTTTACTCTTGTCTTTTATATGAAGTGAAATAAATTTTGTATGTTTATTTCGTAGAGAAAGTGGAAAAGGCATGGGGAGTTGGGGATTAAAACAACAATGTAAATGTTGTAATAGAAATGAAGACTGTTATATAAAATATAAATTAGGCATTGGAGTGAGATCCATACATATGAATTATGTACATGTTTGTTTCAAAGAGAAATTTGATAGAGTTCAAGTGGACAAACGAAAACAAAGTATCATAATTGGACGGTTCTTTATGTAAAGGGTAATGTGTAATGTAGTGCATTGAATTGTGTTGCATACATTTATAAGGCTAAAATAACAAAAAAATAGTTTATATCAAACAGAATGACATACAATGACATAAAAATATAATGATGTAACTGTTAAACATTCAAGAGGAAAATGCATGGGGAGTTAGGGATTAAAACAACAATGTCAAGGTTTTTTGTGATAGAACTTATGACTGTTATGTAACATGTAATTTATTCATTAATTTGTGATGCACTCATTGAATTATATATGGTGTGTATTTCAAAGAGAAAGTTGAAAAGGGGAGTTGAAGATTTCTTTAAAGTTGTACATTTTGTTATTGTACTAAGGATTTTTATGGAAAATGTAATTTATACTTTGAGTTATTTTGAATATTTTTACCACTTGTCCATGTTTATATTTCAAAGAGAATTTGGAAAAGTAATGAACGTTGGAAAATTAGTCCACAATATTATATTTATAGTGATGTCATTTATGTGTAATGCAATGTATGCAGTAAATAGGAGTGTTGTATACATTTGATTTTTTAAAAACAAGGTCAAGATGACTGCTAAGAATTCAAAACCACAAGGAAAAGACTTGGGAATTGGGGATTAAAATAATGTAAAATATTGTAATAGAACTCTATGTAAAATGTTAATTTATGCCTTGAATTTGTATGCACAATTTTGATATATGTACATGGTTATTTAAAGAAATATAGGTTGGGGAATAAAACAACAATGTAAATTTTGTGATAGAAGGGAAGACTGTTATGTAAAATGCAATGATTGCATTGTACTGTGATGCATATTTGAATTATGTACATGTTTATTTCAAAGAGAACGTTGAAAAAAGGCGTTGGGAGCGAAAAAAAAGCTATAAAAGTGTAATTATACTAATAATATTAATGGAAAACATAATTTATGCATTGAATTTTGTAGTATATTTTAAAGAGAACTTAAGGAAAGGTGACAAAATAATACAAGATATAATTGTACGGATGTCTTTGTCATGTATAATGTATGCATTGACCTGTGTTGCATAAATTTAATATGATAACATACCACTTCACCCCACCCTTCCTCAAAAATTATATAAAAATAATTGTTTTTTTTATAAAATGAAACGGTTAAATATTCAAGAAGTATGGTGTTGGGGATTCAAAGATCAAATGTAAATGTTTTGATAGAATGAAAGACTTATGTAAAATGTAATGTATGCTTTGTTTTGTGATGCATACATCTGAATTATGTACATGTTTATTTCGTAGAGAAAGTGGAAAAGGAATGGGGAGTTGGGGATTAATACAACAATGTAAATGTTGTGATAGAAGGAAAGATTGTTATGTAAAATGTAACGTATGCATTGTTTTGTGATGCATACATTTGACTTATGTACATGTTCACCCCCGTAGAGAAAGTGGATAAGGCATGGGGAGCTAGTGGGGGATTAATACAGTATAAATTGTATCCAACTGTTGTGATAGGAAGTGCTTTAAATTACCACTTTCGCTGTCTTGTTCAAATGATCTTTTCTTAAAATTCCTGCTACGTCTATCATATATGCTATACTATCGTCTTCTTCGATAGGACCAGTCACTTACTTGCTTCTTGGAAAACTCTAGGTACTTGACTCCTTATTTTCGTATGAGGTCTGTTGTATAAGCTTGGAAAAAGGACGCTTTCTGGGAAGTGGTCACTAGGGCCTTCCTATGATCAGTTATTGAACCAACATGTTTATAGGTATGTGTTTTGTTGACTAATTTTTAATAGACACTATGTTTGTACTACACTTTAGTAAACCGGGGGTTCCATAAAGTTGGGGTGATCCTAATACAGGGTCCACTGCGTGGATGTCTTTATTGTAGAAGTGACTGGCTGGTGGAGAGGCTTTCGGTTTTTAAAGGTGGAGTGTATATTCAGCATATTCTATTAACATATACGGTTCTCCGGTACCTGAGGTCGAGTTACATTATGGATTACTGAAGATTTGACGAAAAAAACTGAAAGTAAGTCACCTTTCAACAAAATAAATATCATTATGTACTTACTTGAGGGGTGTCGGATAGCGCAGTGTTGGAGCACTCGCTACTGTGTCGCAAGTTAAGCACCGTCAGTGCGGTTAGCACTTGGATGGGTGACCGCAAAACGTGAAGCGACAAATAACACGCCCAGTTGACTCAACTGTGACTGAGTACTATTCTCTTAAGTTGTTTGTCGCTTCACACCTTAGCGGTCACCCATCCAAGTGCTAACCGCACCGGACGGTGCTTCACTTTCGACACAGTAGCGAGTGCTCCAACCACTGCACTATCCGACACCCCTTTAAAGGTGGACTGTATATTAATATTCTATCAACATATAGGCCCACTCAGGTCGAGTTACTGTATGGTTTACTGAATTTTTTGACGAAAAAAAAGAAAGTTAGTCACCTTTCAACAAAATAAATAATCATTATGTACTTACTTTGAAGTTTTATATGTGGGTTTTCTGGCCTGAGTTGTATTCCTCCTTCTTCTTACAACTTGCACACACACTTCACAAACACACACACACGCACACACACACACAACCGTGTAGAAACGCCATTGTGATGACTGTCGTGAAACTCTACATACATTATTTTGACACACTTAACATTATTTTGACCATTTTCCATTTTTTTAAGCAAACCATAACCCTTAACCTAACACTAAGCCTAACACAGCCCTAACCCTAACGGAATACTGTTATGACGTCAAAATAACGGGGCCGTCAAAAGAAAGTACGTAAAGTTTCAAGTGTATGTTAGAGTAACGTCGTTTCTACATAGCCACACTGCATTAACGAAAACTCCAAACAATCCAAGGCACTGGACCTGACCACCCAGATGCTGACCAGTAGCCAGCTCATCATCAGTAAGGTTTGCCCACAGAGAGACCTACGCAGTCGGACTGACCAAAAGTGAACCACGGCTTGATTGATGACTAACGAATGACCGACATTATCGGAAAGTGCTTCCTCCGTGGTTCTCCATGTAGACGCTTTACGTTGCAGGGCCGGAACAGTAAAGGAACAATTCAATACAGTACAACTTGGCAACAATAACAAACCGACAAGTCGTTCAAATGTATATACAATCATTCCCTCGCATGGCCCTAACAAACCTCAGCTGTTGTTTCAAAAGGGTTCATTTGCGTAGAACTGTTCTGTCTCGGATTTATTTTAAAATCTAAACAAAACGTAAAAATGGAGCGATGGGCCCGTATTGAAACTATTTGCAAAGTAAAGGTTAATAAAATCTGTTAAGCCGCACGTTGGACCTCAGCGACCTTGACCTTTGAGAAAGTGCAAACATTAAATGCCATTAAAGCCTAAATGATAGTTCAAAACATCTGCATGTTAAAATTAATCAACATCAGTTAAGTTGCATTTGTGATAATGCAAAACAAGTGTCGGTACATATACTGCAACGTCACAATTACAGTACAGTACAGTACAATACAATACAATGCAATACAATACAGCACAATATAATACAATGCATAATAATAATAATAATAATAATAATAATAATAATAATAATAATAATAATAATAATAATAATAATAATAATAATAATAATAAATTGCATTTATACAGCGCATTTATCATTAGAATTCCCCCGTTGGGGTGCCGGGGGTTTCAGTATAAATAGTATCCCCACTTTCTGGAAAAATAGTGGTTTAAATTCCCACTGTCGCTGTCTTTTTTATTTGCTCTTTCTCTATTTCCCGCTCTGTTTATCTTCTTCTTCGCTAGACCAGTCACCTACCTTTTTTCTTGAAAACTCTTCCGGGACAAGACTCCTTATTTGTGTGAGGTCTGTTGGATCAGCTTGGGAATATTGGACGCTTTCTGCCAGGTGGTCACTAGGGCTTCCTATGATGTTATTATTTAGCAATGTAGGCATTATATATATATATGTGTTTTGTTGATAATTTATAATGCTGTTTGTATTCTATTTTGTTTTTGTAAACGGGGTTTCGATAAATTAGAGTGCAGCCTCAGCGTCCCCTGCGTGGGATGTCATTATTGTAAAGTGACTGGCTGGTGGAGAGCTTTCAGTTTTACCACTTGGGTTGTTTCGGCAGATCTTTTATGCGGATCAGGGGTTGTCCGGTCCTGATTTGGCTCGAAAGAGTCCGCTGGACCTAAAGCAATAATCATGTAATGTAATGTAATCATTAGAATAACAACTCGATGCGCTTACACACATCATTCGTACGCATCATCACAACATTCGCACTACCTCATGTTCAGCATCATTCAGAAAGTATTGTGAATGTCCTTACTATTTACACAAAAAACGCCTTGCGGAACAAGTGCGTTTTTAAGCAGCTCTTGAAGGAAACAAGGTCTGTACAATGTCTTAAACCTGCAGGCAGCGCATTCCAAACCTTGGGTGCTTGAAAACTAAAAGACAGCTCGCCAATTGTTTTAAGTAGACGTTTGGGCGTTTTCAAAAGTTTTTCGTCTTTTTTTTGTCTGCTTCTCCTCTCAATACAATACAATGTAATACAATACAACACATGGGTGGTTTAGGATCTTGTATCTTGTGAAAACCGAATTTCCCCAGTAAAAGAAACACTACATAAACAATTGTTTATTCTTTTTTGTTTTAAAAATAAAATTACATAAAACACTTAGATTCGAACAAAATTGGGAGGGAGGAGAGAGAGAGAGAGCATAACCGCTGCACGTCACTGGTCGATACTGAGGGGTTAAAACCGCCCTGAGCATGCTAGCAAGCAAAAATGATGTTGGTTTTTGGGTGATTGGTAGACCATTTTATTCATTCTCGCAATCTTGAATATTTCATTGAAGTATTCGTCCATGTTTGACTATTCCATCCATTCATTCATACAATACAATACAACACAATACAATTCATCTGTATTGACCCACTTTCACATTATATACATAAAAGGTGAACAATTGCATTTGGCCCAGGCGCAGAACTTTATATAAAATAAAATAAAAAAAATCATTGATTCATTGATAATGTTTTCAACCATTCATTCATTCAATATCGACATATTACCAAGCCTTTGTTACTCTTGTTCTGCAGTGACAAAACCGACAACAGAAAACAACCGGGTCCAGTGTTAGTACACAGTTTTACGGCGGTTCGCCTGAAAACTATTGGTTGATTGATTCATTCATTGGGAACTCGTGCCACCGTGGATCACTTAAGACAGGCGAGTAAATACTGGTAGCGCCAGCAGTGTGTACCTTTGCGGTTTGCTGTTGTTGCTGTGGTTGTGGTTGTGGTTGCGGCGATGCCATTCTCTCTGTTTGTCCTTCAGCCCAGCAACCACGTAACAGTTTAACCCTAGACCCCGCCTCCTCCTAAGCTTCCTTCTTCTCATCCTCCTCCTTCTTCATCATTGTCGTCGTTGTCATCATTGTCATCATCATCATCATCATCATCATCATCATCATCATCATCATCATCATCATCATCATCATCATCATCATCATCATCATCATCATCATCATCATCATCATCATCAACAACAACAACAACGACAACAACTGTCTGCTTCTCCTCTCGTCCTTCATTACTATCGTAGTTATCATCACCATCAACATTATCATCATCATCATCATCATCGTCATCGTAATCATCATCATCATCATTATCCGACGAATAAAAATTGATACATTATCGGAGCTGGTGTTCACACCTTGTGGTTGCAAAAGCTTGCTTACCGCACTAATAAGATTCTTTGCCAGTTGTAGTTCCTTTTGAGTACATGTAATAAGGACGTGTTGTATTGCATAAATTATCCTATATTGTAGCAAGAACATTCGTGAAACAACGGCTGGAACACAAGGATTATATAATATCAACACCACGTTGCAATGATTTCCCTACAAACCAAGACGGAAGCTGTTTATATAGTAGGCCTACATACATGTATATGTGTAGAAGACGTTAAGGTTAAAAACGATCTTTGGTCACGCGCACGCAGAGTAAGATTGAAGGGTCACTGAAGCTGTTGACCGCTGGTCACTGTGCCGGTCAGTTCTCACTGCCACCGCCTCAATGATGCACCAATTATTTATAAGCTCGCGTTTGCCTATCCTGTAAAGCAATGTGTTTTTGTCGTTATATGCTTTATTTGAATAAAACATTTGTTTAAACCAATGATTATCAAATTACAACATCGATCGATTGCTCTTGCAAGGTGAGGGTGTTCTCGTAGACACATACGCGACACAATACCTGGAACCTGGCGCTATAGTTACATGTGAGCCCTCGTTGCTCAAATCGACCTCGTAACTTCGCTTTTCGGTTCGTTTTCCATGGTAAATAAATAAATACTTTTTACAACCAAGGCAATGGAGGTAATAATCTTAACTGACTATGTGCTGATAAAAACAAACAAACAAAAACAAATACGGTTATTGCGCTAAGAAATTTCCTGATTTGTCCAGCCTTTTGAATTTATTTATGTATTTATTTAAAATAACAGCATTTGCGAAAGAAGTTAGTTCGGATTTCAGGTGTAAATTTATTTATTTATTTATTGAAAATAACAATAATTTGAAAACAGGGTATTTGAGATTTCAGGTGTTTGGGAGCATCAAAGTGAAAGTTACACGGATCTGTGACAAAGAATTCGCGAAATCCAGTAACTTTAATTCGCACAAGCTGCACCAAATGGGCTGTTCTACAACGCATACACGAACCTGCATATTCTCCTTAAAAGGCTCCAATCCGAATACTTTGTTTGCTTTTGTCGAAAACGGGTTTACCCTAAAATTCGCATTGTTATTACATTGCACAATGATAAAGCGGGATTTCGTTACTCAAACCAACCGCTAAAATTTAAATTTTTAATTTCGGTTGTGACAGGGTGTGATTTCCCCTGTTTTAACGGTACATCAATAATGAATGAATTCCGTAGTTTTTGAGCCGACTATAAACAAAACACTGAAGCAAAAAATTAGCATTTATTAAAGCCGGTAAGATTCAGAACCCGTTAAAAAAACAATTGGTCGGTAAATTTGTGTTAGACACTATCCTACCCCAGAGAGCAAAGACGCACTGTTCAAACCGCATGGTCACAAAGGAATAGGGTCACAAGTCACATGACTGTGAATGCACAAAGGCTCTGTGGAGTGGGCGTGGTCACATTGGAACCCTTCACTGGTTGACGTCATATGACAGCCGTCAAAGTTGGTGACCATGTTTACACCTACAGTTAACTTGGTGCCAGCGTTTGCTTTGGCTAATGGAAGACTGGCGGGGCTCTTTCTAAAGCCCGACATGCACGCCGCCTCCCACCTTTTCCCTTCACACCCATTGATAAGGAGAGATGAATGCTCTGCCGCTCCCAAAATTGACTGATGTTCCATACTACTACTATTACTACTCAATAATTTTAAATGAAAACAACACCCCCTTTGGGGTGCCGGGGGTTTCAGTATAAATAGTATCCCCACTTTCTGGAAATTTAGTGCTTTAAATTCCCACTGTCGCTGTCTTTCTCATTTGCTCTTTCTCATTCCTGCTCTTTTCTATCAATTTGCTATACTATCGTCTTCTTCGCTAGACCAGTCTCCTACCTTTTTTCTTGAAAACTCTTCCGGGACAAGACTCCTTGTTTGTGTATGAGGTCTGTTGGATCAGCTTGGGAATATTGGACGCTTTCTGCCAGGTGGTCACTAGGGCTTCCTATGATGTTATTATTTAGCAATGTAGGCATTTTATATGTATGTGTTTTGTTGATAATTTATAATGATGTTTGTATTCTTTTTTGTTTTTGTAAACGGGGGTTCGATAAGTTGGGGTGAAGCCTCAGCCGTCCCCTGCGTGGGATGTCTTTATTGTAAAGTGACTGGCTGGTGGAGAGCTTTCGGTTTTACCACTAGGGTTGTTTCAGCAGATCTTTTATGCGGATCGGGGGTTGTCCGGTCCTGATTTGGCTAGGAAGAGTCCGCTGGACCTAAAGCAATAATAATGTAATGTAATGTAAATGAAAATAACAGTATATGTTTTTTCAATAATAAAATAAATAAACATTCACACACACATACACGCTCACACACCCGCACACATACACATACAGACATACATACATAGTGATACATACATACATATTTACATACATATGTATGTATATATGTACGCATAGCGAGCGTTGTGGCCAAATGGGCTAAGGCGGGACTAACTTGCCTTGTCCACAAGCCAGAAACCAATGGCGCCTGACAGGTGTGGGTTCGAGCCAGCATCTGGGCGTTATGTTTCTCCGAATATTATTTACTTTCGACTCGGGCAACGCCTCGGGGGTTTTCTCCGGGTACTCCGGTTTGCTCCCCCAGCAAAAATTTCAAAAATTCACAAATAATGTTAGGTAGGTAGGGTTTGGGCGCGCCACTGGCTGCGACTACGCCTTCCCCGGGGGAGGCCGCCCAGAGTTTCCCGATAGAAAGGGATAATAAACTGCAGCCATATACAGTATGTATGCTTATGTGTGTGTGTGTGTGTGTTGGTGTGTGTGTGTGTGTGTATCTCTCTCTCTTTCTCTCTCTCTCTCTCTCTCTCTCTCTCTCTCTCTCTCTCTCTCTCTCTCGCTAAGCCTATATATACGGTATTCCATAGCGCGATTCCCCAACAAAAGAGCTCAAGACACATATTCAGGCAGCGGCATTGCAAATAACTGACAAGCCGATATTTTTGTTCCCGAGGAGTCTCACCCGTCAAGAATGAATGTACATTGAAGTTTTACATCTTACCCCACCCAGGAAACAAGGGGTAATAATAATAATAATAATACAGGATGCTATACGCGCCTTACCCCAAATCATTCAGGCTCAAAGAGCGGCGATCTATACCAACATACACGCTCACCTGTCTCATCCACCCTCACACACACCAAACACACATCCATCACTCAAACAGGTGGTGTAAAGGCAGGGAGATCGCTATTAGAAGACGGAAAGAAAATCGATTTTTTTTTTGAAATTTTTATATTGACTGCGTCCTGTACCATTATATTGACTGCGTCCTGTACCATTATTGAAACTACGGGTAGGGACCTAAATTAACAATGAACCACCAGAGCAATCACACTGCTATAATGGACAGTGAAAAAGGCCACTTTTATTTTGCCCGTCACGGGATTCGAACCTGGGTCATTGGTGTGCCAAGCGAACGCTCTACCACTTGAGCTACGGCGATGGGCACCCATGAAGACGGCACACGCTAACGCCGTCATCATCACCCCCACTACCACTATCACAGCCGCCACCAACAACTGTTACCACTATACCCCTACCCCATCCTCTGCTGCCACCACTACCCAGGTCACTCCCCTTACCCCGGACAGAAGCTGACAGACTGACGGTTTTCTCACGCGAGTTCGCAAAGTCACTTTTGATTCGGCACAGTCCGTACACATCGTTCCATTACCGATCTGGACTGATCGGTCCGTCCAAGAATTTAGCAGACCCAGAACTGCTCGCTAAATCCAGGCTCACGCCTTATTGATGTAAGGCACACTCCAACTGTTTGTTTGTTTGTGTGTCTTGAGTGTGTGTGTGCGTGTGTGTGGGTGTGGGTGGGTGTGTGTTCATCAAAAAGATAATATTTCCTGTAAGAAAACGTCCATGAAAATGAACACTTTAGAAAATGCTGCCTTTGAGCTATATATGTGTGTATCTTTAAAAGTCCCCAATTCCAAGGCTTTGTTTACTTTTGGCAAAAACGTGTTTACCCTAAAATTGGCATTGTTATTACATTACACAATGATGAAGTGGGTTTTCATTACTTAAACCAACCGCTAAATTTTGAACTTTCCATTTCCGTTCTGACAGGGAGTGATCTCTTCTATTTTTAACGGTACATCAATACGCCATAGCCGTGGGACATTTGACCCTCTCATTGCATGAACCACGCGGCTTGAAGAGTAGGCCTATCTGGGGTAGCGTAGGGTATATTTTATCAACCTAAAACAAAAAAAACCGCACAAGCAATTTGTACATTAAAAAATACATTTCTTAAAAAAAAAGCATTTGCAAAAGTGGAGCGCGAGGAGCGTTGGCCCAGTGGTTAAGGCACATTCCAAAAGTTCATATTTGGACAAGTTTAGAAGCAAACCAGCCCGTTTAGTATGCTATTTAAGACCAGAGCTGTTTGTAATGGGCTGAGACCGTCACACGACAATACTCAAACAAAAAACAACCAGCATGGCAAGCCTTTCAAATGTATTTAAAGACACTCACGCTTATAGCGCAAAAACCATCATTTTTAAAAGTATTAATTTTCGTGGAGCTGTTCGAGAGAGACAGAAAAAGAGGTGGGGGGACAACATTCGAGAATTGACTGGCTTGACATTGAACGAGGTCAGTAGGGGTGTTGAGGACAGAGAAAGATGAGTACGCTGGTTAAACGATCACCTGTGGTGCCCCAACGACCTTCGAGTTACGCGATAGGATAGGATAGGATATGATGGATGCTAACGAAGTATTATGAAAACGTGGAAATCTTGGCCACTATTTCAACTATCTGCAAGCTAACATGTATCAAAATCTGTGCAGCCAGTCTTGAGGTAAAGTGCATAATGTGTTTAGAAAGATGCGAGATAACGAAATACGTGTGGAAATATAAAAACCTAAGAACGACAATACATCTTTGTTCCATTATCTGTAAGCAGGTGCAGAAGTGTACAAGCAGAAAGAGAGGAATTGGGGAAGGGGGGGAGAGAGAGAGAGAGACAGAAAGAGAGAGTGCGCGCGCGCGTGTGTGTGTGTGTATTAATGCGTGTGTATGTGTGAGCTTTTGTTCGTATACTCGTGGGCGTTTTTCGGAAATTCCGAACCGAATTTCAACATGAATTACGATTTTGTCTGTAACTGAAGCCCTAGAGAATTTAAGCAATCTAGCAACCCTTCTGTATAAAAAGAGCACGCACAACGTCCAAGAAAATTAACACACACACGTACACCCACACACACACACACACACCCACACACACACCCACACACACACACACACACACACACTCCGCACACATTCCAACTAAACACACACCAACAAACACACACACACACACACACACACACACACACACACACACACACACACACACACACACACACACACAACACAGACACACAATTTTTGGATTGAGGAACGCCAACAGTTCAATTGTCAATTTGGATTAAGCGAAACATCTTCTCACATAAAATAAAGCCTCCACACCGCTCAGACATCGTGTCCTTTTTGTACTGTGGCCAACATTATTAAGAGAAGTGTTTTTGAACGCCAAGTTATGTATTCATTCATTAATTCACTCACTCTTCTTTTCTCCTCCTGTTTTTCTATTGCATTATTATTATTATTATTATTATTATTATTATTATTATTATTATTATTATTATTATTATTATTATTATTCCTATCCTATCCTATCCCGTAACTCAAAAGTCGTTGGGGCACCACCGATGATCGTTTAACCAGCGTACTCTATCTTTCTCTGTCCTCAGCAACCTTCATAGCTTCGCTCAGTGTCAAGCCAGTCCATTCTCGAATGTTATCCTTCCACCTCTTTTTCTGTCTCCCTCTAATACTGCTTCCTTGCACGGTGCCTTGCATGATGGTCTTTGCAAGGCCTGATGCTCTGGTGGCGTGGCTATACCATCGGAGTTTCCGTTTCTTCACTACAGTGTGACTGTTAACCTCGGACAATTAGGTTTGTTTGTAAGGGGGGCTACCACTGCTAGAAACCAATAATGTTATCCAAACTTGCTACCCTGACAATTCAGACAGGCGCCCGCTCTGCAATTTTCATACAGATTCAAACTCACACGCACTGAAGGGATGTAAAGAACTAAAGGGACTCAATATTGAAAGGCACGATAGGGTGGTTACTTGGTGTTTACGGAGGTGGATAAAGCTATAGTCATCGAATACTGTAGCGTGTTCTGTGACAAACGTGTGCAGTTTCAGGACTTCACTAGTGACAGTCTAGCCAGCAAAAAATCTGACATTTGTATTGTAGACCATGGCAACAGCCTAACATTTATTGTGGAAGTGGCCACACCGTATGAATCTATAACTATAATCTTAAGTACATGCCATTGTGTAATGCACTAAAGGGTGCTGGATTCAGAACAAAAATCATAATTTGGGTGATTGGCTCGTTGAGCTTGTGAACATGAAGTTTGTGTCTGGACTGCAACTCATTGGATTATCACGGCGCAGTAAAAGTCTGGCTCGGTACCTATCAACCAATGTGTCTGGGTACCTATCAACCAATGTGTCTGGGTACCTATCAACCAATGTGTCTGGGTACCTATCAACCAGTGTGGCTGGGTACCAATCAACCAGTGTGGCTGGGTACAAATCAACCAGTGTGGCTGGGTACCAATCAACCAGTGTGGCTGGATACCAATCAACCAGTGTGGCTGGGTACCTATCAACCAGTGTGGCTGGGTACCAATCAACCAGTGTGGCTGGGTACAAATCAACCAGTGTGGCTGGGTACCTATCAACCAGTGTGGCTGGGTACCAATCAACCAGTGTGGCTGGGTTCCAATCAACCAGTGTGGCTGGGTTCCAATCAACCAGTGTGGCTGGGTTCCAATCAACCAGTGTGGCTGGGTTCCAATCAACCAGTGTGGCTGGGTTCCAATCAACCAGTGTAGTTGGGTTCCAATCAACCAGTGACATGATCGACTCTAGAAGGGTGTGGGAGAGGAGAAGATTGAGGGTTGGAGTGACGTCATTGATGAACTGTGCGGAGTTCATTATAACATTGCTAACGGTTTGGGTTGTAATAAAGATATGAAAAAGTGTGTGTGTGTGTGTGTGTGTGTGTGTGTGTGTGTGTGTGTGTGTGTGTGTTTGTGTGTGCCTGTGTTCCGTTTGTCACGTTGTATGTCTGCAAGAAGTATAAACTACACATTACGCTTCTGTTCTCTGTACTGAGCTAGCAATAAAGTATTAGACTTGATCGATCTCAGTGTGCGTGTGGGCATGTAGAAACGACGTTACTCTGACATACACTTTAAACTCTACATACTTTCTTTTGACATTTTTTGACGGCCCCGTTATTTTGACGTCAAAATAGTGTTCCGGTAGGGTTAGGGATGTGTTAGGCTTAGGGTTAGGGTTTGGGTTAGGGTTAGGGATAGCTTCAAAAAATTGAAAATGTCAAGTGTGTCAAAATAATGTAGGTAGAGTTTCACGACAGTCATCACAACGTCGTTTCTACAAAAATGTGTGTGTGCGTGTGTGTGAATGCGCGGGTATGTGTGCGTGTGTGTGCGTGTGTGTGTATGTGTGAGGGGTTTGTCTGAGTTTGGGGTTGCATGGGGTGTGGTGGGGAAGGAGATGACGGAGAGCAAGAGAGGAGAGGAGACGTTAAAGAAGGTGGCTTACAGCATGTTCATAGTTGGTGGAAGCTTACAACTTTCACTGTATGTTCCACTTCACTAACCTCTTTGTAACTTCACCACCTTCTCCAGGGGCATTAACCAATCATAATAGATCCTCTATAGCTAAGGTGGTAGTGGATCCTCGACAGCACAGCGGTATCAGCCTTACCGTTAGAGCTATGACACCTAGGGTTGCATACCTGTCAAGTGCTACGGATTTTTGCGTAGCGCTATGCATTTTAAACAGTTTCCCATTGCTACGGCGTATCACAAAGCTGCTACGCAATTTTTCAAAAGTGACGATAATATTTTTTAAACAAGGGGGTTTTCGCGCGAAAGTAGACTGTTCCGGTCGAGTCCGGTTTAAAGACACTTAGTAAAAGCACCGCACTTCCGCAACACGTGTTCGTTCAGAACTTCAGTCTACGATCAGTCTTTGTGAGGGAGAGACAGACGGAGCTGAACAAAGAAAATGGCAAAGCCTCCACCTAAAAAACTCAAACGACCAGGAAGGCACCTGCCTGAATGGGAAACCGATAAGGATTTTGAAGGCCTAGTGGAGAAGTCAAAAGAAAGTAGAATCAATAAAGTTTAGTAATAGAATATGAGTTACTCATAATGCTATTAAACTTTATTGAGTCTACTGATGCATTAGAAAAATTGTTTTCCTTACCAGTGCTAGGAAAGTTTAGATCTACATGGAAGTCATGTAAATGATGTGATGCTGAACCTAATCTTGAGCCAAAATAGGAGATTTTCCTACCGATTTCTTTTCTCTTCTTTTTTTTTTTTTTTTTTTTTTTGCATTTTCACTTTTATTTTGAAAAACGTACATGAAAATGTTTATAATGATAATGGTAATGGTAATAGCTAAAGTGTTGTGCATTAATAAGATTTTACAATATATTTGTAAACACATTGGATGTGTGTGTTTATATTGGAGGCAGAAGTTTCCAGTTTTGTTGCGAATCGCGTGATTCACATTAGTGCTACACCAAACCTCCATTTGCTACGGTTTTTCTGTTTAATTGCTACACCACAACCCGAAAACCCCTTGACAGGTATGGGGTTGCTACCTATCAAAGACTTATCTGGAATGATAAGAAAGGTGCCAAGAGATTCAAAATACTGTATGGTGAACGCACAGGAAATATAGTAGGTCATGCTGAGGAACCAAACATACATGGATGAACACAACTTTCTCAACGGCGGTCAGTTTAAAGCACCCCATCCTGAGGGGCAAGAAAAAGGAGGATGAGGGCGGGCTGGCTGGGGTAAGGTGGGGGATTTGGAAGGGATGGAAAACCTTGACAACCAGCAAGACCGTTTGTAGCTTCACCTTGTTCCAAAAGTAAGAGGGCATCATGATTTGCACCATCGTGAATGTTTCATCGCTGAAAATGTTTAGTTACAGCGATTTGGGCTCAACTATGCCGCTGACCAATCTCCCACCACTCCAATCCATTCCAAGACTTTAAAGTGGACTTCACACTACTTCATTACACTGGACTGAGATGATAGTGAGACGGTGTTGGGTATGGAGCATGTGTGTGTGTGTGTTTGAGTGTGTGTGTGTGTGTGTGCATGCCTGTGAGTGTGGCTTCTGAAAGCAACAGGCATTTGTGCAGAACTAGTTACAAAACTTCCAAGACATGCATGAAGTCAGAATATCTCCAACTCAAAAGACTGTAATGAGCTTATCCCTTTTTCAATAATTTGCAAAATATATTTATGGTCTATCAAAAAAGGGAGGGGAAGAGAGAGGAGGGTGTACGTGCAAGAGACTGATCCAAGAGTGAATAGCAGCTTGTCGTTGATCCAAGTGTAGATCTTCCTTGCTCTCTACTTCAGTCTGAAGCAGCAGAAGAAGAAGACATCATAATGCGTTCGGCTTTTGGCTAGCTTTCATAAACATAGATACATAATACCGCTAAGACTGGCACGCCAGCCCAGCATTTCCTCCAACTACACCGCTAGACTCGTGCGCCCACGCAGTAGGTATAAAGTGGCAGCACGCCGTGCAGGAACGGACCTGCCTCCATGTGGTCTCCCATACCCAGCACAAACCGAAAATGGGGCACCGACAGACGTAAGTACCGAGACTACTAATTGGAAGCTGGATCCCTCACCACTGCCGACTTAACAGATTAGTAATATTTACCACCTTGACGCCTAAAGACACATGCGTAGCTGAGACTGCCAGAGGCTGACGTTGCTGGTCTCTCTCTGAAAATGAGCTTATAATATACAATAATCAGGTGCACGCACGCGCGTGTACACACACACACATCTGCAATTCTGAACAACTGGGTACACTGTCACAAGTAGAATTGGTTCCATGGTTTTTACAGTGCCAAAAGCCCTTAAATCAAGCAAGTTGGTAGATTCGGATCCCTCTATATCTGTAATCGTCACACATCCTCAAAAAAGATGATGATGTCCACTTGTAAAACGCCAGATTCCATGCTGCCCAAGCATGCTCGGTGCACACAAAAATAAAGTAAAAAAATAACAAAAAAATAATAATAAGGTGCCAAAAAGAAACGGAATTATTGCATAAACAAAAGGTCTTCAGCTGTTTTTTGATAGTGTTGTTCTTGGAGCTGCATCCCTCAAGTGCAGAGGTAATCTATTCCACAAACGTGGTGCAGCACATTCAAATGATCTTTCTCCAAGAGTTTTCTTCTGATGTCTCTCGACACTAGGCAACCGCAACAAGGACCCGTTGGCAGATCGGAGACCCCGAGAGGGAATGTGCTGTTAAACAAACTCACGTAAATAACTTGGTGCATTGTCTTCCATGCAGCAGTGACAAGTGACAAGAGCTTCTGCTCGGAGTGCTTTTAAACAGGCAACCAATGGAGATCCCTTAGAAAGGGTGTGATGTGGTCAGGCTTCTTGGTCTTGGTGACAATACGGGCTGCAATGTTCTGGACCTTCTGCAGTCTTTGAAGCTGAAACTGAGGAATGCCCCAAAGACAGGTATTGTATAAGTCCAGTCTGGATTGAACAAATGTTACAGCAACTGTCTCCTTATTGAGCTGTGGTCTAAGCTTACCTACAGTACAGACCTGAGATGGCAATAGCATGTCCTAACGACAGAATTGATGTGAGAAGTCACTGAAAGTGAACCGTTAACAATGAGCCCAAGATTCCGAACCATATGTGATAAAGCTATTTCACCCAACTTGAACTCGCTGTGTTCTATCACTGAGACAAGAGCGGAACTACTGTAGAGCAGTCCCAGAGACACTAAATTCGAGTTGAAGTGCAGTGAAAAAAAGTGCCATCAAATGCGGCACACATCCAAAAGAACAAGCAGAACCAAAGTCACCAACATCAGCACTAAACAGGAGACGGAGTAGGGCTGTCTCACAACTACGGCCAGACCGACACGCTGACTGGAACTTGTCTATCAAGTCGTGTGTATTCAACCAACTGAGCACAGACAGCTCTCCGCACCAGTTTGGAGATATACAAAAAATTGGAGATAAGCTTAAAGTTCTTACATTCATTGGGATCCAAACCTTTCCAGACATTAACACCAGCTTTGTAGCTGCGATGCGACTGCAGATGAGGTGAATTTAAAAGTTGAAATGATCTTCGACAACTGTTCTTTGGTTATGGGTAAAACAATGAGTCAATAATTGACCAACAAACGAACTAATCACATGTGGCGGCTTATCAGAAAATTCATGTCTGATAGCTTCAATCTTGTCCACAAAGAAATAGCTAAGTACATCAGCAGCCTGAAAATCACTTAGAGATAGCAAAACAGGAGGAGTAGAATCCTTGCCTAGAAGGCTATTCACAATGGATAACATCTTGCGGGGATCAGAGCTGGCTTCATCCAACAGCCACGGGTTCCAGCTCACAAAGCCTTCAATAAGCGAGTTATTTTGTACATGCAAACTAAGACAAATGACTGTCCAACATTATTCACACTCAGTCAGTTAGTCATTGTTTTTTAAGGTCCAACGAAATATTTGTTCTACGGATATAATTTATATATGCTCTGTACCTTAAAAAAAAAAGTGGGATCCCTCGTGATGAACCCACTTTAAAAAAATTATTACCGAGTATGAATAATGTTGGAAACCCATTTGTAATATTTTGCACGCGCACACACACACACGCATACATACACGCGCGCGCACACACATAACACACATAGACATACACACACAACGGGCAGTCTCACAAATGAACATCGAATACACATACACAAAAGAGCAGGGAGATCACTATGAGAAATTCCTTTTTTTTTTTAAAATCTGTGCATCACCATCCATCTTATTTTCCTATCCCATCTTATCTTCATGCAATTTCTTTTAAACCGTTTCTTACAAACCGATTATACTTCTAGGTCTTCTCCTTCTCGCTCTTGCTCTCTTGCACACCGGAGACAATATTGTGTTTCTAAATTTACACATGCAGGCTGACATGTTCGTCCTGTCAGCGTCACGTCAGTGTCATTGCTACAGCTTCCTCCTCGCAATCACTGCTTAACCTTAACGACCCTCTCCCAACCCCACCACTTTCCCAACAGAAAGTCTTTAAGACGTAGACAGATAGCTCCAGAAAGGGCATGGCTGGTGTCCTTTCAAATAGCTAGACCACACTGGGCACTATTAGATCAGAGCATACAAAATTAGACAGGGTCATCTCAGATCAAGGCATAACAAAACAAGACGGTCGTATGAGATCAGCGCATAACAAAACAAGACAAGGTCAGATCAGATCAGAGCATTTCAAGCATGACGTATCGGAGCAGAGCAAAACGGATCAGATTTGATATTGGGATAGAAAAGAATTGCATTATATTCGATTTATCGCAATCGCAGTAAAAACATTACACCATTTTCCCTTCGAGAAGCCTCTAAGATAGAGTAATCAAATCATTTTAGGTAAAGAAATATTTATTTTGGAAAAACAAACGCGGTGAAACCCTTGGCGTGGCTCAACCCAAAATACACAAAACAAACCCTTTAGACGCAGTTAATCACACACACCCACACACAACTGCACACACCCACATAACTGCACACACACACACACACACACCCACACACACACCCGCACATTCCAACCATCCACAATGGACAGGCAGACATTGACATGTAGATCATATTACACTGGAACTGATTAGGAACAAGACAAGACAAGGTAAGATAACGTATACGACGAGCTGAAATTAGACGAGATTAGATACTATCATCACCATCAACATCAACATCATCATCATCATCATCATCATCATCATCACTTTTGCTGGCCAAAAGAGAGAAGACTTTGCGTCCGTGATGACAATGGGGATGTCTTACTGGAAGCTGAGACCCGAAATGGAAGAAAGAGGTTCAGTAGAGGAAACACAAAGATAATCGGCTTAACCGCTATCCCCCAACCAAAGCGTGGCCGTATAGATCGATAGCCGACATATACCTCCCTTTGCATGCCCCCTACCCACCCCCTCACCCTCACATTCTACTCACCCACACCCTCCCAACACACAACCTCTCTCCACTTCCATGGAGATATCTCGGAGAATACTGATTTCCCTTGGTCCTGATTTGGCTCGGAAGAGTCCGCTGGACCTAAAGCAATAATCATGTAATGTAATGTACTGATTGCCAGACAAGATTTCGATAAGATAGAACGCCCAAAATACGGTCATACCACATTCACTCTCTCTCACAAACAAACACACGCGCGCACACACACACACAAACACTCCCGTAGGAGTGCCGGGGGTTTCCGTATAAATAGTATCTCCACTTTCTTAAAAATCAGTGCTTTAAATTCCTACTGTCTTTCCTTTCTCCTTTTTTCTTTCTCATTCCTACTCTGTTCTATCAACATACTACATGTTTCTTCTTCGCTAGATTAGTTACGTACCTTTTGTTCTTGAAAACTCTCCCACAACGCCTCATTTGTGTTTGAGATCTGTTGGGTCAGCTTGGGGATATTGGACGTTTTCTGCCACATTTGTCACTTTCAATGGTATTATTATTTAGCAATGTAGGAATATGTGTGTTAGTGTGTGTGTGTGTGTGTGTGTGTGTGTGTGTGTGTGTGTTGTGTTAGTATTTTATAATGATGCTTAAATTTTAGTTTGTTTTTTGTGAATTACATTACATTACATGATTATTGCTGTAGGTCCAGCGGACTCTTACGAGTTTTTGTAAATGGTGGTGTGATAAATTAGAGTAAAGCCTCAGCGTCTCCTGCATGGGAGGCCTGTATTGTTAAGCGGCCGACTGGTGGAGTACCTTCAGTGCTACCTTTGGAGCTGTTTCAGCAGATCTTTTTGTATGGATCAGGGTTAGTCCTCTTCCAACCAAGTTATGGTCCTGATTCGGTTCTTTGCAGTCCGCTGTTCCATATAAACAATGAATAACTAACACACACACACACACACACACACACACACACACACACACACATACACACACACACCCACACGCACGCCCACACACAGACACACACGCACATCAAACTTCAATGTCATAATCATCATCACCATCAAGCGGACTCGCTCGTTATGATAACATCATCAGTAACATCATCATCAACATCATCATCATCATCATCATCATCATCATCATCAAAAACATCATCATCATCATCATCATCATTATTAAAGGGTCTCTTCTCCTCCTCTTCCTTTCACTCCTCCTCTTTTTTCTCCTTCTTCCTCCTCCTTCTCCACCTCATCATCATCACCGTTGTCGTCATCATCATCTGATTTATGTGTTTCGGCTTGTGTGGAGAACTGAAGGTACTCCCTGGCTGCCGACAAGTCATTGGTGAGTGATTGCTTATTGTTCCTGTCCCGAGGATGTTATGACTGAAAACATTTTCCCCCCGTCCTCTCACGGTACACACAAGACCACTCCAGCAACCGGAGATGGCGTTGTCCTGGCGCTCCATGACACCGGAAGTGGGGAGAAGTGTTTCCTGCAGGGAGACCAACAGTTGGTGTAAAACACAAGTAGTGTAAAACCCAAGTAGTGTTTACTGTAGGGAGACCAAAAGTTGGTGTAAAACACAAGTAGTGTTTACTGTAGGGAGACCAACAGTTGGTGTAAAACACAAGTAGTGTTTACTGTAGGGAGACCAACAGTTGGTGTGAAACAGAAGTAGTGTTTACTGTAGGGAGACCAACAGTAGGTGTGAAACACAAGTAGTGTTTACTGTAGGGAGACCAACAGTTGGTGTGAAACACAAGTAGTGTTTACTGTAGGGAGACCAACAGTTGGTGTGAAACACAAGTAGTGTTTACTGTAGGGAGACCAACAGTTGGTGAGAAACACAAGTAGTGTTTACTGTAGGGAGACCAACAGTTCGTGAGAAACACAAGTAGTGTTTACTGTAGGAAGACCAACAGTTGGTGTGAAACACAAGTAGTGTTTACTGTAGGGAGACCAACAGTTGGTGTGAAACACAAGTAGTGTTTACTGTAGGGAGACCAACAGTTGGTGTGAAACAAAAGTAGTTTTTACTGTAGGGAGACCAACAGTTGGTGTAAAACACAAGTAGTGTTTCTGGCCTTATGAGAAGCGACTGGAGTTTAATGTAGCGTCTTGGATATAATCCTCATTTAAAGCTGTCAGACCTCTGAGCACAAGTCTTTAAGACTACTCGTAAACCTTGAAGTAAACTTCGCTCTCTTAACCATAAAAGAAACATACTAGTGTTCATACATGTTACAACCATTCATAATTATTTTATAGTGATTATTTTGTCCGAAAAGAGAAGAGTTTGGAGCGAACTTCCCCCGCCCTTGTATGTCAACGACCGATGACCTCAAAGGTGGCATATGGAAATGCAAAATAATATGTGCTCTTTCCATCATTCGTACACACATACCCCTTACACACACACACAACCTTGCGACAAAGCAGTATTTATTTAATTAATAGTCTGTAGAATATTTCCAATTCCAAATTGCACCATTGCAGACGATCAGCTTCTATGACCGTGTGTGTTTCTTGCGGGAAAACAGGTTTGACGTGGAACTATTTCTTTCTTCACCAAGCTTTAAGTCTGCTACATGATTCTACATAATTAGTCATGACATGTGCAAGAGAAGTTGCCGTTGATTTCAACATGCTTTAAACACGTCGGCGATTTAGAGCAGGTTGTCGTGAACGCGAGCCACTATTATGTAATTGGTATCCAGCTTTGTTTCAGGGGGGAGGGGGGAGGGGGGTTCTCAAATGGTCCGACGAGAAAGACAATAACACATGGACGTTTCAACTGTGTTTTGTGTGTGCATGTCGGACTTCATCTTCAAAGGTATGGCGGACGGGACTGCTTTACGCATACAGGGTGGACCAATAAAATGTTACCACTTTTTAAACGTAAATAAGTTGATTTTTTTTAAATGATCATATTTTTGAAAATTTTATTCACAAAAATGTTCAAACTATTATTTGATACCAAACATAATCAATTTTTTCACTGGATTTTCTCAAATATTTCTTTCCTGGAGATAGGCTTACAGTATCTCATGGCGCACAGACAACTCATGACCTGCCTACTCCCCTGAAGTTTCTCCCGCAGACTACTTCCTATGGGGGAACATGAAGGAGAGAGTGTACTACAACAACCCACAGACCATTGGGCCCTGAAGACCAACATCCGTCAGGATATTCGGAGAATCCCATTTGAGATGTGTGGCAATGTCATCACAAACATCAATGTGCGTGTTGCAACTGTAATCTAGAGAAGAGGTGCGTGGGTTAAGCATATCATCAATTATTAAACTGTGTACTGAACGAGTGAAAAAGTGGAAAACCTTTAGTATCAAATGATAAATTGGTGCTTCCGTGACATTTCTATGAAGAAAATTTTTGAAAACGTTCTCAATGTAAAAACTTATGTACAATTAAAAAGTGGTAACATTTTATTGGCCCACACTGTATTTCAACCTCACAGATTTTTTTTTCAAATTCACAGTGAGTGTTGCCCTACTGAAAAATCTAAATCACATCTTTAAGACCCAGGCAGCTTAATCATACTGCAGACAAAAACGCAGAGAAAACAATATCCTGGGTTTAGTAATAACCTGAAGAAAAGGAATTCCAACTCGGCGATCCCAAAGAAGATTTTAAAGTAATAACCTAACCACACGCTGCCAAGACATCTGACGATGATAGTCCAGTGTTTTTGCCTCAGACTGAATCAGTTTCTGCCAAGCGCCACGGTGACTCCCTGTCTATTATCTTACCCCTTTAAAACTGGCTCACCAAACGTTTCGCTGTCCTATCGTTTTCGTTTCCCTATACTCAACTTATAGCATGCTTCGGAATGGATACCTGAGCTTTAGAAGTGGACAGCATCCTCATCATCCTCATCGTCGTCGTCATCATCGTCGTCGTCATCATCATCGTCGTCGTCATCATCATTATCACCATCATCGAAGTCATCAGTTTTGCTTCAAGCAAGCGATCTGAGGTTATCTCCATCTAGTAATAGTGTATGATAACACTAATATCTCAGTGATAACGACCAACTAGAATTGTACTTGAAAAAGATCTGGAAGTGGGAAAGAACTTCAAATTTCATGGCACAGTGCCTGACACCATGACACCGGATGTTGTAGGAATTGCTTTCTCGCCAGATCGGATTTGATTTTAAGAGGGGCTGACAATCAGCTTTGCATCACGAAGAAAACATGGAAAGAGGAGGAGGGGGAGAAGAAGAAGAAAACGACGACGACGTTGATGATGGTGATCATAAAGATGAGGAGGATCATGATGATGATGATGAAGACGACGACGACGATGATGATGATGATAATAATGATGGCGATGGTGATGGTGGTGTTGGTGGTGGTGATGATGATAATAATAATGATAATTGAAGACCTCTCTTTTTTCAAGGTCAGCTTTACGAGGATAGCGGAGCTACCATGACAATAACTTCACTTATTAGCAAGAACCACTACCACCACAGTCATCATATCAAATAGTTGTCATCATCATCATCATCATCATCATCATCATCATCATAATCATCATCATCATCATCATCATCATCATCATCATCATCATCATCATCATCATCATCTCATCAACATCATCATCATCTTCTTCTTCTTCAATCATAATCATCAATCAACTTCATCTTCATCGGAAGACAAGTTAAAAAAAATAAAAGGTTAAAGGAGACAAAGATTACAGAATGATAGTCTATACTAAACAGTTGTTCGGGAGTTACAAGCTAACATTTGGTATGTAAATCTTGCATAGTTTGCTCTTTTACCACAATTTACTGTTGGGGTAGCTTGGTGGAGCAGTGGGTTAGTTTGGGTTACAGCCTACTTCCTATACCTACACCAGGCTACTTCCTATACCTACACCAGGCTACTTCCTATACCTACACCAGGCTACTTCCAAGACTACTTTCAATACCTACACCAGGCTACTTCCTATACCTACACCAGCTTACTTCCTATACCTACACCAAACTACTTCCTATACCTACACCAGGCTACTTCCTATACCTACACCAAGCTACTTCCTATACCTACACCAGCCTACTTCCTATACCTACACCAGCCTACTTCCTATACCTACACCAGCCTACTTCCTATACCTACACCAGGCTACTTCCTATACCTACACCAGGCTACTTCCTATACCTACACCAGGCTACTTCCTATACCTACACCAGCCCACTTCCTATACCTACACCAAACAACTTCCTATACCCACACCAGGCTACTTCCTATACCTACACCAGCCTACTTCCTATACCTACACCAGGCTACTTCCTATACCTACACAGCCTACTTCCTATACCTACACCAGCCTACTTCCTATACCTACACCAGCCTACTTCCTATACCTACACAGCCTACATCCTATACCTACACAGCCTACTTCCTATACCTACACAGCCTACATCCTATACCTACACCTGTCCAGCCTACTTCCTATACCTACACAGCCTACTTCCTATACCTACACCAACCTACTTCCTATACCTACACCAGCCTACTCCCTATACCTACACCAGCCTACTCCCTATACCTACACCAGCCTACTCCCTATACCTACACCAGCCTACTTCCTATACCTACACCAGCCTACTTCCTATACCTACACCAGCCTACTCCCTATAACTACACCAGCCAACTCCCTATACCTACACCAGCCTACTTCCTATACCTACACCAGCCTATTTCCTATACCTACACCAGCCTACGTCCTATACCTACACCAGGCTACTTCCTATACCTACACCAGGCTGCTTCCAATACCGAAGGTCGCTGGTTCGATCCTCGCAATGGACGAACTAATGGTACGAGACTTTTGAGGTCACCCAGATTTTTGTTAGGGGACTCCAGTTTTCACCCTCCTTTCAATACAGGTATCGGATGCAGTCTTTCTAACATTGCACAAAAGCCCATTTCCTTTCCGTCTTCTACATGTAATAGCGACTTGGCTTTACACCACATGTTTGAGTGTTGACTGTGTGTTTGTTGTGTATGTATTGTAACATGTGACAGCGTATTGGGCGATTTTGTTGTACGCTTTTCTCTGCATAATTGCCATTGGTACTATTTAGTGAAAATTTATTTTAAAAAATAAAGTAGTGTACTCCACAAAAGGACATGAAAATTTCAGGAGTTATTATTGACATATTGGTACACTATAGTGCAAAGTTAGAAATGTTTCAAGTGGAAAATACCTGATTTAGATGTTGGGGTATTTTTTGTCTAAGTATAGATTACGCCATTTTGGTTGGTAAAAATCACACAGTGATTGCGAACTTGAACTCTGCTGCCTCATTCTACAGCTGAAGAACACTATGAAACAGCGTGCAATGGTCAGGGAAAGCCTAAAGTCTGTGGCGCGCCCAAACCCAACCTACCTAACAGTTGTGATTTTGAAATTTTGCAAATTTTGAATTTTTGCTGGGGGAGCAAACCGAAGTACCCGGAGAAAACCCCCGAGACGTTGCCCAAGTCGAAAGTAAATAATATTCGGAGAAACATAACGCCCAGATGCTGGATCGAACCCACACCTGTCCGGCGCCATTGGTTTCTGGCCTGTGTACAAGGCAAGTTAATCCAGCCTTAGCCCACTTGGCCACAACGCTCACTTGAGACGACTTGAATGACATTTTATGTTATATAATGCATAATTATTAAGCACCTTTGCTTTTGTTGATACGTATTCATTAATTTATAATTGTCAAGCTCGCGGCAAGTTAAAGTAGGCGTAGCAGGAGTAGCCACACACACACTCTCTCTCTCTCTCTTTCTCTTCCTCTCCCTCTCTCTCTCCCTCTTCGTCTCTCTCCCTCGTTGTTTCTCTCTCTCGGCGGCTAGGTGCCACATCAAGTACGAGATGACCGTTGCGTGCTGTGTCGCAACTGCTTAAGATATCTTCCGCTCTTCCTCATGTGGAAAGAAGGAGGAGATTGAAAGGAAGTATTTGTGAGTTATGCGCAATCATTCTCTCCCTTCGCATAATTATATCCTTCGTTCCCCATTCACCCGCACACACACACACACACACACACACACACACACACACCACGCCTTCCCTTCGCTATTATATTGCGAATTGTGTGTGTGAGAGAGAGAGATAGAGAGGGGGGAGAGAGAGAAAGAGAGGCAGAGACTGAGAAACAGAGAGAGACAGAGAGGCAGAGATAGACAGAGACGAAAACAGACAGAGATCCACAGAGAGACAGAGAGATAGAAACAGAGACAGAGAAACGGAGACAGAGCCACAGAGACAGACAGAGTAGGGGATTGAGGAGAGGTTCACCACAATGCGTAATCACTCTCTATAGCGTCCTCTCCTCGATCCCCACCTTAAGTCTCCACACCTCACCTCACACATCTCCTTTCCTTAGATGGGAGGAGATGGAGAGTTTGGGCCATGACAAATCAACCTTACTACCATCCCTTAATAATAATAATAATAATAATTTATTTTATAAAGCGCGATTCCAGACAACTGTCTGCTCAAAGCGCTCACACGCATGCACACACTCTCACACTCGCAGGTTAACATTATAATCTTAAAGTATCGAGGTT
Organism: Oncomelania hupensis; assembly: GCA_036898135.1. Lineage (NCBI taxonomy): Eukaryota > Metazoa > Mollusca > Gastropoda > Littorinimorpha > Pomatiopsidae > Oncomelania > Oncomelania hupensis. Next base: position 46,236,185 of record CM072516.1, read on the forward strand.
AAACGAAGGGTAAAATATGTATACTAAAAGAAAGATGTACATGTACAAGATTTAAACTTTAACACTAAGGTAAAACACAGGACAGCAATTTTTAAAAAGTTAGGTCCAAATAGGTACAGTGGTTACAAATACAATATATAAATCGCACAAGCTAAGAAATAATTGATTTTAAATGCGAATCACAAAACCAAACCATAAACAGAATTTTAAAAAGTATGTGATTAAACAAAATGGCATCGTACTAAAACGTATTGCACATAACATTGCATTGCACAAACACACACACATACACACACAAAGAATGACATTACGGATTTAACCGTCTTCCCCTATCCAATATATTTTGAGGGGGGCAGGGAGGAGGATGGGATGCAAGGGGAGTGGAGAGTGTTCCACAGCGATGCGCAATAGCTCTTCCTGCCGTTCATCCCCATTATACCATCTTGAAAGCTGGTGCCGGGGGAAAGGTGGCGGCGCTATGTGGTCCTTCCTCCATGCATCCTAGTCTGTTTTGCGTCCCAGTTCACTTTGCGTAAGGTACCCTAGCCTGTGTTTGCATGCTGGCTAACTAAATAAATCATGCATGTTTTACCAACACTACGTACTACTACTGCATCCGCTGCTACTGCAACTAATGCTTCCTACTAGTAATACTAATACTACTAATGCTGCTACTGCTATTACTACTACTACTACTACTACTACTGCTAACAGATTCGGCTCTTAGCAGTCCGCTGGACCCTGTAAGCAATGAATAACTAATGAACTAACTAACTAATTAACTACTACTACTACTACTACTACTACTATTACTACTACTACTACTACTACTACTACTACTACAGTTTGTCTGCTTGCCTGTGTGCCAGTGTGTCCCTCAAAAGACTAATCGTCACCAAATGTGGCATTAAGATTCCTTCTGTCCATGGTTTTTTGTTTGTTTTTTTTTTTATCTTAACAGTTCACAAGAACCTTTCTTTTACAAGTGAAATTTCCAATCGACACATTCCAGTTCCCAATGTATCATCATGATCATCATGATCATCATCATCATCATCACTAGCTGACTATACCTTCAAAATCCCACGCACATCACCAACAACGATTCCCAACCATAAGAAATCGCCAGCCTGTCGCCAGAAATCGCCAACCTGGTCAACCATGCGAATCCGGTTGGCCGTTTCTTACGCGTAACGCAGCAAAACGTATACTAACGTTTTCTAAACAAAACACCCGCTCGTTTACAACCGTTTTCTCCAACGATGGGTTTGGAAGGAAAGGAGACTGTTTACAAACAGCGCTTCCGTCCAGCGTTAAGATATGAAACTCTACGCTGCTGTCACGTAGTTTGTGGGTTTTTTTTTCCTCACAGGCGTGCGCCCAGAGTGTATTTACAGCGGTGTGGCGGGCTGGAGAGAGGTGGGTTGAAAAGGTCGTGGGTAATAGTAGTTGCAGGAGGGGTACTGTTCGCAGGTGACTTTGTTTTGCAGGTGGGAAACAGGGGCGAATCACTGCGTATAGGAACCAGGGTGTGGGTATGAGTGGGCGTTTTTTGAGAGTTTGTGACATGCCCCTCGAATAGTCAGATAATTAGAATAGTTCTTAGAAAACCAAACTTCAACAGCATGAAGATACCCTGTGTTACGTTTGAGATGCGCACGATCGTTTCGTTTTGCAAAGCATGCAATAACAGAGTGTATTTACCTTTGATTTGATTTTGCGTTGTAGTTAAAAGAAGCTTTGTATAATGCTGATAATTTTCGTTGGTCGATGTTATTGGCGAATTTTCTAGAATTACTTGTTTACTATCGATCGAATCTAGTGGTAGCTAAGAGATTCTTCTAACATAACTAAAGTTATATGACGTAAGACAGTGCATAGTTCCGGTGACGAATTTTATTTTGATTGGCTGTAAATGCGTCAAGCTGGAATGTTCGAATTTTCTCTAGAGTATAGAGAGACTATATAAGTGGCGCACTGTTTCAAAAAGGAAGAGTGAAAAAAGAGTGAAAAGTGAAAAAGCGATTGAGCGATCTTGTATGCAATTGCTGATGTACAGTTGGAAAACGTCATACGACTCCTGCCTTGAAGCTGAGTGAACACTGAACAGGTTGCGTGGATAAACGAATCTGAGTTACACTTATCAAGATTCAAGCATCAGGGCTCAATTCAATCAAACATTGATAAAATAAACAACAGTGTAACACCCTGGCTAAAGTCCATGTGAAGATTGAAGGCGTACCTGCCTTGTAACAGACTTAATAAAGAAGTTTTGGGGGAAAGAAAATCAGTTGAAAAGTCCGGGTATATTTTATGTGTACATGTGTACTGTTATAATTTCTAAATTTTTCCTACGCCCAGAGGGCGTTTCTGCGGCAGATAGTTGTGCTCTATAAAAGTGGACATTGGATTGGATTAAATATTACAAACGAACAAATATCGCGTGGACACTGCACGCCGGTGACAGCAAACTGCAGATACGGACCTTTACCCTAGAACCTGACAGACACGTTTGAACTTGGGTCAAATGGGCAGAGAACACAACAGCATTAACCGTCGTTATGGCCACCCCTATTCGTCAAAGTCAACGCAAAGGAGTCTTGAATGCTAGACTGAACGACCCAGCTCTATTTCTTCTCTTTATCAGGTCATGGTAACTGTGCGAGTGTGTGTGTGTGCGTGCGTGTGTAAGTGTGTGTGTGTGTAGGCGAGTAAGTGAGAGAGAAGAAAAAAGGATTTTGGCATGTATGGATGTGGCGAGGGTGTGTGGGGTGGGGGGTGGGGGGTTGGAGGGGAAGTGCGTTGGAAGTGGAAGAAAGTTCGAGAAATTATTATTATTATTATTATTATTATTATTATTATTATTATTATTATTATTATTATTATTATTATTATTATTGAGGATTTTTATAGCGCACTTATCTCGCCATATTTGACCAGACTCTAGGCGCTGGCCGATACAGGATCTAACTCAAACCGCCCGAGATGCCCACACGCAGCCTTTGTGAGCATGGTCTGACGCCCGAACAACTGAGCACTATCCTGGCAAGCCAGGGATGGGGGAGAAGGACCAGGTGCATGCTGGGTGTGTTCTTGTTACCGGCACTCACCCGTCAAGGACATGAGCGTCAGGATGTTAAAGTCCGTTATGATGGAATGTATGCGACACACAGACTAGACCTCGGTTTATACTCTCATCCGAAGGAGTAGGAAACGGGAGTAAAGTGTCTTTCCCAGGGACACAACACAATGGCCCGGACAGGGCTCGATCCCGGGACCTTCAGATCCGCAAGCCAAAGCACTACCATTTGACTACCGTGGCTACAATGAAATGAGAAATGGGGGGTGCGATCTGAGTGGGCGGTGAATGGTGAGGGTGTGCTTGTGTGTAGCGGGAGAAAGATATA